>JARHVA010006277.1:0-650000 GCA_037957365.1 Torreya grandis
TAGGAAGATGTATTTCCAATTACTTCTTCACCTTCGTTTGATCTCAACATTGGTTAGGTTAGAGGATTCCTTTCCAATTTTTTCTATTATAAATAATATATTATTTTAGTTTACTCATTCATTACATATTTTCACATTCAAAGATTATTAGAATAAAATAGAATAAATCATTATCCCCTTTCCTTTTGTAAAAACAATGTAATTTTGATTCTGAGTTGTATTTGCATATCAAAGATTCAAAGAGCAGTAGTATTGCATTCAATCTAGGGTAGACTTAATGAATATTATCACTAAGTAAAACCATGAAAAATCCATTATATTTTAATTTTATCTGAACACATATTTATAAAATAAGCACACACACTCAACCAAAAGCTATAAAAATTAAAGTTTGCATGTTAGATCTAGTTTCCCTATTTTATATATTAAATAAATATATATAAATCATAAAAATATAAAATTATAAAAATTAATTTACTCAATAATAAAGTCATTATAGTTTCATACAATCATATTAAAAATCAAAAAAATTATATTCTAGTTTTCATACTAGAATAAATCAAAGGAAAACTAGAAGTTGCACAACACAAAACAAACATTAGTTTCAGATTTTAGTTTCTTCATTTGCTTGTTAAAAACTTAAATTGAATAAGTAGATTTCATTTATTTACAATAAGAAAAGATAAAAATAAAATTTAATTTAGTTCCTATAGGTAAAATCTTGCATCAAAATTTCAAGGATTCTTAGTGGTGAATCTTCATTAATTCACAAATATTCCATTTTTTGAAGTTGACATTTGGCAATTTTGTGGGGTAGCCGATAGTGTGGGATCACCTAAATTTTAGGGTCGAATTTAAATTTAAGGGTTAACTTACCTAATTTTTAAAATAAATTTCCTCTTATAAATATATGTCACTAGTACCAAGAAAGATAATATGGGGACATTTGTAACTATATATTATATATTCGAATTTCTACCCTAAAGTAAAATATCATATGTCAAATGATAGGAAGAAGGCACTAAGTTATATTAAGTAGATATCATGGGAATGCAACCTCAACTAGATACCAAGAAACTATAATCTACTATCAAACAACTGTAACTAGGTGTTGAATGACTATGATCAGTTGTTATGTGACTACATCTAGTTGTCATGTGATTACATCAAACTATCGAGAGATATAAATCAGCTATCAGGTGATATAAAATAGCTATCAGGTATTTTAAACTTTTTATTGGGTAACAAAAACTAGTTACCAAGTGGTTATCTTCAAGTTATAACTATCAAGTAAATACACCTAGTTATCGAATGGCTACAATAATTTATTGGGTGAATATAACTAGCTATCAAATGGCTGTAACCAAATGTCATTTATTTGTAGATTTGATTTGATGGCTTATAATAATAATGGCATGGCATTAGGTAAATTTAAAAAATAGAGCAACCTATTATCTTATTTCAACTAGAGGGTAAACAAAGGTATAAATATTAAATTTTATACTATTATTATTCATTCATTCTTATTAAGGTTCGATAATAATTAATGTCTATACCATTTATCTTACAAAACCTATTGATAGGAGTATTGAATATATGGCTCCTATCAAAGATGTACTTGGATATGAAATTCCAAATAGAGTTACCTGGATAGAATCTAATGATATGCCTACTTGGGAAGACTTAACTGGGTATGAAATGCCAAATAGAGGTACTAAATATTATTTGATTTACTATTTTTTTATTTAGTTACACTTTTGTTATAATGCTTATTAATAATTAGTATATAACTAGTTTACATATAAAACACAATGATAATAGTATAAAATGTATGCCTCCACTAGAATACATTCCTGGGTATCAAATTCTAAATAGGGGTACTAAACATTACATGATTTATTGTATTGTTAATTATTTATAATTTCATATTAAAGACCAATTTTCAATAATAGTTACAAGATATATACCCATCTTGCAATTAGAACTCATTAATAACCTTTTTGAAGATATGCCTCCATTGGAAAATGTCCCTAGGTATGAAATGTCATCACTAAATTTAATGAAAAGGACACTAGAAGACATCACCATGGGTATTTATGATGAGTACCCAATACCACCAGATGAGATTTCTGCTTAGCCAAGATAGTCTTCAATCAAAAAAATAACAAAAATTCTATGTGAAAGAGGAAACGTACATGGAAAATTAGAAGGTTGTATAAGTTTGACTAGGCAGCTAAATACCCATTCATTAAACCTGTATAGAAGAAAAATAGTTCTGAAACACCAACAGAATGTAAATGTATAATATGAAATTCAAAACTTGGAAATGACCACCAAATTTAACTCAAGTTGGACACAACTGAGAACCATTATGGAAAATATATGAGTTTGTAAAAGGTAAAGATGGACAAATCAAAAGAATAACGAGATGGAAAAATATAAATAATGCATGCATCAATGCTACACAAAAGAGTTTTAAAATCATCAGAAACATCAATGACACCTCATTGATAAATAATAAATAATTACAAATCAATTTATAAAAGTTACTCAATATAATATAATTTGCAAAAATACACAATTTTCCACTTTACATCACATTCTAAAAAGAGGCAGATTTTATTTTAGCATATTGGATTGCATAACATTTCACAATCACATTGGTTAGATCTAAGTGCTTGGGATATGTTAAAATTCCTCATTATATTGAAAATGAGGATTTGAAAGAAAAGGTAAAAGTAACATGGTTTATCTCACTATTCATTGACGATATAACAATAATTGACAACACATCATGGGTTTTCATGCATGTTTATACATTTGAGAACCATTCAAGAAAACCTCACCTATTATATATAAGTAAAATTAAGGAAAATTATAATCTTAAGAACCTTTTCAAATTAGTTATTTCTAATTTGATATATTGTTGGGATGATTTATTATGATATCGGTACCAAGTTAGTGTGTCTTGGTGTAGATGGTGTATTAGTAATGCAAGGGAACAAAATTAGACTATGTGTTTGCCTATAAACAAAAATTGACCCATATATGACTCCAATCCACTATATGGCACATATAATGAATCTTGATTACAAAATTGTTAGCTGATTTAACCTTTTAGGGTTTTACAATGAAAATCCTATGTTTAAATGAAAAGGTTGAGATGCCTAAATTAGTTAAATAAATATGCAATAATTGTGTACTATTTTTTTATGACCTTTGACCTTGTTTGAATTTATAATAACAAAAATAAATAGGAATAAATAGAGACTTATTTAAAAATTGACTATCATGGATGATTTGGGTTCTAAAAGTTGAGATATGGGAAGTCATTCATGTCATCAACATGATTCTAATGTTTGTCTACTCATTAGACAGTAGCACCTACTATGGACAATATTACCCAGTATGGATAGTATCACCATATGTGTGTAGTGTCCTCAATGTGGCATTAATGTCCACTTTATAGGACTATTTTTTATTTTTAAGAGCACCTATACTTGTGTCTTTATGTCATGTTCTTACATACACAAAACATGGATATTTTCATTATTCCTAGATGCAAAACCTAATTCTACTTTTAATTATGGTATGCACAATAATTTTGTATGTGTTATTAAGATGGACTAGACATCTTCAACACATTGTTATGTAGATAGTTTCATACATAACAATACTCTAAAGAGGGATCAAACCTGATGTAGTTCTCCCACCTAGTGTTTGATGCAGGTGAAAGTGAATTCTAGAATGAGAGTGGCCTTGCATGCATTAAATGTGATTGAGCTTTGAAATGTTTTAAAATTGGGCTCATGGGTACTGTAGATGGTAATATGTAGAAATAAGGGCATAATAGGGATAAAATACCTTTATTTTTCTCAAATTTGTCTTTGGTTTGAATAACATTTAGATTTATCTTCTATATAGTAAATAGAGTTGGTTTAGACTTGTATTTATAGGGTTATATTACTTATGTGGATAATAAAATGTGCTTAATCTAACGTTAGGAGGGGAACACATTTGAAAAACTATCCATTAGGAAGAGCTAGGGATAAGGATAGTAGAGACCACTTAGGGACACTAGTGCCATGTTGTTGTAGTGTCCCAAATGTGGTGTTAATGCCCTCTTTATAGACTACTAAGAAATTTGGATTGGGATCTAAGATGACAATTTTGGGAGTGTGTTTTAAATAGTTGTAGGTGGCTGTGGTCTACTGAATTATTAGAAAAGTAAGTCTAATGCTCAAAGATAGGTCTATAGATAACCTAGGGATAGGTTAAGTCAAGTGACACTCTTAGCATCTAATTACCATTTTTAGGTGATTACATTTAACCCCCCTTATACTAGTAATGTAACAAAGTGAAATGACTAGTATAAAGGAAGCATAAGTGTACCTGGACTTACCTTGGAAGTGAATCCTATGCATCTGAGTTTGAGTATGAAAATCTAGGTCTGTGCATGTGGAACATGATCCAAAGAAATGCCCTAAAATGAAACATGCAAAAATTAGTCCTTAAGAGATGATCAAAAGTAAAAAACTAAGTTGAAATGAAATAACTAAATAAAGTTGAGTAAAGAGAGAGGAAAGGAATTAATACACCTCATTTGGTATGTGAACCAATGCATGAACTTGGTGGCAACCTCTATGTGTGTGAGTGTTCATAGTGATAATATCATTGAATAATTTGGACTAAGCTTATGGCTTGCTTAATTTTCATATGGGTGGCTTAATAAATCAATCCAGTTTTGATTCCATCATTGTCCAACCCTATTCATTAGATCCTAATCTCTATAAATAAATTGGATAATATTATAAGTGTGTCTAACCCTCTCATGTAGGTGGCTCAATAACTCAAATAGTCCATGAATCCATCATTACCCACCTGTGTGAAGTAGACGCATTTGTAACTGAATTGCATAAAGTGTTGAAAGTATCTCACTGAGTAAATCTAACTATGTATTTAACTCCATGGCTAGTTGGGTATATTAGGTGGTTCTAGGCCACTCAAAAATGCCAACCACTAAATATGGAGTAAGGAATGAATTTGATGACAACCTATAATGTGATATCAAGTGTATAAATCATAGATAATGACATGGAGTTTGCCATTTCATTTTATCAACCTATATAAAGCTAAGTATATGAAGACTATGTGTTGCACACATACCCCCAATCTAGTGTTTAAGTATAATGAATTAGAATTGAGTATGTAATAGTTGATCTATGTAATTGATCTAAATGTATGAGTGATCATGATGCACATGATGCCCCCTAATCTAAACAACTAGTATGAACCTGAGCTAAACTCAATGTATCTGAGCTGAATTTGAACATAATTACCAAACCTATGACTATATATGTGGAAATCTATACTATACTTGGTATACTAGTTTGAATGATTTGGACTATCCTGAAGTAAGGACTATTGGACAATTGTGACCTATAATGGATAGTAGCACCCTGTGCCACTAATGTCCTAATTTGGGCATTAGTGACTCCTTGATCTAATTTCTAAGTTATCTAGATTAAATTATGAATCTCTATTATGTTTTATGTCTACCCTGAGTTTGATTTCTAAAACTAAGCCTATGTGCTGAAATTTGTATATGAAAATCAAAGTAGGATCTTGATCTATATGAGAAACCCCTATAAATTCCCCCTCTTTAGAGGGTAGTTGTGAAATCTATGTAATAATTTCCTTCTAAATAATTATCACTATAAAATGTGTTATCTAGATCATGTGCATGATACTCCACTAATATGTATAAACATAACATTGAAATTTAAATGAATATGAGCATAAGTAGGTAATGTAAGATGTATGTTGTAATCTAGCAATGTACAAAGGTGTCAAGATAGATGTAATCAATACGTATTCGAATAAATCTAAATAACTACTTAGGCGGATGGGGCATGATGTCCATCATGACATCCAATTAGGAAGGTTAAATGCATGAGATCCCTCATGGCATCAAAAACTAGTGTGTGTAAAAAGCAAATACAAGTGTCATGGTGTAGAAGCATATAAGGAATCAAACATAGAAGCACATGAGTAATGAAAACATAGGATAAGGGGACATAATATAATGGAGATGGGCATGTGTCACTAAATCTAATAATGAATACATACAAGGACATGTTTAAATGTCCACATATGCAAGTAATAAATAATTTGGTGTAGAGCCACATACAAGGACATGTTCGAATATTTGCATATAGAAGTAGGAAAGCACACACAATGAACATGGAAATATGTCCAAGGAATATAAATAAATAAGTTTTGTATAAGACAAATAACAATGGCATATTCAAATACCCTTGAAGATGGAAGAAGCATAGGAAACACAATCCGATCAAATCTAGGAACTAGAAATGAAAGCATGTATAATTATGTAGTACAAATCTATGTAGATGTTAAGATGCATATATATTGATTCTAACTAGTGATAGTCAACAAAAAATCTAATAAATGAAGAGTAATTATCATTATTAAGATAAATCAATGCATATACTAGAATGTATAATATGTAAAGATAAAACCTAGTTATAACAACTGTGTAGGAGATTCCCCCAACTAGGTAGATTTATTAAATGTATAAACTTGGATTGGTGTTAATAGCCCCAATGGGTAGATGATAACTAGTCTGTATTAGTGTAATAGACTAGAGTCTTGTTTTAAATCTATAAGCACTCGATAAGAATAAGTGAATCATATGTGCATGATAAAATTGACTATGTTAGGATAGCTATTAATATGCAATATCTATAAAGTAGTATAAATGTAAACATAACAATGCATACAATCTATAAAATTTTATATTTTTAAAATATATGAATGTTTTTACATTTTGACATGTTACATCATTTTTGTGTGTTTTTAGCATAATTTATTTACAAGCAAATGAAAATAAACTATGTATAAGGAGTAAGAGAGATAAGGAAGTATGTACAAGGCTAAGAACTATACTGACCAATGAGTCTCATGGGAGACTCACTATCATCATGACCTATGTCAAATAGGGGAACTATGATCATGTTTGTAATGTGAAAGGGAAATTGTGAGCCCATGATCTATTGTGCTATATAATCTAAGTTTGAAGCTACCTGTGAAGTGATGTTATGATTTTGTGGCACTAAATGTGATTCCCTATGAACTATAAGGGTCTTAGGGACCCATATGGTATAATTATAAGCTATAGATGATATAGGTGCCTTGTGTTGAGAACCCCTTGACCCCAATATGATTGATCTTAGTGTAAACTGAGTAGAAGAAGTTCCTATTGAATCTTTGATTTATCATGATACAATGGTCTCTCTTAATGGTCTTTAAGGGAGAGTATGTGTGCATGTAGATACCATAGTAGTAGACCTAGCCTACTCTGATGACTCTATTGAACAATGTGATGTATGTGTATGGAATGAGAAATATAGTAGATGTACAAATCAATCCTAGCTCAAAGAAGATAAATCCTACTTACACTTCTAATTGGGGATACATTAGATAATTGGGGTCATGACCAATATGGATCTACTAGACCTAGCCAAGAGCTATCTTACCATAAATAATATCACTAGGGAGGTTTATAAATCCTCCATTCAAATAAAACTATGTAGTATCCCTAATTAGGTCTTATGTTTTCATATTCACTTAACTAATAATAAGTAAATCAAAGTCTAATCTAGTGCTTACCAAAGATTTTGGCACAAAGTGGGGTTAATCAACATTAAAAGTAAACATGTATAATATAATTATATTTAATCTATGTATAGGTAAAAGCCTAATACATGGAGAGAGGAATATATTCAAAATCCATTACTTATGTTACTTCTATCTACTAAAGAGAGGAACAAAGTTAGATATACTTACCATGAAGATGAACCTATCGAGACTCAATCTCTCATTTGGCCAAAGGTGTTTTACAATAGGTTTTTGTGGTTTGTAAGGTCACCAAGAAAGGCCAAAGCATCCAAGACTTCTCCATAAGACAAGATTATTATCCAAGTAGAAACCCTAAACTAACACTCCTCAAGTAGAATGGTAGAAGAGCATATTGTAAAGAAGTACAAATGAATAATTAACTATTGTTTTCTCTCTAATAATGGATAAATGGATGTGTTTATATAGGTGGATCTAACCCTAAACCATTCCAAACTTTTAGGCTGACAAGGTCAATCTAAAATACCTAGTATCATAATTGATAATAACAAACTAGGTTATGGACTAGGTCGTCCAAGGGCTAACCTATTCCCTAATAAGTTTTATCAATAAGGATATAATCTCAATGTGGTTGATTATTTAATGTAAACTATATAAAAGGGTTTTAGGTTAGGGAAAGGATGAATGAAGGTGGTGAAAGACTAGAGGAGGGTGGAACATAGGAGGCAAAGCTTAGGGGAATGCTTTTTAGGAGATAAGTGCATAGATATCAAGTGGTAAAAAGGGAAAACAATCATGTAAAGCACTAATGGTCTACCCACCCTTTGTTAATTCACCCCTTAAGGCATGCACTAAGAGAGATTGAGACTCGATGAGTTCCTACAATATAGAAAGCATTAGTAATTGATAAATTTTGAAAATATTATGTGTATATAATATGCATAGGAGTTATACTCTCTAATTTAAATGATAATTATGTAATATATGTTAATTTTGGAATTGTAAATAGTACCTGTGTTGGAATTATAATTAGAAACTATGTTAGAAATTCTTATGGGATAGGAAGAGGATACTCATATAAGAAACCCTCAATCTTAACCACTTGGTTATCATGTATATAATTAAGGCATCACTGTACTATAGATGGGATGGATTGAAGATGCTAAAACTATGGCCTACCTAATAATATATCAAATACACCCACACTAGGTACTAATAGGAACCAAGTAGTTATGTGTGTTGGTCTAAACTATAATGGAAGCATAATATCCTTGATAGAGATTTGAACATGTCTAATGAAACCACTAATGACTATATCTATGGGTAGTATATCTTGCTCTATGTATCCCAAGTGTTGTTTTATTATTATGGTGCACATGCTTAAGCTTGACTTTTTATCAACCATAGCACTATGAATAAGATGGTGGTCTATTTATGCTCATATGAAGAGCATCTATAAATATGTGTCATCATCCACAATATCCTACTTTGAAAATGTGATTAGTAGTTTAGGTGGCACTTTAGTGTGATACATGCCTATAATGTTATACAATGGATATGTCTCCTTTATAACTGTGTGATAGGAATATGGTGGTGGATGATCCTAGCACGTATATTAAACACATAATGTGCCCCCTGCCTCATTAGTTATATGCTTTGGGAAATGATCTAAAAATATCTTTAGTGCCTTTTCCTCTATTTTTTATTTTGGTGCCTATTTGGGTGTTCCAACATAAATAATATTAGCCTTAATGAGATCTTGTATCTTATGCTTTAGGCTATTTCATCAATTTATCATGTATCCTGGTGCCTTGTGATATTCTGAGAATGCATTTGAATCATAACTCTTTAAAAGAGGTCATGTCATATCAACCTCTTTAATGGGAGGGAGAGATATGACATTGAATTCAAATAGTTATTTTAGAACTCATGTCGGTGACTCTGGAAGATTAGTAAAGACCCTACACTGAGGAGAGGATAAAACTAACATGGCAGAAGACTTTGAAACTACATTGACTATGGATTTTTTATTACTTTTTATTTTTATGGCCATGACCTTGTATGGAGGTTTATTTTTACTATTAATATTTGAATATAATCTATTTTTAGGGAATAATCCTTGAGAATACATGGAAATAACTTCATGATAATCCATTTGTTGGACACATAGTCTAAGCATGTTGCATGAAAAGCTCTGAGGTGATGTTTTGGATTAAACTTGCCATAATATAATGTGAGCATGATGCATGAAATTATATAAGGTATTTTTTTCACTCAAACTTTTACCCTATATATGTTGTTCAAGCCTTCTCTATATTGAGTGAAACACTAGATTACTTCTAGGCCCATGGGTTGGCTATAGT
Organism: Torreya grandis; assembly: GCA_037957365.1. Taxonomy (NCBI): domain Eukaryota; kingdom Viridiplantae; phylum Streptophyta; class Pinopsida; order Cupressales; family Taxaceae; genus Torreya; species Torreya grandis. Next base: position 10,020 of record JARHVA010006277.1, read on the forward strand.
AAAGGTAAACCTCTAGGTTTAAGGGCTAACTCACAAGATTAGTCTTTGATAGATTATCACCTACACTAATTTTTTGCTTGAGGTGAAAATGGATATAAATGAACATTAAATTAACTTATTATAATAAGGTGATACACCAAATTGATATCCACTAGACTACCATGACTTGCACTCTAAAAGATTTTTCACAAGACTAGCTTCATACTTCTAGGTTACTCTAACATAAGTATTTCAAACATGAAGGTGATATGTACTACACTTCTCAAGGTAAATGGATAAAAGGCCTACTACTAGACACTAATTCTACTCCTTACACTTAGAGATAGACAATGACACTTACTACACTCCATGTGACCTGTTACAGAGTGAATTACTTGCACACAACATGAGAGAGTAAGATAAATGAAAGGATAGGTGATTATCACTTATCATTCATATTTTACACTACTCCACGCACTTAGATAAGGAATTTTAGATTAAAAACTAGATTTAAATATTTATTCAAAGGCAATCATCAGTATTCAAACCAATAAGATTTCACCATACCATACATGGATTAGATATAAATGCCAAAAAGGCTTGCATATATAAAGTATAGGAGAGGAGAGAAAAGAAGAGAAGATCAAAATTCACAAGGCTAAGTGTCAAGAATTGGAAACCAATTGTAAAATAATAAAATGCAGTGAAAAAAATGTCAAGAAGTTGTCATGGACAAGTGTCCATAAAAATTGCATAATTGTCCCTCAAGTTGGTGTAGAGACTCTTCATATTCTTCTTGAAAACTACCCTTTAGTAATGAGTTCACTTTATTTCTCTAAACCACCTTAGGAATCCTTGACACATATGCATTATCTTAGGAGGGTGGAAACCTTATTGTAATAGTCATAAAATATTCCTCAACTGATGAACTCCTTATGGACATTTGTTATTCTCTCTTTAGAAACCACTCACTAGCCCTTCTAAGCTTATATTCACATTTGTCACTCAATTGACTTTCATTTTCTAAAATAAAATTCGTTTAAAATTTGTTAAATATGTCATCAAAACCTATTGTCCTTTTAGACTAACATATGGGCTTCAATAAAACTCAATACAACATGTATCATCTTTCTCATATGTAGTCACTATGTCTTCTCATTGTGCTATCTCAGACTATCTACAATGAATGGTCCAATAGAGGTGTTTATATTAACAACCATGGTGATATTTGAGCATGAGGGTTTACATTACTTCTCTACACACCTTCCATAGTGACTTTCATCTACCCATTCCTTTTTGCACCTATGAAACACATCAAATCTTGTAAAATATATTGAGTTAAGCATGTTCGTACAAGTGATGGTACATAAAAAATAGATGGTGAGGATCTTGAGAGAGTTCCATAGAGGTCCAAAACATTTTAAATTCCATTTGACTCCTTCCATATGCATATCTTTTCATTTTTTATCCATCAGGTTCAAGCAAGGGTTTTATGAGGGTTTTATATCTCTTAGTTTATTAGCAATGATTCATAAAGGTTAGACATCTAACCCCTGAACTAATTCCACAAATACTAATTTCATGACCCTCCTAAACTACCCCTAGCTACTTGAGGTCTCATTCAACTTGTCTATATAGGTATGAGTAATTGAAAATGGCCTCTTGAGCTTTTGACTTCATTTTGGATAACCCTTAAGTGAGTTTAGGCCAAAATGACTAGTTTGGGTCATTTCCCTACAAACCAATTATCCTTGTAGATTATTCACTCTCCCATTAATTTTCTCAACTAGTTTATAAAAGTCACATGATGTTATAGGTGACGTTGGAATCAATTAGGGTTCATGATCAATTTAGTCCTAATAGGCCTAGACTACCTTTCTTGAGTTTTTGACCACTTGTGAGTGCTTCTCAATACTATAGGTGAATTTTAACACTTTTTCACCTTTAAACCATCCTCACACATGATTCTAAAATGTCTATTTATTTTCCCTTTCCTCCTATCACCATTTGCACACTATGTTTGTAGGGTAGTCATGATTGTGGAGTGCCCTCTATTTGACACAAAATAGCTAGCATATCCCCTTTTTAATTAGATAAATTGATATTATGGGAGGTTATAATATGTCTTTATGACATTATTTACAAATTTTAAATGTTTTTTCATGTTTTTAAATATCTAAATGTCACATACCCTTAAGACTGGCTTTCAAGTTTGTGTACTGTCTATAGGGTCTAGAAACTTCAAACTGAGTGACAAGTTAGAACTTGTATTTTATCTATTATATTTCTATAAGAATAATATTATATTGAAATACCATTTTTATATTAGTCTCAACATTTTCACCCATCCAACATCTTAGTATGTTAGCCAAGATCTTTCACTAGCATGTGTTAATTTATGACTATAGTAGACTATAGATATTCACCTTAGGAAAATGGCATTCTTGTAGGTGTCTATTATGATTTAACATTGTTTTTCATTCCCTGATATCCTCTTTAGGTCACTAATACCATTCCATATTTTTTTTAACTCACTCCTATCTTAGGGCTATGCTAATATTTAAACTACCTCTCTCTACTAGCTAGAACCAGTCTGTTATATGTACTATAGGTGGAAATTTAGGATAAATAAGGACTCCTATAGGTGATGACATGTATCCAATAACTATAATTAAAATCCTTTTATTATTTATAATTCCATTAGGTCATCTTTCAAGCAAATAGAGTCACATTTTCTTGAGTCACATAACTATTGTCACTATTGTGCTATAAGATCATTTTGGCTTCAAGAGTATTGTAGCTTACTAAAAGTCTACAGTGAAATCTTGCTTAAAATGGAAGCTTATTTACATTATCCTCTCATAACCAAATAACTACCTTCTTATGTCAAGACATTATCTCTAGGACTATACTACAAGAGAGAAACCATTAGGCTTGTCTAGACCTCAAGACACTTCATCATGGGATGACCTAGTTATGAGAAAAACCTCATTCAGAGAAGTTAAGGTAAAATTTATCAATTGTAGATTTTTAAACCTTTGGACATTTTTCTAGGTTTTTTTGCATATAATGGTCTCACCATTATCAAAATTATGCTTTCAATACTCTCAAACCTGATTGACTGTTTCAATTGAGCTCAAACATTTATATCTCGATGTTTATCTATCTCATTTGTATTAACTTTCAAACCATGTTTGAGGCTGCCTATAGGTCTATATGATATAATACTATGTATTTTGAATTGTTTTTCACAACCAATCTCTAACCCTTTTAATTTCTTAGTCCTATTATTTCTACCTTGAGAGTTTTCTCACAATATTGAAACCTTCTTGTTTCATCAACATGACTAATCAAGGCTTAGTTCCACTTGACTGTAGGTGACTGATGCAGGGCTTCCTAATTGTGCTTGTGTCTTAGACCTTTCACTCCATAAATTATAGTTATGAGACTAAAAATTCAAAAGAATAATTGATCACCATGCTATGATAGGTTGGAAACAATGTATCACCTTTGATTTGAAACCATTTACAGGAGGGTGAAACTCTACTACTGATGAAACACTATTTATAGACTTCCATGGTGTCTTCAACTAGAAAAATTAAATGTCCATGTTAACCTATTCACCTTCACACGTGATAGCTAAGTTAAATCCAATTTGAAAAGGAAGAAAATGTTCTTTAATTCCATGTATAACACTTGATTTTCATAGACCAATGCCATCAGATAGGAAAATTGAATCCATTGATGATGTGCAAGAAGTTTAGAGTCACCAAACTCTTATTGATGATTCATGAAGCACAAACCACCAAACTTAAAACTATGACCATGAAGTTGGAGTACAAAGAGACTAATTTCACCCACCAAGTTAATTCACTTAAACTATGTTCCTCCTGTCCATACCAAATGGAAGCTGATTGACCTATTTGACTTGTCCAAGGGAGTGATGAGAGAGAGAGGTTGGTTTTTGGAAATTTTAGACCTAACAAAGATACTTGAGCATAAAATTAATTTTTTTGGATATAAAGAGACCTCATTGAAGTCTTCCCATGTGCCATAATTATTTTATAGGTCATACAACTACCTAAAACTCCCTGATCTTCTTGGATGGATGTTGAACCTACAATTTGTCAGTTTGACAATAGTTCTTCTAATTATTCCTGACATATGGGACATTATATTTCATCTTGACACCTTTTTCCTCTTTTGAAAACCATAAAATTTTATTAAATGATCCAAAATGTGGCCTTAGATGACATAAGACTAACTTAGACAAAAACTTACAAAGATAAAACATATGTTGGACCTCATGAAAGACTATAGGACCACTTTGTAAACTAGGAGAGCCTATGATAAATTTTTAATATATAAGGGGTTAACATAATTTAACTTGGGGTTAAATTATTCAATATTTTGGTAATTTCCTAGGGCTAGCAAGCCAGCTATGCCAAAGACCAGTAGTCTTCTCCTATTCATTGGGTTATGGATTCACCTATACACTAGATTGACACTAAAATGCCTTTGAATAGACTACAAACACACACCAAAAACAAGGAAATAAACACACAAGTAAAACTCTAAACTCACACTTGTGTTCTCTAAGCACTTAGGGAAAACACACACATAAAGACATAAATAAACACACACCTAATATACTATATACATAATTAACCTTTATCTCATCAATATCATAGATTCAAGTGGATCCCATTTATATGAATAGGCAACTCCTCCCTATTCATTCTTTCTAATTGAAAGGATTTGTTTTGCTTTCACTTGGTGATGATGTATGGCCCACTCCACAAAGTATCAAACTTGGTATGTCTTCCTATCTTTACTCTATATTCATCCCACTTTAGTTCTATGTCACCCTCTTGGAAGACTCTTGGAGTTTCTTTCTTATCAAAGGATCTTTTCATTAACACTTGATGATGCTCCATGGCTTTGTGATCATTGTCTCTAGTCTCTTGCAATGCCATCAACTCTATCAACCTCACATCCATTAAAGTATTTTCAATCAATTCTAACTGATGTGCCAACTCTAAGGTAGGAAATTATTTGGATATGGACATCGTAGATTCTCTCCCATAAACAAGAACAAAGGGAGAGTTACATATTGACCTCTTAGGAGTGATTTTATTAGCCTATAAGGCTATCTTCAACTTAGTGTGCCAAGTTCTTTGATTGTCCTCCAAGGTCTTCTTGATAATTTTGATTAGGCTATTATTAGTAGACTCAAACAACCCATTAACTTGAGGGTAATATTTGGATGATATACTCAAATATATACAATTGCTATTTTCCCTATTAGTTTTCTTAACACCCATGAAAGCAATTACATTCTCTAAGAAGGAGTTCCAAACCTTATAGTAATACTTTCATAAAACTCTAATATAGCACTCTTACTAGCATCCTTTAATGCAACTACCTCAACCCACATTTTAAATTAGTTATTTGTTGTGAGGATCCACTTATGGCTAACACTTGATGGAGGATTTATCATACCAATGAATTCAAGACCCCATTACATGAAGGGTTGATCTACATGAATATGCCTCAAAGGGAGAGCTACAAGATTTTGTTTACCTACAAAGAAAGCACATTGTACACACCTTCTTATCCAGGCATAATAGTCTTTGAAGAGGCTATGCCAATAGTATCATGCCCTCATGATCTTTGTAGTTATAATTCTTGGAGAAAAATGACCTCCTTCTGCTCCAACATGAAAAATTTTGAGTAACACTCCAAAATGGTCATTATCAATTCATCTCAACAATAAACCATTTGTGTCTATTATAAAAATTACACCATCTACAAGATAATAAGGTATAACTTAAAATCTAAAATACCTTCTTTTGGATCTACTCAATCCATTAGAACATTCTCCACTTTGGAGTAATATGATGATGTCTTGTGTACAACTTTGCATAGGTATGGGATTAGCTAGTTAAGGTTAATCTTGATTTACCAAATCTTATTATTTTGGCTCATGGAGATTTAAAGCTAAGTGTTAAAAAATACCCTTACCTCTTATCAACTTTGTCACCTTGATGTCAACATTATACTCCATTACCTTTGTAATCCATCTTGCCCTCTTTTCATTGAGGTCTTTGCTCAAAAGGAACTCATTGGTGCTACGATGAGAAACAATAATGTGCATCCTATTATTTGAAACCATATGTTTAAATTTTTTTAGTCCTCTTACCATAACAATGACTTATTTATCCACAAATGTATACTTGACTTCATAATCCTTCAAACTTTGACTAAAGAATGCAATTGCTTCTTCAACACTTTCATCATTATTTTTCATAAGCATAACTAAGATAGTATCAAGGTTATAAAATGAATGTAACATGAAATATTTATAAAAATAATGGTTTACAAGAGTGGGATATTATTCAATTTCTTGTTTAATGGCTTCAAAACTAAGCTTACCCTCTTTATTCCAAGTGAAAACTTGATTCTTCTGGAGCATGGTTGTGATAGGCTTTATCAAAGATGCAAAACCAAGTATGAACCTTCTCAAAAAAATTATCTTGCCTATGAAACTTTGGACTCCTTTATTTTCTAATGGAAATTATAGTCCTAGAATATCCTCTATCCTTTCAGGGTCAATGGTTAGACCATCCTTGGAAATAATGTGGCCTAGAAGCTTACCTTCATGGATAGCAAAAATGCACTTTTTTGGGTTGAGAGATGCCCCATACTACCTGTACCTTTCAAAAACTTACCTTAGGTGTTTCATATTCTCATTTTCATCCTTAGAGAACATAGTTATATCATCTATATACACTAATAACATTGATTAGACCTTTGAAATCCATGTCCATTTCCATTTGAAAGGTAGAACTAGCATTTGACAAGCTAAATAGCATACTCTATAAACAAAGGTCCAACATTTTGTAGTAAATGATGTCTTTAACGAATCATTCTCATTCATCAAAATTTGATTATAACCAAAGTATCCATCTAAGAGTGAGAAGCATTGGGAACCTAAAACAACTTGAAAAATGTGCTCCATAAAAGGTAAGGAGTAATGGTCTTTGATTGACACCCTATTAAGATCTCTAAAGTCAACACAAAGTCTTATTTACCCATTATTATTCCTAATAGGAATAAGGTTAATTACCCAAGTTGAGTACTTGATAGGTAAGATTATCTTAGATTCAAGGAGCTTGGTGAGTTCTGTTGTCCCCCAAAAATATCACTCATTTTTGGGACAACATTTGAACTATTTTGGTCCTACAAACCAAAATTATCTCTTTCCTTTCCAAAATTTGTCCTAGGCATTCAAATTCCTTATTTTTTAAGCTTCTCAAAAATCTACAGACTCAGCAAGTCAAGTTCAATGGGCTTTTACAGGTTGAAATCTACGAACTCTTTCAAGGTTAGAGAAAACTACAGACTTGGTTTCTACGGACTCTGCAAACAGGCTCTTTTCTACAAGTTCAACGAGTTCCAGGTTCAATCGGTTCAATGATTTCAGTTCAACGGTGGGTTCAATCAAAGGAATGGTTCAATGTCTCAGTTCAACCAAGTGGTTCAATGCTTTGGTTCATCCTTTGGTTTAATCAAACAATTTGTCAATCAGTTTAAGGCTTTGTCTGAACCATTGAACCAAAACTTGGTTCAATGGTTAGTTCAAACACATGGTTCAAAGGCAAGTTCAACAAGGGGTTCAAAGTCGTGGTTCAATGGAATGGTTCAATAGTTGGTTCATCACCAAAGCTCAAAGAGCTTCCCGAAGGACCCTGAAGGATAGATACTCTTGCACGAAACTCTTCCTGACTCAAAATGGGTCATTTATTAAGGCTCGAAAGGGAAAGTTCAATCCAGAAAAGTGCCAAACAAAAAAATTGAAAGAGGACAAAGGAATGATGCGCTCAAAAATGTCAAATTTAACACATTGAACTAGCCATTGATCCTTTGAACATACAGACTAGAATACATTCATAGATTTCAAGGCCAAGACCAGCAGAAAGCAGGGAAGGAACAGAATAGTAAACTGAATCCAGGACCTGATTCAATTAACTAGAAAAGGAGGAATGATGAAGATAAGATCAGATCGTCAGGTGGACATTGAATGTTTCAAACTTTCAATAAGCACGACTTGTTTCCCTGCATTGATAAAATCAAATGGGTAAAATGCCCTTAAGTTCTAGCCTGTCTTCTTAATAGATTCCAACGCAACATGATGTATTATTGTTCCCGAGTCCTTGAAGAGGCTATATAAGGAACTCTCTTCTTTTGTAAAAGGGATCTCTTTTTTGACAATTAGAATGAAACTCTACCCAAACTGTAAGGCATTACTGAGACTTTGAGCTCAAATTGCCAATCATATTTTATTATTGGAACAAGAAAGCCAGTGGTTTTTTAGACTTTGTGATGTAATAAATTTGTTGTTGAGGAAACTATTCTTATGTCTTTTTCTTGAATATATCTTCTATTCTTTTAATTCAATAAGTAGAATTAGTGACATCAGTCAGAAAGGTGTCCTGAAGAGTCAAGTGTGGAGAGCCTTTGTGCCTCTATAATTGCCTTTAGTGTGTTTTATTTTCATTTCTGTGTAAAAGACTTTAGGATGACTTTGTGCCCTCATTCTCCTTCATATCTTACTCTTGAGCAATCCAGGTGAAGACTTTGTGTTGCATTTCGATTTGTTGGTTATTACATCCTTTGTTACCTTTTGTTTTTACTACCAGGAGTATTCTTGTGGTTTGTTGAATAGTACTTTTGAAAGAAGAGGAGTGTTGTCTGTTATTTCCATTGAGTTTTTCCTTTGATTTTTATGCATCATCTCTAAAGAAAGAGAGATGTATGGTTTGTCCTACCCTTGAGTACTATTTTTTGTTTATATATATAGCATATCTACAGGGAACCTCCCCTTGATGAGAGGAGAGATCAATGTCCTTCTGATGTGGAAAACCTACACATTTGGATGACTAATCTTCCAACTTTGGCTGATCAAACCTATTTTGTTTATCAGTATGTTGATCGACAAAATATTCAACCAACAAGTTCCATTCTCATGAGTTATTCAAATTTGGGATTGCTAGGCCTGTATTTTTACCTAACTAGTTTAACTCCAGGTTATAACTCAATGGTATGATGGGATATAATAGTATCAAACCCTTTTATATATTTATATTCCCAATAAAACATATCATGGAACTCTCTACACAAATCAAAAAATGCTTGATTTTTTGATGTAAAACATACCTTACCTAGTTTGAGGAGCTTGTATTTGAATATTAAGACTCTTTCATAGTTATCCTCCTTTGTATACATGCTCACCTTATATTTATTCCTTTTTTCATCTTCATTAAAAATACTCTCTAAAGTTACCAATCCTTTATTTATCTTTTTTGTCCTTAGATGTATAATCTGATTCTCAAATTGATCATGAAGCCTTTTTTGGTTTCTTGAGGAGAACTCAACTTCATTTTTTAGGAATGTATAATGTGTTTGTCACTATAAAACACTTTCCAAGAGACATAATTATTATGGATGGAAGGTCTTAAAATGGCCTTTATATTATATTTTTTCCTTCCTCTTTTATAGAATTAGGTGTATCAAATTGTGCCCCTATAGTAGCTAACTTGTCAGCATGCTTATTTTTCTCTCTTGGGACTGATTGTATGTTAAATGCATTGAAGTCTTCAAGTAAATCCCATACCTTATGCTTATAAGACTTAAGAAAAGGGTTCTTGTTAAAAAATCACATTCCTAATTTTATATACAATCAATTCACTATCTCCATATACTTGTATACTCTTGATCCCTCTCTTCTTTGCCCATTGAAGGCCATGAATCAAACCTTCATACTCAACCACATTATAGGTACAATTGAAGTGGAACCTATATGAATAATAGTAGTATTTTTTGGATAGATAAACCAACATAACACTATCTCCTATACCAATATTTCTCCTTGAACCATCAAAGAACATCTTCCACATTCCATCATTCTCATTTTCTTCCTTGGTGAGTGAATATATTGGCATTTCTTCCTCATGTAAGCAATATACCCCTAAATTAGTTTATTTCATGAACACATAAGTATCATGCTCATCTGTGTTAGTACCATACACATATAATAAAATATTATATATGCATTCAAGTTTTGAGGATGATCCATCATCTATAGTATGTTCTTCTTGATCATTGATGGTACAATTCAGATTAGAACTTGCTTCCACATATGGCTCACTATGAAAATTAAATAATGGTTGTGTTATAATGGTTACCTTTGATCCACACCTTGTTATAAATTCTAATAAATATAAATTAGCTGAGAGATATCCTCTTATCTTGGTTGTGAAGTCCCTTGCTAAACAAATAGCAAAGTGAGTAGGCAGATCCTTCAAGAAAACTCTAAAAAATTTGATGAGCCCCACTGTATTAGTTGGTATTCCATAAATTTATAACACTCCCTTGTGATATGGCTCATATTTCAAGCCTAATTTATCTATCACAAGCTTAGGCATAACTGAGGTACTCACCCCACTATCCATAATGTGATTGTGAACAAGCTTATCTCCCACAATGAGAGTGAGGTAGAAGGGTGGGGGATTTTAAGATTTAGTATATGGTTTAAAATTTTGAGTAGGAGAATTGGTTAGGGATGCACCACCATGTCTTGATGGTTGAGGATTGATGTGGATTTGGGATAGCTACTCTTGAAGTAGTTCCTTTTAATAGGGCATGTGGAGCATTTCCCAAAGAGATATACTAGTTTTGGCATTCTTCAAAGAATCAATGATGTTCAAAGAAGTTACATTTACCTTTTCTTGTATCCTTTAAGGAAAATAAGTAACTTTAACTTGAGGCAATGGATCACTTTGAGTTACCCTTCCCACATTTTGATTTTGAATAGGTGTATAACTTGTAGGGGATACATACTTGTATTCATACCTTGCTACCTTGTAGGCGGGTTATTTGGGCTTGTGTCAACACCATGAACATCTCCCAAGGTTATCCTCTTTAATATTGTATTGGATTCAATTTATGTACCTTGGTTTAGGAAAAATGTGTCTTCCACTAGAATGTTTGTCAAGTTCACTCCTTGGGGATGCCATCCTTCAATTATTTTTATTTGCATGAAGTTTTCATCTTATGTTGTCAATTAGGGAGTATATCCTCATTGAGATAACATAGCTTTCCCTTTACCTTCATTGGCATCTATGTATTATGCTTGGGGTTGTGATTCTTCTCTTTGAACCAAGTTACTATGGACTAGAACCATATCTCTTGTGTTTAGAGTAGAGGTTAGATTATAAGCATTGGGTGGCCTATTGAAGTTAGGCTAGCCTTATCCTCTCTCTTGACCATATTATTGAGGTGGGAACCTACTTACTTTTGAAGGATAGGAATAGTAATTTTGGTTAACTCCATATTATATATTTAGCTACCTAACTTGAGCCTCTAAGGCCTTGCATCTTGCATCCAAATCAATGGAATCTTCTAATTTCTTTGGGGTAGCTTTAGACTTGTTATTTTCACCTGGGATTGGAGCAACACTTGGATTAGTAGCAGAAATGTTGGGTAGAATAGGCATATATATTTTTATAGGGAGTCTAACATCTTGTATTAAACCATTCTCAGCTCTAATGGCTATGTCATATGCTTTAGGCAAAGAGTAACCATCCATGGACTAAAACATAACAACTATGTCAATCCCAATAACTCTTAGGTATGTTGGGAAGAAAAAACTTAAAGGGGGTATCATGGGAGGGGGAATCCTATACCAAGTTATTTTGAACCTCTCATTGAAGTCATGCATAGTTTCATTAGGGCCTCTTTGAATCACATTCAGCTGATAAATGAGTGATGTGTGATCACTTTTATATTCAAGCATTTGGGTCAATAACTCTCCATACTCATCCCAAGTAGTGATACATCCTCCTAATAATTTTCTATGCCAATCAAGGGATTCTTCCCTAAGAGACATGGTAAGTATTATAACTACAATATTAACTTTAATGATATTATAAAAATTTCAAAAATTAGAAACATCCCTAATATGATCACTTGGGGTGATTAGACCTTCCCCATTGAAAGTGGGAACAATCTTGGTGGAATTAGGAGGTATATCATCATATGCATTGAGGTGTATAGGATTTTTAGTATTAACAGTTGGGAAAGCATGCTACCTAGCCATGTTGTCCTCAATTTCCTCTTCACTCTCTTGATCTTCTTGTCTTGCAACATCTTCTTGATCTTCAAATGTCAAGATAAGTTGAGGGTGTTGATTTCAAGGGGAAGTTCAAGTTGAGGGAGTGGATTTATAGGATAGTTTCCTCTACTAGTAGTTTACCTAGTAAAGACCATGAATTATGAACAAAAATAATTATAAAACTTGGTCTAAAACTATATATTACCTTTAGTGGAGTCACAAAATGCTAAGTATAACACCTTATGTAGTTGTGATGTTGTCAAGACTAGCATTCACCTTGACCAGATGTACTTGAGACAATAGTCTCACCAGGCATGTCAGAACTATTATCACTCAAAATTTCATTAATAGATGTTGTTCAAGACTTCTCTATATTGAGTGAAACATTGAATTACATATAGGCCTATGGGTTGCCTATATCATAGCTAAACCTCTAAGTTTAAGAGCTAGCTCCCTATATTAGTATTTAATATCTTATCACCTACACTACTTTTTTGCTTGGGGTGAAAAGGGATAGAAAATAACATGTAAATAACCTATTCTAACAAGGTGATAGACAAAATTTACATCCACTAGACTACCATGACCTGCACTATGAAAGATTGTTCATAAAACTAGCTTCAAACTTTTAGGTTACTCTAACATAAGTATTTCAAATATGAAGGTGATATGTACTGCACTTCTCAAGGTGAATGGACAAAATTCCTAATCCTAGACACTAATTCTACTCCTTACACTTAGATATATATATAAGGACATTTAATACACTCCATGTGACATGTTAGAGATTGAATTACTTACACACAACATGAGAGAGTAAGATGAATGTAAGGATAGGTGATTATCACTTATCATTCAAATTTTACAGTAATCCACACACATATATAAGGAACTGTAAAATGAAAACTAGCTTTAAATATTTATTCAAAGGTAATCATCAGTATCAAAACCAATAGGGCTCCACCATATCAGACATGGATTAGATAGAAATGCCAAAACGGTTTTCATATATAGAGTATAGGAGAGGAGAGAGAAGAAAATAGGATAAAAAGTCACAAGGTCAATTGTAAAGACTTTTAAACCACTTTAAAAATGAGAGAATGAAGTGAAAAATAGGTAAATAAGGTGTCATGGACAAGTTTCTATCAAAAATGCATCATTCTCCCTCAAAGTCACATAGAACCTCTTCAGATTCTTCATGGAAACTACCCTTTAGTAATGAGTTCACTTGACTATTCTAAACCATATTAGGAATATTTGACACATATGCACTATCTTAGGAGGGTGGAAACCTAATTGTGATATTCATTAGTTAATCTTCAATTGATGAACTCCTCATGGACATTTGTTATTCATTCTCTAATAGCAACTCACTAGCCCTTCTAGGCTTATCTTCACATTTGTCACTCAATTGAATTGTAGTTGCTCAAATAAAATTCATTAAAAATGTGTTATATAGGTCATCAGACCTTCTTAGTCTTCTAGTCTAGCATATGAACTTTAATGAAACTTAATACAACTTTTATCATCTTTCTCATATGCAGTTACTATGTCTTCTAACTATGCTAGCTTAGACTACCTGCAATGAATGGTATAGTAGATGTGTTTATATTAAAAACCATGGTGATATTTGAGTATTATGGTTTATATTAAGTATATACACACCTTCCATAGTGACTTTCATATACCCATTCCTTTCTACACCTATGAAACACTTCAAATCCTATAAAATATATTGAATTAGGCTTGTCCATACAAGTGATGGTTTAAAAAAATGGATGGTGATGATCCTAATAGAGTTAAATATAGGTAAAAAACATTTTCAATTCCATTTGACTCCTTATAGATGCATAAATGTTAATATTTTCTCCATCAGGTTTAAGCAAGGGTTTTATGTCTCTTAGTTTTTTAGCAATGATTCATAAAGGTTAAATGTCCAACCCATGAACCAATTCCACAAATATTGATTTCATAACCCTCATAAAATAACCGTAGATACTTTAAGTCTCATTCAGCTCGTTCATACATGTATGAGCAATTAAAAATGGCCTCTTGAGCTTTTAACTACATTCTAGACACCCCTTAAGTGAGTTTAGGTTAAAATGACCAGTTTGGGATATTTATCTTAAAAATAATGGTAATTTTAGATTATCCACTCTCCTATGAATTTTATCAATTTTTTTGGAAAAGTCACATGATTTTTTAGGTGAAGGTGGAAGCCATTAGGGTTTATGCTCAATTTAGACCTAATATGCTTAGATTGTCTTTCTTGATTTTTTTTACCACCTTTGAGTACTTCTCAAGATTTTAGGTGAATTTAAACACTTTTTCACCTTAAAAAAATCCTCACAAATCATTATACAATGCCTTTTTATTCTCCCTTCCCTGCTATCACCATTTACACACTATGTTTGTAGGGTGGTCGTGACTGTGGAGTGCCCTCTATTTGAGATAAAATAGAGGGAATCTACCCTATTTACTTGGCCAAAATAAGAATATGGGAGGTTATATAATGTATTTATGACATTATGTACAAATTTTCAAGGCTTTTTCACCTCTTTAAAGCTCTCAATATCACAAACCCTTAAAACTAGCTTTCAAGTCTATGTAATATTTGAAGGGTCTAGAAACTTCAAACTGAGTGATAAGTTAGAACTTGTATTTGATCTATTTATTTATCTAATAATCATATTATATTAAATTTACACTATGATATTTGTCTCAACATGTTCACCCATACAACTTATTTGTATGTTATCCAAGACCTTTCACTAGCATGAGCCAATTTATGACTATAATAGAGTGTAGATATTCACCTTAGGAAAATGGGATTCTTGTAGGTGTCTATTATGATTGAACATTGTGTTTTATTACATAATATTATATTGAGGTTAATAATACCATTCCATAGTTATTTTAACTCACTCCTACCTTAGGGCTATGCTAACATTTAAACTGCATCTCTCCACTAGCTAGAAACAATCTGCTATATTTACTGACTATAAGTGGCAATTTAGGAGAAGCAAGGACTCCTATAAGTGATGACCTATGTCAAATAATTATAGATCAACTCCTTTTATTTATTTTTAGGTAATTAGGTCATATTTCACTCAAATAGAGTCATTTTATCTCGATTTACATAGCCATTGTGTCACTAATGTGTTGTAAGATCATTTTGGCTTCAAGAGTATTGTAGCTTACTGAAAGTCTATAGTGAAATATTACTTGAAATGGAAGATTATTTACATCATCTTCTGATGACCAAATAACCACCTTATTATGTTAAGACATTATCTCTATGCCTAGACTACAAGAGAGAAACCATTAGTCCTGTCTAGACCTCAAGACACTTCATCATGGGATGACCTAGTGTATGAGCAAAACCTCATTTGGAGAAGTTAAGGTAAAATTTCTCAATTGCAACTATCTCAACCTGTAGACATGGTTCTATGTTTATCTACATATAATGGCCTCACCATTATCATAATTATACTCTCAATGCTCTTAGACCTGATTGAAGGTTTCAATTATGCTCAAACATCTTTATCTCAACGTTTCTTTGTCTCATTTGTATTGACTTTCAGATCATGTTTGAGGTTGTCTGTAGGTCTATATGATATAAGATTGTTTATGTTGAATTGGTTTTCACAAACAATATATAACCCTTTTAATATCCTAATCTTATTATTTCCACCTTGAGAGTCTTCTCACAATCTTGAAATCTTCTTGTTTCATCAACATGACTAATCAAGCCTTAGTTCCACTTGACTGTAGGTGATTGTTGCAGTGCTTCCTGACTGTGATTGTGTCTTAGACCTTTCACTCCAATGTTAATTTTGAGACTAATCATTTAAAATAACAACTAATCACCATGCTATGAAAGGTTGTAAATAATGTATCACCTTTGATATAAAACTATTTATAGGAGAATGAAACTCTGTTACTAATGAAACACTATCTGCATACTTTTATGGTGTCTTCTACTAGCAAAATTAGATAGTCCTACTAACATATTCACCTTCACACATGCTAACTAAATTCAATCCAATGTGAAAATGAATAAAATTTCCTTTAAGTCCATGTTGTTAGGAACCCGTGGAAGCACCATTGATTACCATATACAAGCAACTTAAGATGCAGAATTAAACCAAAAGTAACATGTAACTAGAATTCAAAAATAACATATGAGAGACAATACCCAATTGTATTAATACTCATCCAGAAAAGAATACAATAAAGAAGATGCCACTTCTTCTTCACACCTCTCAGAGGCTTCCCACACCTCAAGTGTACAGTAATTCTTTCCTCAAAGCTCTCTCTCTTACGTTCCCAACACACAACTCAAACACAGAGTTGGTGTTCACCTCTAACCAGTCAGTATCCACTACTGCTAGTACACAAGTGCTCCACGCACTCCACAAGTGCTCCACACACTCCAAGTAGATCTCCCCTGAACTTGTAACAACCTGCAACTCAAATGATCTTACTTATGGAAGGATCTACCTTGCCTTCCTCTTTGCTCAATAACTGAGTACACACCATACTCCAAGTAGATCTCTCCTAATCTTGCTACCTATTGTGTTGCTGTCCTCCCTAATCTTGTACACCTGCAAATCAATTTGGTTTTGCACCCCTGTAAACCTAGATCCTGCACACACATACACCTGTAGATCAATGATCTTACTTACCATGCAGATCTCCAAACGTGGCCTTGCACACTTGCTGACCAATATCCTACATACATGAAGAATCCTTTTGATTCTCCAAACCAGCACCCACACTTGGCACTGTGGCACTAGGAGGAACACACCATGCTCTCTTCACACAGAGAAGGAGCTAATATTTGCTCTCTTACTCTCTAGCACAAATTACAATACAGCCCATGAGTCTATTATATAGATCTCATGCAAACAATAATTAGACACCTAATTACAATAATTAGATCTGCAGCTTCAGGTCTATAATTGGCTCTTAACATGCAAACACTCAATTTGTTAACAAACTGTTCATGCAACCGACAGTTTTGGAACCACATAGGTGACCAACATCGATCCATGTCTACCTGGAGGTGACCGACGCCAGCCGACCCATGACCGACATCAGTTGCTCTTCTCACTATATATGACCAACGTCAGCTGATCAGACTGACATCAGTTGCTCTACAACTTAGCAACCTTCAGCAACCTCCTTCCCTATTTGCATTAGTGAAGATTTTAGCTCCACAACCTAACAATCTCCCACTTGGAGATAAACAGTTGCACTGTACCTATACATGTACCCCATCTAATCTATTTCCTGGCTTGTATCCCTCTTCAAGCTCAACCTTGAAGACCAACCACCACAAAACCTGTGGTGCACCTCCTGTCATCCAAGTAACCTGTCGCATCCACATCTACAAACCCATGTAGAAAAGAACTTGACCCTGCATAACATGTCGACCTGCTGCTGGTCCCTCTCAGATACCTGAGAATCCATTGAACTGCCCTCCAGTGCTTCTTTCTCGAATCAGCTCCAAACTTTTTGATAACACCCACTACGTGGGCAACCCAGGTCCAGTACGCATGTACTTAACCTCATCATGTGAATTAGGACCCTGTTCTGTGAACTGTCCAACCATTAACATGCTAACCGATATCACACAATCATCTGGAGACAAAATCAACCTATGATCTCCATGTCTCTAGAACACACTCATGCCAAATAATTTTGCTACTCCAAATTCCTCATGACATGCCACTGAACTAACCTTACCCTTAGCTCAGCAAAACCATGTATGTCTAAACCTACACCAAGCTCATCCTCCACATACAGTAATAGGATAATGTCATGACCATCATCCACCTGGTAAGACAAACACAATGGTTACAATGACACTGACTAAAGCCATGCTTTATCATCCACCTATCAAAACCTGTACCACTATCCTGCAACTTCCTCAAGACCATATGACCTGGCCTTCCATCTCACGTGTCCATTCTCTCTATTATTTAACTAAGGTATCCATTCATCTTTCAGTGCTTTCTTTTAATTGGCAACCCTACCAAATCTCCCATTTGGTTCTACATCCTAATCATGCCATGCTCCCACTATTTCTTAGATCTTTCCTACTCTGCAGTGAGCAACGAGTATAAAGAAAAGGAACAATGAATTTGAGGCTTACTTACCACTTTCAGTCCTCCATATGGGCGTCTAAGACTCCTTGACAGCTTGTTATCTACCCAAAATCTATTACATTGACTGACCTCTATCACCACACAATCTGCATCTAACTAACATTAGTTCCCATGCGATTGTCCTTTCTACCAACACCAGTTTTGTGACTGATGTCAGTCTTACCTTGTCACCAACATCAGTACTATGACCAACACCGATAGCCACCCTACCCAACACCTCTGACTTTGGTCTGCACATGACCAACATCGGCACCTGTCTGTTTGACGTCGGTTACCCTTGACTGACGCTGGTACCTGTGTATGCCTATGAGTGATGACTTTTTACCCGTGAGCTCTCCATGGATCAAAACCCTATCCAAATCACCATGCTTAGAGATGTCCAACCTTCTCCACTGATCTCTATCTGTCATCTCCTCCAGAAACACCAAGGCTTTCCAATTCTTAAGTCTGTCAAACACATCTGACTTCTACTTAAGAACATGCATCTCCTTCTTGCTCATGTGACCAAGCCTACAAAGCCACGTCTTCGCAATAGAATAAGAATCAGTAATATAAGAAAGTAGATAAAGAGTACCTACTTTCTTACCACCAGCTAATTCAAGTGCATCTGCTGTGAGAGTTCTTGTGCATCTCTCATCACCCAACTTTCTTGAAGAAATTAGCCACATCTTCAAGACCGAGACCTGCATGACCTCCTTCAACACCCATGTGTTGGCCGCCTACAATTTTAGCAACACTTCCCCTTTGCCAATACTATGACAAGGCTCACCAACCCCTCTACTTGGGGTTGCATGGAAAGAGGCAACAGAATCTATTAACCAAGATTCAACTTTATCCAAGAAACATCCCAGAGCATCCTGTGTAACAACACCTGCAACCTGTTTCTTCAGTTCCTTCATGTTGATCTGCTATCAACCAACAATATTTATTTACCTACTCTTTCTTTCCATAACACCGTAAGTGACCATTCATGCTTTTCAATTCCTCCATTCTTAGTGTACTTTCTTCTGCCGTTGCTATACTCCCACTCAATCAGAAACCCCTGAGAGTGACATGTAACCAAACACAAACCTGCTCCCTGCAGCCTTAGCTCTGATACCAACTATTAGGAACCCATGGAAGCACCATTGATTACCATATACAAGCAACTTAAGATGCGGAATTAAACTAGAAGTAACAAGTAACTAGAATTTAGAAATAACACAAAATATGAGAGACAATACCCAATTGTATTAATACTCATCCAGAAAAGAATACAATAAAGAAGATGTCACTTCTTCTTCACACCTCTCAGAGGCTTCCCACACCTCAAGTGTACAATAATTCTTTCCTCAAATCTCTCTCTCTCTTATGGTCCCAACACACAACTCAAACACAGAGTTGGTGTTCACCTCCAACTAGTCAGTATCCACTACTGCCAATACACAAGTGCTCCACACACTCCACAAGTGCTCCACGCACTCCAAAAGTGCTCCACGCACTCCAAGTAGATCTCCCCTAAACTTGCAACAACCTATAACTCAAATGATCTTACTTATGGAAGGATCTACCTTGCCTTCCTCTTTTCTCAATAACTGAGTACACACCGTACTCCAAGTAGATCTCTCCTGATCTTGCTACCTGTTGTATTTTTGTCCTCCCTAATCTTGCACACATGCAAATCAATCTGGTTCTACACACTTGCAAACTTGGATCCTACACACACATACACCTACAGATCAATGATCTTACTTACCATGCAGATCTCCAAACATGGCCTTGCACACCTGCTGACCAAGATCCTACATACATGAAGAATCCTTTTGATTCTCCAAACCAGCACCCACACTTGGCACTGTGGCACTAGGAGGAACACACCATGCTCTCTTCACACATAGAAGGAGCTAATATTTTCTCTCTTACTCTCTAGCACAAATTACAATACAGCCCATGAGTCTATTATACAGATCTCATGCAAACAATAATTAGACACCTAATTACAATAATTAGATCTACAGCTTCAAGTCTATAATTGGCTCTTAACATGCAAACACTCGGTTCATTAACAAACTGTTCATGCAATTGATAGTTCCAGAACTGCACAGGTGACTGACATCAGTCCCTATCTACCTGGAGGTGACCGACACCGGCCGATCCATGACTGACGTCGATTGCTCTTCTCACTGTATATGACCGACGTCGACTGATCAGACTAATGTCAATTGCTCTACAACTTAGCAACCTTCAACAACCTCCTTCCCTATTTTCATTAGTGAAGCTTTTAGCTCCACAACCTAACACATGTATAATAATTTATTTGCATAGAGCAATGCCATCAGATAGGAAAATTGAAGCCATTGGGCATGGGCAAAGTTTAGAGTCACCAAAACTCTTAGTGATGATTGATGAAGAAAAAACCATCAAAATGTAACTATAACCATGAATTTTGAGTATATAGATACTAATTTCACCCACCAAGTGCATTCACTTGAACTCTTATCCTCCTTTCTATACCAAGTAGAAACTAGTTAACCTCTTTGACTTGTCCAAGGGAGCAATGAGAGAGAGAGGTCAGTTTTTGGTAATTCTAGACCTGTCAAAGCTACCTAAGCATAAAATCAAACTATGGGGATCTAAAGAGACCTCCCTAAAGTCTTCTCATGTTCCATAATTTTTATATAGGTTGTACAACTACTTGATCTTATTAGAAGGATGTTGAACTTGTAATTTGTCAGTTTCACAATAGTTCCTTTAACTAGTCCTAATAGGTGGGATGTTACATTTCATCTTAACACCTTTTTCCTCTTGTTGAAATCATATAAGTTCTTTAAATGATCCAAAAGGTGGCCTTAGATGACATAAGATTAACTTAGATAAAAATGACAAAGATAAAACATACTTTTGACCTCATTAAAGACTATAGGACCAATTTTCAACCTAAGAGACCCTATGACAAATTTGAACTACATAAAAGGTTGACCTAATTTGACTTGGGGTCAAATTAGTCAATAGGTACATCTAGATTAGAATAACTAGCCATAATTGGTGTAGTTATTACTGATGGTCAATTAACAATCTTAGGTTGTGTTATCTAAGTTGGTTGAGTGGGTCTCATTGAGGGTGTAATAACATCATTAACTAGTGGGGTTAAAAATTTACCATTATTTATTTTATTCTTAATTTATAATATGGCCTATAGAATCTATGCATGATCAAGGGGTTTTTCTCTAACTCTATTAATGAATCCCTATAATACCTCATCCTTTTTCATAACTATATCATTATCATTAAGTGGAGGTAGTGTGTCTTGATCCTCAGTGTGGACTTGATCTTGTTCTTGATTATATTGTTCACCCTTAGATACATTTTCATTGAATTCCACATAATCAAGGTGTGAAGGATTCATTTTTGGATTTGTAATAGGGTCCTTATCTTTTTTATAGGTTTAGATAGTTGGATTGTAAATATGCTCTATAGGATTACCACCTAGCCTAGCACTTCTTCTTAATGGAAGAGAGATAACTTTTTCAAATGGTATAAGAAAAAATTAAAATAGAGCTACTAAAATAGAATATATGAGTCTAAATAATTAATGGTAGTTAATTAAAATAGGATAAAAAAGGATACAAACCCTAAGAGCATTTAGGTTTAGAGTTTTGGAATCTAGGGTTTATTTTTCAATAGTTTAAATTAGATGTAAAGTAAATTGAAACCCTAATATGAAATTAATTATGTTGTCTAAAAAAATTATAAAATTATAATTATTCACCCCTAAAATTATTTCACAAAATTTGGATGAATGCAAGATAGATTTTGAATTAATATTTGAAGTAAGATGAGTTCACCAAATGATTTAAACTTTTAGGGTTTTACAATGAAAATCCTATGTTTAGATTAAATGACTAAGATGCTTAAATAAATATATAATAATTTTATATTGATTTGTTATGACCTTTGACCTTATTTGACTTTCTAATAATAGCAATAAATTGGCATAAATAGAGACTTATCTAAAAATAGACTATCATGAATGATCTAGGTTCTAAAAGTTGAGATTTGGGTAGTTAATAGTGTCATCAACAAGAATGTGGTGTTCAAATTATCATTGGATAGTAGCACCCAGTTTGGAAAATAGTGAAATCTCTATGTAGTGTCCTCAATGTGGTGATAATGTCCCCTTTATGTGATTGTTCTTATTTTTTAGAGGCACCTATACCTGTGTCTATATGTCCTATTATTACATGCATGAAACATGGAACTCTGTGTTGTTCCTGAAAAACTTGATTTAATTTGTAAACCCTAATACTCCTTGCAAGTATGGCATGAGAAATAATTTATGTGTGTTTGTAGGATGGACTGGACATCCTCAAAACCCTATTATATAGAGAGTTTCCCATATACCAATACTCTGAAGAGGGATCAAGTCAATGTAATTCTCCCACCTATTGCTTGATGCAAATGCAAGTGAATGCTAGAATGAGAGTGGCCTTGGGTGAATTGAATGTGCTTGACCTTTAAAATATTTAAAAATTGGGATTAGGGCTATTGTGGATAGTAGTATGTAGAAAGTAGGGTAGAATAGGGATCAAATACCTTAATTTTTTTCAAATTTATCTTTGGTTTGAATAGATTTTGCATCTATCTTCCATCCAGTGAATAGAGGAGGATTAAACTTGTATTTACAGGGTTTTGTTTCTTGTGTAGGTAATATAATGAGCATAGGCTGAATTTAGGAGGGGCACACATTTAAAAAACTATCTATTTTAAAGAGTTAGGGCTAAGGACAATAGTGCCCAATTGAGGATACCAGTTTTATGTAGTTGTAGTGTCCTAAATGTAGCATTAATGTCCTCTTTGCAGATTGTTAAACAATTTAGATTGGGATCTAAGATGACAGTTCTAGGAGTATGTTTTGATTGGTTGTAGGTGATTGTGGTCTATTGAATGACTGGAAAAGCATGTCTAATGCTCAAGGATAGGAATATGGCTAGCCTAGGGATAGGTTAATCAAGTGACACTCTTAGAATCTAATTACCACTTTTAAGTGACTACATTAGTAAATTTCAAAATCTCAAAAATGTGAAGGAACTTATCTATGACTTGCATGTGTACATGTCATGTAGTCCAAAAAGGGTTTTATATTTTCAAAAATTTGTGATTGGAGTGGCTAAGAAATAATTAGTTAATATTTTTTATTATATGATTATGTCAAACAATGGTTTTGGGTCAATGGAAGATGAAAGGGTATTTAGTGCATTATCTTTTATCAAATCCAAACTTAAAAATAGGTTGGATAAAAATATTGGTACATGTTTTAGGTTGTATGTTTCAGGTTATGCAATGGATGAGTTTACATATGAAAGAGCAATTTCAATTTGGATTTTTCTTTATAAAAGAAGAGGAGTCACTAATGCAACTACCAATGAATATATTAAAAATGTCACTAAGACAGTACATACAAATGTCAACGATAAAGCACATGGTGCAAAAGGGTTGTTCTAACTATCTAAGTTTTAGCTATATGTATTTCAAATATACTTGAATTAAATTCAGTAGTGATAAATTTTTGTTGTTTATTGAATAATATTTTATTGTTTTAATTCATAAATCAATTATGTAGCAAGTATTCTTGTATTGAATAGTACTTCATATGCTCAATTATGTTTTTTATGAATGGCTTAATTGATTTATTTACCAGTAACATGTATGACACTAGTGCAACAACATGAAAGGTAGATGGATGTCTAGTCCCTTAGAAAATTTAAAAATTATCCATTTTCATTTTAATCAAATTAATTTATTTTCCCAAAAACTTAGTCATAAAATCATTTTTAATACAAATTAAATTGAAAATAAATACTTGCATTTTAAAAACATATATCACACATATAATTTACCTAAATTAATTAAGAAAAAAGTATTACATTCAAGATAATATCTAATAAATCATCAACTACAATCCATATAAAAATTAAGAATCTAATGCATCTTCTAAAAGTCATAAATACAATATATATTGATTTTGAAACTGATTGTATTAGAATATTTAAATATTTGATCTATAAATAAATATTTTTTTTAGGTAAGCACTAGTGTTGATGGGTCCCCTACCCTATATTAATATTGAGAAGATATTATAAAACAAAAAGAATCCCCAAACTTTACAATATTCAAATTAAAATGAGGTCTTAAGGGAAAACAAGGCCAACAAGTGGCACTAAAACCAAACTAAAAATATACCAAGTGAAACAACCAACAACAAGGCTACAAACCAAAAAACTACACAAAACAAAAGGACATGGGAATAAATAACCATATTAAACAACTACATTATCACGAATTTCTAACTTCACTCCTAGCAAAGCATGACCATCTCTAGTGACCACTGGCACTCAAGACTCCCCTTTACTACCACCAATAGAATGGGAATTTTTATTTCTCTGTAGATGATTATGCATAGCTGAGGAGACAACAACACACTGAATATGAGAGAACCAAGGTGGAATCTTCCTGCCAGGGTTTTCAACCATTAGGCTCAGAAACTTGGTAGCCTCCAACCTCTCCCTATAGTTGTGCATTTCTTTCCACATATCAAGGCTCATGATAGGACATTCAACATCTACCCATAGAATTGGAAATAATAAACTATTTGCAATGCTTCAAAGGATGACATAGTTTATAATCTATGTGCTTGACATATTCCATAAGCCTAAAATATCTTCTCTCAAGATCTCTAAAGATCATAATGGGAATAAAGCCAAAACCATGATTACCTAAGAAAGATAGCACTTGAAAGGGACTGGTATTGAATTCATCCACTTTCTCAACAAGGCTTGTCCTGTGCATTGGGTGCCATAAAAAAATCCAACATACACTTCACAAAAGACTTGTCCTCCACAACCACCAAGAGATTAGAAACAAAAAGAGTTGCCACATCTGAGTTGATCCTACTAAACATGTTGTTCCCTAAAAATCTTCACCCAAATTAAAACAAATGGCATACAAGACATCATTTGAAGGAACCCAAAAAATCTTCTTCAACTGAGCACTAGATGTATTACCATAGAAAGCAATCTCCCTTACTCTACTCCCACCTAGAATTGTAGGTAACCCAAGCATAAAATCCAAGCTTGAATCTTTCACCACCATAGAAAATTTGATTTAAATCCTACAAACACCATTTTGAAAAGTGGACCAAGGATAAAATGAGGTAGGGAAGCCTCTTGAAACAAGCAACTGTATCCAAGCCTCATCATTTCCAAATGCTTGAGAACTGTCACCACCTTCTCAACACAAATGAAACTACAAGCAATAATGGCCCCCGATCAAAGCTTAAATGTCTAAAATCACATTCATGGACCCTACAAAATCTTCCCAAGCCCCTCTTAGGTTATCCATAATAATTCAATTATTTTGCTCAATACCAAAGTTAGCCAAAAAGTCAGCTACCAAGTTAGCCTTTCTAAATCAATGTATACCTTCTCATTCTTCAAAAGACACCACACATTCTCAAGTGTTAACAAGAATATTGTCAATGTGCCAAGAAGGAGCATAAAACTTCTTTAAATCCAATAAGATGATAAGCGAATTCCCTTTTATTTGAATCCTTGAAATACCGCATTACAATGCTAATTCCAAGCCAAAAACCAAAGCTTGAGATTCAACCTCATTATTCATGACATCTTTTAGATTTTTAGAGGATACTCTGATTAGAGACCCACTACAATCTTTAATAATACAGTCTACTCTAGAAACACCCAAATTTCCTTGAGATACCCCATCAAAGTTAAGTTTGAACCAACCCAGGGGTGGAGGATTCCACTCAGCCTCTTTATTTCTTTCAACCATATTATTGTTTACATTAGACCCATTAACAGGGGACTCTATAAATACTAACATCGATTCATTATTTTCTAGTATCATGTGACGTGTCTATATTATTTTCTATTACAGAAGGCACTTCATCTATATGGCTTGTATCATATTTCATGATTTCTAATTGGAGAATATCCTTGGCTGTAGCAATAATGTTTTCATGATTTGCCTTTTCATCCTTTATTTCATCTCCTATAGAATAAATGAGAGATTTGCATCAAATTTTTTCTTGAACAAAATTTCTGAATCTAATCCATGCTCCTTGATGATTTCTTCAATGTATTATTTTGTTTATTCAACAAAACAATTTTTTCTTTCAAAGAAATAACTGTATTTAAACTTTTCTATGTTGTTTGGAGGTGTAGTTCGAGTACCTTCACTTGATTCTTCAAATTATCATATTTTGACTATAATTAAATGATAAAAATTATTTAGCTAAAAAATACAATAATTATAGTATAACTTACCACATATTTCCCTTTTTCTACATCAGCAATAACCAAAAACCTTTTATCTTTTACCCAATTGTTATGGTATGCATGTGCCTCTGCATTTTAATTCTAAAGCTTATTCAACATTATATCTAAAAATTTATCATTCTAATCATTTATGTTAGTTACTAATCCAAGAATACTCTAATTCAATAAAACATCAGTTTTTATTGGTTGATTTTCAACTAATTTGAATAATTGAGCACGTTGGGAGTGATTGTGAAACTGGATAATTATTTATTGTATCAAAACTTTAGACCTTACCTCCAACATCCTCAAACACTCAATTTCATCAAGAACAATTTATTTTACATAGGTGGTAGTATTAACTACCAATAAATTATTTAAATAAAAATTGGTAAGCTCATCATCAATCTTAGGAATGTCAGGATTAGGAGGGGAGGGGTGAGCTAGACAATATAGAGTTGGGTGAAAGTAGCTATTAGGATTCAGTGTTTGTCTCCTTCCATGATCCCTAAATAATATCATGGGGATAGAAATAAGTATATTCATCCTTATATACAAAAGAAAATGCAGCTGACCTATTAGTCAATCCTAACCTAGAGAAGATAAATCCTACTTACACTTTCATTTGTTGATACATTTAGACATTTGAGGTTATGACCAAGATGGATCTACTAAAACTAACCAACGGGTACCTTATCACAATAACATAACTAGAGAGGCTTCCAAATCCTTTATTCAAGGAACACCATGCAATAAGCCTAGCTATGACTATGTTTTCATATTCACTAAGTACATGAAAAGTAAAGTAAAATCTAATTCAATGCTCACCAAAGCTTGTGGCACAAAGTGGGAGTAATAAACATAAAAAGTAAACATGTATAGAAGATCTATTCTTAAGTCAATGTATAAAAAATATTAATGCATGGGAGAGAAGTAAAAATGCAAAGCTAGCTACTTTAACAAAGAAGTAACAAAGTTAGGAATACATACCTTTGAAAACGAACCTACCAAGCCTCAATCTCTCCCTTGGCCAAGGTACTTTGCAATATGTTGTTGTGGTATGTAAGGATATCAATGATAAGTCACATCTAAGCTACACAACTTCTCTATGTGTCCAAAAGACTTATACACAAGACAAGATATGTATCTCCAAAGAAAGTATTGCAACCCTAAATAATGCTCCTCAAGTAGAATGGTGGATAAGTAGATGCACAATAGAATATGTTTCTTCTTTTTCTAAATTATGGAAACACATGTGTATATATAATTGAATCTAACCCTAAATATTTTTTTAAAAAATTAGCTAACAAGGTCAGCTCAATTTGACTCTGTATTGTTAATTGATAAAATCAAGTTAGGTCCTGGTCTAGGTCGGCCAAGGCTGACCTAGACTCATAACATGAAAATATCAATTAGAATATGAGTCAGCCCAGGCCAACATTGTTTGGTAAATGTCAAAAAGGGTTTTAGTCTTAGGTAAGGGCTAAGTAAGATGGTGAATTGCTTCGAGGAATGTGTAAATAATGAGGTAAATCTTAGTTAAGTGTATAGGATATGGTTATGTAGATATAGGGGACAATAATCCTATGAAGCACCAATGGTCTATCCACCCCTTTTCTGATGTACCCTTTAAGGCATACACTCAGAGAGATTGAGGCTTGGCAAGTTCCTACAAGAGATAAAGCATTAGTAATTGATAAAGTTTGAAAATATTATGTATACATATTCCTGACTCAAAGCTCATCATGTGTAATGTAGGTGTAACAGGAGATGGTTCTTTGAGAAAAGAACATAGCAACACACAATGTTGAAGCCAAATAAATTACATTAAGAAGTGAATAAGATAAATGAAATGATAGAATTGAACATTGCATACCTTTACTTACCTTAGTATTATATATAAATAATAAAGTGAAATAAATGTGAAGGTGTTTTATGTAAAGAAGATTAGGCAAACCTGTAGAAATTAGCAAAAAATCATTTTTTTTACAAAATATACATGTAATATGTGAAATGATTTTCTACAATGTCAGGATTGTAAAACATCTTATGGTTTTCAAAAAGATCTAGTAGAAACAAAGATATGGTCAAAAAAGGAATCTAAAGCTAAATATTTAATAGGTAAATAATTTTGAATAGTAAATATAAATAGGGCAAAAATCAATTTATTTATTGTTTTTACTATACTAAAAAAATATTTCTCTAAGAGACCCGGTTTGAGCCTAGAGATCGACCATGGTGAGGAGATGGCAGATATGACATGGAATATGCATAGTGGCCATAATGGGTGCAACACAGGGAAGAAAACATTAATTTCAAAATTTTGAAAAAGTTTAATTCAAATTAAGTTAAATATAGAAAATTAAATGGTAGGAAAAATATATACACCAAAACTATCCCTCAAAATTTTTTAGGGAAAGTAGGGGTAGAATGTGGTACTAGGTAGGAAAATATTGGACCAATAAATGTTTAAGGCATTTATGGTAAATGGTCAAAAATTCATCACAAACTAAGACCAAAGTCAACCTTGTCGACTCAGTTTGTAAGGCGAGAGAGAAATAGGGGGTTGAATGCATAGTTGTGGGATGATATAGTATCAGTAAAGATGGTCAACTACGTAGAAGTAGGCTAATGTAATTTAAAAATAGGAAGATGGTTGACATAGTACCCTCTAGCCAATGTAGTTTGTATGATGTGGTTGATACAATTTGCTAAAAGAGGTTGATTGCATATTAGAAGGTTGATATAGTATGTTAAAACTAGGAAAAGGGTCGATTTAGTATCAAATAGGTTGATAGTGTATGAAATAAAAAGATTGACTATGTATGAGTGGGCTGATGCAATATGTCAAGGCTATGACAAGGCCGATTTAGTATCAAATAGGCCAATTGTGTAGAAAAATAAGAAAACTAGAAAACTAAATCATACACGTTGATGAAGTAATTAATTTATAAATTTTTGAGAATATTTATGAATATATTTTACTTATTATGATATCAGTATCTAATACATCCTCTGTCACTTGATATTTTACAGAGATGCCAAAGATTTTAAAACCTAGTGGATACACCTTGGCTACCAAATCTATTGGAGAGGCTGACAAATATGGATAGAGCTCGATTGGTTACCTTGGGAATTAGAGGTATTATGGAGATGAGACAGATCCCACTAAGTGTTGATCTTCTTGTCATGTTCCTAGGAGCATGGGAATGATTGACCAACAATTTTTGATGGCAAGTGGAGGGGGATACCGTAAAGGTGGTGATCACCTTAGAGGATGTCCATGCATTGCTTAAACTTCCTATAGATGGGACATTAATGATTTTTGATACACCAGAGTTAGAGGATGAGAGATGATCCTTAGCTTAGTGGGTTATAGGCTTGGATAGGATCTATCATGGGTTATGCATAAGTTTGTTCACTATTTATCTTGTGACCATTCTAAATATCGAGAAGGCTAGTAATGCTCATGATAGCACGAGTGTTATGTCACAAGTTAGATGGTAAGGTATTGATGTATGTGATAACCTTGTTGTCATGTCCCCTTTTTTGTGGACATTGACAGATTTGATGATTGGCCTATTATGCGACCTTCGTAGGCTAATAGGATGGATGGAGGGTCATAATGGAGCTTGGATTGACTTTGATTCACAAGATTTCTACATTTGATTTTCATTCAGGTTATTTCAGACATATTTGGCCAGGGCTCCTACTTTTTAGGGATATTTGATATGCAGTGGAGCGCCTTTATTATGGTATGGTTATGTGCGGAATCACTCCCTGATTCACTAGCTTCGATCGGTTCGTCGATCCGACATGTATTGAGGGAGATATTAATATTTGATTGATTTAATCAAATATTAATTATTTAGTCTCATTAATAATTAATTATTAATTATTAATTATTTGCTCTAATTTTAAATTAGAAACCCTAATGCTAATTTAAGAAAAACCCTAATTAGGGCAAGCATATCTTTTGTGGGTATAAGGGTTTCACATGGAGGCCATTATTGATTATGTATGATGATTATTGATATTGATTCTTGTTAAGAAATTCTTCTGTGAAGACTGAGCCAAGGGTTCCAGTATTCCATCTGCAGTGGAGAACGTCAACTCTTCATTGTGCGCGATTCAGAGGCTGTGAAAGATCAGCTGATCTATTGCCAAACTGCATTGAAGAACGTCAACTCTTCAGTGTGAGCGATTCAGAGGTTGTGAAAGATCAACCGATCTATTGCCGAATTGGGAGATAACTTCATCCAGAAGCTATCACATGTACTTACAAGTTTGAGAGATAACTTCACACAGAAGCTATCACGAGGGTTTAAAGGTATTTTCATTATTTGGGTTTTGATTCCAGAATTATACAGATATAGATCTTTTGTATTAGCCCATAATTCTACAGATCATGATCAAGCATATAGGTTGAGCAATATCAGCGGCCGTACGACTTCCGTACAGATCTGTGAAAATCCATATGCATCTACAGAAAGTTCAGGTACCGACATCGGCTAACAGAGACTTACAGAGACCGACATCGGTCGACTCATCACCGACGTCGGCAAGGGGACCACTAGACTGACGACGGCAGTATAACCGACGTCGGCGACTGTGTTTTTTACACAGCAGGCCGAGACGTGCCAGATTCAACCTAGTTTGCGGAATATTTAGGCTATAAGGCCGAACTTTCGATATTCTTTGTATACTTGACAGAGGATCTCTATTGTAAGCTTATGAGCAAATAAATAAGAAATTATACTGTGATTTATTCATCTATTTGAAGATATTTTGCAAAAAATTCAGATAAGCAATTTGGAGCTTTGTTTTGACATTCCAAGGGATATTACAGTGGTATCAGAGCTTTGGTCTTTGGTATCATAGTTTTGTGTCTTTCATATATCCCTATTGGTAGGGGATAT
The DNA here is from genome assembly GCA_037957365.1 of Torreya grandis. NCBI lineage: Eukaryota > Viridiplantae > Streptophyta > Pinopsida > Cupressales > Taxaceae > Torreya > Torreya grandis. The sequence goes on from JARHVA010006277.1 coordinate 41,578, forward strand.
TACAGTGGTATCAGAGCTTTGGTCTTTGGTATCATAGTTTTGTGTCTTTCATATATCCCTATTGGTAGGGGATATTACACTTGTGCTAGTCTATTTTATATCAGGGAGGGTTATATGATCTCGGTTGTATCATCTAGGTCTAGCTCATACATGATATGTATGGGATGTTGTCTTGGGGATAGAAGATGATGGGCCCTGTTACTTTGTTGAGCGCATAGATATATGAGAGATTCTCTATGTATTGGTAAGTTGGGTTGCCCCATGCAGTCGATGATAGGTTACCTCAAGTTATTTAATGGAGGTAGGACCATATAGCATGAGCCATGCCCCATGTTTTAGAATTGTAAATTGTCACACGAGGCTAGATAGTATGGTAGTCCTACACTCACATAGTTGCCATATGAACGAGTTGGGCTATTGTTGCTAAAGGTTTGGCACGTGTGTAGATCACAAGACACTATACATCATGTGTGGATCCTCATTAGTGGATTGTGTACCTGGATAGCTAGGAATTCCTCATCTGATGGCCCCTCTAATAATGCATGCTTATTGGGCATGATATGATAGAGAGCCAAGAGGAAGAGGAGTGTTAGGAATAAATAGGCTAGTGCTCACATTTAATGAGATTAATGTTATATTAGGTTAATGTGTAGGTTAATAATAACTCACTTATGAATTGTATGTGAGATAATTCAACTCACATAGTATTAGGAAGTGTGTGAGTAATATAAGGAACGCTGAGAGATTTGTGAGATATCTAGGGATAGGGTTGAAAGAGTGACATGTGGGATGTGATAAGCCTAGACTCCATTATTCAAGGAGTTAACTAGGCCTATATAATGTAACCTCATTCCTATTAAATAATATATTGATTTGATGATTGTAATTTTGTGATGTACACATTGTTGAGCCTTCAACTCTACCAAATAAAGGTGTAAACTTATTATCTCGTATCATAGCAAGTACCCTGAGGCACCTCTATATAATTTTGGTTTTATATGTCTCAAGGATTTTGGTGTGAAGACCATGTCCATTGTCCTTACCATTTGAAAGACCTTTCTTTTTGGCAGTGGTAATGTAGTGCAAACCACTATAGGGTTTGTTGGCATTTAGAAAGTTTTGTAAATAAAAAATATATACTTTTCTATTTCATTATAGTCTATTATATTGTCTATTATCTGGCTATATCAGGGTGTATAGGCTATTTTATACAGTTCTAAGGAAATCAAACCCAAGCCGTATGGTTTCATTTGTAGATGAGGGTTTGAATTAATTTCTGCAAGTTGCACATCTTGTAGCTTTCATTGGATTTGATGTTCAAAACAAAGCTTAGACTCTAGGCCTGCATCGAATAGCTTCATTGGTAGAGTTTATGTCTTGAACCCAGTTCATATCTACATTTAAGCAAAATGTATTTGCATTGGCAAATTTTTTTTTGCAAGCTATGGATTGTGTTTTGTGGCTCACCATACTATTTTCCTCCCGAATCTTCAAACGATGGCACTCAACAACTTATTCCTTCTTGATGACTCCATGCCTACCATCTCAATCCCCATACTTTGAGTGAATCCTCCTTGGTGATTTTCGTGTTGGACATCAATGGATCAAACCCCAGTTCTGTTAATAAAAACTTGGTCTTTGCACTTGGTGTCTAGACATCAACACAGCGTGCATATTTTTTGACCAAGTTCAATCCTTTCCCTCAGATGTGACATCTCCAATATGCAAGAAAACCAAAACTCATGTTCGTCGTCCTTCATCTCCAAATTTGCAATCGGATGTGAAAGAAAATTTTTTAGGGTTAAGGTTTTAAGCTATGTATTCATTTTCTTGTTATTTATTTAAATCGTAGTATTTTTGTTTAGTTTTTTGGCCTGCCATTTTCATTCTAAGGAAAGCAGTTTAGCTTTTGCATTTCCGTAGTTCTTTTTTTAATAAAGTGGTTTGAGTTTAGATTCTAGTTTTTGTATATTAGTTACTTTTTGTGTATTTATTTTAAGTTTTATTACATGGTTTTGATTTTTTATTTCGTGGTTCAAGGTTTTTTTAGCTTTTAGATTTAGTTTTTATTTTATTAGGTTTAGTTTTATAATATATGTCACTTTGTTTTTTTGTTTTTAGATTTTATAATTAATTTTTATAGATAAGTGGTTTTAAAATTTATAAATTTTATAATATTTTATGTTTGCAGTGTATTTTGTTAAAATTATTTTGTGTTTATTGTAAAGTTTTTGGTTATGGGACAATGCATTACGTATTAGGTATTTTTTATATATAGGCTTAAATTTATCAAAAGTATATTTATTTAAGTCTTTGTCAAGAGTAAATATAAGTTGTTGTGAGTCTTCAGTATTATTTTAAAAAATAGAAAGTGTCATTTTTAATCATGTTATATATGTCTTTAGTTTTTTAGTCATATTTTTTTTATGTTTTCATTTTTTAAGTTTGATTTTTTTGTTGAGAGTCATCCGTACAAAATTAATAAAAAGTCAAAAGTGTCTTTTGTGTCTATAATCAAGTTTATCGTGTTGTGAATGTCATTTATATTCCTAAGTCGTCTTTTGTTTGAGTCCAATAAAATATGTTCCTTAAAAGTTTTCAAATAAAGTCTATGTAGATAGGCAATTCCAAAATTCATTAAAACATGTAAAGTTGCTCTTCCATGACCATCGACTTGTAATATAAAATTGCATATATTTTCAGTCAAACTTGACATCTGCATTCTGAAGGGCTAACATAGAGATGTGTAGTCATATAATTGCTCTCCCCATTTGAGAATTAAGGGGCGAGGGGGATGTTAGGAATAATTAGGTTAGTGCTCACATTTAGTGAGCTTAATGTTGTATTAGGTTAATGTGTAGGTTATTATATTGGTAATAACAAATCATTTATGAGTTTTATGTGAGATAATTCAACTCACGTAGTAATAAGAAGTGTGTAAGTGCTAATATGAAAGTTGAGAGATTTGTGAGACATTTAGGGATAGGGTTGAAAGAGTGATATGTGGGATGTGATAAGCCTAGACTCCATTATTCAAGGAGTTAACTAGGCCTATATAATGTAACCTCATTATTATTGAATAATATGTTGATTTGACCAACTAAAATTTTTTGTGTTGTGAAAATTATTAAGCCTTATGCTCTACCAAATAATGGTGTAAACTTATTAAGTCGGAGGAGTGCCTTTGGAGATACCAATGATTAGACCTCAGTGAGCTACCATGGGATGGTCAATCACAACAATAGAAGGTAATGAGGTCAGGAGGAGATGATGCAATGGATGTGGATGTAGGGGAGGAGGGAGCATAACAGGGACCACAATAGAGGTGAAAACAACCTTTGTAAGCTCATCAAAGATAGAGACATTGTCAATATGATGAGATGCAGGTGTTAGTTGTCACATAAGGGGATCCTCCAATGGTTTTAGGACACACTTTGTCTATAGAGAGATCACTAAGGAAAAGACCATCATAGGCTTGGGTAGTGACTCCTAGATTTGCATTAGTGCGAAGGTAGTCAATGGAGGAGGTGCTTGATGGGGGAGAAGATGTTGATACCATGGTCAACAATTCTAATACTAGTGATAAATGTGTTAATTTAATTTAAGTTTTTGATATATAGCACATGTTACATCATTTATTATAATAAATAGATGGTTTGATATATATATATATGCAGTTTGATGTATATTTGGTTTCTGGTTTTGTAGATCTTACAAAAGAGGTCGGATGGGGAACCCTATTTATGGCTACACATCATGAAATTTTGGATGGGGTGCTATAAATGTATGACCCTACCACTTTGGATGATCATATGGTTTTGTCTACTCTAGATTAGATGAGTTGGTTTAAATTAGTGGGAGAGGTTATGAGATAATTACAGGTGCAAGGTGACAGATTACAGCCACTAATAGGGGTTGGAGTTAGAGAGGCTCATGCTTGGTACAACTTAGCATAAGATTGAGTTGCACACATGGAAACTATGATCTAACTCGAATAGGTATAGTCTTAGGTGGCCAACCTATAGGGATAGGTTGATGGCTTGAGATCCTAAACTGCCTATTTACAATACATCATTTAGAGGGATCAATCACAGGCATCTATGGGTAATGTGGATAGGCCATAAGATAGACATGATGGAGCACAACTTAGAGTTGTATCTATTATATTTTTTACTTTATAGTGTATAAAACATGTGATGTGTGTGTGTGTGTGTGTGTGTGTGTGTGTGTGTGTGTGTGTGTGTGTGTGTGTGTGTGTGTGTGTGTGTGTGTTGATGTTGACAATTCATTGATCTTATGAGTTGTACTTGGATTCGGATGTGGATGCATGGATATATTACCTTTTTAGCATGTTTATTTTATTTTCTTGTATATGCTATGGGAAATATGTGATGTATGTTTTATTTTCTAGCATTATGTGATACACATTCATGGTTTAAAAAAAGGCAAAGATGATTTAGAAAAGTATAGTTAATAAAGATAAATGTAATACACACTATATCATGATGGGAAATGTGTAAAAACAAAATATGAAAAAATATAATAAACCAAAGTGGTAAAAGGAGTAACAAATGTTTTTAGACCATATAAAATATTTACACCAAATTAAAAAAAAACAAAAATCACACTATATCACATTGGAAAGTATGAAAATTTGTAATAAAATGGAAATCACATGAAAACCAATGGTATAAAAATAAACACACAATAAAGTCAATCAATCATACTAAATCAAGTTGGGAAGTATGAAAATAATAAAAAATGTATGTGAAAATTTCTAATAAAATTACTTAGATATTCACACAGAATGATTTCATATTGCATAGAATAAGAAATTATGAGAGATTACACGGTGATAATTGACAGCAAAATAGAATACTGGATAATATAGTAAAGCCACTTCGAGGGGGCAACCTCCACAAAAATGCATTAATAGCAGAATACTTAACATGATGATTAAAGACTAACCACTACCTCCTATATATAGTCTACTTAGCCAAGGTTATTTCATAGGCTTACCTATCTAAGAACATAGAGAAATGTCATAAGTAAAAGAGGTATGTAAGCCATAAGTCAGCCACACATATCTCTAGACAGACCAATGGTTAAGGGCATAATAAGCCCTTCCCTTTCAAAACAGCATTGTCTTCAACATTATGGTAACTCTAGATACTACTGCATAAATGCTTCATTCTTCCAAGTGGCATCTTCACATGGTAGATTCTTCCATTTGATTAGGTATTCTATAATTACTCTAGAACATAGTTGTTTGGTGCACCTTTGAAGAATCACCTCAAGATCAAGAACAACTCTATCTTCCTCATCCAATTATGGTAATTCTATTTGAATGGTAACTCTATGTCCAATGACTTTCTTTAGGCATGATACATGAAATACTGGATGTATGTGAGTGGATGAAGGAAAATCTAACTTGTAGGCCACACTACCAATTTTATGCAAGATCTAGAAGGCCCATAATACTTAGGGGATAGAGTGTTATCCTTTTTTTTTTACTTCAATGACATCTATTTGTATGGTTGTAAACAAATAAAGACCCAATCACTAATGTCAAAATGCCTCTCACTTTTGTGTTGATCTACTTTTTACTTCATGCAAATTTTGGGCCATAGCTAAATTTTCACGCAAACTTGCAAGGACCTCCTTTTGATGGTGAATATGTTCTTCAACTGCATGAACCTTACAATGGACATTCAAGGTTGAAGTAATGGATGGAGGGTTGTATCCATATAGTGTCACAAAAAGAGACATTTTAGAAGAACTATGAATAGAAGTATTATACAACCATTTAGCAAGTGGCAGCCAATGAACCCATTTATCGTATTTATCAAAAACAAAACAATAGAGATATCCTTCCAGACATTTATTGACTACGTCAATTTGTCCATCAAATTGAGGATGATAGGATGAACTATGAGCCAATTGGGTGCCTAAACATGTAAATAACTCAGTCCAAAAATTACTATTAAAAATGGGATCTCTATCACTGATAATGATCTTAGGGGTCCTATGTAGTTTTTAAACTATATTGAGAAAAGCAAAAGCTACTATACTAGCAATAAATGGTTGGGATAATGAACAAAAATGAGCATACTTATTGAGATGATCTACAACAACCATGATAACATTTTGACCATTAGATCTTGGTAACCCTGTAATGAAATCCATGGATACCTCTTCCCAACGCTAGCTAGGGATAGATAAAAGTTGTAAAAGATCTAGAGTTTTGATGGTTTCACCTTTGTTTTGTTGATAGATCATACATTTGGCCATGAATTTCTAAACAACCCCCTTGAGACCTTCCCAAAAAAAAATCTTGCTTGATTTTGTGATAGGTTTTCAAAAATCTTGAATAACCCCCAATTGGAGTTTCATGAAGTTCTTGAAGGATTTTTATTTAAGAAGAGAATTCTTACATAGGTAGAATCTATCTTTATACCATAATGCATTACCTTTCCATGTGAATTTTTTAAATCCACCTAAACCTTGCTGAATATTTTGAATCAAATCATGATCAGTACTATCATGTTCTCATTTTTATCATGCTTCCTCTAACCAATCTGCCTACAAAATGGCTATGGCACATAGTAATGCCTCAACTAATTCATCTTTTTTGGATAGTGCATCTACCACCACATTGTCCTTGCCTTTTTTATAGACTATTTCAAAATCATATCCTAACATCTTAGTTACCCATTTTTGTTGTTCTTTAGATGAAAACCTTTGTTCTAAAAACATTCAAGACTATCATGATTAGTCTTTACCTAAAAGTGATGACCCATCAAATAAGGTCTCCATTATTTGACTACATACAAAATGGCCATCATTTCCTTCTCATAGATGGGCTTGTGTTGATTTTTACCTTGAGTTGATGACTTTCAAATGCCAGTGGTCTACCTTCTTGCATGATTACATCACCCATACCATACCTAGATGCATCACATTCAACCACAAAAGTCTTAGAAAAATTAGGAGTGGCCAATACTGGAGTAGTGCACATAACCAATTTCAATTGTTTAAATGCCTGGGTAGCTATATCAGTCCACTGAAAGGAGTCTTTATTTAACAAAGAGGTAAGTGGGGTTGCAATACTACCATATTTTTTGACAAATCTGTGATGGTAACCAGTAAGCCCCAAAAATCCTTGAAGTTGCTTGAGTGTCTTAGGAATTGGCCTATCCACCATTGCTTGGATTTTTTTAGGATCCACTTTCACTCCTTCAGAAGACACCAAATGACCCAAATAGTCAACCTCACCAGCCCCAAAAGTACATTTGGAAGGTTTGGCATACAATTGATTTTGCTCTAAAATGGAGAGTACCTATTTCACATGGTGCAAATGGTCTACCCAATTTTTACTATAAATGAGGATATCATCAAAGAATACCAAAACAAATTTCCTCAAAAATGGCTTAAAAATAGTATTCATCAAACTCTGAAAAGTGTTTGGTGCATTTGTTAGGCCAAAAGGCATAACCAAAAACTCATAATGGCCCTCATGAGTCCTGAAAGTGGTTTTGGTTATGTCTTCATCACGGATCTTGATTTGATGATACCCAGAACATAGATCTAACTTAGTAAAATAAAGATCACCATTCAATTCATCTAGTAAATCATTAATGATAAGAATTGGAAACTTATCTTTGATAGTGTACTTGTTGAGTTCTTTGTAGTCAGGGCACATCCTTCCAGTGTCATTTTTCTTTTTCACCATGACAACTAGTGAAGAGTATTCACTTTGGCTATGGTGAATGATTCCTGCATCCAACATCTCTTGTACCATCTTTTCAATTTCACTTTTTGGGGCATAAGGATTGGCCTAATGTTGGGTGGTTTTCTGCCAGGAATAAGTGTGATAGCATGATCATGCGTGCAGCTAGGTGAAAGTCCTTTTGACATGTCTCCAAAAATAATTGAATGAACATCAATTATTTGTTGTAGATCAAGAGGTGGAGATGGCTGAGTTGGTTGTACTTCAATAGAAAATAAGCAAGCTACAAATCCCTTAGCACCCTTATAGAGAATCTTTATCATTTGATGGGAGCTAATAAATTGGAGAGATTTAGCCCTTAATCCTCTTAACTCAAATGCCCTTTCTTTAGAATGAAAATTTATGAATAATTATTGAAAATTCATCTCAATAGTGCCCAAAGTGGTGAGTCATTGGCCTTCCATAATAATATCAACTCCACCCATCAGGATAGCAAACATAGGAAAATCTAATAAGTAGTCTCCCATGGCCAACTTGATACTATGATATTTTCTTGAATAGCTAATAGTACCACCATCTGTAATCATAACTTAAAATTTTGGAGCTGGATATTGAAATAGTTTAAATGAGTAGCCAACTTACTATGGATGAAGTTGTGTGTGCTCCCAAAATCAATCAAGACAGTGAACTATTTCTTAAGGAAACCCATCACCTTAAGAGTTTGGGAAGTACTAATACTTGATAGGGCATGACATGAAATAGTAGGCTGAGAGTATTTAGATTCCTTCTTAGAAACTTTTGCATCTACATCATGTACTTTTGCATCATCTTCATCATCATTGGTACCTTTAATGTAAAATAGATTCTTTATAGCCCAATGATGGTCTTTGCTCTATTTGTTGTCACAACCATAACACAACCCTTTTGCTTGCTTCTCTTCAATTTGTCATTGTGTTAATATGGTGGGTTGTAGAAATGAAGGTGTTAGAATGTTGTGATCATAACCAGTAGTGAAAGTTTTCCTTTTGACTATCTCTTTTTCTTCTATCATGTGTGCCTTAGGGATAGCTTTTGATACATATGTTGGGTTAAACATTCAAACCTCGTATTAGATTATATCTTTGAGGCCACCCAAAAATAGATCCATCAAATTTATCTTAGTGATATTTTCCACCCGTAAAGAGAGATTCTAAAATTGATGAATATAAACCTTCATAAGTCTTGTTTACCACAACTTAGCTAATTGGCTGAAATAGTTTTCAGATACATTATTTTGATAATGAGTTGTCAACTCCTCAATAAAAATATTTCATGTAATAGGATCACTATTCTTTTTCTTTTAAGTACATAACCAATGATACCAAATGAATTGCTTAGGTTCCATATACATGGACGCCACCATCACCCTCTAAGAATTAGGGGTTTGATGCAACTCAAATAAATTCTCAATTTGGTTAATCCAAGTGAGAGGATCCTTACCATCAAACTTATGCATGTCCACTTTTGGCAACATTAGTTTCATACTAGCATGGGAGTTGTTGAGAGGAGGATTTAAATGTTGAAGTGGAGGGTTGTTAGGCTAAAATTAAGATGTGTGGGCAGCCAATTGCATAGTGATATGATATAATTCACTGTGAAACCCATTAATCTCTATAGGCATCCCTGAAACATTAACTTAGAATACAACAAAGTCATCATGCCTCATCAAGTTTTTTATGTCTTCTTGAAGCTAAAAAATCATCAGATCTAAAGTTCTAGATTCCATGTCATCGACAAAAGGAGTATTAGGAGTTTTTGGTGCCCCTTTTCTTCCCTGAGTTGAAGGACCTGCCATAAATAAACCCTAGGAGGGTTTTGACCCTAAAAAAAAGTATATCAAAAAATGGTACAATTACAATCATCTTGTCAAGATGAATCCAATGATTACCTTTGCACACTAGAGTAAAAATTTTGGTACCAAAAAAGTGTACTGATAGAATATACCATTGCGATCATCTCGCTGAGATGAATCCAATGACTGTAAGTGTGCAAGGGGGAAAAAATAGACTTTTTTTTTTTTTTTTTTTTCAAAAAAGCATTTTGAGTAATACTATGCTGATGAAAAAAATTAATTCTTCCCAAATTGTAAGTTATATTTTTTTCTTTCATTGCTCCCAGAAGCCATGCCTCACCAGATTCAAAAAAAAATGTTGTAAGAAACTTTCCCAAATAAAAGATCTGATACCACTTGTAATCAAATTACTTATATATTCATATAGAATGATTTTATATTGCACTGAATAAGAAAATATGAGAGATTAAATAGTGATAATTGACAGCAGAATAGAATATTGGATAATATAGCAAAGCCACTTCAAGGGGGAAATCTCCACAACAATGCACTAATAGCAGAATACTTAATATGATGATTAAATACTAACCACTACCTCTTATATAGAGTCCACTTAGCCAAGGTTATTCTATAGGTCAACCTACCTAAGAACATAGAGAAATGTAATAAATAAATAAAAGAGGTATGTAAGCCACAAGTCGGCCACACATATCTCTAGATACACCAATGGTTAAGGGCATAAAAAAATTAAATTAATCACACTATTTCAAAATGGGAAGTATTAATTTTTTAATAAAATGGTTGTAAACATACACACCATCATAAAATAAGATCATAAAAGTGAAAGACTTATGGAGTAAGCATAAAACATATTAAATCAAGATGGGAATAATATCAATAATAATCTAACATAACTTATCTCAAATTTGAAGGATGTAATTTCATTATGACTTGCTTATAATATGAACTAAGTATTATAATATTTTGTGTTGAGGGTTTGGTCCTATCCATGGTCTTACACTACAACTCACAAAAGGAACACCAATGAGGTGGAAATGACTGTGGGAATGATTTTAAAAGATGTTTATAATGTGGTAATTTGTAAGGAAGGATTGGTCATATTCATGGTTTTACACTACAACTCATAAGGAAAACACCAATGAGGTAAATGGTAATAATAAAATGTTTTATTATGGTAATTTGTGAGGAGATCCTTGTCTTATCCATGGTCTTACACTATAAATGACAAAGGGAAACCCTAAAGGGAATGATCAGTTAACAAAACAATATTTTTAAGGAAAAATATTAGTAATTTTGTAATGAAAGAGGAAATGTAAAAAACATGACATAGGCATCTATGAGAAAACCGTAGGAAACATGAGGCATATTAGGTATAAAAGTGAGACACTAAGCATCTAGTGACCATCAAAATACAAAGGATAACTACTCATAATAAGCACAAAGTTATATAGGAAAATAGTCAAGATATTAAGATTAACTCATGCTAGTTATATGAATAAGAAAAGTAAAATGGACTTACCATCCCATAACATGTTCCCCATTCCTCAGGACCTCTTACAGAGTCATCAGTCTATTGAAAAGATTGAGTACATATGTAAGAAAGTAGGTAGCATTAAAAAAAAAACTTCTATCCTAATCTAATGGCCTACTGCACCCTAATGGACCTCGACTCTATCATGAGGCCAACTATGGAGTTTGAAATTCAATTTTAATTTGGAGATTTATTATAAATCATGCCTTTTAGTATGATTAGAGTTTTAAATTTGTATGTTTCCTTTTGTGTAAATGATTTGGCTTTTAAATTTTTTAAAGATTTTATGATTCCTCCTCCATAAGGATTTGGAATAATAAATATGAGTGATAGAAGTGATACACATGAATGAAATTTAGACTTCAGTTTAAAGGAATCTAAATATCCAAAGATATGACTAACTAATCACTTAGGTTTACTTATGAACTAGTATTTATTCTAAGGTTCAATTGTGTGTATGTTTAGTATATGAAAGGAATATAAAGAAATAAAGGGAAATACAAAGTATATTATAAAATATAAGTACAGTGAGATGTCTTTTATGCTAATTGATCATATGGTAAATATATATTATTGAGGGAATCAAGGTTTATATAACGAAGTCACAATAATAATTATCTAATTTTTGAATGAGATAAGACAACAAACAATCATTGTAAAATAAAAAGAATTCATGAAATAAGTGAACTTATAAATATAATTGTGAAATCATGAAAAAAATGATAAGACTCCATAAGAAAATAGTAAAGTAAATGAAACCATATAAAACATAGAAATCATAATATAATGATCCATGTAAAATAGATAGATGAAACTAAATTTGACACATAGTCAAGTATAAAAGATATATAAAAATGGATCATGAATCCAATCCAAAATCATATTGTAAAACAATGTAAAATAACACCATGTCATGTTCATAAATACTGATAAATTTGACCACAAATATTATCCATGACATTTGAAACAACTCTATGAAGTTGTATCCTAACAATAAATAGAGTCTCATCAATCCTCATGGAGAGTTGTGCAAAGACTTCCTTCTGAATCTCCTCAACTAAAAAGGTAGGTTTAGTTGAAGTATCATGCTCCTAAGGGATCTCACACATACAATACTCAAAGAGATGAATAGGTGTATGAATGGGAATAATATTTGTAGGGCGAGAAGGAGGTGCTACCAACAGAGAAAGAGGAGCCTTCTTGCATGGGTGATTTGTGGAAGGGGGAATAGTTGGTGTGGGTGTCAACTATGGGTAATCACAAAGCTACTATTGAACACTATATTAGTGATTAGTATGATGGGTACCACATTATTTCCAAATATAGTATACCTCCCTATATTTATGGAGATATATTAGGAGGTATAGCCTTATCTTTGGGTTGAGTAGTGGTAGGACGTAATGTGTTAATATACTACCTAAATTTCTAGCACTGAGTGAAAGAGTGAGTATTTATTCCATAAAAGTAATAGATATGTTTTTTAATAAGATTTAGGGGCCTAATAACTAAAAAAGTAAAAGGAGAAGCAGGGATCAGTTGATATAATCAGCAGTCTTTATTCCAATGACCATAAACTTTATGGATATCACAATAAAGTTGATCAACCCATTGGGCAGGCATAGGATCAAGTTATAGAAAAGTAATAAGGCCACACCAAGGGAAGGTGGGGCTAGAATAGAAACCCAAAAAGGATCATATGAAGTTAGAGTGGGAGTGTAAATTGGACTAGGCTCAACTAAATGTGATTCTAGTTGCATAGAAGGCTTAAGAACAATAGTTGGCATCTTTGGAGGAGCAAACTATAAGGATCTTGGTGTTTAAAAAAATGTTAAGAACCTATCATGACATGATATACAAGCATGCTCTTGAGGGGATCTGATGTAAATGTGAGTGTACCATGTGAGCACTCCATCTCTACCCTGAGACAAATATGAAGAATACTAGTATTGAGTAACATAAAGGAAAGACTATTAAAACATGAATGAAGAGACTGAAATAAAGAAGTGTGATATCAAATAATTTTGGCATTTCTAGCTTGGACAAGTCTATAAAAAAATGGGTCATGTAAAGCATAACAATCATCATTAGTTAGGTGTATGAAAGTTTATGCTACATGTAGGTATGACTTTGTCATTATAAGATGCATGATGGATAGAATATCTAGTCTTAGTTAAGACAACAGGTATATCATTGATAGGTGGTTGATGAGATTAAGGTTGTAAAGAAGGAGGAATTTGGGAAATGATATGAGGGAATATATTAGAGGTTTTGAAATTAAGGCTAATCTCATCCAACTCATCATCATCAAAATCTATAAGAGGTTAGGTGGAATGTTCCTAATTAATTTTAGGAAACCATTATAACCTCAAGTGGAATTGATGGAATTATTTAAGACTTGAGATTCCCTAAATGGCATACTAGGCAAATGTTCAAGGGTATAAATTTTAAAGACACCAAATTCTTGGAATTATTCAAAATTCCAAGTGTTCATGTTTCCTTAAATATTGTAAATAGATCCATTATGGGTGAATTTGATGCATTAGCATGTTAATGAGGTGATTGATCTCATAAAATGAGTCCACGATTGACCAAGCAAGATGTTATAAGAGGGGAAAGTTAAAGATCATAAATTTCACATAGATGATGATAAGAGGGATGGTAATGGGAAGCCAAACATGACCTAAAGGAGGCATTTGACTTATATCATATCATTGACATGTAAATGTGTGGACTTAAAGTTGCATTCAGAATATCCAATTCTCTTAATGAAATCAAAGGAGGCAACACAGTACCTGAACCTTCATCAATTAAGGCATACTTAACTTTGATATCACCAATTTCAATGCTAATGAATAGAAGAGGATCATCTACGTGAAGTATAATATCATTGGGAATCATGGAAGTGATAGGAAATATAAGTGAAAAAGAAGTGTCCACTATTTCATTAACATGTATGGACATCTCTTCACATTGTTGAAGGATATTATATTCAAATCTAAACAAGGTAGCTTTGCTTCCTACCAGAGGAGGATGAGGGATGTTAATTTCAAACAACAATTGCATTAGATAGTTTCGATCTTGGGGAAAATTTTGCTTTAACTCAGGGAAAGGTATTTGAGATGGGAGATGAGAACTTTATACAATGGTATCCTTTTCATCATAACCCATGGGAGGATTGCTAGATATATGCACATAATGTTGTAATAGCTCTTGTGAAAGAGTGTTAGAAGTGAAATGGAATTTATTTTGATAGGATGTAGTTGGATTGGTTTGATTAAAAATAGGTTGATTGACTTGCAGTGGTGTGATGGTTGGTTGAGGTATTTATTTTGGTTGGGTTAAATAAATAATATTGGAAGTTTGGGTAATGTTGTTTTATTGTGTGGATGTTAGGGGAAGATTAGAAATTTAATGAGAGGTATAAATAAGTTGATTTTCTTAGAGTGTTGTTTGGAAGGTTATAAGTTCATCTTGCCCTAATTCCATTAGATTGGATGGGGAAGTATCCTAAATGATGTGAAATAGTTGACAGATGTGATGCATTAGTGTTGGATTGGAGTCAATAAAAACAACTAATCTTCACAAGTTAGTCATATTAACAAAATTTGCTTTAGTAGTAGTGAGGTATATAAAACTTTCAACATTATTTGTTGAAGGAGTAGGCTTGTTGATGTTATCTTGATGTTTGTGAAGAGGATCTTTGTATATATAAATATAAACATTAGCTTGATTTAAAGCTTAGTCTTCATTTTGCATTTCATGGGATTTAAAAGCTATGGCATATACTTGTTAAGGCTTGTAAATAAGTGTTTCATGATCAATGTTTGGACCATGAAGAAAATCCATAGATATAATGTACAATTATCTACAAGTCTCATGAGAGTGGCCCTAACTTGCATGAAACCAACAAAAATTATTTGGATCATACCATGTTTTCGTTAGATGAGTGGGGTCAAGATCTTACGGTAGAGGTATTATAAGTCACTTTTAAATCTCAGCTAGGGTTAATGGTTTATGTACATTAGTGTGGTTGATTTGATAAAATGTTGGAGTAGGAGTTGGAGGGGGAGTATGTTCCATAGTGTTGTGTGGAGTAATTTCTTGAATGTTATGAATAGTGTCATAGGTATTGGTAATTACATCATTAGTTTCATGATGGTTTTATTTTTTAATTAGCATATGAGTGCCTATTTTAGGTTGAGATGGTTCAAATTGGTGCATGAGGAATTCTTATCACTTACTTTGGTCAAGGGATTCTTCTAAAGTTCTTGGATAGAGAGTCCTAACCCAATATTGTAATTTGGGGTAGAGAGCATTAGTGAATAGGTGGAAAAGGTTGTCATCTACCATATTATGCTCACATCTTTTAGACATGTTCTGCCATCATTTGATGAAGGCTTGTGCCATTTTAGTTTCAAGTTATTTACAATTTATAAAGTGAGCTAAGTTGTTCTTGGGAAGATTACTAATTTAAAATTCTTGGACTAGTGAGTTGACCAAGTCTTTAAGGCTAGTGATAAAATGGGTTTTTAATTGATTGTACCAATCTAAAGCATCTCCTAAGAGTTTTATAGCTAATAGCTTGGTAGTGGTAAAGGTATTAAGTTATACCCAATCTTTATAAAGGTTAATAATGTATTTAAGTACAATGTAGGATCGGTGTACCCATTATAGGTGATCGTGGGTATGATACCTCCTATGTCAATATTAGCAATTTGAGGTAGAAGAGGTTCATTTTATAGATGTTTGATTATTTTATTAATGAGGATTGGCTGAGGGATAAAGTTACCATAGGCATCCCTAAGTGGGGTGGGGGGCATTGAAATTTGCATCATTTGATTTACGTTATTGGTTTGAAAAAGTATGCATTTGATTGAATGTTTGTAATAAGAGTTGGTTAGTTTGGGAAACATTTTAAATAACACATGCAATATGTAATGCATTAGTATTAGTATTGATGGCTTGAGTTACACTATGAGCATTATCATGCACCACACTAGTGTCAATAGAAGTATTTGTAGAATATAATCCACTAGTGGCATGAAAAACATTGGTAGTAAAAGATGAATTAATGGCATGGTTAAGGGGAAAAGTCTTTTGAAGAGGCCCACTAGAAGTTGAACCTACAATGTTAGTAGAGATGATTGGCATGGAGGTTCAAGAGGTCATAGAAGAAGATGTCATGGTGTGTGAGGGAGACATAATAGAAGTAAAAGGTTGATGTGCAAAGAAAGTGATTCCCCCATATCCATGAATAAGGTAGGGGAGGGTGAAGGATGTTCTTCTACTTGAGGACCTATCATAAGACTATAAATGGTTGAAGGGTCTTTTTCTCTCTACTGATTAAATTCATTTATGAATAAGATAATTTCAATAATGTACTCTAAATCATGCTCATATTCTAGGGAGGATAAAGGATTACAAACTGAGGATGAATAAGGATGAGTCCCATAATTGGTAGTGTGAGTGGAAACATGGACATTGCTTTCATCCAAGGTGGGTACCACAAGATGTGTCTTAGGAAACCTATTAGGATTGCTAAAAATCATCAAATTTGTTTGAATTAAATATGTATTATCCTCAAATAGGAAATTCATGATGAAGAAAAGAGGTTTAAAACTTAGCAAAAAGAAAAATCAGTTGATAAGATATAGAATCGTATCAATCGACAATGTTTTGTAAAACAAGAAAAAAATAGGGATAAATAACATAGTCAGATAGGTTGACTATGTACTCTAAAATAGGAAATGAAATAGGATAGAGGACACAATTATATATATTGATTGTCTATTGTAAGATACAAAAAAAAACAAGCTAACAAGAAATAGTCAAACATGTTGATTTTGTATTCTAGAGGGAGAAACTGAACATGCTAAAAAATATAGATAGTCAGATAGGGTGACTATGTACTAAATGGAAGTGTAGACACCTAAATATAGCCACTGATAACCTTCAACTAGGCTTTTGACAAATTTCCACCAAAGTGCACAATTTGGCCTAAAAACACTAAAGCACATTAAATGAGTTGAAATTGACATATTCAAGTGATAATTTTGGCTAGGGTATCACTAAATGGGGAAATGAAATTTATGGGCTAGCTAACTTTGATCAGATCATTTCAAGTCAAAATTCTAATTTTACACTTGGGTGCTTTGGATTACTATTTATTATCAAATCTCTTGCACGAGATGCATGTCTTTGTTATTTTGTGTTGGTAACATCCTAAATGGGATAATGGATTCATTGCATTTGACATTGACTTCCAATTTCAATCCAGTCAAATTTCATACCAATAACAAGGCATTTTGATCAATTTGAGTAATTTGTGCAAAAAGTGCTTAATCATGCTTAAGAGCTAATTAAACCAAATTAGAGCCTAATTAAGAATTCCATGAAAACTTGTTGAATACTTGTTTTTATAAATGAATATTGAATATATGAATCATCAGGTGACCTCACTTCTTGGGAAGACATCCCTAGGCCATAAATACCACAAATATCAGGATTCATACCCTCCATGCCTCATCAATATCCTTCATGCCTATTAATTTCTCATCTATCCCAAATATTAATGAGACTATTTATGAATTTTAATTACATAATTGGATTAATTCTTAGCCACACATCTCAATCCTGAGATGGATTGTTCATGTTGATTCTAGCTATTTTCAAAAATATATAAATAGAAAGGCCATGAACATCATTTCTAAGTTATTTGGGTAAAAAGTTATTATACTCAAATATCTTCAAAAGCTATTGCAATTAGTGTTACCATGCCAAATTGATTCCAAGCCAAGCTAAGCCAAAGCCACAAGGTGCCAATGAGAAGAAGAGATAGCCAAGCCTCCTTTGATGAAGACTTCATGAGCACAAGCCAAACAAGCCACTACAACAAGAATTTTGGAGCATCCAAAGAAGTTAAAAGAAGGTTTCTTTTGCATTTTAGTTGTGTGTTTTATTCATTTTTGTTAACTAAGCTCTCCCTAGTGTCTAGGCCTAGAGATGTTATGCTAGTTAGTGTATTTCTTTCACTTTATTTTCATTTTGAAACTAACATGAACTAATCATCCTCTCTTGAGTCAAATTCCTAGCTCACATAATGGCACACCCGATGGGACACAATGCATCTCACATATGAAGGTGAGCATGGCAACTTTAAAATTTTAATTTGGATGCTTAAAACTCTTTCTAAGTGATTTTATAACTTCATTTGGCCTTTTTTTCTTTTTCATGGGTTTACATAGTAACCGTCGATGGTTGAGTAAACTATCAATGGTCGTTTTCAACCATCATCAATTTTTAGTAAAATTGACATCAATCTGCATAACCATCACTAGTTAGTAAAACCAATGTCAGTCTGCATAAACATCACTGTCATCAGTTAGTATAACCATCGACGGTCACTATTTTTTTTTTACACAAACTCGAGTGCTCATTTTTCTAAGTTGGTTGTTTCATCTTCAAAAGTGATTCTAAGCTAAACATCTTGCTAACATTTTTTTCAGGTTTTACTTGAAAAATCATCAAAGCATGCTTAAATAGATCCTTTTTAACTTCTTTTATGGTGTTTTAAAATGAATCAAACTTTTCATTTTAGTGCTTAAATAAAAATCATTTAAGGTGATATTGCTTAAATCTTGTAGTTCGATTTCAAAGTTATAAATTAAGACCAAGGGGTCAAATGAACACCACCAAATATTTCATTTGGGCTTAAAATTGAACACACTTGTCATTTTTGTCTTCAATAGTTGTTTAATCTAATTTTTTTTAGTAAAGAGAGGGGTGTTGCGTGTATGCACTTCCATTTGTCCCCTTTAGGGAACCCTTGAAATCAAAAGTGACATTCCTATTACCAAAAGCCTAGTCCAAGACTTAGAAATAATTTTGTCTAAAGCACTCCCCAAAAACTTATAAAAGTATTGGGTGACCTTGAAAACAACCCTAAAGTCTTTCTTTTTACTTCATTACCTCCCATGAGTTCTTTATGGAAGCTTTGACCTGAGGTTTCATCTCCTAGCATTGACTTCACTTACTTCTTTTTAGTTACACATGAGACGTATCAGTATTTGGACATCACACTATAATAAGCGAATAATAGGATGTAGTGGTTGTAAAAAATATTAGACCTTTTTACAACTAGCCAATACCATAGTCACCTAATTTATGTGCTTGTCTTTTGCATCATTTGATGTGAAAGTCATTATGTAATTGATTCCCTTAGAAACATTCAAAATCTTGCTACTTTAGTCAACCCCACATTGCCATACCCTTGCAAGGATTTGGATGATTATACTTAGTGTATTTTGGTCATTTTTGCTTGGTATGTTTTGAAACTAAAACTTGTTTGTTTATTCATAAGCTATATCAAAATCAATTTGTCTATATGTCACTTTTTTGTCTAAAAAGGTGTTATGCTATCCATTTTACACCACATTTATTCCTTGAATTTTTTGCTAAACTTTGTGTGTGTGTCATTTGAGTAGAGGAGGGTAGTGTTATACTACCTAAAACATGTTAAAACCATTTTGCCTTTGAGTCTTTTGAAGCATAACATAGATCACATCATTTGAGCATGCTTATGTCATTAAACTAATCAATTTATTTCAAGACTTGTTTCACCTTATGCCAAAAACCATTTGTTTCAAACCATGTCATGATTACCATTTCAACCTTTGTCTTATGCCATCATGTTGTCCAATCTTGTCTAGCTTGTTTGATCAAATCATAGTTTTCAAAGTTGAGTTTTCAATTAGCCATGTCAATTTTGGATTCAAACATTGATTGATTTCTATTTAGGCCTTAATTTGTGGGGTTTATACATAGATATTTCTCTTTTAGGTTACATAACTTTAGTTAATCGATTACCCAAATTTAAAAACTATTGATGGTTTATTTGTTTAATGCCTATCCTCATCATTGTTTGTGCATTTATTTGGGAGAACACAACCTTTCTCAAAGAGACTTTTGCCTCATGATTTATGCCAACTAATCATGTTTATGTTTGATTCCATGTGTTGAGTTTATGTCAAAGTTGTTTCCAAACTTGTTAGATTAAATTCACATCAATCTTTTGTTTCAAGTCTAGATTTTGACATCATTTGGCCAAAAGTCCTAGCATATGCCTATTTGTTTGAGCCTAGATTTTGATGCTACATTTGGACAAAATACCTAGTAACTCAACTTTTCCCTTTCCTAGTTTAGACCTGTTTTGGAACACTTTGACCTAAGCCTTTCACATGTCAATTTTTATTCAGATGCTTGATTTTCTGTGCATATGACATTTGACATTAGACATTTGATGTTAGACTATTTTATGTCAAGTCTTAGCACAAATCATTTTGGAGATACAACTCTACTTTCAAACCATATTGGAGATACATCTCCACCCCTTTAACCAAGTTAGATCAAGTTTGAACCATTTGTCCTTTGGACATAGTTTTTTAGAGTTTGTATAACTCTAAGCTTCTTTATTTTGGAGATTTCATCATTTATGCAGATATGTCTAAATAAACTTATGGTGGATTCATGTACAATCAAACTTAAAATATAATGGCCACACAAAATCCCATTAGGAACCCCTATAGAGAAAGATTTTCTAAGGAGTTTTATTATTCTCCCTACAATACTCCATATGGAGAACATAGTCAAAATCCACAAAATCAAAATCGTGACCTTGATTGGCATGAAGAGGCTTGTGAGGACTTTGAAGACCCAACTATAGATAATGTTTTTTGGGATACAGATCCATACCTTCTTTATAATAATCAGTACATGAAACATAGTCAAGAACCAGCTTATGAGCCAACTCACAACTGTGATGATATGGTTTATGAAGAAGACTTGGATGCTTTGGCTTATGTGAGTAATCAAGTTCCACCACATCATACCATTTTTATTCCAAGACCACAATGTCATACCATTCCCATACCAAGACCTCATCCTTTGGCTTGTGTGAGCAATCAAGCTCCACAACACCCCTTCATCATTCCAAGACCTAGTATTTTGGCTTGTGTGGGAAATCAAACCCTACAATGCCCTATCATTACCATCTCAAGACTTCATCCTTTGGCTCATGATAGCAAGCATGCTCCCTAATGCCCTACCATTATCCAATTTTAGGCCATTCCTCATACAAAACTAATCCCATCCAAACCTCAACTGATATAATCCTTCGAAGACCAAGCTATGTTCAAAACTAGTATTTTCCAACTCATTGAAAACCAAAGCCAAGACAACCAACTAATCCAAGATGTTTTTATTGAACCAACCATTTATGATAAATCAACCTATGATGAATTGCCTATTGATCCTATACTAGTTATCGAGGAGTCTCACACTAATGAGCCATTCTTTGTCAAATCACTTCTTAATGATTATAACTGCCTTAGGGAAAATCATTACCTTGACCATGTGCCTATTTTTTAAGAGCCTCTTATTGACAAGCCAGTTTCTTAGGAGTCATCTCTTGACCTTTTTTCCATCCTAAAAGAGTCCCACTTTGACAAACTGGTTTTTAAGGAGCCCATTATGCCATCACAGGCCGTTACTAATCCAAAACTAAATATTCAACAAGACATCATTGTAACAAAGTACCCATCAGATAAAGAATTATAGTTAGAGTCAGGTTCTATTCTTAAACTAACATCATATTTACCATCAAAATCTAAATTAACATCAGTCTCAACATCAAATTTTGTGTCCCTTGAGTTAGAATTAGATTCATAAGAAGAATATGTTTTTGGATGTTACAACATTGGTTACACATGCCTTGCAGATCAATTTGAATACATTTTTTATCTTTCTATGGTTTTTAAGGATGATTAATTGAGATTCAACATAATTTATCTTAGTATCTTCTATGAGGATTGTGTAGCCTCTCCCCATTTCATTACCATTTCATAGGCCACTTCTATCAACCAAAATAGCCATATCATTGGCATTCCATCTCCCACAAGTGTCGATTGGGATCGATAGAATCACACTTTGTTGAACTACATCCATGGTGACATAGTAGTTGAAAAAGAGCAAGGAGGCCAAGACCACATTCACGTAGCAGAAGAAAACTCTCTTAGTGAAAATTTTTTAGAAGTGTTAGAAGAAAATCAAACTCAAAAGCCAATGTTCATTAGTGAAACCTTCTTAGAGGTGCTACAGGACAATCAAGATAACTTCATTTGTGAAATCCTCTTTGAGGCACCAATAGTTGAGCACAAAATTTCTTCACTACTTGTTGAAGACAAAATCAAAGATCAAATCAAAATAGCTTCCAATCTATAGCCTAATCAGATGGTAGCTAGTCTCAAGCTCAAATAATAGAAAATTTTGGTGATCTTATCAAGAAAATATTCAGTGGTCTTCAGCCCCACCACAACCAAAGTTATGTTGAATCTGGCATCAGCAAAATTACATGTTATTGAACATCTTGATATTACTTTGTTTCCCAATCATTTCACATTCCATTATCATCTACCATTCCATTTCACAAACAAACCTACCATTCATTATTTGTCCTTGTTTACCATCTATGGTTGCACTTTCATTTGTAGAGGATACAAAGATACCTTATCTCAACACTTTAAGGAATTAGAATTAACAACCCATGAATATCACAACAAAATTCTCAAACTCTAAATCTGCATCGAGTTCTTGATAAAATAGCTAGTCAAGAGAGTTGTGGGCTTGAAATTAACATAATCATGTATTCTGTTTGTATCATTTGTTGATTATGACATGCATCTCCATCTTAGCAAGAACAATAAAATCATATGCCATTTATCATACCTAGGCCAAAAACATAAACCATACCATTTCATATGCCATTGCCATTATTACATATCCTTTTGCCATTATCACATATACCAGCTAATCACCTTCTCACTTGGGGGCAACCCTCCTACCATTTTAACCCAATTATAAAACCATCATTATCCTAAACAACACCATACCATCCTATCATTCCATTCCTATCTAGATCAAAGCCTATTTTTAATCATCTTACCCAATCCTATTTTGATCTTAGTTTCTTTGGTTCTTCCTGCACCTTTTGTGAGAGGATTCTGATCAAGTTTCAATAATCAATCTAGACCATGTTTAAATGATAGTTTATGAAAGTAGTGTGACAGTTGATTTGGAAAGATATCTTTCATTTTCCATCTTGTATCAAGCTTGTTTATGTGAACCTGATTATAACCACCTATGGGCAAATCAGTGTTTCACTAGTCTTGCTACTAATTAACCACCTATATAAAAATTAGTATCATTGACCTATGCCATTATATCCTAGTTATAATCACCTATGGGAAAACTAGGGGTAGAACTTGTTTACCATGCATTGTCACATCACCTTACCATTACTATTTTCATTTGACTAGCCATTTGTTGGATTTGAAAACTTGTTGGCACTTAGTTGGTTTATCTATGCCTTTTTTGTGGATGGAATTACTATGACTTGAGATCTTTTTAAGACTATGTGGGTCATGCTCAATTTATGTTGAGGTCACATCAGCCCCCCTTTCCATATGCTCTCACCATTTTGTGAGTAGGTATCTTGTTATTCTCTAACAAGTTAAGATACCTCACAATTCCAAAAACATTCATAATATTTCAAAATCTAAAAATATTTGTGTTGTCTAAGCCTAGTTAGTTATCCTCAATCTGTATTACTAGGGCAAAGTCATTATTAGGATGATTTCTTTTGATTTTGTTTTCAAGCTTTTTTTTTGTTTATTTGTTTGTGTGTTTTATTTATTTATTTGTCTTTTTTTCTATTTGTTTGCTTTTAGCATTGTTGCCTCAACTCAGTATATATGTTTTATTGGGTGATTCCTCTAGCACATTATTCTTGAGTCCATCCATATTCATGTGTCAACATTGTCATCATGGTTTTTATCATTGGTACATTATTTTCAAGTGTTTATTAGATTGGGAGTCAGTCCTAATGCATAGTTTGACCAAGTCCTCATGATGTTATACCATGATGCCTATTAACACATGCTACAAAAAAAATTAGCTTTAATAAGGTCTAAAATTAATGGAGCCACAAAAGTTTTCTCCTTGGCACCTTGGTAAAATCATTCCATCCCACCCTTAATCAAATCAACCCATTAACCATTCTAGTTGTATCATTGTAAATTAGGATGAGCATCTCCTCATTGGTAGGTACAACTAAATCATTCACACTGATCAATATTATTATTCTATTCATCACTTTTCACCCACTCATCTTTAATCTTTATTCCAAGTTATATCCTTGGGTTATGCTTGCTAATCAACCCTAATTAGGGCACCATCAGTTTTAGCCAATCTAGGTCTACTTAATGATTATAACTACCTATGGACAAATCATTATTTTGATTTTTATTCCTAATTACAATTACCTTTGGGAAAATCAACATCCTTTTTACATCAATTCATGCAAGCATTTTCTTATTTGGATTAATCTCAATAATGGGTTACTTCCACCTTTTTTCTTGTTTCTTTTCGAGGGACCATCCATCAATAAATATGATAGCCACTCCCTTGAGGGGGCATCATCATAGGCTTCCCAAACACCATTTGGAGCTTTATTCTTCAACCATCATCTTCTTTTTGGCATATAGGCCATCTCTCATTATTTGAGAATACATTTCTTTGCCTATGGTTTGTAACATCTTCCTAAACAAGGGCAAACTATAGACAACTAAATTTGGCCACCAATAACCTCCAACTAAGATTTTGACCAATTTTCACCAAAGTGCACAATTTGGCCTAAAAACACTAAATCACATTAAATGAGTTGAAATTTACATATTCAAGTGACAATTTTGGCCGGGGTATCACTAAATGGGGCAATACAATTTACGGGCTAGCTAACTTTGATCAAATCATTTTGAGTCAAAATGGCAATTTTGCACCCAGGTGCTTTGGATTTCTATTTCCTATCAAATTTCTTGCATGATATGCATTTCTTTGTTATTTTGTGTTGGCAACATCCTAAATGGGATAATGGATCCAATGCATCTGACATTGACTTCCAATTCTAATTCAGTCAAATTTTAGACCAGTAACAAGGCATTCTAATTAATTTGAGTAATTTATGCACAAAGTGCTTAATCATGCTTAAGAGATAATTAAACCAAATTAGAGCCTAATTAATAATTCCATGGAAACTTGTTGAATACTTGTTTTTAGAAATGAATGTTGAATATGTACATCATCAGGTGACCTCATTTCTTGGGAAGATATCCCTATGCCATAAATGCCACAAATATCAAGATTTATGCCCTCCATGCCTCTTAATTTCTCCTCTATCCAAAATATTAATGAGCCTATTTATGAATTTTAATTACATAATTGGATTAATTCTTAGCCACACATCTCAATTCTAATATGGGCGGTTCAGGTTGATTCTAGCCATTTGCAAAAATCTATAAATAGAAAGGCCATGAACATCATTTTTAAATTATTTTGGTGCAAAGTTATTATACTCAAATATCTTCAAAAGATATAATTAGTGTTACCATGCCAATTTATTCCAATCCAAGCCAATTAAGATCCACAAGGTGTCAAGGAGAAGAGGAGATAGCCAAGCCTCCTTTGATGAAGACTTCATGAGCACACGCTGAGCAAGCCACTATAAAAAGCATTTTGGACCATCCAAAGAAGGTAAAATAAAGTTTCTTTTAAATTTTATTTGTGTTTTATTCATGGCTTTTAACTAAGCTCTCCCTAGTGTCTAAGAATAGAGATGTTATGCTAGTTAGTGTGTTTCTTTCACTTTGTTTTCATTTTGAAACTAACACGATACTAATCATCCTCTCATAGGAAGTATAAATAATAGTCTGTAAGAGACCATGTTGATAGGGATGACAGTGTTCTAAAAATAGGGAATTTTTTACTAGATAATAGATAAGAAAATAAAAAGGAAGCACGCAAGTAATTAAATTAGTGTGGATGATCTAATTAGAACACGTAGCACAAACCATACACTAATACTGGATAATACAAGTTTTACAATTCAAAATGTGATCAAATAGTAAGAAGAAAAACTTGAATGTAAATGTTAATTATTTATTCATTTCTAAATTTTGTTAAGTTATAATCATTTTTTAAATTAATGTGATGGAGAGTTGGCTATAATAAGGGACTAAAAAAATAATCTATGGATAGCTTCAGGTAGTTTAGGCTAAAAGGGATCAGTATTGGTGATGGTATTGGCTTGGTATTGGGGCCTACCCCCTCACTTCATAATTCTATAGTGATAAATATGTTAGTTTTTTGCCAATATATACCATCAACTATGTTTATACTTGGATAGAAAATCAAATCGACTTCCCCCTTTGTGATGAAATCCAAGTATGTAGACCTTGGGTAGAAAAATGTTTAATGATTTTTAGTGTAAAGTGATTTGGAAGTGTTTGTAAAAGAGAAAATACTGTCATTAAATCAAAAAATTGAAAAAAACCACATAATTAGTCTATGTTTGTTACTCTAAGCATACAAGCAACTAAAATGAAAATTGAATTAATTACTAGAAAAGATAGGTTAATTCCTTTGATTGTAAAGATTATAGAGTTAGTTCAGGTGACACTATATGAAAATAATATAAAAGAGTCAATAGGGTTTCTACTATTCTATAGAATCAAGATCTGAAATAACATAGTTGAATGGGTCGATTATGTCTTCTAGAGAAAATATAAGCTATAGAACTATGTTGAGCTAGTTGACCAAATTTGCTATAGGGTTACAATGTTATAGACTACAAACTTGTCAAAAATAATACTGTAAATGAAAATGAAAATGGTATAGAAGGTAAGAATTAACCTTGGTTATTTTGAATATGATTATTTTACAAAATTTATGTTGTGTTGCTCAAGTGTCGATTTAAATATTCTAAAAATAGAGTTGATTGGGTCAACATAGACATAAAACTTATATGTTTTAAAAGAACTATGAACAGATTTAACTGGCTTGACTATGTATGTAATTATGTAACTAAATAATAAGACTATGTCAAACTAATTGATTTAGTCACTTGTATTTAGAGAAGACCTGAACAAAAAGATTAAAGTCATTTTGGAGTGACTGTGTTAAAACTGCATGCATAATGTTAGATTGCATCAACAAGTTTGATATAGTACTATAAAAATAAAAATATATAATATGATAATAAAATTAATGTGTGAAAGAAAACCTATAAGGTTTTTATTCACATCGGGTTTACTAAAATGTTACAAAAGAAAATGCAATTGAACTATAAGTCAATTCTAGCTCAAAGAAGATAAATCCTACTTACACTTTCATTTGTTGATACATTTAGACATTCGGGGTCATGACCAAGATGGATCCACTAGACCTAACCAAGGGGTCTCTTATCACAATAACATCACTAGAGAGGGTTCCAAATCCTCTATCAAAGAAACACCATGCAATAACCCTATCTAGGTCCTATGTTTTCATATTCACTAAGCACATGCAAAGTAAAGTAAAATATAATCTAGTGCTCACCAAAGCTTATGGCACAAAGTCTGGGTGGTTTAACTATTTTGGGAACATTGGAGTCTTATTCTTAATTTTGTTAAGGGTTTGATTTAATTAAATCAATAAATAATATTACAATAATTAAGCCACTAATTTTAATAATTTAAGTGTAATTTGAACCTTTCTAAAAATAGTAATAAATGTGAAGAAAATAAGACTTAGTTGGAAACAGACTAAGATAGTTGAGATAAGGTCTAAAATTTGATGTGTAAGACTAGGATAGTGTCATAAATTAGGATCTAGATTTTGTTTTATGAAAATATAGGAGCATAAAAATAAGACACCTTAGGGTCTGGTGATATAGTCCTCTTTTACCATTGTTGTCTAGGAAACCTGAGCTTTCTAGGTTTTGTCCATTGTCCCTGTGTGAGCCTACCTGTGAAATTTCAGATGTTGGATGTCTATGAAACTCCTTATAGAGATGATTTAGTCTTCAAACCCTAGACTCCATAGTGTTTTGATAAACTTTGAGAAAGAGGGGGGGTTAGTGTGTGTAGGATGCACTAAACATGTATCCACACCCCTTGTGTCGGCATGCTGCCTACATACCAATACTTTGAAGAGAGATCAAGCCATATGTAGTTCTCCCACTTTATGTGCTTTGATAAATTACTAGTACGAAGATGGAAAATACTAAAATTGGGTGAGCTTAAGGTGGATAGGGACTAATGTAAGGATTTGAATACGCTTGTGGTTGTATTGGATGGTTATATGTAGAGAGTAGGGAAATATTATTGAGTAGTCTTTCTTCTATTCTTGTTTTCTTGTGATATTTTTCAACCCCTTATAAATGAAATTTGAATGAACTTTTATAGCGATTTCTTGGTCATGGGTTGAATGTATTCATTCTAGGCCAGCACAATGAGGAAGAGGAATTGGGAGAAAATGGTCACTTGGGCTCAAAATGTGATTGGATAGGGGTACCAAACTTAGACACCCTAGGGTCCAGTGTTATAGTCCAAGTTGGGTACTATTGTCCTAAGGGTATGAGACTTGGGGGTATGGATTTGTCATAGAAAAAGTAGTCTGGTTGAGCTAAAAGCAGATCTCAAAAGCCTATGGATAACTAGGAATCAAAGAAAAGGTCCCTAGAAGGGTCATGAGAGTAAGCAAAAGGGACCTATGGTTTGGGTGTCAAAAACCACACTCAAGTTACCAATTTTCACATTTTATATGACTACATTTCCCCCCTTTATTTTAGTGATGCAACAAAGTGAAATACTAGAATAAATAAAAAATATAAAGTGTACTTGAACTTACCTACAAAAGTGAAGCTCATGAAGCTGTGTGATATTGGATGTGCATAGAGAGAACACGTTGTGAAGTGTAAATATGTAAAAGAAAACAAATACTAGATCAATTCTTACTAGATACACAATATATAAAATAAGAACATACAAAGTTGGGTGAAAAATAGAGGAAGAGAAAGGAATGAATACACCTCACCGGATATGCGAACCAATACAATACCTATTGTGATGTTGAGTGATGCTAGATGTGTGTTGGGTATGTGTTTTACTAAGATTAATATCATGAACAAATATAAGTGCTCGATTCCCTAAGAGTGGCTTAAAAATGCAAAGGCTAGCTCTTTGGATCCATTGTCACCCACTAAGTGAAGTTAGGTGGTCATGTGTGTGTTAATCGATGTTTGAATTGTGTGTCACCCACTAGCTCTGAGTAGGTGGCTCAAGAACACAGAGGCTAGCTAATCCTTTGGCTCCATTATTTCCCCATGAAGTGAAGCTATAAAATGATACTGGTATGAAATGTGTGTTATATGAGATGGCTCTTAAATCCCATGAGTGTTCTATAATTCGATAATGTGGCATAGATAGTTGAATGTGTGTTGGAAACTAGGCTAATCTTGGCCAACTCAAAAAATATGGAGATTAGGCTTGTATGAAATCCACTTCAAAATGATGCCAACCACCTACTAAATGAATAAGGCATGCAACTACTGAGAATGCTTAGGTAATATACTAAACTCAAAAAGTAAGTTAAATTTGCCATGCACATTACCCCCAATCACTAGTGTCTGAAACATGGATTCTAATCTAGAAGTTATACCAAATATCTAATCTAAAATTAGAAGTGAGATCCATCATGTCATGCATGATTCCCCTTATATCTAGATTTTATAAGAAAAACTATACTAAAATTATTGAATCTAAACTAGTCTTTATATGCAAAATTATAGTTGAGCTTACCTTTCTGCCTATTTTTGAAAAATCTAGTTTTTTGTTGTTTGGATAGGAGCACCAAAAATGGACACCCTACTATCCAATGATATAGTTCAATCTTGGTAATATTATCCTAAGTTGATTATAATTAATATTTTTTAAATGTCACTATCTGCCTGGTCTGTTCTACCTGGTTTGAAATTTGAATACTATTTTCAGTGTTCTAAAAGCCGATTTTTTTATCAATAGGAGTTTTGATATTTGTGACAAAACCCTTGTTTATTTCCACCTCTTCTGAGGGTAGTAATGAAGACCTTGTAATAATTTCCCTCAAAATAAAGAGCCTTTTAAGTGTGTTACACTATGAAAAGACATGATATAGTAATGATAATTGACAAGATATTGCATGGTTTGTATGAGAGATTGTTAGATCAACAAGGGTATGCCTAGATAGATATAACAATGTAATAGCATGTGCAATATACTAAATTGAAATTAAAAATGTTAGATGTTAGTTGTTAGTTGTTAGTTTTTAGTAGTTAGTTGTTAGTTGTTAGTTGTTAGTTTTTAGTTGTTAGTTGTTAGTTGTTAGTTGTTAGTTGTTAGTTGTTAGTTGTTAGTCGTTAGTTGTTAGTTGTTAAGGAGGGATGGATCATGAAGTCCATCATAGCATCCAAGAAATCAAGGTAATATATGATGTGTATCATGGCATTGCAAACAATTGAAAATCAATCAATCAACAAGCATACAAGGCAAGAAGCAAGAAGTATGCAATAGTGGCCAAGGGGAAAGTAAATAAGGGACATGGGCATATATCACTCAAATTATAAATTAAGCATATAATTCATGTTCAATTTTCATATACACATACAATTGGAAACAAGCAAGGTTAGCATGAAAGCCACAATCACATATAAAAGTACAAGTAAAGGGCATTGGCAAATGTCCTAAGGAACACATAATAATAGAAGCAAAGGACATTGGAAATTTTCCAAAGGCACATATAGGAGACAAAATAGGAACTGATAAATGCAATCACATGTAGCTAAGCAAAGCAAGAAAGGAAATCATGTAAATACTAGAAATACAATCACATCTAACTAATCAAAGCAAGAAGTGAAAGTATGCAAGACATGTAGTACAAGATTAAGTATATGCTAAGAAATACACAAGTGTTATATAATAGTGAGTGTCGATAAAGTAATCTATGTAAGCAAGTAAGTAATGTACATCAACATGATAACTAGAGTTTTTGGTGTGGGAATGGCATAACCTGAATGGTGTAGTCATGTAGAAGATGCCCCTAGAGGGTAGATATATCGGTGTATGTCTTGAATTTAGAATTAGGATGCCCCCTCAATGGGTAGAGTGACACAATCAAAGATCTAGATATCACTGCACACACTTAAATAATATCAATTGAATCATGGTAATGTAGATAAATCAACAAACAATAGCATAGAATAACAAATGTAAGTCTAGCATGGTAGTAGAAACATAAATCATGGAGAATGCATACAATTAAAATGTTTTTATGTTTTTTAATTATTTGAATGTTTTTGTATTTTGAAATTTTATATTTTTTTTGGTATTGGAATATATTTGAATGTTTTTGGTATTTTTTATATGATTTATGTACAATCAATCATAAGGAGACTATGTACAAGAAATACTGAGAAGTTATGTACAAGTAATCGAAAATTAACTATGCACAAGTATTTGAAAGACAACTATATATAAGCAAGACTAGGAAGAATTGATACTAACCAATGAGTCTCATGAAATACTCCCTATCATGGTGTCCTATATCTTGGAGAGGAATCATGCATGATCATGAAGCACGATGGAAGGGTTGAGACTATGGCTTTGAAAGTAGTGTATGATATAAATGTTTTGAAATATCTATAGTGGAAACTAATTATGGGGTCCCCCTGTAACTCTAAGAATTGAATGCAACTATAGGGATCCTAGGGACCCATCTAGTAGTAGAAGAAGCTCTTTGAACATGTGTTCTATGTGGAGAGGCATGACACCTCAATGATAGTACCCTGGTTTAAACACTATAGATATAAGTTGTTTAGATTTCTAAAACTATGGTTGCTCTAAAAGAGACCCCTATGGAAGTGTATGAACTCTCTGTGATGATGATGGGGGCTTGACTATGTCTAAATTTGAACTAGAAGAAGAGCTAAAATTGGTGGATAAATTGAAACTAGTGGTAGAACTAAAACTAGTGAGTACAAAATTATAGATGGCTTTGAAGTGGGGAGTGATAACTCATATGTAACTCCACCAACTATAATAACTTTATTATCATGAATGAATTCCATGCATTTGTGAGTTATATAAAGTACTACTCAAAGTTTTTTAATCCATGGTTGACCAAGTAACATATCAAAAACACCTAAACTGGGAACAATAGTAAATGGTGTGGCCATATGTGTTGGACCAACCTGTAGACGAAGTATAATCTCACCCAATGAACTTTATATGTGCCCACTAAATCTATTGATAACTATGTCCATCAGTGTAATATCTCGATTTGAATATCCCAAATGCCACAGTAATGTCATAGTGCACATGTTCACACTAGATCCATTATCTATGACAACACTATGAATAAGATGATTATGAATGTAAGATCTGATAAAGAGTGTATGATAATTTGAATCATCCTCAACTATCTCCCACTCTGAGAAGAGATCAAAGGTCTAGCTAGAACTTTGGAATTATATACACTAATCATGTTTCTCAAAGGGTGTAACTCAATTGAAGATGTCATATATGTAGCTGGTGGAGGATGTGCATGATATGCATGGTGAACACCTAATGTATCTCATGTCTCTTATTTAGAATGTTGTGGGAAAGGATCTAAAAAAAATTCAAAGCTTTATCCTATGTATATTTTTCCCAAGGAGGCTCAACTAAAGTGTTGAGATCAATAACATTACCCTCTATCAAGTCTTATATCTTATGTTTCAAACTGATGCATCTATTTGTTATGTGGCTTGGTACTATTAGCTAATTTTTACACCCTCAAAAATTGGCTAAGTGTAATCTTTTTATCCATCTATCCCCTCCAAAAAATTGCACAAGTATTTCTCTCTTTTCAAGATTTTGTTTGGCCTTTTAAATAAGCCTTCCTTGTCTCTCCCCAAGCCTGAATTCTCTCAACCTTTGAATTCTTTTAGCCTTTTTGTCTCAAATTTTTGCCTCGAACAAAAAGTTCAAAAGAATCCTTCCTCTGTTAGGATCTAGGAGCACAATTGATCACCTTGTATAAGCAACTAAACACGAAATTTAACTAGAAGTAAATAGTAACTAGAATTCAGAAATAACATAGAATATGAGAGACAATACCCAATTGTATTAATACTCTTCCAAAAGGAAATACAACAAAGAAGATGCCACAATCTTCTTCACACTCCTCTAGGGCTCCCATACCTCTAGGGTGTAAATAGTAAATCTCTTCAAGAGCTCACTCTCTCAATTACGATCACAACAAACAACTCAAACATAGAGTTGTTGTTCACCTCCAACCAATCAGTATCACTACTACCAGTGCCACTGAGTATACACACATACTCAACCGAGTACACAACACACTCCAAGTAGATCACCTTTGCACAACTTGCAACACAATTGATCTTATTTACACATGTAGATCTCTCTACACCCTAAAGAACCCTTGTCCTTTCCTCACCAAGTCCTTATGATTCTCCAAACCAGTACCCCAGTGGATCTTCTACCAGATCTTGCTATCCCACAGATCTCTCTGATCATACACACTCGGCACCCCTATGGAACTAGGAGGAGCTACCCTTGCTCTCTTCACTCTGAAGGAACTAACCATGCTCAACTCGAACTAGCACCCAGGGAATCCCTACTTTGATCCCTCACACTTTACAATACAGGCCATGAGTCTATTATATAGATCTCATGCAAACAATAATTAGACATCCAATTACAATAATTAGATTTGCAGTTCCAAGACTAAAATTAGCCTTTTACATGCAAACAACCAGTTCATTAAACTAACTATTCATCAACTAGCAGTTCTAGAACTACACAGGCGATCGACGTTGGTCCCTATCTGGCTAGAGATGACCGATGTCGGCTGATCCTTACTGATGTCAATTACTCTGCTCACTAGATATGATTGATGTCAGTTGATCAGACCAACGTTGGTTTCTCTGCAACTCAAAAACCTCTCAACAACCCTCTGTTTGCATCTTAGTGAAGCTTTTAGCTCCACAACCTAACAATCTCCCACTTGGAGATAAATAACTACACCTGTACCTATACCTGTACATCATCTAATTTATTTCTTGGCTTGTATCCCTCTTCAAGCTCAATTTTGAAGACCAACCACCATACATCTTATGGTGCAACACCTATCATCAAGTAACCTGCCATATCCGAAGTGCCTGACCTTGCATAGTATGAATCCCTGCTACTAGTCCCTCTTAGATACCTAAGAATCCACTGAACCATTTTCTAGTGCTTCCTTCCCAGATTAGCCACAAACCTGCTAACAACTCCCACTACTGGGGAAATATCAGGGAGTACACATGTACTCAACCTCATCATGTGATTGGGGACCCTGTTCTGTGAACTGTCCATCCATAGGTGTGCTTGCCATTTCTGCATCTTGCACTACCTTCACACAGTCATCCTGAGACAAAATCAACCTGTGATCTTCCCTGTCTCTAGGAATACTCATGCCAAATAATTTCACTGCTCCCAAATTCTTCATGACATACCACTAAACAAACTTTACCCTTAACTCAACAAATCCCTGTATGCACCTGCAACAAGCACATCATCCACATACAGTAACAAGATAATGTAGCGACCATTATCCAACCTGGTAAAGAAACCACAATGGTTACAATAACATTGACTAAAGCCATGCTTTGTCATCCACCTGTCAAACCTATACCACTATCCTATAGCTTGCTCAAGACCATATGACCTAGCCTTCTGTCTCATGTGTCCATTCTCTCTCTTCTTTAACCAAGAAATCCATTCATCTCTTAGTGCTTTCATACCAGCTAACAACTCTACCAAATCTCCCGTTTGGTTCTCTTTTGAAGAATTCATGCCATGCTCCCACTGTTTCCTAGATCCTACCTACTCTATAGTAAGCAATAAGTATAAAGAAGGGGAATAATGAATTTGAGGCTTACTTACACTTTTAGTCCTCCACATGGGTGTTTGAGATTCCTTGACAGCTTGTTGTCTACCCAAAATCCATTCTGTCAGTGACTGATGTCGGTCACCTCCCAGTCTACACCTGACCAACGTCAGTTCCATGTGACTAACCTGACTGCCAACATCGGTCCTCTAACCGATGCCAGTGTCTACCCAACTAACATTGGTGTCCACCCACCCGACATTACCAACTTTTCCTATCTACACATGACTGACATCGATACATGTCTGATCAATGTCAGTTCCTCTTGACTGACACTGGTAACTGTGTTTTCCTGTAAGTGATGACTTTTTACCTGCGAGCTTACTTTGAATCAAAACCCTATCCAAACTGCCCTACTCAGAGTTATTCAGTCCCATCTACTAATTTTTTTCCATCATCTCCTCCATAAACACCAAGGCTTTCCAGTTCTTAAGTTTGTCAAACACATCTGTCTTCCTCTTAAGAACATGCATCTCCTTCTTGCTCATGTGATCAAGCCTACAAAGCCACATCTTTGCAATAGAAGAAGAATTAGTAATACAAGTAGGTAGATAAAGAGTACCTACTTTCTTATCACCAACTAATTCAAGTGCATCCACTGTGAAAGTCCCTGTGCATCTCTCATCACCCAACTTTTTTGAAGAAATTAGCCTCATCTTCAGAACTGGGACCTGCATGACATCTTTCAACACCCATGTGTTGGCCATCTATAATTTCAGCCACACTTCCCCTTTGCCAATACTTTGACAAGGCTCACCAACCCCTAAATAAATCTTTCCAAAGTCTCCATGGACCTTAACATGGAAAAATACTCTATTTGGGGCTGCATGGAAAGAGGTAATAGAATCTATAAACCAAGATTCTAATTTATCCAAGGAACATATAAGAGCAACCAGTGCAACAATACCTGCTTCTTTATTTCTTTTATGTTGATCTGCTACCAACCAACAATCTTTCTTTTCCTGCTCTTTCTTTCCATAACTCCGTAATTGATCATTCATGCCTTTGAATTCCTCCATTCTTAGCTTACTTTCTTCTGCCATTGATTTACTCCCACTCAATCAGAAACCCCTGAGAGTGACCTGTAATCAAACACAAACCTGCTCCCTACAACCTTAGCTCTGATACCAACTATTAGAATCTAGGAGCATAATTGATCACCTTGTATAAGCAACTAAACACGGAATTTAACCAGAAGTAAATAGTAACTAGAATTCAAAAATAACACAGAATATGAGAGACAATACCCAATTGTATTAATACTCTTCCAAAAGGAAATACAACAAAGAAGATGCCATAATCTTCTTCACACTCCTCTAGGGCTCCCACACCTCTAGGGCATAAATAGTAAATCTCTTTAAGAGCTCACTCTCTCAATTACAGTCACAACAAACAACTCAAACACAGAGTTGTTATTCACCTCCAACCAGTCAGTATCACTACTGCCAGTACCACCAAGTATACACAATGCACTCCAAGTAGATCACTTTTACACAACTGATCTTATTTACACATGTAGATCTCTCTACACCCTGAAGAACCCTTGTCCTTGCCTCACCAAGTCCTTATGATTCTCCAAAACAGTACCCTAGTGGATCTTCTACCAAATCTTGCTATCTCACAGATCTCTCTAATCATACACACTCAGCACCCCTATGGAACTAGGAGGAGCTACCCTTGCTCTCTTCACTCTGAAGGAGCTAACCAAGCTCAACTCTAACTAGCACTCGGGGAATCCCTACTTTGATCCCTCACACTTTACAATATAGCCCATGAGTCTATTATATAGATCTCATGCAAACAATAATTAGACATCTAATTACAATAATTAGATCCACATATCTAAGACTAAAATTAGCCTTTTACATACAAACAACTGGTTCGTTAAACTAATTGTTCATCAACTAGTAGTTTTGGAACCGCACAGGTGATCGACATCGGTCCCTGTCTGGCTGGAGATGACCGATGTCAGCCGATCCTGACCAATGTCAGCTACTCTACTCACTAGATATGACTGACGTCAGTTGATTAGACCAATGTTAATTGCTCTACAACTCAGCAACCTCTCAACAACCCCCTATTTGCATCTTGGTGAAGTTTTTAACTCCACAACCTAACATTCCTCAAGTCTTTCTTAAAACAATTATTTGGAACATTTATTCCTCCCCCTTTCTCTTCAAAGTGCCCTTCAAGATTTTCTGAAGGGACACTTTTGTTTTCAAAGTGCCCTTTAGAAAAGTCTGAAGGGACACTTTCCTTCAAACATGCCCTTCGAGATTTTTTGAAGGGACACTTTTGTCTTCCAAGTGCCCTTTGAAACTTTTCTAAAGGGTCACTTTTCATCCAAGTGCCCTTCAAAAAAATTACAAAGGGTCACTTTTGGTCACTTTTATTCCAAGAGCCCTTTGAAAAGTTACAAAGGGTCACTTTTTCATCCAAGTGCCCTTCAAAAAAAATTTGAAGGGTCACTTTGCCTCCAAGTTGCCCTACAAAAAAGTTCCAAAGGGTCACTTCCCTTTGAAAAAGTTTTGAAGAGCCTTTTCCCTTCGAAGTGACCTTCAAAAAAAGTTCTGAAGGGCCACTTCCCTTCGAAGTGGCCTTCAAAAAAAATTTAAGGGGCACTTCCCTTTAAATTCCCCTTCAAAAAAATTTTGAAGGGTCACTTCCTTTCAAAAGTTCCCTTCAAAAAAAATTTAAAGGGTCACTTCCTTCCAAAAGTGCCCTTCAAAAAAATTTTGAAGGTTCTCTTTCCAAGCCATGAGAAAAAGGCCTGAAAAGGAAGAGGACATTCAAAGGGAAAGAAGCTTATGGTAAATCTTTCAGGTAAATTGTCTGAGAGAAGTGCCCATAATAAAATTGTTTCAAACTTTTTGTTGGAAATAAATAGTCTAGTTTCAATGAGCAAGAAAAAAGATAAACAAAAATTTTGAAGGAATTCCTTCAGATAAATTGTTCAAAAGAATTACTTAAGGATAGAAGGTTGAAGGAAAGAGCTTAAAAAAACCTAAAATAAATATTTTTGAAGGAATTGTACCGATGAAGTGATGGGCTGAGGGATGTCAAAATTAGTGTCATGAACTAGCCATTGGAAGTAATCAAGTTTGAAAAAGCCAAAGTTGTCAAGCTTGAAGGACCCAAAGTAGAAGAGATAAGAAAGCCTTAAAAGGTCTTGACATTACAAATCAAGATTCTCTAAAGGCTTTACTTATAATCTTTACAATTCAAGTAGCCGAGAAAGCCCAAAAATGTCTTGAAAGTACAAATTAGGTTTTCAAGACTACTTAACTTATAAAGCTTGATCTAATGGTTGATCCATGATAGGTAGATTGATGGTGAAAATAAATGATCCATGTCATTATAGATAGCCAATGGAAAGATTAATTAATGAGCACATGGATTCCCAATAATGCCTCTCCAAGGCAAAATTGAATGAAAGTGACTTTTTCCATGTCATTGCACAAATTGACAAGCCAAAGAGAAGTGGTTGGGCATTGAAACAAATTTCTAATAGGTGGATCCATTAACAACAACCATTTTTAACACCATTTCCAATATCTAAATTTTGTTGAGTAGTTATTAGAGAAGTATATTCAAGAGGGCAAGCCAAAGGCGTTCAAGAGAGTGACATGGATCAATTAGAATGCCCTAATGAGCATCATTAGCAAAGTCAATTGCATCTTAATATAGAGACTTTCAATAGAATTGATTCCTCTCCTTGGCACCAAAATATTTCCTCTCTTTCTTCCTTCTTGTTATATATATATATATATATATATATATACATATGTATGTATGTATGTATGTATGTATGTATATATGTATATATGTATATATGTATGTATGTATGTATATATGTATATATGTATATATGTATATATGTATATATGTATATATGTATATATGTATATATATGTATATATGTATTTATGTATATATGTATATATGTATATATGTATATATGTATATATATATATATATATATGTATATATATATATATGTATATATATGTGTGTGTGTATATATGTGTGTGTGTGTGTATATATATGTATATATGTATATACATATATGTGTGTATATATATATATGTATGTATATATATATGTATGTATATATGTATATATGTATGTATATATATATATATATATGTATATATGTATGTATATATGTATATATGTATGTATATATATATATATATATGTATGTATGTATGTATGTATATATATATGTATATATATACATATATGTATATGTATATATATATACATATATAATATATATATATCCCCTTGGCTAGTGAAAAAAAAAGACCATGCGTGTATGGCGAAGCCCTACTGTAATGATATCACTTTCTACCTTTAAGCATTGGCATAAGTCTTTTCTTTCAAGTTTTTGAACAATTATCTGAGTGTGAAAGAGATGTATAATGGTAGCATGTGATGATTTTTCATCTTCCTACCCCTTTATCCTTCATACTTGAACAAAAGTTCTAGGTCTAATTGTTTACATAGTGTGTACCCAAGTGTATTGAATTTTTTCATGTGTATTACTATCTAAAATGTGCAAAGTTTGTCTTTCATCTCATTTACCTTGTGTTATCTTGCATGTCTCACCTCTATATTGAAATACTATTTTTAGAGTCTTTAGATCTTGGGAATGGTTTGTGTTTTTTTTGTAATTTTCACTAGAATATGACATTCATGTGGAAACTAGTTTTGGTGTATCACCACTCTTAGAATAATATTTCCTTTTCTATAGTTTCTAACTCTTTTCTTTTTAAACAAGCTAGTTTAGCAGAGATTGTCTTGCAGAAAATATTTAGGGAGCTAGACATATAGTCTAGAGGTCCATTTCCTCCATAGGCATACCCATAGGTCGAGAAATGTTTCAATGTTTCCCAAATCTAGGAGAGGAGTGAACACTCTCTTCTAGGGTGAAAGATTTTGAGACAATAATTCTAACATGCCCAATGGGATCAATTTTATGACATGTCAAGGTGAATGTTGGTCTTGAAAAGCCTAAGGTTGTAGATGTATCCTTAACCTATCATTTGGTGACTCTAAAAGGGTGAGAATCCCTAGTTGTAGATCAAGTTCCCCACATTATACTTCATGGTCCTCACTAGGTCATCTAGGATTTCTGATCAAGCCCCTTTAGCTGAAGATCTTCTTGAAGAATAACACCCTGAACTTTTCTTTCCACTTAGAGATCCTGGACAAGGAGGTTTTGGAGAAAAAGAAAAAGTAGAAGAAGTTGAAGAGATAAGAGATCAATAAGAAAGAAGATAATTGGATAGACATCAATGTTTCCCAACCTTTAACACCCAAAATTCAATCAACCTTCTTGCATATGACCCTATTCATTCTAATGCTACCAAGAGTCTCCCTAGTTTTAATGGTGAAGGTCTTATAACACCATCTAAAAATATTAGAGACATTTTAAATTTTTATAATTTCTATAATTTTACCTGAGCCAATATAGCCATTAGATTATTGGCTATGTCTCTTAAAGGCAAGGCACTTGACTGGTACATAATGTTGGAAGGTGGTTGCATTACAAGTTGGGATGGATTTGGGGAATTTTTTATAACCATATTTGAAAACAAAAGTGACCATTCTTCATTTATCCATCTTCTAAATGTAATAAAGAGAGGTCCTAATGAATCCATGGGGGATTTCAATGAAAGGGTTTAGAGGTCTTGGCATAGGATACCACCTATCATGAGACCTCCTCTAATCTTTGTGTTCCCCATGTATCTCAAATGTATTGGTACTGATGTGGTTGTTATGTTATATTCAATGGGATATTTCACTCTGTCAAACATATATGATCTAGGCATTAAAACTGAGAATAGCTTAATACATGCTAGAAATCTCCCTCTAAGAGTTTTCATTCCTTTGTTGTCTCACAATTGAGTTGAAGCTCCAGGCCTAGTACAATTTCTTAATGCCAATGTGAATCCAAGAGCCTCCCCCAAGAAATTAGATGGTGTTTTGGATAAAGATGAAGCAATCTAGTCGTTATGAGCTTAGCTCAAGCAAGCTCAGTTCCAAATAATTGTTCCACCTAACCCTCAATACTATCCTCAATAAGGATATATAGATCCACCCCAATATATC
The DNA here is from genome assembly GCA_037957365.1 of Torreya grandis. Classification (NCBI taxonomy): domain Eukaryota; kingdom Viridiplantae; phylum Streptophyta; class Pinopsida; order Cupressales; family Taxaceae; genus Torreya; species Torreya grandis. The sequence goes on from JARHVA010006277.1 coordinate 82,705, forward strand.
TACCAAGGAAGGGGACAAGGTTAGAAAGGTTTCAATAGGCATCTTAATGCCTATAATCCTAGTCCTACAACTTCCACTAAGGTTTTTGTTCTAGTACATCCTAATCTAGTCTAAGGAGAAGATCATTTGGAACAATGGGGACAGCCTCAAGGTCAATTCATGAATGATGATGGAGAAGTCAGCCAAGATTTGGTGGCATAAGAGGAAACTACTCCTTATGTAAATTCCAAAGAAGTAGACCTTATGCAAAGAGACATTCATGGAGAAGGTAGCAGCCAAAGTATAGGAATATTGAATTTTCAAGCTAAATATGATTACATGTTGAATCAAAGCATGTCAGTTGTAGCCAACACAAGAGCTAAAAGGTGAGATTTATGAGATGTTCCAGGAGTACATGTGACTCCAAATGATGCTTCTCTAAGGCCATAAGCTATGAATTCTAGTACAACACCTACTACCAGTCATGCTCCTCAACAAAATCAAAATGTAAGTGGGTTTATCAAGCCTACAATGTAGTAAGATCAAACTCCCTCACTACCATCAATAATTCAAGAGAGGGTGAACTCTTCCCCTCTAAACATTGTTGATTCATTGAATAATGCCAAGACAAACATATCTCTATGGGAAGTCTTGCACATGCTTGGTCAAAAAGAACTCTTGCAAGAACAACTTGCAAACATTCATGTAGTCCCTCAAACTTCTAAACACAATGGTGTGGCTCTTAGTAATTCTCTAAATCATATCTTGGAGCCCTCCACCAAATCTAAAAATCCTCCACATTTCTACCTTACACTCATTATGGGAAATAAGTTTGTCCACAATTGTATTATGGATAGTGGAGCAAGTACCACTATCATGCCTAAAGTGGTGGATGATAAATTGGGCTTGAAGTATGAACCAGATAGCAAAGTCATGTTTTAGCTTGATGGGATTCCAACCAAGATAGTAGGATTGGTCAAAAGTTTAAAATTATTTTTACATGGCTTCTCCAAGTTTCCCCATCATTCAGGACATTATGGTGGTAGACCTTCCAGTGCATTTTGCTATTTTCCTATCAAGGGACTTCATAGTAAAGATAGGAGGATACTTTTTTTCTGACTAGTCTTTTTTAGCATTCAAAATAAGATATGGGACCAAGGTGACTATAAGGACTCAACCCTTATCAAGGTTTCATATTGAGCCATACATGGAGACAAATTCAAATCAAAATTGTCTAAACAACAAAGAAGAAGAAACTATCATAAATGGTGAAGCATCCTCCCCCTTGATGGTATTTCTAATCTTTTCCTTGATAAATATAGCACTAAGACACATGGAATCAATCCTTACACCTTCATAGAAGAGAATGATTTGGGAGTTTACTTTATGCATGAAAAGGATGCTCCAACCCCTTCACTCACTAATGAAGATCATGAGCTTAAAGGGATGTGGGAAATGTTTTTTGATGGCTCAAGGAGAAAAGTAGGTGCAAGAGTTAGTGACATGATTATTTATCCATCAAAGAATCAATTCTAATCCTCCTATAGATTCCACTTTAGTTGCACCTACAATGTGGTATAATATGAAGGCCTAGTTCATAGCCTCCAATGGGCAAATAAGAGAGGGATCAAGAATTTGAAGGTCTATGGGGATGCGAATTGGTCATTCATCAAGTAAAAAATTGAGCCACAACAAAGAATCATTTACTTAAAACCTACAAGCATAGGGTATGGGACCTACTTGAAGACTTTGATGCCTTCAACATACAACCCATCCCAAGGGGTTCAAATAAACATGATGATAGGTTGGTTGCCATTAGAACATAGTTTGACGCAACTATTGATGTAGGGAAGGAGAAAGAGTAATCACATATCAAGATCATCGTGAGGCCTTGTATTATAGATATTGAAGTATCATGGAAAGTGTTTGAGAGTGATGAACACATTGCACACTTCTTTTAAAATGAGGTAGGTTTCTCCTTAAGAAACCAAATGATATTGCATGATCATTATGAAGAACAAATTATATAGCTAGAGACAAATAAGATACCCAAGGGGATAATTACCTTGGAGAGTGTCTTCAATGAATATGATTAAAATAAGAAGGAAAGAGTGAGCGCGTCCATAAAAGAAGAGAATTATGAAAGAGTCATTATTTACAAAGACAAGCTCCTAAAGATTGGTAAGCTTTTTTCTTTGTTTAAAAGGTAGGCCTTTGTTGAACTACACAAAGAGTTCCATGATATCTTTACTTGGGAATACAAATATTTGAAAGGGTTTGATCCAATCCTATCTCATCATACCATTGAGCTAGAACCTGGTGCTAAACTAGTCAGGTAAAATCAATAGCCTATCAATCCCAAGATAAAAGAATCAATGGAGTTGAGGAAGCTGATTGAGTCTAGGATTATCTTTCCTATCAAGCACTTGACTTGGGTGGCTAATCTTGTACCTATCTAAAAAAATAATGGATAAATTAGGATTTGCATGGATTTTTGAGATCTTAATAGAGTATATCTTAAGGATCATTATCCACTGCCTTCCATGGATCAAATTCTACAAGCTGTTTTAGGTTCTCAATGTTTCTCACTTTTTGATGGTTATTCAAGTCACAATCAGATATTGGTTGATGAAGAACATCAATTCCAGAGAGCCTTCACTACGAAATAAGGGACCTTTGCCTATAACAAGATACCTTTGGGTTTAGCGAACACTGGAGAAATGTTTAAAAAGGCAATAGACATGGATTTTAAATGTCTTATTAATAAGTTTCTATTAATGTATTTTGATGATATAACCATTTTTTAAAAGGATGTTGTTGACCACACAGAATATCTAAGGTAGATGTTTGATAAATGTTAAGGAGTATGGAATATCCCTTAATTCAAATAAGTGCATCTTTGTTGTCTACAAAGGTAACCTATTGGGTCATATTGTTTCTAAAGAAGGCTTATCTATTTATCTTGAGAGGATTGAGGCTATTCTAGGATTGTCCTTACCTCAACACAAGAAAGGGATAAAAAGATTCTTAGGGAAAATAAACTTTGTAAGGAGTTTTATTCCTGGATTTGTAATTATGGTAAAGTCTATCACAACCATGCTCAAGAAAAGCCAAGCTTTTGCTTAGATAAAGGAAGGTAAGAGAAGTTTTGAGGCAATCAATCAAGCAATTATAGAATCTCATACTCTCTTAAATCCAAACATTTCCAAGGATTTCATACTCTATATCTTTTCTAACCTTGATACGATCTCATATATGCTTATGCAAAAGAATGATGAAGAGGTTGAGCAGCCAATTACATTATTTAGACATGGATTGGAGGATTATGAGGTCAAGTATTTTTTTTTTGAGAAGTAGGCTCTAATAGTGATTAGAGGATTAAATAAATTTAGACACATGGTTTCTAAAAATAAGATACATGTCATGGTTTCTCATCCTAGCACCAAGTAGTTTCTCTTAAGCAAGGAGCTCAATGAAAAGAGAGTTGGATGGATTACAAAGGTGATGGAGTATGTCATGTATGTTAAAGTGATGAGCTTGGTAAGAGGAAGAGGTTTGTGTGAGCATTTAGCTTTAGATACACAAGATCCAAAAGAGGAAGCCTTGGTCAATCAAGTTCAACCCCAAGTAGCTAATCAAATGCATGCTCAAAGTTGGACACAAGACATCATTGGTTTTCCTCAAAATGGTGAGTGTCCCAATAGCTTGAACAAGTCTCAAAGGAAATATTTTAGACTGTAGACCATTCCTTACTATCTTTTAGATGGTGTTCTTTTTAGAAAGGACATGAATAGTGTGATGTTAAGATGTGTTAACAATGATCAATTTGATATGTTGAAGGAGAAGTTCCACAATAGTGCAGATGGAGGTCATTTCTCTACTAAGATAATAGCTACAAAGATAATAAGGGTTGGTTAATATTGTCCTAGTCTTTTTAAAGACTATTACCAGTGGTTTATAAAGTGTCCTCAATGTGCCTTATTTATAGGTAAACATAAACTTGCAGTCCTTCCATTAAAACCTATCCAAGTGGACCAACCTTTCATGCAATGGGTCTCGATTACATTGGCATGATCAACCCTCCATCAAGTGTTGGACACAAATGGATATTAACTGTCACTAACTACTTTACAAGGTGTGTAGAGGTTGTTGCATTGAAGGAGGTAAGCAAAAATGCTATCTTGGAGTTTTATGATATCACTATGACAAGGTTTGGAGTTCCCCATTTCATCATTTTTGATAATTCACTTACTTTCATAAGTGATAAAAATTCTAATTGGGAAACAAAGAATGGAGTTTACTTGAGTACCTCATCCAATTATTACCCTCAAGATAATGGATTGGCTGAGTCTACCAATAAGAACCTCATCAAGATCACTAAGAGAACCTTGGAGAACAATCAAAGAACCTAGCACAGCAAGTTGAAAACAAATTTATGGGTAGATAGGATTACTCCTAAGAAATCAATTGGTAACTCTCCCTTTGTACTTGTTTATGGAAGAGAAGTTGGGTTGTCCATATCCCAAGAATTACCTGCCCTAGAACTTGCATAGTAGTTAGAATTAATTGAAAACACTCTAATAGAAGTTAGGTTGACATAACTAATATAGTTTTAAGAGGCAAGGGGTGATGCCCAAAAGGCCATGGAACATCATCAAGTGCTCATGAAGAGATCCTTTGACAAAAGGACAAGTGAAAGAGTGTTCAAAGAGGATGACTTGGTTTTGAAGTGGGATGAAGATAGAGAAAAACTAGGCAAGCATAAAAAGTTTGATACTTTGTGAAGTGTCCCTTACATCATCAACAAGTGCAAGCAAAGAAACTCCTTTTAGCTATCCAAAATAAGTGAATAGGATACACTTGAAATCTTGCTATTAGCCCTTGCTTATTTTTTTTGTAAATACTAGTTTAGATGTAGGTGTTTCCTTTTGTTCAGTGTTGTTTTCCCTAAGTACTTTGTAGCACAAATGTTTTACTTTTATGTGTTTGTTGTGCATGTCATCAATCTAGCTTGTGTGTTTTATCTAAGAAGCTTGTTCAGTTCTATTTGAAGTGCATATATGCGTGACTCCATGCCCAATGGAAGGATTTAGGCTACTAGTATTTGTTATAGTAGGCATTCCTCCACTGGTAATCACCAAGAATGTTAGCCAATTTTTACACCCTCAAAAATTGGCTAAGTGCAATATTTTTATCCGTTTGTCCCCTCAAAAAATTTGTACAAGTATTTCTCTCTTTTCAAGCTTTTGTTCAGCCTTTTAAAGAAGCCTTCCTTATATCTCCCCATGCTTGAATTCTTTTAGCCTTTAAATTCTTTCGGCCTATTTTTCTTGGACTTTTGTCTCAGATAAAAATTCCAAAAGAATCCTTCCTCAAGTCTTTCCCTAAACAATTCTTTGAAACATATATTCCTCCCCCTTTCTATTCAAAGTGCCCATCTGAATTTTTCAAATGGACACTTTTATCTTCAAAGTGCCCTTCAAAAAGTCTAAAGAAACACTTTCCTTCAAAATTTCCCTTCGAAATTTTCTATAGGGATACTTTTATCTTCCAAGTACCCTTTGAAACTTTTTCAAAGGGTCGCTTTTCATCCAAGTGCCCTTCAGAAAAATTTTGAAGTGTCACTTTTGGTCACTTTTCTTCCAAGTGCCCTTCAAAAAGTTCTAAAGGGTCACTTTTTCATCCAAGTGCCCTTCAGAACTTTTTCAAAGAGTCACTTTGCCTCCAAGTTTCCCTTTAAAAAAGTTTTGAAGGGCCACTTCCCTTCCAAGTTCCCTTTGAAATTTTTTTGAAGGGCCACTCCCCTTCCAAGTGCCTTTCAGATAAGTTATGAAGGGGCACTTCCCTTTGAAGTGCCCTTTAGAATTTTATAAAGGGGCACTTCCATTCGAAGTTCCCTTCAAAAAAATTCTAAAGGGTCACTTCCTTCCTAAATTTCCCTTCAAAAAAGATTTGAAAGGTCACTTCCTTCCCAAAGTGCCCTTCAGAAAAATTTTGAAGGGTCACTTCCTTCCAAAAGTGCCCTTCAAAAAAAATTCGAAAGGTCATTTCCTTCCAAAAGTGCCCTTCAAAAAAAAATTTAAGGGTCACTTCCTTCCAAAAGTTCCCTTTGAAAAAATTCCAAAGGGTCACTTTCCAAGCCATGAGCAAAAGGCTCGAAAAGGACACGGACATTCAAAGGGAAAGAAATCCGTGGGAAGTCTTTCAAGGAAATTGTCTGAGAGAAGTACCATGGGAAAATTGTTTTAAACTTTTTATCTAAAACAAAAAGTTTAAAACAAATAGTCTGGTTTTGATGAGTAAGATAAAATATGGACAAAAAGTCTAAAGTAATTTCTTCAGTCAAATTGTCTGAAATAATTCCTTTAGGAGAAAAGGTCAAAGGAAAAAACTTATAAAAAACCTAAAGAAATTGTATCGATGAAGTGACAAGCTAAGGGACATCAAAATCAACATTAGGAACTAGCTATTAGAAGTAATTGGGTTTGAAAAACCCAAAGTTATCAAGCTTGAAGAACCTAAATTTGGCAAGCTTGAAGGGCCCAAAGTAGAAGAGCTAAGAAAGCTGAAAAAGGTCTTAACAGTGCAAATCAGCATTCTCCAAATACTTTACTTATAAGCTTTACAAGTCAAGTAGCCAAAAAAGCCTAAAAAGGCCTTGACAGTGATAATCAAGTTTTCAAGGCTACTTAACTTATAAATCTTTATCAAATAGTTGATCTATGGTAGGTAGATTGATGGTTCAAATCAATGATCTATGTCATTCTGGATAGTCAATGGAAAGATTAATCAATGAGCACATGGATTCCCAACAATGCCTTTCCAAAAAAAAATTGAATGAAGGTGACTTTTTCCACACCATTAAACAAATCAACAAGCCAAGGAGAAGTATTTGGGCACCGAAATAGATTTATAGTAGGTGGATTTATTGACAACAACCATTTTTAAAGCCATCTCCAATATCTTGATTTTATTGAGTGGATGTTGGAGAAGCATCTTCAAGAGGGCAAGCCAAGGGTGTTCAAGAGAGTGACATAGATCAATAAGAATTCCCTAATTAGCATCATTGGTAAATTTAGTTGTAGATAAAGATAAAGACTTATAATATAATTAATTCCTCTCCTTGGCACCAAAAGCCTTCATCTTTTTCTTCCTTCTTGTTATATATACATCTCCTTGTCTAGTGAAAAAAAAAACCACACGATGTATGGTGAATCCCTACTAGAATGATATCACTTTCTACGTTTAAGCATTAGCTTAAGTCTTTTCTTTCAATTTTTTGGACAATTGTCTGAGTGTGCAAGAGATGTATAGTGGTATCATGTGATGATTTTCCATCTTCCTGCCCCTTTATCCTTCATACCTGAACAAGAGTTCTTGGTCTAATTGGTCACATAGTGTGTACCCAAGTGTATTGAATTTTTACATGTGTATTATTATCTTAAATGTACAAAGTTTGCCTTTCAGCTCATTTACCTTATATTATCTTGCACATCTCACCTCTATGTTGAAATACTATTGTTAGAGTCTTTAGATCTTGGGAATGGTTTGTGCTTTTGTTGTATTGTTCACTAGAATTTGACATTCATGTGGAAAATAGTTTTGGTGTATCACCACTCTTAAAATAAGATTTCTTTTTCTACAATTTCTAACTCTTTTCCTTTTAAACAAGCTGGTTTAGTAGAGATTGTCTTGTAGAGACATATTCAGGGAGCTAGCCCTATAATCTAGAGGTCCATTTCCTCCATAGGCATACCCATAGGCCTAGAAATGTTCCAATGTTTCCCAAATCTGAGAGAGGACTAAACACTCTCTTCTAGAGTGAAAGATTTGGAGATGATAGTTCTGACATGCCTAGTGGGATAAATTTTTTGACATGTCAAGGTGAATGCTAGTCTTAAATAGCCTAAGGTTGTAGAAGTATCCTTAACCCAGAATTTGGTGACTCTAAAAGGGTGAGAATCCCTAGTTGTATATCAAGTTCCCCACATTATACTTCATGGTTCTCATTAGGTCATCTAGGATTTTTGATCAAGCACCTTTAGCTGAAGCTCTTCCTAAAGAACAATGCCTTGAACCTTTCTTTCCACTTAGAGATCCTAGGCAAGGAGGTTTTGGAGAAGAAGAAGAAGTGGAAGAAGTTAAAGAGATAATAAATCAAGATGAAATAAGATAAATGGATAGACATCAACCTTTCCCAGCCTTTAACACCTAAAATCTAATCAACCTTCCTGCATATGACCCAATTCCTCCCAATGATACCAAGAGTCTCCCTAGTTTCAATGGTGAAGGTACTATGACACTATCTAAGTATATTAGAGACATTTAAAAATTCTATAATTTCCATAATGTCACCCAAGCCAATATATCCATTAGATTGTTGGATATGTCTTTGAAAGGCAAGGCACTTGACTAGTACATAACATTGGAAGGTGGTTGCATTACAATTTGGGATGCCTTTGGGGAATTGCTAGTAACTAGATTTGAAAATAAAAGAGACCATACTTCATCGATCCATCAGCTAAATGTAATAAAGAGAGATCCTAATGAATCCATGGGGGATTTTAATGAAAGGTTTTAGAAGACATGGCATAGGCTACCACCTATCATGAGACCTCCTCCAAGCTTTGTGTTCCCCATGTATCTCAAAGGTATTGGTAATAATGTGGTTGTTATGTTATAGTCAATGGGAGGTTTCATTCTGCTAGATGCATATGAGCTAGCCATTGAAGTTGAGAATAAATTAATATAGGTTGGAAACCTCCCTCTAAGAAGAAATTTCCATGCCTTTGTTGTCTCACAATTTAGTTAAAGCTCCAGGCATAGCAGAAGTTTGTAATTTCAATGTGAATCCAAGAGCCTTCCCCAAAAAAGAAGATGGTGTTATAGACAAAGATAAAGTAATATAGTCATTACGAGCTCAGCTCAAGCAAGCTTAATTCCAAACAAGTGTTTCACCTAACTATCAATACTATATTCAACAAAGATATAGAGCTCCACCCCAATACAACTACCAAGGAAGAGGATAAGGTCAGCGAGGTTTTAATAGGTAGCCTAATGCCTATAGTCCTATTCCTACACCATTTACTAAGGCTATTGTTCTAGTACACACTAATATGGTCCAAGGAGAAGATCATTTAAACCAATGGGGATAGCCTCAAGGTTAGTTCATGCATGACAATGGAGAAGGCATCCAAGCTTTGGTGGCATAAGAGGAAACTACTCCTTATGTAATTCAAAAGAAGCAAACCTTATGCAAAGAGATATTCATGGAGAAGATAGCAGCCAAAGTATAAGAATTGTGAATTTTTAAGCTAAAGATGATTATGTGTTAAATCAAAACATGTCAATTATAACAAACACAAGAGCCAAAAGGTGAGATTTTGGAGATGTTCTAGGAGTACATGTGACTCCAAATGATGCTTCTCTAAGGCACAAGCTATGAATTCTAGTACAGCACCTACTACCAAACATGCTCCTTAAAAAAATCAAAATGTAAGTGGGTTTGTCAAGCTTGTAATGCAATAAGCTCAAACTCCCTCACTACCATAAATAATTTAAGAGAGGGTGAACTCTTCACCTCTAAACATTTTTGATTCATGGAAGAATGCCAAGACAAGCATATCTCTAAGGGAAGTCTTGCACATGCTTGGTCAAAAAGAACTCTTGTAAAAAAAACTTGCAAACATTCATGTAGCCCATAAAACTTCTAAACACAATGGTGTGGCTCTTACCAATTCTCTAAATCATATCTTAGATCCCTCAACCAAAAATAAAAATCCTCCACCTTTCTACCTTACACTCATTATGGGAGACAAGTTGGTCCACAATTGTATTGTGGATAGTGGAGCAAATACCACTATCATGCCTAAAGTGGTGGCTGATAAATTGGGATTGAAGTATGAACCACATAACAAAGGCATTTTTTAGCTTGATGGGATTCCAACCAAGATATTAGGATTGGTCAAAGGTCTGAAATTCTTTCTACATGGCTTCCCAAGTTTCCCCATCATTCAATATGTTGTGGTGGTAGACCTTCTAGTGCATTTTGCTATTTTCCTATCAAGGGACTTCATGGTAAAGATAGGAGGATACCTTTTTGCTGACTGGTCTTTTCTAGCATTCAAAACAAGATATGGTACAAAGGTGAATATAAGTACTTAACCCTTAGCAAGGTTTCATAGTGAGCCATACATGGAGACAAATTCAAATCAAAATTGTCTAAACAGCAAAGAAGAAGAAACTATCATAAATGGTGAAGCATCCTCACCCCTTGAAGGTATTTATAATCTTTTCCTTGATAAATATAGCACTGAGACACATGGACTCAATCCTTACACCTTCATAGAAGAGACTGATTTGGGAGTTTATTGTATGCATGAAAAGGATGCTCCAAACCCTTCACTCACTAATGAAGATCATGAGCTTGAAGGGATGTGGTAAATGTTTTTTGATGGCTTAAAGATCAAAGTAGCTATCATATTTGGCATCATAATTGTTTATCCATCAAAGAATCAATACTACTCCTCTTATAGATTTTACTTTAGCTACACCTATAATGTGGTAGAATATGAAGGCCTAGTTCATGGCCTCCAATAGGCAAAGAGGAGAGGGATCAAGAATTTGAAGGTCTATGGGGATAATTAATTGGTTATTTATCAAGTAATAAATTGACCCACAGCCAAGAATACTTTGCCTAAATCCTACAAGCATAGGGTATGGGACCTACTTGAATACTTTGATGTCTTCAACATACAACCCATCCTAAGGGGTTCAAATAAACATGTTCATAGGTTGGCTGCCATAAGAGCATAGTTTGACATAGCTACTAATGTAGGGAAGGAGAAGGATAACTCACATATCAAGATCATTATGAGGCCTTATATTATAGACAATAAAGTATCATGGCCAGTGTTTGAGAGTGATGAACACATTGCACACTTCTTGCAAAATGACATAGGTTTCTCCTCAAGAAACCAAAGGAGATTGCATGATCAATATGAAGAATAAATTATATAGTTAAATAAAAATAAGATACCCAAGGGGTTGATTACCTTGGAGAGTGTCTTCAATGAAGATGATTTAAAGAAGTAGGAAAGAGTGAGCATGTCACAAAAGAAGAGAATTATGAGAGAGTCATGATTTATAAATATAAGCTCCTGAAGAGTGGTAAGATTTGTTCTTTATCTGAAAGGTAGGACTTTATTGAACTATGCAAAGAGTTCCATGATATCTTTTCTTGGGAATACAAAGTTTTGAAAGGGTTTGATCTAAGCCTAGCTCATCACACTATTGAGTTATAACTTGGTGTTAAACCGGTTAGGCAAAAGCAATGGCCTATCAATCCTAAGATAGAAGAACTAATGAAGGAGCTGACCAAGCTAATTGAGTCTAGGATTATATTTCCTATCAAGCACTTGACTTAAGTGGCTAATCTTGTACCTATTCAAACAAAGAATGGAGAAATAAAGTTTTATGTGGATTTTTGAGATCTTAATAGAGTATCTCTTAAGGATCATTATCCATTGCCTTCCATGGAGCAAATTCTACAAGTTGTTTAAAGTTCTCAACATTTCTCACTTTTTGATGATTATTTAGGTTATAACTAGATATCGGTCAATGAATAAGATCAGTTCAAGATAGCCTTCACTATGAAATGGGGTACCTTTGCCTATAACAAGTTGCCTTTTGGTTTATCAAATGTTGGAGCCTTGTTTGAAAGGGCAATAGACATGGCTTTAAAAGGTCTAATTAATAAGTTTCTACTAGTGTATCTTGATGATATAACCATTTTTTCAAAGGATGTTACTGATCACATAGAACATCTAAGGTAGGTGTTTGAGAAATGTAGGGAGTATGGAAAATCCCTTAATCCAAAGAAGTGCATCTTTGTTATCCATGAGGTAATTTGTTGGGTCATATTATTTCCAAAGAAGGCTTATCTATTGATCTTGACAAGATTAAGACTATTATAGGCTTGTCCTTGCCTCAACACAAGAAAGGGATACAAAGCTTCTTAGGTAAAATAAATTTTGTAAGGAGGTTTATTCCAAGATTTGCAATTATGGTAAATCCTATCACAGCCATGCTCAAGAAAAACCAAGCTTTTTCTTGGACAAAGGAAGGTAAGAGAATTTTTGAGGCAATCAAACAAGCAATTGTAGAATCCCCTACTCTCTTATATCAAAACTTTTCCAAGGATTTCATACTCTATACATTTACTAACCTTGATAAGATCTCAGCTATGTTTATGCATAAGAATGATGAAGAGGTTGAGTAGCCCATTGCATTCTTTAGCCAAGGATTGGAGGATTATGAGTTTAGGTATTCTTTTATTAAAAATTAGGCATTAACAGTGATTAGAGGATTGAATAAATTTATACACATGGTTTCCAACAATAAGATACATGTCATGCTTTCTCATCCTAGCACCAAAGATTTTCTCCTAAGCAAGAACCTCAATGAAAAGAGAGCTAGATGGATTACAAAGGTGATGGAGTATGACATGGATATTAAAGTGATGATCTTGATAAGAGTAAGAGGATTGTGTGAGAATTTAGCTTCAAATACACAAGATTTAAAAGAGGAAGCCTTGGTTAACTAGTTTCAACCCCAACTAGCTGATCAAATGCAAGCTCAAAGTTAGAAGGATCACTTTTATCTTCCAATTGCCCTTCAAAAAATTTTAGAAGGGTCACTTTTCATCCAAGTTCCCTTCGTAAAAATTATGAGGGGTCACTTTTGGTCACTTTTCTTCTAATTTCCCTTCAAAAAATTTTAAAGGTTCACTTTTTCATCTAAGTTCTCTTTGGAACTTTTTTTAAGGTTCACTTTACCTCTGAGTTATCCTTTGGAAAAGTTTTGAAGGGCCACTTCCCTTCCTTTTGCTCCTTCATAAAAATTCTGAAGGGACACTTTCCTTCAAAGTGTCCTTCAAAAAAGTTCCAAAGGGCCACTTCCCTTCGAAGTGCCCTTCAAAATTTTCTGAAGGGGCACTTCCCTTCAAAGTGCCCTTTGGAAAAATTCTAAAGGGTCACTTCCCTCCCAAAGTACCCTTCAAAAAAGTTTTGAAGGGTTACTTCCTTCCCAAAGTGCTCTTCAAAAAAATTCTAAAGGGTCACTTCCTTCCAAAAGTGCACTTCAAAAAAAATTTGAAGGGTCACTTCCTTCCAAAAGTGCCTTTTAGAAAACTTCCAAAGGGTCACTTTCCAATCCATGAGCAAAAGGCCAAAAAAGGATAGGGACATTTGAAGGGAAAGAATCCCATAGGAAATATTTCAAGGAAATTGTCTAAGAGAAGTGCCCATGAGAAAATTGTTTCAGACTTTTTGTTTGAAACAAAAAATTCTAAAACAAATAATCTTGTTTTGATGAGTAAGAGAAAAGATGGGCAAAAATTTTGAAGGAATTCCTTCAGATAAATTATCTAAAATAATTCCTTCAAGAGAAAAGGTTGAAGGAAAGAGCTTGTAAAAAACCCAAAATAAATATTCCTAAAGGAATTGTACTGATGAAGTGATGGGCTGAGGGACATAAAAATCAACATCATGAACTAGATATTGGAAGTAATCGGGTTTGAAAAACCCAAAGTTATCAAGCTTGAAGGACCCAAATTAGAAGAGCCAAGAAATCTTGAAAAGGTCTTGACAGTACAAATCAAGATTCTCCAAAGACTTTATTTATAATCTTTTCAAGTCAAGTAGCCTAGAAAGCTCAAAATGGTCTTGATAGTGGAAATCAAGTTTTTAAGAGTACTTAACTTATAAATTTTGGTCCAAAAACTAATCTATGATAGGCAGATTGATGGTGCAAGTTAATGATTTATGTCATTCTAGATAGTTAATGGAAAGATTAATCAATGAGCACATGGATTCCCATCAATGCCTCTTCAAGGCAAAACTGAATAAAAGTATCTTTTTCCATGCCATTACACAAATCAATAAACCAAGAAGAAGTAGTTGGGCACTAAAATAGATTTCTATCAAGTGCTCTATTGAAAACAACCATTTTTAACACCATCTCCAATATCTTGATTCCATTGAGTAGCTATTGGAGAAGCATCCTCAAGAGGGAAAGTCAAGGGTGTTCAAGAGAGTGACATGGATCAATCAAATTTCCCTAATGAGCATCATTGGCAAAGTTGGTTGTAGTTAAAGATAAAGACTTCTAATAGAATTGATTCCTCTCCTTGGCACCAAAAGATTTCCTCTCTTTCTTCTTTCTTATTATATATACATCCCCTTGGCTAGTGAAAAAAAACACACGATGTATGGTGAAGACCTACTGAAATGATATCACTTTATACCTTTAAGCATTAGCATAAGTCTTTTCTTTCAAGTTTTTGGATAATTGTCTGAGTGTGCAAGAGATGCATAGTGGCAACATGTGATGATTTTACATCCTCCTGCCCCTTTATCCTTCATACCTGAATACAAGTTCTTGGTCTAACTAGTCACATAGTGTGTACCCAAGTGTATTGAATTTATGTATGTGTATTATTGTCTTGAATGTGAAAATTTTGCCTTTCAACTCATTTACCTTGTGTTATCTTGCACGTCTCACCTCTATGTTAAAAATACTATTATTAGACTCTTTAGATCTTGGGAATGGTTTGTGATTTTGTTGTATTGTGCACTAGAATCTGACATTCATGTGGAAAATAGTTTTGGTCTATCACCACTCGTAGAGTAAGATTTTATTTTCTATAGTTTCTAACTCTTTACTTTTTAAATAAGTTGGTTTAGTAGAGATTGTCTTGAAAAGACATATTTAAGGAGCTAACCCTATAATCTAGAGGTTCGTTTCTTCAATAAGCATACCCATAGACCTAGAAATGTTCCAATGTTGCCCAAATCTAGGAGATGACTGAACACTCTCTTTTAGGGTGTAATATTTGGAGACAATAGGTACCTTATAAAAATCATAAAATGAATTCCAATCATATCCCCATGGAAGAGGCTTTGTTTAATTAGCTTCCCAAATAAGAGGGAGATATATGATATTACATTCTAATAACTATTGTAAAACTCTAGATAGAGAAATTGGTAGATTGGTAAAGGTTCACTGAGAAGGCACTAATAAAACCACTTGATGAAGGGGATCTAAAGCTACATTGATTACAGGTTGATGTTGATTCTTGTTATCATTGACCTTTACTTTATATAGGACTTTTTTGTTACTCTTGTTTGTTATTTTTGATATACTTGTGTACTTAAGTTTGCCCATTGAAATTATTTTGACTTCCCTTTCCTTTAGTTTATGACATAACTTAGTGAAGGAAGAGAATAGTTTGAAAATTATTGACTCATGCAAAGCTGGTAGAGGACTCTGTTTGAAGAGATCTTGTAACACCTGATCAACCATGGGGCTAGTCATCTTGGCCAAGATAGTCTTATATCGAAGAACATAATCTGTGAGATGCTTATTTGACCTTTGTTTTTGTTATGCAACTTGGGCATAAGAAACCTTATCACCAATTCTAATGTTGAAATGAGCTAGGAACATGTTTGCTAAAGGATTGAATGCATTGATCAACTGATTTAGTAGACTATAGAACCATTGTAAATCATAATCCTTTAGACTTTATGGAAATAGCTTGGTTAGCATCCAGTCATTTGGCACATAGTCCAAACATTCTACATAAAAATCTCTCAAATGTGTCTCTAAAACACCCTTTCCATCATATAGAGTGAGCTTAGGTTGAATAAAACCTTATGGCAAGGGTGTAGAATCAATATGATGTGTCAATGTTGTATGTAATAGAGAAAAATAATCCAAGGCCTATGTAGGTCTAGAGGCACCTTGCTCAAGATGTAACACCTTGGATTGAAGAGATTTTATCTCTTGCATAAGGGATGCCATATCAAGAGATAAAGATGTACTAGCCATAACTGGTGGTGCCTCAAAAGAAGGTTGGGATGTTAAATGGGGTTGTTGAGACATAGTTACCCTCGTAGTGTCATGTGTAATTGGTTGCTCTATAAAAATGGAAGACTCAATGTGTTTAGCCTTTTTACTTTACATGATAGATTGCAAGATAAGAGTATGATCTCAAAGCTATTCCCTGAGTCTTTCTTGAAAACTTTGTAGGATCAAATCTTTGTTGAGGATAACTTAATTATCAATAATAGGGGAAGTGGGTCAAGAGTTTGATGTGGTGGGTCATGAACATTGGTGTTTGTATCATCATTTTTATTATCATATTTCTCATTATCAAAGTTATCCTCATGGAAATTGGTATAATATGGATGTGTAGGATCTATAACAAGAACTTGAGCTGGTTGTTTATCCATGGTATATAGTCGGGTTGAAGGAATTTGGGTGAGTTCAGGAGGGTTGACACTAAGTCTTTCATTTCATCTCAAAGGAAGAGATGCAAGTAGCTTAGTTGGTATAAGATAAATAACTTGAATAATGAAAGAAAAGATTAAACAAATGTAATCTAAATAATGGAATGGAATATGCATAAAAAGGATATGAATGCTCACAAGCATCTAAGGTGATACCTCAAAATTAATTGGGACCTAGTATATTCAATTAGGGTTTGTAAAAAATAAAAAAATTAAAATTACTATAGAATTTTAAAATTTAAATTGAATTTATAATTTAAATATGCAAGTAAAAAATCATAAAAATATTAGAAAAATTAGTAAGGAATTTTCCCTAGGATTTTTATGTGCAAATGAAGCAAGTCAAGTTAACCAAATGATTTAACTATTTTGGGAATATTGGATTCTTATTCCTAATTTAATTAAGGGTTTGAATTAATTAAATAAGTAAATTATATTGCAATAATTAAGCCACTAATTTGTATAATTTAATTGTAATTTGAACCTTTTTTAAAATAGTAATAAATGTGGAGAAAATAAGACTTAGCTGGAAACAGACTGAGATGGCTAAGATAGGGTCTAAAATTTATTATGCAGGATTGGGACAGTGTCACAAATTAGGATCTAGATTTCATTTTATGAAAGGATAGGAGTGTTAAAATAGGACACCTTAAGGTTTGACACTATAGTCCTCTTCTGCCACTATTATTCAAGAGACCTAAGCTTTTTGGGTTTTGTTTGTTGTCCTTGAGTGAGCCTACCTATTAAATTTTAGATGTTATATGTTTGTAAAACTCCATATAAATCTGATTTAGTCTTCAAACCCTAGACTCCATAGTGCTTTGACAAACTTTGAGAAAAAGGGGGGGTTAGTGTGTGTAAGATGCATTGAACGTATATCCATACCCCTTGTGTGGTCACATTGCCTACATGTTAATACTTCAAAGAGGGATCAAGCCATATATAGTTCTCCCACTTGAGGTAATTTGTGCAATTATGTGTATGAAGATGCAAAATGATAAAATTGGGTGTTCTTGATGTGTTTAGGGACTGATGTAAGGGTTTGAATAAGCGTGTGGTTGTATTAGATGGTTGTATACAAAGTATAGGGAGATATTCTTGAGTAGTCTTGCTTGTATTCTTTCTTTCTTTGTGATATTTTCTAGCCCCTTCTAAATGAAATTTGAATGGGATTTTATAGAGATTTATTGGTCATGGGTAAAATTTATTCACACTAGGTTGACATAATGAGGAAGAGGAATCAAGAGAAAATGGTCACCTTGACTCAAAATGTGATTAGATATGAGCACCAAACTCAGACACCCTAGGGTCAGGCACTATAATCCAAGTTGGGCAGTATTGTCCTGAGGGTATGAGACTTGGGGGGATAGATTTCTCATGGGAAAAATATTCTAACTAACCTAGAATTAGATCTTAGAGGCCTACAGATGATTGTGAATCAATGAAAAGGTGCCATGAGAGTAAGTAAAATGTACATATGGGTTGGGTGTCACAAACCACACTCAAGTTACCAATTTTTACATTTTATATTATTATAGGGGTCAATAAACATAAAAACTAAGCATGCATAGAAGATATATGCTCTACCCAATGTAAAGGAAATCCTTATGTATGGGAGAGAAGTAAAAATGAAAATATATCTAATTTAATAAAGGAGGAATAAATTTAGGAATACTTACCTTTAAAGACAAACCCATTGATCTTAAATCTCTCCCTTGGCCATGGTGCTTCACAAGAGGTTGTTGTGATATGTAAGGATAGAAAAAATAAGTCATCCCTAAGATACATAACCTTTTTATGAATCTAAAAGACTTATCCATAAGATAATATCCATATATCTAAATATAGTAATGAAACCCAAACTAATTATCATCAATTATAATGGTGGATAAGAGGATACACAATATAATATTCTTCTTTGTATCTTATTTATAAATGATGGAAATGGATGTGTGTATATATATGAATCTAACCCTAAATATTTCTAAAAGATTAGCCAACAAGGTCATCCTAATTTGAATCTAAATAATTAATTGATAAAATCAAGTTAGGTCTTGGTCTAGGTCAACCAAGGTTGACCTAGACCCATACCATTAAAATACAAGGTCATCCCAAGCTGACATTATTTGGTAATTGTCAAATAGGGTTTTAGCTTAGGTAGGGGTTAATTAAGGTAGTGAATTTCTTGGAGGAGTGTGTAATAGAGGAGACACAACTTAGGGAAGTGTATAGGAGATGGTTGGGTGGATAACAAGTGGTGGTATAGGGGACAATAATCATATAAAGCACCATGAATATGCCCACCCTTTTCTCAATGCACCCTTTAAGGCATGCACTCAAAGAGATTGAGATTTTATGGTTTCTTGCAAGAGAGAAAATATCAAAATTTGATAAAGATTGAAAATATTGTGTATATAACCCCCACTTTCCATCCCCAAAATCACATCATCAATATCTATATGCCATAAAATAGTGGTTGCTTAGCTAGGCACACTACTTGGAGAGAGGTTTGGAAAATCCAACATTGTTAAATGGATAGTGCCACTTCTTGGGGATATAAATGATAAATGTTTGCCTCTACTTACAACTTTGCGGGCTGGTGGTAATGGCAGAAAATGGTTCCATCAATAAGGGGTCTCTAAAAATTGAAAAAGAGATTATATAAATACTAAATGAGAATAAATTTAATATTTAATATTTGTAATATAAAGAAATATTAATATGTGTATAACGTGCTATTGAAGACACCCTAAAGATATATGTTAAAACTAAATACTTAGAAGAGGTATTTGGGAAAACTGGGGGGAAGATTTAAATGACACTATAAAAATAACATGAAGTAACTTAAACACATATATAATGTATAAAGAATTTATTAATAATACAAATAGGACAATGGTATTACTAGCAATATGAGAGGTGGTTTGAGTTTACGTCGGTGCAAATATATTGGGTGGCGGGCTTGGAGGCATAATATAACTCTACATTCTTTTGTGTCTATTTGATTGAAGAGGAGATCTTTTATCATCCATATTTTAATTCTCTAGAGGCCTCAAGGGGTTATTGACCACTTACCACTTCTTGTCTTCTTAAAACTAGTGTCACAATTATTTTCTAAGAGGAAGACATACTTTATTCATTTAAATAGAGAACATTAAATAAATTTTCAAAAATTTAAAATGTAGTTGTAAACATTAATTTACATCTAGTTCTACAACTAAAAGAGAGGTGAGCTTCATTTTTTCTTAAAAATAAGTTGGAATATCCATTCTCACCATTTGTAATTTATGAAATGCCTCATTGTATAAAGTAATACTACAATTGGTACATGTAAAAGTATAATTATCAATGGTAAGAGAAAAAATTAAATCACTGATAATTTTTTCTTATAGATATAAACACCAATCAAATTTTTGGCCACTCAAAGTATGTATGATGTAGACCATACCTCAAATCGGTATGTATGATGCTCTTCCCTATATTATAATTCTAGATTTAAATAATTCTATCATGGCTAGAAGAAAATGATTGTTATAGATTATATACAAAGGTTGTTATTGTATTTACAATTTTGCCCACCTATAACAGAAACAAATATACTAGCTTAGAGAGAATTGAAATTTTAATTGATGGTGTTACTTGGTGCCTTATTGAGAATTTTTAGTGAATGGATAAAATTTACAACAAACTTTAAATAATAATAATAATTTAGTGAACTAGTACAAACACTCGATCGACAGGTCAAAGTGAGACTCTAGATACTTCTTATCCTGATATGTCAATGAGGCACGGGTGGTCACAAGGTTAGAATTTTTCAGGGCAAGCCCGGTTAAGTGATGGATGCCTTTTCGGTTGACCCTAAATCACAAAACCTATGATTACACCTTCAATTTGAATATAGACTCTACATCATTATAGCCCCTAAGTAAAGTGGTGTCTGCATCATATTGGGGCATATTGACAAGCCCCTCCAAATTACACTTCTCAGCCCAATATTTATATGCATATTCTTGTTATATGATTTGAAATATCTAAGGACACATGAGGTTCTTGTATAGTGTTTTGGATGAGGATGAGCTTGGGGCAGCCATTATGTTATAGGGAGTATCTAGGTGGTCTCTAGAAGGTAATTTGTTTTATAGGAAATCAGGTCTCTAAGAGGTCATAGTATAATATCCAAGGTTCAAAATTTAAAAATTAACCAACCCAATATTATTTATAGGTAAATGGCATCTAAGAATTGATATCTAGTAGGCAAAAGCAGGAAAATATGTTAGTGGGGTCGTAAGTGCATGATGAAAAAACATTGAATGGTGAACACAGATGAAAGACAATAGACACTATCATGTGATAGCATACACTACTATTAATAGGTATACACAAGGTTTCCACCTAATGATATACCTTATCACATGATAATATACATTTTTTCCCAATTGTATATGCTACCCAGTGATAACATATGTTATTAAGTGATAGCACATGTTGTATAGAAATAACACATGCTATCAAGTGATGGTAAACACTTTCATTTAATAGTATATGGTCAATAATAAATTTGGACAAGTTACACTGGGTTAGGTATAAATAAAACCCTATAATAGTAGTGATCTATTGAGGCACATAGGCTAGTTGGTAGCCAAACTAGTTACCACATGCTCGTATATACATGGTTTGCCATATTCCACTACATGATTCACCTACACAATTATACACATTCCAAAATAATTCACCACCATTTCAAAAAATATTCTCTTAGAAACCTTGAAGGTTTATTTATATGCCACTAAAAATTTTCCTGCATCAAACTAGGAAAAACTAAAATCAGCTCTTATATCATTTATCTAGAATTTAGTTTTTAGCATTACATTCACAAAAATATTAAAAAGATCAAAATGAAAAAAAATATTCATTTATTTTACTCTAAACTATTGATTTAATTATTTCAAATAATTTATTTTTCAATAGTTATTATAGTTTACTTTTATTTGTAAAACATTACCAAAAACATCAAAAAACATTGAAACAAAGCCTTGTCAAAACATGTACAAACCTAAACATTGTTCCTTATTAAAGATAGAAATTTAAATGATATTTTATGATTATATAACACCTCAATATTGTATAGTTGTAAAAATTAGACCTTGGTTTTTCCTCTTAGTTCTTCACCTTTTCCCACTTATACAAGTCTCACATGTGTTTTATCTTTGTGCCCATTGGCATGGATATATTAGTTTGACTAGTCTTAAATTGATGACTATTAGACCCAAATTTTTGTAAATAAAATATTTTAAGTATTTTGGAAGCATGGTGTAAGAACATAAGGACATGGGAACAATGTAGAAAATATGGGCACAAAAGAGATCATGGTGCAAGTGAAGTGTTGACAAAGTGGATTGCACCCGGGGCAGGAGGCCAAGCTCCTGCCTTCCACACGCAACAATGGAAACTCCCCTCTCGCCTATGGGACCGGCGAAGCTAGAGGGGAGAGTCTCTAGATAAGGGCTAGCTCCTTATGATGTATCTTTTAGGCCCTATTTTCTCCTACTGCTAACAAATAAAATGAAAAAAGGAGGGGGATGAAAAGGGAGAGAGAGATGTTGAAAACAGAACCTAAGCCTAAAACTGAAAAGTTGATACACCAAAAAATGTGACCCACCCAGCCTAAATATACACTTTTCACCAAAAGGAAGCACCCATACACTTCATCTAAAGTGGGAATTTCTTTTGCAATAGTTAGCTAGGGGTTTGTGGAATTACAGGGAGGAAGAAACTACCAGAGGCATCCTCAGACACACTTATGGCAGCCTATTCACAGGCACCGACACTCCCCTATAGACACTTCTGGTAGACCTACAGAAAGGAGACTTCATAATGCACTGGACATAATGTAATTGATCTTTGGAAAGCATGAAAGACAATGACTTAACACAAAGGAGAAAATAGACATATACTTTAAAGTGCAAGTCCAGATAGAGGTAAAAATGCTAAGTCCTGATTCAAGGTAAAAACTGGCAGAGCTCTGCCTTACAAACCAGAGAGATTTTTGGGCAGAGTTTTGCCTTAAGGCTAAGAGAGTGGATCCTCATCAAATGAGAAGCTTTAAAATATATAGAGGAAGAGAAGAGGCCCTTGGTGCCCTTTTTGCAAATGACCCATGTGCATTTTGATCATTGGGAAGAGCAAGCCACTTAAACATCATATGAGAAATTATGGGCCACATCGATTGTTTGCTTACAAAACCACTCCTTTAAGGCGATTACATAGCTTGTCTGCTCATTAATGCAAAATGAAGAAAATGGGTCCAATCACTAGCTATTTGTGCCTCCCAATGATCAATTTTCATACACTGTATCACCTGCTAGAGTAACTCCCTAAGTTGACACCTTCTTCACCACTTGGATGCTTTGTTCACTCTTGTGCTTTGTCTTCTTCTTGGTCTCTCTCTTTTTGGCTTCTTTAGGTGGGTTGTTACTTTCTTGGGCTCTCTCTGCTTGCCTTGGCCACTTTCTACTAATTTTCAAATAAGTGACATGTGGTGCATTCCACTATGAAATGAGCAGGACACGTGGCAACATCCACTTGACTCATGGAATCTTTAGGCACCCTTTGAAGGTCCTACAAAAGAGGACATGTGTCAGCTTTTTCCCTCTTTAGAAATTCATCTAGGACCCACCATAGTTCTCACAGGACAAAAGAGAGAGACCATGGAGGCTGACACTTGTCAACTTCTATTGAGCCTTGCAGGGGACACATGGCATGTTTTACTGCTCCTAAAAAAGCATGTCAAAGTCTTTTGTGGTTACCACTTGGTGCCTTCTGTGCTCTAGCTTTCCTGGTGTAAAATTTGATGTCCTCAAGCCTGTCATAGTTTGAAAACTAATGGCTAGTCTATCTTCTTAAATTTTATGGCTTCCGGGATGTCACCATCCTTGGCAAATTCCTTCGGGCCATTTCTGCAAATTTCTTCTCGTGGACTTTTTTTACAGACAATTTTCTTGCATACAAAAATTCTATGAGAATTGCCTCAATCTTTGTTATTCCTTCAGGTTCTTTGGCTGCAGCTTCCCTGAATTTCTTCAAACTTTTTGTCTGAAGGAAGTCCTTCAAACAAAAGTCTGAGAGAATTCATTTCCTTGCCTTAAAGAAATTTTGAAAGATCTTACCATTTCTTTGTGGCCACTTTTAAGTGTTCCCTACCCTCCACAAGGGTTTTTGAACCCAAAACTGCCCTCTGCAAGGGCACTTATCTCCTGGATTTAGGGTGCTCCCTTGAACCAAGCCATTGAACTGACCGATTGAACCAAAAATGGTTTAATGGTTCAACATTACGTTTTATTCCTTTATTTAACCAAGCCTTTGAACTTTTCCCATTGGACCGCTCCTTTGAACCAACTGTTGAACCAATCCATTGAACTGGTTCAATGGTTCAAGCATTTGTTGAATCAAGGCTTTGAATTGAGCTCATTAAACCAAACATTGAACCCTTCAATTGAACCAAGCGATGAACTTTGTTGTTTGAACTGAAACTATTGAACTTGGATGATGAACCAAGGCCGATGAACTTTAGCTTTAAACCAAAGCATTGAACTCGAGTGATGAACTTAAACTTTGAACCAAAGTGTTGAACTCTACCATTGAACTGAAACATTAAACTTTGCCAAAACATTGAACTAACTGAATTGAACCAAGCCTTTGAACTGAGTCGATGAACTTATGCATTGAACCAAGGCATTGAACTAGTTCAATGGTTCAAAAATGCTAACCTTCCTTGTGAATTTCTAGACAAGAGTCCAAAGAAGTTTCACTACTGAGTCCATAGAAATCCAAGCTCTACAAAGTCTATAGAAATGGACCTGCAGAGTTCGTAGAAAATTTTTAGAGTCCGTAGAAATTGCAAGACTCGTGCAAAATCAAAAGTACTAGCTCAGAACAACATAAAAAGAAGGGGGACCAATTTTTGGCCTATTGGGCAAAAAATGGTCAACAAATTGGTGACTCCCAAGGGAAGCATGCCTACTATGCTTAGAGACCAGTTGCCTTGTAGTCCAATGGGCATAGAGTCAAAATGCAGCTTTGAAGAAAGATTAGAAATAGCCCCAAAGATCCAAGAATCAAAACATGAAGCTCTTTGCCCCAGACATAAGGAAATCGCACACAAGGCTAAAAACACTACTTGTGAAAACTACACTTAGGGAAAGCAAGAAAGAAACTAAAATCAAACTACTATATACAACTAACTAGGTACATCTGCCTCCCTCCTAGATCAAAGGGAAAAAAATTTAACTCTCCTCCCTGGCAAGAAGACTTATGGTGCTAGACAAGTGGCTGAATGAAAAGGAGATTTAGTGACCTACTCCTCTTGCCTGTCACCTGGATTGGCCTACATCTGAGTGGATCAAATTCAAACATGCTTCCAACATACATGTATTCTTTTTATTCCTAGAAGCTTGCTAAATGTTGGTCCTTCATGCTGGTGCATTTCACCAAGAAATCTATGGTTGTTGGCTCATCACCATAAGCCCTTTGTAGTGCATGGTCCCTCGACAATGCATCATGGTTTGACTCGTTTCCTTCTGTTTCATTGAAAACCCTATCAAACTCATCCTCTGCTTCTTCTCAGCCTTCTTGAAGAAGGGTGATTATTGTGATGTCTGAGTAGGAATCACAAACTGATTGCTCATCCCACAAAACATCACTTCTTTATTCAAAGCTCTCTTCTTCAAGGCTTTCCTCAAAGTAGACAGACCTCTCCTTTTCCTCCTTAAAGGTCTAGATCTCTAGATGTTCAAAAATATTCTCCTGATCCTCTTCCAACTCTAGCTCTATGGCATGGACATCTTCCTCATCGAAGCAATAGGGAAGTTCATCAAACAAAGGGCGAGAGAGCTCACCATGCTTATGTTCCTTCTCGTATTATTGGAACATCTACATGTATGCATGCCCTGTGTCTTCTCTGTTGCTGTTGATGTCTTCACAAGAAGCATCAATGATGATTTCTTCTTCATTGTCACTCATGATAGCCTCTTGAAGAGCTACAAATTGGATCTTGTCTTCCTCACTTGCCTCTTGCAAAATAGGTTCCTCCTTGAGAAGGGGTGAAGTGAAAAAACCCTATGGAAGGGGAGGTTGTCCTTGAGCTAAAATCAAATGATTCTCCTCCTTCCACTTGGCCAGCACTTCATCTATATTAGGTGTGGCCTGATTGGAGGTGTGTAGATGGGGTGTGTTTAAACATGGCATGTGTTGTTGGGTATGAACCATCCATCACATGTTGGCTAAGGAATCTCTCTTTAGATTCCAACTCTATAATTCTTCTGGCCATATCCTCTTGGAAGAGCCTTTCTTGGAGGTTATAGGAATCACGGGTAGGAGCAACTTTATCTTCTTCAAGGTTTTGAGCAAAACCTTGCTTCTCCTCTTTCCTACCCCATGATTCCACTATTTCCTTCCAAGTCAGGATTGTGCCATTAGGTTCAGTGACCTGAAAAAGTTGAAGAAGACTAGGAAAGGTCTGTTGATGCATAGGAAAAGTTGTTTCAAGTGAAGGCACATTTTGGCATCTATAATCCATTGCTTAGGACTATGTACCTTGTATTTCTTCATATGTTTTGATCAAGCTTAGGATATTCATAAAATCACCTCAAATAGCTCCCCTGGTTACCCTTCAACAATGAAGAAAGTAATGTTGGAGTTTGAGGTGGTTCCATAATAACCTGAGCTCCACCAAAGTAAAAATGTGATTTTTTTATGGCACTAGGACTGCTTAGCTAGCTAATTCAACTCAGAGTCACCATTGGTGTTGATGCAAAAGCCTCCAAAGGCTGGTTGGTTGAAGAACACACCAAAAATTCTTTAACACTATGGACACAACTTGTCCTAGTTGATCCCACTAGGCGTGCCAAAAACTGTTGACACAGTGGATTGCACTCAGGGTAGGAGGCCGAGCTCCTACCTTCCACACGCAATAATGGAAACTCCCCTCTTGCTTGTGGGACTGGCGAAGCTGGAGGGGAGAGTTTCTAGATAAGGGCTAGCTCCCTCTAATGTATCTTTTAGGCCCTAGTTTCTCCTACTACTAACAAATAAAATGAAAAAAGGGGGGGTGAAAAGGGAGAGAGAGATGATAAAAATAGAACCTAAGCCTAAAAATGAAAAGGTGACACACCAGAAAATGTGACCCACCCAGCCTGAATATACACTTTTCACCAAAAGGAAGTGCCCATACACTTCAACTGAAGTGGGAAGTTCTTCTACAATAGTTAGCTAGGGGTCTGTGGAAGTACAGGGAGGAGGAAACTACTAGAGGCATCCTCAAACACACTTATGGCAACCTATTCATAGGAACCTACACTCCCCTGTAGACACTTCTAGCAGACTTGTAGAAAAGAGACTTCATAATGTACTAGACATACTGTAATCGATCTGTGGAAAGCATGAAAGACAATGACTTAACATAAAGGAGAAAATAGACATATACTTTAAAGTGCAAGTCCAAATAGAGGTAAAAATGTTAAGTCTTGATTCAAGGTAAAAACTGGAAGAGCTCTGCCTTACAAGCCTAAGAGATTTTTGGGTAGAGTTTTGCCTTAAGACTAAGAGAGTGGATCCTCATCAAATGAGAATCTTTACAATATATAGAGGAAGAGAAGAGGCCCTTTGGCACCCTTTTTGCAAATGACCCATGTGCATTCTGATCATTGGGAAGAGCAAGCCACTTAAACATCATATGAGAAATTATGGGCCACATCGATTGTCTGCTTACAAGACCTCTCCTTTAAGGTGATTATGTGGCTTGTCTACTCATTAATGCAAAATTAAGAAAATGGGTCCAGTCGCTAGCCATTTGTACCTCCCAATGATCAATTTGCATACATTGTATCACCTAATGGAGTAACTCCCTGAGTTGACATCTTCTTCACCACTTGGATGCTTTGTCCACTCCTATGCTTTATCTTCTTCCTGGTCTCTCTCTTTCTAGCTTCTTCTGGTAGGTTGCTACTTTCTTTGGATCTCTCTACTTACCTTGGCCACTTTCCATTGATTTTTAAATAAGTGACACATGGTAGCATCTGCTTGACTCATGGAAGCTTTAGGCACCCTTTGAAGGTCCTATAGAAGAGGACATGTGTCAGCTTCCACCCTCTTTAGTAATTCATCTGGGGTCCTATACAGTTCTCGTGAGATAAAAGAGAGAGACCGCAGAGGCTGACACTTGTCAGCTTCCATCGAGCCTTACATGGGACACGTGGCATGTTCCACTGCTCCTAAAAAAGCATGTCAAAGTCTTCCATAGTTACCACTTGGAACCTTCCATGCTCTGGCTTTCCTAGTGTAAAATTTGATGTTCTCAGGCCTATCACAGTTTGAAAACTAATGGCTAGTCTATCTTCTTAAATTTGACAGCTTTCGAGACATCACCGTCCTTAACAAATTCCTTCGGGCCTTTTTTGTGGGCTTTTTCTATAGATTTCTTCCCGCAGATTTTTTCTGCAAAAAATTTTCTTAGGGACAAAAGTATGTGAGAATTGCCTCAGTCTTTGTTATTCCTTCAAGTTTTTTGGCTGTAGCTTCCCCAAATTTCTTTAGACTTTTTGTCTGAAGGAATTCCTTCAGACAAAAGTCTAAGAAAATTCATTTCCTTGCCTTAACAAAATTTTGAAAGATCTTGCCATTTCTTTTTGGCCTCTTTAAAGTGTTCCCTACCCTTCGCAAGGGTTCTTGAACCCAAAACTACCCTCCGTAAGGGCACTTGTCTCCTAGCTTTAGGGCACTCCCTTGAACCAAGCCATTAAACCGACTGATTAAACCAAAAATGGTTCAACAGTTCAACGGTTCAATGGTTCAACATTGTGTGCCATTCCTTTGTTGAACTAAGCCTTTGAACTTTTTCCATTGAACTGCTCCTTTGAAGCAACTGTTGAACCAATCCATTAAACAGGTTCAATGGTTCAAGCATTTGTTAAACCGAGCGTTGAACTGAGCTCGTTAAACTGAACATTAAACCCTTCGATTGAACCAAGTGATGAACTTTGTCAATCAAACTAAAACTACTGAACTTGAATGATGAACCAAGGCTAATGAACTTGAGCTTTGAACCAAAGTGTTAAACTCAAGCGATGAACTTAAACTTTAAACCAAAGCGTTGAACTCTGTCATTGAACTGAAACATTAAACTTTGTCAAAGCATTGAACCAACTAAATTAAACCAAGCCTTTTAACCAAGTTGATGAACTTAGGTGTTGAACCAAGGCATTGAACCAGTTTAATGGTTCAAAAATTCTAACCTTCCTTGTGAATTTCTAGACAAGACTCTGAAGAAGTTTCACTGCTGAGTCTATAGAAATCCAAGCTCTATAGAGTCTGTAGAAATGGACTTGCAGAGTCTATAGAAAATCTGTAGATTCCATAGAAATTTCAAGACTCATGCAAAATCAAAATTACTGGCTCAAAATAGCATAAAAAGAAGGGGGACCAATTTTTGGCTTGTTGGGCAAAAAATGGTCAACATGAAGCTGGCATGAAAAGGTGAAAAGTTGGACAACAATGTGTAAGACCTTGGCATGAGAGGATGGATCATAAAGATAAGGAAGAAATTAATAAGGAACACATAAAAACATAATCATAGGATTGAAAAACTAGGACAAAAGTGTTAGAAGTGAAGGTGGTTATAAATCAGTTCATGGAAGCAATGAAGAATAATGAGACCACAAAACTAGCACCAACCTATGAAAGAAGAGGAACATGAACATGAGGATCTATAATAGAGAGGGTATATAGGGTTAGTTAGGATTGAGTTAATAGGAATTCATTGTAATGGATCACCATGACTCATTTACTTTATGATCATTATCTAAGTATTCTTTGTATTATTGAAGTGCCCAAAGGCAAGGGGATGAACTATGTATAGATACCCCTTAGGTTGTTTAGAAAGGGCTAGATAGATATTGTAATAGTTGAAACTATAAGATTGAAGTTAACAAATCATTAGTTTTTACTTTATATAGATGTGTTGTTAAATATATGGATCACATGATGGAAATGAAAGTTTGTAATCTTATCAAATGAAAGTAATAGAACTAGTTCTTATTTGCAAGTCATGATGAGTTGATCTATATAGTGTTATATTTAATTTTATGGTAATAGATATATGCATTATATGAATCCATTAAATGGATAAATCTATAATAATTATTATTGGAATAATGACTAAACATAACAATCCAAGTGCATAATTAAGAGTTTATCTAGGCACCATCATATGGTTGAACTGATGGGGACCAGTCCTTGTTATGTGTCTTAGGTGAGCAGGCAAGGTTCCTCCTCACATGATATGTTGGTGCATAATCTCTTTGGTGTTTTATTTCCTCTTGTGTGGGAAACTAATATATAGTATGAAAAACTAAGGAAAAAGACCCAATATTTTGGTTTTGTTATTGGGACCCATTGTTAAGACCCATTGAACTTGTTAGCATGATGGTAGGAATATGGTCGAGCAACTATCTTTGGATAATATTGAGTATTAAGTTGCTACTTTAGAGAATAAATTTATACTATAGTATCTTAAACCTATATGATTCTCTATATGAAACATTCTTTGTAGAGTTACCCATTAACTTACATGCTTGGATTTTGGCATATGCACAAGACCATTCAATAAATTTTAAATGGAAGGATTCATAGTTAGTAGAATTTCAAAAGACCTTAGCTATATTATATACTACATGGACATGAGTTTTAGGCATTTGGTGGAAGAGATCGCTTAATAGTTATATTATAGAATACACAGTCTTTATGTATTCATGTTTGGAGGAAGCACAGTTTAATTTTATAAGGGAACCATATGTGAGGTACCTCAAGTAATTTCATTTAGCTATTAAGAAGCTTATAGTTGATTATAGGCTTGATAATTCCCAATGTATGGGTATAATATATCATTCATGGGCATCATGACTGGTGGGGAAATGGAGGTATATTCATACGTATAGGATTTGAAGTTTAACATAGAATTTAGATGGTGAGAATTATGGAAGTGTAAATATGATGAAACTAGGTGCAAGGTTATGAGAGATAATGATCCCATAGGTAGACAAGAGGATACTGGAAGTGCCTTGAGAATCTACAAAAGGGTGGAAAGGCATGGTTAGTACTTCGTAACCATGGACCCTTCACTAACATAGATATGCATGAAAGAAGCAAGAAAATACTTATAGTGTAACACAATCAAAATAGATCCAATTCTCCCACCATAGTGTCTGCTCATGCATTTGAGTTTGAAATAATTCTTGTTATAAATTTATATATTGATAGTGTAGACTCTAAAATTGAATTTGAAACTAAAAACATAGAGGAATATTTAGAAGTGAATTATCAAGCTAACAATCTATCAATAATTTCTACTTTTATATTGAAAGATAATATTATAGATTACCTTATAATATTAGGTGGACCTAATGTAAGTAGTCAAAAACTATAAACCCAACCACATCAAATCAACCTTCCTCAACACCCACTATTTCTAAAATGCCTATTATTGTAGGAGGCACAGGAAGAAGTACCAGTAGTGGTTATGTTAGAGGTGGATCAAACACTAGCACAAGAGGTATTATTAGACCTCCCCTATAGGGCTTAAGAGTAACTAGACGAGTGCCACATCAATTTCCATTACAACCACCAAGTGTGCCTACACTTTATTATGAGATGATGCTTCATTTTCCTAAATATCAAGGAGTCAAAAATGTTATGAAACACATTTGGAAATGTGAACTTATTTTTTGAGTGTAAGGTATCACTTCTTTAGAATAAAATGCCACTTATTTTTCCACCAATTTATTGGATCACGCACATAAATGTTACCAAAAATTTGACCCTTAACAAGAGGTTTTGAATTATGAATTTTTGAAGACTGATTTTCTCCAAGAGTTTGACATCCATGAGTTTGAGCAAAAAAGTATTGCTACCTTGAAATATATCAATCAAAAGCTCATAGAGTGTGTGCACATGTATGATGCACATTTCAAAAATATTATTTCAAATATATCCTTTGAGATTAACCTATCACAACATTATTAATGGTCTTTTAGGGGTTTATTACTTCCATTACAATTATTCTTATCTCACAAGATGTTAATTGAACTACGTGAGGCATTGGAATCCACCCTCTACATTGAGGCCACAAGAATTATAGATATAGAGATCAGCTCTGTATGAACTAAATCTAAGAAATAAACTAATTATGCAATATTAATCTAATCCAAATTCAACCTAAGATTGAGAAACAAAGAAAGAAAATAGTAAGCATAAACTTATACCTTAAATATGCAAGTTCCCTTCATTGTGATGTAAACTTGATTTACTATTCAATAATGTGTTTGCTCAGTCTTCTAATGCAAAGGAGAATGAGCAACATTTTGGTGCAAAAAATGTTTTTAGATGCTTTAATTTACTTGTGAATTAAATAGTACTTCATCAACATAAGTCAAGATGGATGAAAATGATGGTTTTCAAGCCTTTTTATAGTTTTCTAGAGGAAGATCCAATGGTAGAGGATTATTTGGATTTATTTAATGAACCAAATAATCAACATTGGCTAATGAGTCCTCACCCATTAGGATGATGACCATTTCAAATGGTTGAGATAAGTATGGGAATGGTTAGTTGAGTTAATAAGAATGAGTCAAACTTATTGACAACTCAGGGGATGACTTAAAGGAGGTTGAAGAAGTTGTGGGTTTGGTTGGAATGAGTCAACATATGAGGGAGAATAACGTGGAAGATGTTGGGTGAGGTGTAAAATCCAAATTTTATATTTAAATGAGGATTTACACAATTGATTAATTTGATTTATTTAATTATTTTAATTTGGAGGGAGATGTGATGAATTATTTTAATAAGAATTATCAATAGGTTTTAGGTGCATTTCGACACTAAATGTAATCGAAGTATCTACATTTGCCCCTCTTTGAAATAGTGTTATGAATCAATATTATTTCAAAGAATAGTATAAAAAGTAGAGTGTTGATGAATAATAAGGATAAATTTACCACAAATGAATGAAAATGAGTGTGATGATGCCCCCTCAAGGGTTTATGTGATAAAATGGATAAACGCTCGAAATCGATGAAAAGAGGAAATTGACAAAGTGATTTAGATGAGCAATAAATCAACTTATTATAGAATAAATGTCAATCTTACAATATAGAGGTTGTGTAAATAAGTTTCCCCAAGTTAATTAAAACTAGAGTATTGATCTAAAAAATAATATTTTAATCTGTCATAGATTAAACACTTAATTTTTCTAATGACATAGGGTTCAATTGAGGAGTTGTAGGAATGATATATCCTAGTGATAATAAGTTGTGGATCTAAAAATAGAAAAAATATAGTGAATTTTAAATTATAATGATAAATTTATGGAGATTGATTATTGCAAGATTTTGATAAAAAAATCTAGAATAGGTTGATTTAATGTATCCTAAAATGTGGAAGTCAAAATTGATGATGAATGATTAGAATGGAGTGATGGGCGGGAAATATCTGAAATGGGGTAAAAAAATAAATAAAAGAAATGGGGTATAGAAATTTGTTTGTGAAATTTGATTTTCAAAACTATTTTCTAAGAGAATT
The DNA here is from genome assembly GCA_037957365.1 of Torreya grandis. Lineage (NCBI taxonomy): Eukaryota > Viridiplantae > Streptophyta > Pinopsida > Cupressales > Taxaceae > Torreya > Torreya grandis. The sequence goes on from JARHVA010006277.1 coordinate 115,659, forward strand.
TGAGTGGAGAGATTTTATTTGAGGTCTTAGAGGAAATATGGATCTCATTCCACACCATGAGCACTATTTGGAGTGAGTGAGGAGGTTTTAAAGACCTAAGAGGAGCAAATCTCTAGAAAGTTAGATTTTGTCTTGAATTTTTTATATTTAATTCCAATTATTATGGATTAAAGTTCATCAAAATGACTTCATAGATGGGATATCTAAAAATTTGACAATGAAAGATATGAATTCGTTAGAGAAAACTATGAATTTGTGAAACATATAAGTGAATTCATAGAACAAGGTAGTGAAATTAAATTAGGGGTAGAAATTGTGAAGAAGCATGAATTTGTAGTTTAGCAATCACAAAATCATGAAAATAAGAGGTGAAATTGTCCAAATTAGTCATGAAATCATGAAAATGAGAGGAAAATTCAAGAAACATGAAATTGAATAAATTGAGAGTGAAATTACACAATTTAGTAGCAAAAATGCTTAATGTAGAAGCAAAAATGATATTAGAAAGAGAAAAAGAAGATATTATAATAGATAAATAAGTGGTAGGAAAAGAACATATGAATATGTTGATTTGAGAGTATACTTGGGTTTTTTTTGGTTCTTTTTAATGATTGTAACATATGGATTTTTTGAATTATATGTTGAGTAAAATTAATTATATGCTAACATGTTTGATTTATATGAGCTATTACCAGTGTTGATGACTCAAGATCAAAGACCTATAGTGATGGCATAGAAGGATATCTTTACAAAGTATGAGTTTAGATTTATAGAGGCTATGAGCTTATCTTACATTGCACAGATGCCATAGATATGAGTAGATAGGGTACTGTTAACAATTCTTGTTGAGAGATTTCATAGTGAGACTAGTACATTTTACTTGATGATAGGAGAAATGGCAGTCAATTTAGAGGATCTATATCAGATTATGGGCATTAAAAAATGAGGGATATTGATATACTAGGGTAGGGTCCATGGGAGATTAATTTTTTTAGGATTTTTGGTGATGGTATGATTATTATTATTAGGGGCAGCATGGATGTAGATTAATGTACTAAATTAGAGATGGATTCTTTGATAGTTGTACTTATGGATATTATCAATGGCATTATGCTACCTAAAAATAGTTAAATTTTATGTCCTATTGGTCTACTATATGTGATTGGAGATATGATGGAGATGGGTGATAAATTTACATGGTGTCCATGCATACTAGCATATCTTTACTAGGATTTGCATCATGCAGCTTATACAGATGGTAGGGAGATTGAACCTTCAACATTACTAAAGGTATGGTTCTAGGATAAAATTTCTATATAGAGGTTGTTTAGCTACATGATCACTCGATCTATTGATGAACCATTGGCATACGGGTGGCATATGATTATTGGTAATCGTAGACCACATTTAGATGATATGGAGTTTTACAAGAGGGTAATTATGAGCTATGTGATGACCAAATCACATGGATACCTTATAGAGAGATTATTTTTTAGTGTGTATATGTTGAGTTAAACATGGAATATATGATGACTCTAAGTTACATTATCAGGGCACATGATTACAACATTGAGACATATCGCCCAAATAGGGTGGTGAGATAGTTTAGGGTTAAACATCATATACCAACTATTCCACATGTATTTGCATGGTAAGTGAGGGAGAGAGCACAATGGGTTATGACCATTTATCTAGTGATAACTGATCATAGATGGTCATCATTTTAGTTTGTGATATGGAGTGATCAAAGAAATGTGATTGATACAGGATTTATGGATAATTATGCAGATTGGTGGGCTTGATAGTAGACATTGAGATTGAATATACCATAAGCACCACTATAGACATAAAGATATATACTAGTGGCTAACTTAAGTAGGACCATGAGGCATGAGATTAACAGCATGAATTATGAGGGTTGTTACAAGGGATAGGGGATGGTCATGAACATGAGTTGGAGGACATACAGTGGAGATTATCCAACTTCATGATGTGTAGATTATAGATATAGATGATTTTGAGATTTTACATGAGGCAAGGGTTGATATAGATGTGGATACATTTATGGGTTTGGATGCAGAGTATAGGGTTTGTGGAGAAACTCCATTAATAGTGAGGGGGATAGAGAGGGGGAAGATGTAGTCATGAGAGTGACACAGGATAGTTAGACAAATAAAGAGGATGTTGTTTCTTCATGCACTTCAAAATCTAGATAGGAGCATGTTATTATAGAGAAAATTCTAGAGGATATTATATCTTGTGATAGGGAGATTTAAGGGTTACACATGGAGGTGTCTAGATTACAGGGAGTGGTGGATGGTAATGGGACCAGACTATAGAGATTAGATAATTATAGTATGAGTTTAATAGGATATTATTGATGGGATAGATAGAGATGATATGGCTAAAATAGTTGTGACACATGATGTGGAGACCCAAACTCCAAACTATACAATATTGACACATTGCTATAGATAGGAGAGAGACATAGATAGGACTATGCTAGGAAAGGTGAGGGTATTACTAGATGGATAGGGAAAAATTATGACAGTATATATGGTGATGAAGGCCATGGATCATGCCACATATTATAGGAGCTTATACAAAGACATTGTGACACATTATCAAAGGGCATCATCTTTTAGAGAGTACTTTATGAGATGATGTGCATCAATGAGATCAATTCAATTGATTGAGTCAGAGAGGTCATTAGAATAGGTATAACATGTTATGGGTCCACCACGAGGCACACCAAAATGTGAGGAGCTATTCTTGAAACCAGACACTCCTTCAGAGGGACAAGATGATATATGAGATAGTGTTTAGATGATGGATTATTTTATCGATGTACATATTTTTTTTGAGATGTATCTTTTTGTATAAACACATTTGATATATATATATATATATATATATATATATATATATATATTCATGATTATTATGAGACCTTATACTATGTGGATGGACATTATGGAGTGTTTATTGATTTTATGTGGACTTTATGCATGATTGACAGACATATGGATATATTTAGCACTAGTTACATTTCATGTATTTTGATTTATGATAGCATGTTTTAATTATTTAAGCATATGGATTATGGATTATGGATTATGTCATATGTGATGTATGAATGAATTCATGTATGGATTAGAATGTGACATAGTTACTTAACTTTGTTTTTGTTATTTTTTTTTTCCTTGCATTAAATTTCCAACAATAAAGTGTTTTGAGCAACCTAATTTATAATATAACATAAAACACATTAGCACCAATGATATTGAATAATCATGATGAATGTTGATGTTTTAGGCATAGAAACTAAAGAAATAATAAATTGTGTAAAATCAAATTACATCATGATATAGGAATACCATAACCATAATATTATGCATTTCATAAAATAATCTTTTTAAACACAAAAAATAACAATTAAAACAAAATTTGAAAACAAAAATAATTGAGATGATAATAACACACACAAAATGATAGTGTAATAATATTAAGCAAAAATGATACACAAATAAATGATTAATAGTAGTTATAAATATAAACAATTGATATATTAAAAATAATCACAATGGACAAAGTAAACCAAAAAGAAATAACCAAATTAATGGCTAAGGGTAGAAAATGGATATATAACCAACTTAATAACTAGGGATAGAAAATGGATAAATAACCAACTGAATGGATAAGGATAGAAAAAGGATAAATAGCCAACTTAATGGTTAGGGATGAAAAAAATAAACAATACAACAATTAAAACAAACAAAATATTGAGAATAAAAAAATTGTAAGCAAAGACTTAACATTCTAAGCAAGATCTTCACAATTGTAGCTAAGAGCTAGGCTGAGTACCAAACAATTAATGAGGAAAAAAAATGATAAGCTAATCCAGGCTTGGGGAATTGGATGATGGGGAAGATGGTGGATGAGTTGACCTTCGAGACCCCATATCTCTAAGTGTTGCCTACATAATTCACCTTAGACAAAGTCCATGTGAGGGTATCAGGCTAGATATAGTTCTCCCAATACGGGAAGTGATGTGAAATTGGATGATTGATGAAGTGTTTGATGATTGGATGAAAAAGATGTGCAAGTGACCCACCCAAGAATGAGTAAACAATGTGTAAGTTAGCTATAATGGTAGATGTTTGAGGTTGATGCTACATATATATATATATATATGGGATGTTTTACAATGTTTTTGATTTTTTTGTATTTTGGGATTTTTAAAATAAGGAATATAAAAGACATTTTTCTGCTATCATGAGCAAGGATGTAGGTTAACATATAGTAATATCAATCTTAAACTTAGAATGCTATTGTATAAATGACTAATAAATGATAAAATGATAAACATGGGAATATACAATGGATTGTTGAAAGGTGATGCCCCAATAAATTAGGGTAAATATAGACAATGGTTTACACATGCCACCATAAATATGGTTTTCACCATGGTACTTTACTAGAGTGCCAATAAACTAGTTTTCACATTTAGATGATCTATGTACTATTTATTGTTTTTACTATTTTTTTTTTAATTTATTTAACTGTCTAAGATATTAATAACAACATATAAAACAAATTTAGACATAGAATCTCTTAAGTTTGCCCCAATAAATTAGGGTAAATATAGACAATGGTTTACACATGCCACCATAAATATGGTTTTCACCATGGTACTTTACTAGAGTGCCAATAAACTAGTTTTCACATTTAGATGATCTATGTACTATTTATTGTTTTTACTATTTTTTTTTTAATTTATTTAACTGTCTAAGATATTAATAACAACATATAAAACAAATTTAGACATAGAATCTCTTAAGTTTCATGATGTTCATAGGTTCATCAAGCTCATCTACATCTCTAATAGTTAATTTATAAGTTCCTCATCCATACTTGGCAATAACAACATATGGGCCCAACCAATTAGACTCAAATTTTCCTTTCTCTTTTAGCATTAGTGTTTCATTGGTTCTCCTTAAGAACAAGATCTCTAATTTTAAATTACTTGGCTTTAATCTACTTATTATAGCTATATTGAATGCAATTATGTTAAACTTACAGATGGTTTAAAGCATTGAGTTATATCTCATCTAAGAGATTGAGTTCACTTAGGTGTGAAGTTTGATATGATTATTCATTTATGATTTGTTGTAATGATATTCACAAAGATGGAATCTCAACCTCTATTGGAAGAATATATTCACTACCATAGACAAGGGACTAATGGGTTGCTCCCATAGGTGTGTGGATATTAATGTGAAATGCCCAAAGAGTGGTATATAATTAAGTATGCCAATCATGGCCAACTTCACTAACAACACTCTTAAGGATACACAAAATATTGTTGCTATTTTTCTCAACTTGGCCATTGCCTTGTGGGAAATAAGGAGTGGACCACTTGTTCTTGATATGATAGGTTTGACAAATATTTCTAACATATCTATTATTTAATGATTTATCATTGTTAGAAATGAGAGTGGAAGGAATGCCAAAGTAACAGATAATGTGGTCGAGGATAAACTTGGAAATTTGCTTTCCAATGACATAGGTAAGGGGCATTTCATTGACCCACTAGGTAAAATACTCTATTGTTGTTATAAAATGCTTATGTCTATCAGAAGAAGTAGGATTTATTTTTCTAATGAGTTCTAACACCCATGTGTAAAATGGCCAAGGTGTTGTGATAGGTTATAAAGCTTGTGATGGACTATGGATAAGATCCCCATGTTTTTGATAGGGTATACACCTCCTGACATAGGTGCATAAATAAAATAAAATTATAGGCCAATAGTAACATAATCAAAGAAGCTTTTTCACAAGGACCATGCCACTTGAATGTGTTCCACAAACTCTTTCATGAACTTGTCTAATTACCAATTAAGATTCTTCAAAATTCAAATAGTGCAAAAGGGTTCCATGATAGCCTCAATGGTATAATATGTTTCTAAGGATGGTATAGTGATATGTGCATTAAATAAAGGATTTTTGTTGGCTGGATTATAATTTAGATATGATGGTATGATTATGAAGGTATGTATAAATATTAGATTGCCATGGAGAATTGGGACCAACCACCTCATAAACCATTTCAGAATCAATTGTATCATAAGTTGATATCCTTAAATACTCAACTAAAAAAAATTATGTTTTTTTCTTAAATATAGTAGGGAACCAATTGTATCCATAGCATCTACTACTTGATTGTTAATTATTAGCACTTATTCAAATTGCATGTACTCAAAATAAAATTTAAAACTATCCACCATACACTTGTAAGGGATTAGCTTATCATCACAAGCTTGAAATTCATTAGTGATTTGATTGATGATAAGCTTAGAATCACCAAAAATAAAGAGATGTTGGATTCCCCATTGGCTTTCCATATTGAGGCCTGCTATGAGACCTTTATATTCTAGTGTGTTATTTGGGCAAGGGAATTTGATTTAGAATGCCTTAGGAATTTAAGGCCCATTAGGTGTGACCAAAAAGATACCTTCTCCCAAGTTATGGTTGGTAAAGGAACCATAGAAGAAAATTTTCTAAATTAGAGACTCATCCATAAACATTATTGCTTCATCTAAGAATTCTAAAATAAGAGGTGCTTTATCCTTGATCAATGCTTCTACCAATACGTATGTTAAAACTTGTCCTTTGATTACTTTTTGGTTAACATACTCTAAATAAAATTCAGTAAGAATCATAACCCACTTAGCCATCTTTCCTATTATAGATGTTCTAGATAAAAAAAATATTTAAGAGGGTTAATCTTAGCAATAGTATTAGTTTGAATGTTGAGCATGTAATGCCATAGTTTTTAATAAGAAAAAATAATTATGAGATAAGATTTTTATTCTAAGAGTAGTTTACCTCATATTATATAAAGGTTTTACTTAGGTAGTAGACTATATGTTCTTTCCCACTATCATCATGATGTGCTAATAATGCCCCTAGTGCAAATTGAGTAGCTAAAATGTACAATAAAAAAGGTTTACTGGCAACAAGTGGCATGAGTATTGGTGGGTTGGAAAGATATTGTTTGAGATTTTCAAATGCTTTTTCATAATTTTCATTCCATGTAAAAGGAGTATCCTTCTTCAGCAAAAAGGTGAATCGGTGATAAATGTCTACAAGTTGAGATATGAATCTGTTGATTGATTTAATTTTTATTTATATACTTCTAAGTTGTTTAAGATTATTAGGTGAAGGAATATCCATGATAGATGAAAATTTAGAAGGATCAACTTCAATGCCATGTTGTGAAATAATAAAACCTAACAACTTTCCTTATGTTATGTTGAGCACACATTTTTTTGGATTCAATTTCATGTTTTACTCTCTCATGCATTTAAAAATATGGTGAAACACTTGAGGGTGGTCTTTTTTGGATTTAAATTTAGCAAGAATATCATCTACATAGTATTCCATAATTTCATGAAGCATGTCATGAAAAATGATGGTCATTACTTGTTAATATGTAGCTCTAAAAAATTTTAAACCAAAATGCATCAGCTAATAATAGAATATCCTCCATGGAGTTGTAAATATAGTTTTATGTTGATCTTCTGTAATAATTTTTATTTGATTATAACCTAAAAATCCATCCATTAAAGATAACATCTCATGACCTATAGTTGAATCTACAATCATGTCTATGTTAGGCAATGGAAAATCATCTTTTGGGAATGATTTGTTTATATCATGAAAATATGTACAGACTCTAATCCCTTCTAGTTTATTTAACATTAGTACAATGTTTGATATCTAGTCTAAATAATCAATAAGATGTATAAAAGCAACAACCAACTACTTATTTAGTTATTCCTTTACTATTAGTGTAATCTTAAGATGCATCTTGTAGAGTTTCATTTTTTATCGATTTTGTGTTTGAATGTACTAAAAGGTGATGAACTATTAGTTTTAGATCTAGCCCTGGCATATCCACATAAGACCATGCAAACATGTCAGAGAATTCATGAAGTAGAAGTGTAAATATGTCCCTATCTTTTTGAGTGAGTGATATGGCAAGTTTAACTATTTTAGGATCTTCTTCAATGCCAATGTTTATAGGAATGGTTTATTCAACAAGTAGAGATGATTCATATTTGTAATTTATGGGTGGTGTAGGAAGACAAAAATCTTCCTAAAAATCTATTTGTTTAGATGTGGAAGCTGAACTAATATAATGATGTAGTTTCTATTCTCCAAACTATGTTTAATCCACTAACTGAATTAGAAATCCTTTCTTGTGGTCACCAATTGGAATCTGATCTCTTGTTCTCAAGAATTAGGATATAGATTCATCATTATGAAAATGATCAAGTTGAGGTGTTGATTATTGGTCCTATTGTTTGAGGTATGGATATTCAAGATCAAGTGTAAGGATTGCATTTTCATGAAATAGGTTGGTGAGGGTAAGATCTTTCAAAGTGACTAATTATGGAACCCATTTCACTATCTAAAGAATCATCCTCTGACTCACTAGAAGAGTCACTTTGGGAGAGTGTAAGATGCACATTGAGTGGATTAAATACTATACCATGTTTTGCCTCATTTTATTTTATTTTTATAGGTTTGATGGATCCTTGTTCATGGAGTCCAAGACCTTTACCTTTATATTTCATTATATTGCACACAATGGATTTTGTAATGGGATACTTGTTGTTGGAGAAGCAAGTAGCTAGTCAAGATTTGAATCTTTATATGTTCATCTGAAATAGAATCTCCCTTTAAAAATTATGTCTTGCCAAGCTTCTTAACCATTATATTATCCTTTAGATGGTGGGTCCTACCATAGTCATTTGGATTGGTATGTATTATACTCATGTAAAAATATTTAATTATATACTCATTCATGCATCAATCTATGATCTTAAAGTGGGAAGAAGTGGATGAGGATGCTTTGGTAGTGGGTGGTGGATATAAAGCTTGCTCAATAGAAGGGTGATTAGAAGCTTGTTTTGTAAATAGTTGATTTGAAGCTTAAACAGATAATCTATTTGAATCTTGCTCAGATGGTTGGTTATATGCTTCACTAGTTGAATCTTTTTCAATGAAAATGAAAGTAGTTGGTGTATTGATCCAACCACCAAGGGGAGGTGTTTGAAATAAGATTTTGGGGAGGACATAATTTTCAAGTGAAGGATAATCCTCAACATGAGTAAAATTATCATATATGAGTGGTAGATAGTTTGATTTTTGATATTTTCCTTCTAATAGGTTGAAATATTGGAAGGGATGAGGATCATCTTGTATAGTAACTTCCATTCTTGCATGGAATAATTTAAACCATTGGTAAAGAGTGGATGGAATGGCATTCATGAAATGAATCCATGGGCACCCAAGAAGTATATTTTATGGTAGATCAAGATAAAGAACATGAATAAGATTTTCCTTACTGATAGACCCTACCATCAAAGGAATATGGATTGTGCCAATAGATTGGTGCTCATTATTATCATATGCCTTTATGGTAATGGTTTTTGTTTCCAATGTTATTATCAGATACCCTAGATGTTTTATAAGTCTTAGTGTACATTGATTGAGTGTCGAACCATTGTCTATAAAAACTCTTTTCACTTTATGCCTACAAATAGTAACCTCTATATATAATGGGAGGTTATGATCTAAACCTAAATGAGAGACATATGAATGATCAAACGTTACTTGATTATTTATTTCCAAAAAACTTATTAACACTTGGAAATTTTTAGGGCTAATGTATTGAGGGAAATTCAAATATTGGATAAATTTATACAATATATCTTTATACACAGGGGATGTCTTAAGAAGGTCTAAAATTGAAATATTTATAGGTATTTTCTCAAAATGGTTAATAATGTTGTACTTACATTCAACATTTGAGGATGATGCACTTTCGAGGGTAAGATTTGATCATCTTATGGTGATGGTGAATTCTCATGATGGAAAAGTAATAATATTGACATGGCTATGTATAATATCGATGTTATTGATGATAGAGTAAAATGGATGACTTGCCTAATTAACATTACTAGATTTTGGTTGTTCTTATTTTTTATTACCCTTTCCTTGCTCATGTTTGGGGAATGGATCTTCATATATCCCCATTTTTTTATTATTAGATGGTTTATATGGTTGGTTTTTTATTTTTGTGTCACCTATGTCAATGAGGTCTTGAACATAGTGATTAAGGTGCATACACTTATTAGTTGAATGCCCTTTAATCTGATCATATTCATAATAATTATCTTCTTTGTACCAGTCAAGTTTGGTAAATATTATCATTCTAGATTGCACCCTTGAGGTAGAGGTGTTTCAAACCTACCTCATTCAACTAATACAATGGGATCACCTATAGGTGTGGGTAGCCTAGTCAATGAGGTAGACCTATAGTTTCTGGGCTAGCTCCCTTAATGCATCATCTATTTTCTCAATTCCTAATCCTATTGACTTTTTGATGAAAAAGGATAAATAGATGCATGAAACAAATCCTAAGATAAGGGAGGTGATGCACTAATATTTTTGTCTACTTTAACTAACCCTTCAACAACACTTATGAATCAAACATGGACTAGAGATTAGATCACTCTCTCCTAGAGACTCCTAAGCATCAATAATTCATATGGAGTTTATGTTAAGTGGATGCAGCTTGAATATGGTGACTAGGAGGTTTTTTTTATGACATTACCAATCAGATTCATTTTAATCCCAATCACTACACTTTCACACACCATATGACCTATTTAGAGTAATCTCCTAAAAACTAGGTGAGAATAAGGACCTAAAAAGGAAGATAAAATTAAACACATATGAAAATCAATAAGTATATAACACACTAAGATATAAATATAATTTTAACTAGTCTTTATATTCATTTAAAAGGTTTATAAGGTATAATTTGGGTAGATTTTCTTCATACCCAGCTAAGGGATCCATAAAATGGCATTTTAGCCTCACTTTATAGAATAATAGAGGGAAATGGAGGAATAATATGGTTTGGAAGTGTGTATAAGAGGCCATAATCATCCTCATTTACTAAAAAATTAGTTATAACCATGATCAAGGACTAGTAACTGCTCCATGATTCTCCACATGAGCTACCTTGCCTTCATAATGGCCTTCAATGAGAGTATGGCATAAAAAATGGTCTAGTGGAGTCTCACTAAGTTTTGGTTGACACCATTTAAAGTTTGATCATGCCAACCTAGTCAACTACCTCTCTTTTTGATAGTTACAAAGGTAGACATGTGGTCCATCTTGGCCTCCATGAAGCATTAAGTATCCTACCTTTCTCTTGCATGTCAATAAAGCTTGAAAAAATATCCCATACTCCATAATGGACATGAAATGTTCCTAAACACCTCCATGAGGAATTTGAAATTATGTTTATGACCCTAAATTTACTCTGTTAGCATCCCTCTATGTTAATATGCATCTCCCTTAGTTGCTCAAATAGGCATATTAGCCAAATAGACCTAGTCACTTGGTGATAGCTACTTAGATGGCCATGAAAATTGAATAAATACTTAATAATAGTTTGTTTATAATTTTTTAGGTCCAAGAAAGCATCTAAAACCATGATATTTGCCTTTCAAATAGTGCACACATGTAATTCTTGCTCATTTAGGTGACTAGGTCACCTCTCACTAGCACTTCTAGACTACCTCATTAGTCCAAGCCTATAGAATAATTTTCAATAGGAAATGAGAGTATTTTATGATATTATTAGTTGTAATACACTTCATAATATCTTATTTAATTATCTACAACTTTTTATCTAGTTTTTTACCTTGGGTTTATCACTAAATCTTGTAAAAAATAGAGTTCTAGTACATCCATAAATTTATCTATACAAACTAATGCCATGAATAGGACCTTCTTAGAGTAAAAAAGGTGTTCCATGTGTCTCCTAATCTTTAAGTTCAAATTTCACAAGATATTTCCTATTGGACTTCAATTAAAGAGGTTTAGAGAGGTTTAGACTCTTAACAATAGTTTATAAAGGTTAGGCCTTCAACCTATGAACTAATGCCACTAAATTCTAGTATAAAAGGCCCCTAAACATTACCCATGTGATTAGGTCTCCATTAATATCTTCCCTATAGTTTTGAGCACAAGAAGGTGCTCCTTGGGTGACTATTTTGCATTCTATGCACTCTCAAGGCAATTTTAGGTAGAAAATGGCCAATTCTGAGCTCTCCTCTATAAACCAATGTTTCTTACACATCTAAAACTTCTTAAATTACACTTAAATGTTTGATTTAGGTCCCATTCACCCCTTTCCCACATTCTAAATTTATTTTCCAAGTAGTAATGCTTTGATAAGGATATTAGGCCAATAAACCTAATGAAAGTGTTTCTAGGTTTTGCCTTCAAAGGGGGTTATCTAAGCATTTGAAAACTCTTATGATTATCTAACCTACCCCTAAAATCCCTTGGGTCACTTTTGTTGGATTATTTAAGCCACTTGCTTCCTTTTCATGCATACATAATCAACTAACCAGGCACCTAGGCATGTTTATAGGTGATCATCAGATGTGGAGACCCCTGTAGGTGGTCATTATGTAGTCTTATTAACCTATTGATATCTTTCACTCTTAAAAATTATCTCAAACATGTAGAATTTCTCCAATTTCTTTCACATAGGCATGTAGCAGCCCTTTCTAGGCTTGTATCAATTTTATCTATGCCTAATCCATACACCATGCATTATAGACATGCCAACTAGTGGCTCATTTGGGTGCCCATGAGACCATGAGAAGAACATCAAGACCTTTTCAAGACTCAACTACCTCATTTGAATTCATTTGAGAGAAAATTTCCTTTATTGGGTCCTTATCAAGGTTTAGGAAGGGTTTTAGTGGCTTACCATCTTAATGATGTTTCACAAAGTACATGCCTTAGATTAAATACTTAGTTCCATGGATGTTAAGTCCATATACCCCTTCAAATTTCCCTAATAGAACCTAATCCTATGCACATTTTATGTTGATTTTTGAGTGAAAGTTGGCTTCCTTCGAGTCTTCATTAAAGATTATGGGTGGGTTGATAGTGTTAAGGATCATTCATAGAGGTAAGCTCTTAAATGAAACTCTCTCTCTCTCTCTAATCTAGATAATAAGTGAATATGGGTCCCAAACTTCCCATAAGATCACTGGGCCCTATTCATCTTACCATGTAAGATATGATCATTTGAGTTGGTAGCTCAAAATGGCAAACTGGGGTTATAGAGCTCGAGAGGGGTAATAATGCAAAATTGACCACTTCCCTACCTTCCTCTACCTAAAAAAACTTCCTCAAGACTTTTATCATCATCATATGTCTTTTCATGACCTTAAGTCTACTTGGGGAGTTTGGATATGTCACCAGGAGGAATTTAGGGTTTTGAGGCTTAGGGAAGGTTTTAGGCCTTATAGGCCTAAACTGAGCCTCAGGACATTAAACCACATGTAGATGCATTAATGAATTCAAGGTTATCTTAGAACCCTTATCCATCTAATTTCAACCCTTTTCATTTATCCCATGTTATTTAGAATCTATCTCTATCCCTTTCCTCTTTTAGGTCTGTTATGACCATCCTTGGCCTAATTTGAGTGTTGGGATCAATTGGTGTTAGAGACCCAAGTGGTCTATTTATATCCTTCATTACTGATAGTAGATTTTGGGGCTCATGCATGGTGTACTTAGGGTTTGAAAACATTCCTTAAACTGAGTTTCCCTCAACTCTTCTCTCAATAATCCCTCTATAGTCATACATACAAGCCTATGTGTCATGGATGTTAAATCAAAACTAGACAACATTCTTAAGATTGATTCTACCTTTAGATATCCCAAGGAAGATGGATTTCATACATTATTATCATGGGAATATCCTTGCATATTTTGTTACCATTATTATTCATGTTAACTAGACAACCTAACTTACCAGGCAGACTTATATGCAATTAGCTCACTATATATGCATGAGTTAACTTGTTTTGGTTATTCCTTAAATTCTCATTTATCTTTCAAAAATATAACCCATGTGTTCTATCTATCTATTTGAACTATTTCCTTCATATATATATATGAAATTTCACATTTAAGGTTGGAGGCAGACTGCTTATAGTTCTATATGTGGTGGTCTGGAAGTTTGACTGACAATGGAGTCCTTCCACAGGTCCATGAGCAAGAAGAGGGTTTCTACACCATGTTGGGAGCTAGTTAACCTTTCTTAAAACTCAATGCATTCCCTTAATATAGTAACTTTCACAAGAATACAATACTCTCTTGATTTTTTCTAAGTTCAGCTGTAGATGATGGTTTTGGAAAACTCCTTAAAGATTGAGTTTGAATTTGAATTCCTAGGCTCTATCATTGACATTAAACCATGTGCCTAAACTTGAATAAGTTTTATTCTTCTCATAAACTCAATGATGTTAGGACCTGAAAGCACCATTGATTACCATGTACAACTTAGCATGCAGAATTAAACCAGAAGTAACAAGTAACTAGAATTCAAAAATAACACAGAACATGAGAGACAATACCCAATTGTATTAATACTCTTCCAAAAAATAATTACAAATGAAGAGACACCACACTCTTCCCACCTTACAGGCTTCCCACACCAAGTGTTTAGTAATTCACCTTCAAGAGCTCACTCTCTCTCTTACGGTCCCAACACACAACTCAAACACATAGTTGGTGTTCACCTCCACTAGCCAGTAATAACACCGCTAGTCAACCAGTCAGTAACAATACTACCAGTACACCGAGTATACCCACATACTCAAACTGAGTACACAACACACTCCAAGTAGATCTCCCATGAGCTTGCAATAACCTACAACTCAAATGATCTTACTTTGGAAGGATCTACATTGCCTTCCTCTATTGCTCTCCAACTGAGTACACACTGTACTCTAAGTAGATCCCACCTGATCTTGCTCCCTATTGTGTTGTTGTCACCTTGATTCTGCTGCCACCTGTAGATCAACCTAGTTCTGCACACCTACAAACCTAGACCTTGCACACACTTTCAAATCAATGATCTTACTTACCATGCAGATCTCCAAACGTGGCCTTGCACACCTGTTGACCAAGATCCTACATACATGAAGAATCTTTCTGATTCTTCAAACCAGCACCCATACTTGGCACTATGGCACTAGGAGGAACACACCTTGCTCTCTTCACTTTGAAGGAGCTAATTTTTGCTCTCTTCCTCTCTATCATGCTTTTACAATACAGCCCATGAGTCTATTATATAGATCTCATGTAAACAATAATTAGACATCTAATTACAATAATTAGATCTACAGCTCAAGACTATAATTAGCCTTCTTACATGCAAACAACTGGTTCATTAACTAACTATTCATGCAAATAACAATTTTAGAACCACACAGGTGACCGACATCGTTCCCTATCTGCCTAGGGTGACCGACATCGGCCAATCTCTGACTGTCGTCGATAACTTCCTGTCTCCACCTGACCAATGTCAATTTGACTGACCGATGCTGGTGACTATGACACTCAACATCCTCCTCTAATGTCTACATCAGTGAAGCTTTTAGCTCCACAACCTAACAATCTCCCACTTGGAGATAAATAGCTGCACTGTACCTATACCTGTACCCCATCTAATCTATTTCCTAGCTTGTATCCCTCTTCAAGCTCAACCTTGAAGATCAACCACCACAAATCCTATGGTGCACCTCTTGTCATCCAAGTAACCTGCCACATTCAAACTTACAAACCCATGTAGTGAAGTCCTGACCCTGCATAGCATGTATACCTATTGCTGGTCCCTCTCAAATACCTGAGAACCCACTTCCCCAAATTGGCTCCTAACTCTCTAATAGCTCCCACTGCTAGGGAAAACTCAGGTCTATACCAAACCTCATGTGATTTTAGACACTAAACTATCTAGCCTTTGGTGTGCTCTGATTCTGCATCCTGCATATTGAACCTCGCCAACACCTAATTCACATCAGCTCCCACTGGAGACAAAATCAACTTGTGATCTTCCATGTCTCTCATGCCAAAGAATTTCACTACTCTAAATTCCTCATGACATGCCACTGAACTAACCTTACCCTTAGCTCAGCAAAACCTTGTATGTATGAACCTGCTAGTTAGCATACCATCCACATACAGTAATAGGATAATGTTGCAATCATTATCCAACCTGGTAAGATAAACACAATGGTTACACTGACATTGACTAAAGCCATACTTTGTCATCCACTTGTCAAACCCTGTACCACTATCCTACAGCTTCCTCAAGACCATATGACCTAGCCTTCCATCTCACGTGTCCATTCTCTCTATTCTTTAACTAAGGTATCCATTCATCTTTTAGTGCTTTCATACCGGCTGGCAACCCTACCAAATCTCCCGTTTGGTTCTGAATCCTATTCATGCCATGCTCCCACTATTTCTTGGATCCTTCCTACTCTACATTGAGCAATGAGTATAAAGAAGAGGAATAATGGATTTGAGGCTTACTTACCCTTTTAGTCCTCCATATGGGTGTTTGATACTCCTTGACAGCTTGTCCACCAAAATCTGCTATAATGACCAACCTCAATCACCACATAATCTGCATCTAACCGATGTCGGTTCCATGCAACTGTCCTTTCTATTGATGCTAGTTTTCTGACCAACATCGGTCTTACCTAGTCACCAACATCGGTTCCCTGACCAACACCAGTAGCCACCCTGCCTGACACCACTAGCTCTGGTCTACACATGACTGACATTGGCACCTATCTGTTCAATGCTAATTCCCCATGACCGACACTGGTAACTGTGTTCACCTGTGAGTGATGACTTTTTACTCACGAGCTTTCTTTGAATCATACCCATGTCCAAACTACCCTGCTCAGAGTTACTCAGTCCCATCCACTGATCTATGTCCATCATCTCCTCCAAAAACACCAAGGCTTTCTAGTTCTTAAGTCTATCAAAGACATCTAACTTCCTCTTAAGAACGTGCATCTCCTTCTTGCTCATGTGACCAAGCCTACAAAGCCACGTCTTCGCAATAGAAGAAGAATCAATAATACAAGCAAGTAGATAAAGAGTACCTACTTTATTACCACATGCTAATTCAAGTGCATCTACTATGAGAGTTTCTGTGCATCTCTCATCACCCAACTTTCTTGAAGTAATTAGCCTTATCTTTAGAACCGGGACCTGCATGACCTCCTTCAACACCCATGTGTTGGCTGCCTACAATTTCAGCATCACTTCCCCTTTGCCAATTCTTTGGCAAGGCACACCAGCCCCTAAATAAATCTTTCCAAAGTCTCCAAAGACCTTAACATGGAAAAATACTCTATTTCAAGCTGCATGGAAAGAGGCAATAGAATCTATAAAACAAGATTCTACTTTATCCAAGGAACATCCCAGAGCATCCTATGCAACAACACCTGCAACATCTACTTCTTCAGTTCCTTCATGCTGATCTTGAACCAACCAACAATATTTCTTTACCTGCTCTTTCTTTCCATAACACTGTAATTGATCATTCGTGCCTTTGAATTCCTTCATTCTTAGTGTACTTTCTTCTACCGTTGCTATACTCCCACTCAATCAAAAACCCCTGAGGGTGACCTGTAACCAAACACAAACTTGTTCCCTGCAACCTTAGCTCTGATACCAACTGTTAGTGGTATCAAGCTATGAACCAGCACCTTGGCTCTGATACCAACTATTAGGACCCAGAAGCACCATTGATTACCATGTACAACTTAACATGCAGAATTAAACCAGAAGTAACAAGTAACTAGAATTCAAAAATAACACAGAATATGAGAGACAATACCCAATTATATTAATACTCTTCCAAAAAAGAATTACAAATGAAGAGATGCCACACTCTTCCCACCTTATAGGCTTCCCACACCAAGTGTTCAGTAATTCACCTTTAAGAGCTCACTCTCTCTCTTACGGTCCCAACACACAACTCAAACATAGAGTTGGTGTTCACCTCCACCAGCCAATAACAACACTGCCAGTCAACCAGTCAATAACAATACTGCCAGTACACCGAGTATACACACATACTCAAATCGAGTACACAACGCACTCCAAGTAGATCTCCCATGAACTTGCAACAACCTATAACTCAAATTATCTTACTTTGGAAGGATCTACCTTGCCTTCCTCTATTATTCTCCAATTGAGTACACACCATACTCCAAGTAGATCCCACCTGATCTTGCTCCCTGTTGTGTTGTTGTCACCTTGATTCTATTGCCACCTACAGATCAACCTGGTTCTACACACCTACAAACCTAGACCTTGCACACACAAACACTTGCAAATCAATGATCTTACTTACCATGTAGATCTCCAAATGTGGCCTTGCACACCTACTGACCAAGATCCTACATACATGAAGAATCCTTCTGATTCTCCAAACCAGCACCCATACTTGGCACTGTGGCACTAGGAGGAACACACCTTGCTCTCTTCACTCTGAAGGAGCTAATTTTTGCTCTCTTGCTCTCTAGCATGCCTTTAAAATATAGCCCATGAGTCTATTATATAGATCTCATGCAAACAATAATTAGACATCTAATTACAATAATTAAATCTACAACTCAAGACTATAATTAGCCTTCTTACATGTAAACAACTGGTTTGTTAACTAACTGTTCATGCAATCGACAGTTTTAAAACTACACAGGTGACTGACGTTAGTCCCTGTCTGCCTGGGGTGACTGATGTTGGCTGATCTCTGACCGTCATCAGTAGCTTCCTGTCTCCACCTGACTGACGTCGGTTTGACTGATCGACGCCGGTGACTATGACACTCAGCACCCTCCTCCAATGTCTACATCAATGAAGCTTTTAGCTCCACAACCTAACAAATGACCTTCCAAAGAATTATTCAAAATTTGATCTTGTTTTCATGCCTTAATCTTTGGCATAAGGGCTTAAACCTTTAGGTGGTGGTTATAGAGTCCTATGAAGTTCTAGGTTTGGAAATCAAAGCCTACTATGTGGTGGAAATGGATTGATAAGGCCATTACACAACATATTCCATTTGAGAGATCTCATATGGATTATTAATCCTTATTCAAGACTAGATATAGGGGCCCTAGACATCCCTATTTATATACTCAACAAGGCAAAGCATTTAGAGATAGTTAATTAGGCATGTGAAGGGTGAAACTGAAACCTAGGATTTCACAAAAAAACTTAAACAATGTTAATGAACCTTAAATCTTGTTAAAAGGCCTATGAAAGCATTGAGATATAATTTATGGTTTTTGTCCTTGAGATCCATAGATGTTTTTTCCTTCTAAGATAGGGGTTCCTCCACATGTGTACAAGACCTCTACATGTTTTATAGTGTTATAATGATCTTCAATAACCATCAACCATGAAACATTCTGCTCACACTTGTAATGGAGATCAAAATACATAGGCAGTCCCACTTGAAGACATGATATTAACAGAGTTAAGTGATCATTTTATCATCAAGTAAACCATCAATGATTTGATAAAACTTGAATTGATCTCTAATATGTCATAATTATAATCAACATAATGTTCTTGACAAATTTCATGCATTGAAGGTTCCAAAATTCCAAGAAACTCTACAACGTAAAAGTGTGACCATATGAAGGTTTTATTTCTCCCATGAGCTCACACTTTCCAAGTGAAGTCTAAGGGTAGTGTAGGATAATTGTACAAACCCCTAAAAAGTCACCCAACTTTTCATTCTTCTTTCATCATGATTAAAAATGTAGAGACTGAAGCAAACTTGAATCCTACCTGGATGGAGAAAATATAGTGAGTCCTTCACCTTCTTAGTGATTGTTCATAATAGAGGGGAAACAAAATTGAGAAATAATGCCACAAAATGGAAGACAATGAAATTTCCCTCCTTTACCCAAAATATTAGGTCTTCATTCTCTCTCCTCTATTTATACCAAATAGAAACTTGAATGGCTATCCAAGGCTGCCAAAAAAAGTGACAGAGAGAAGGGGCTAGTTTTTTACCTTTTTGACTCTAAACCTCATGTGTTATATTATGTGATGCCTACTCTGAATTCCCCTTGAATATTCATAACCTCTTATAACCATGATCATACTATACATATTCATATAAGCTTGGAAACACAAGCAAAATACCATGTTCATATGTTTTCTTAGGTTTCAGATCTTGAAATGCTATTGGTGGGAATGAGGAGGGAAATGAGGAGTGAAAATGTGTCCAAAATAGGGATTATGGATGGTGGGAAGTTGAAGGGTCATTATTTCACATGTGTGGACCCCCTTAGTGGTGAATAAAATCATTTGACTTCTAAAAGAAGACCCTTTTGCATATGAAACTACTCTATCACGGCATTATGGTGATAATTGGACCCCTTTAAATGCATTTTACCTTGTATAATGAGTTAATTGTGACTTAGTGTCCATAATAATACCATTCCCATGGTGTGAATACCCCTTTGAAGTCAATATACATGATTTTAAGTGAAATATCAATTGGAAGTTACCTTAATATTTGCTAAAATACCTTAAAACATGCTAAGGCTTTAAGCAAGGTCATCACATCCTCTTTATACCAGATTTAATCCCTTTGATTTTTTCATATCTTGTAGGTTCTCAATATGCTTAAATGGATTCACAATAGGCCAAGAGATGAAACATTTGATTCATCTTCAATATGAGTGATTTTAGATCATTAAGACCAGTTAAAAACTTTTTATGGATTATTATGCATAGCTAGAACAAAATGAACACTTGAAACAATCTAAAAAAGGGTGAAAAGATGACCATGATGACACTTCTTGACATATTTATACCACTTGCACATGCTTCCTCTAACTTGATGATAAGTGATCCCTCTTAGAACTACCCTGACACTCCAAAAAGACACAAGAAGGTTACCAATTATGATATCAAGTTCTCATGGGCATAGGTTGACCCTTTATAATCCCAATGATAAAAATAATTCAATTTCATTATGAATATAAAGGGTTGAAATACCTACTGGTCAAGAGGACCTAGGATTTCTTACATAATAGTCATGATTCAGATGAGAGACTTCTTTGACTAGGCTGACACTTTATGTTCAACACCTTATTACCTCAAATACTAAAACAACCTCACAATACACACAATAAATACACAACTAAAAAACAACAAGATAACCAAACAAGCAACTAACAAAGCATGTGCTACAACACTTAGAAAAAAGGAGACATAAACTACTATGTACAAAGATAGTATGTGCTTTCTAATAACAATACTTAATGAACACCCCATTTATAGGGATAGGATTTCCTCACCATTTTACCTTGACAATTGGAATTCATTAAGCTCTTTTCAAATGGTAATAATGTAAGGTCCACTCTATAGGCTATCAAACTTGAATTCTTACCTAGTTTAGCTTGGTATTCATCCCACTTGAGCATAATATCACCTTGTTATAAGGTCTTTGATGAATCTCTCTTGTTATATGACCTCTTAAATTTATCTTAATTGGAACACATGGAATTCAAAGCATCATATATTGTCTCTTCTAGCTCCTTTAATTCATTTATCCTTACCTCCATGGCATCACTCTCCATTAGTTCAAGTTGATGTGTGAGTTCCAAGGTTGGTAGTTTGAATGATATATGTAACCTTGCCTCTTTTCCATATACAAGATGGTATGGTGAATGACTAATATATATTATTGTACTTATCCTATCTTTTCACAAGTCTCTCCTTCGCTTGGTATGCCACTCCCTCTGATTTTCCTCCATAGTTCTCCTTATGATTCTAATTAGGTTTTTGTTGGTGGACTCTGTAAGTCCATTACCTTATGGATATTAGTTGGATGAATTTATAAGGTATATGCCATAGTTAAGATCCCATTTACTCTCCCTTTCACTACTGAATGCTAGTGAATTATCTGATATGATGGTGGAGGGGATCTCAAATCTGGTTACTAGGTTGTCATAGAACTCCAAAATTGAGTTCTCATTTGCCTCTTTAAGTATTACTACCTCCACCCACATATTGAAATATTTTTTATAATTTAACACCCACTTGTGTCCTACACTAGATGAAGGTTAAATCATGTCTACAAAGTCTAGGCCCCACTACATGAAGGTATGCTCCACTTGGATAGATTTGAGGGGCAAGGCAGCTAGTATTTGTTTTCCAGTGAACATGGCACACTTTTGGCATCTTCTAACCCAATCATGGGAGTCCTTAAACAAGATTTTATAAAATTAAAATATTTTCATGATCTTTTTTTATGTATTCTTGGCTGTAAATTGACCTCCTTTAGGCCCATCATGAAACTAATCTAGGATCTTGTCAACTTGGCTAGTTTCTACACACCTTAAGAGCATGCCATCAATATATTTTTTAAAAATAATTCCATAAACCAAGACATAAGGGATTTATTACATCCTATAATACCTTCTTCTTTTCCTATTTATGACTATAGGACATTCTCCTATTTGAAGTAATATTACCATGTTTTTAGTTAAGCTGGAAGATGGTGTAGGTGTAGCTACTTGGTAATCACTTTGCATTGCCAAAACCACTTCTTTGTCCTCCTTCACATTTGCTTCCAAGTGTTCAAATATTCCTCTACCCATTATAAACTTTGTGAACTTCACTTCTATGTCATATTTCATTCATTTGGTCACCCAACCTAATCTTTTTTCAATTAAGTATCGTTTAAGAATGAAGTCCTTGATGCTAGGGTGAACTACCATGCCATAGATCTTGTTATTAGACACCATGTGTCTAAATTTTTTAAGACCTCTCATGAATGCAAGCATGTGATTTTCCACAAATGTATACCTCTCTTCATATCCCTCTAATGCTTGACTAAATAAAGTTATGGGTTGCTCAATACCCTAATTATTTTATTGCATTAACATGGCAGAAATAGTGTCATTGGTTAAGAAGGCATAGTCCCTTTATAAATTAGGGTTGAAGAGAGTGGTTGCTTAGGAAATGGAATATTTAATGGCTTCACATATTCTTTTTCCTTCTTTAGTCCATGTGAAGTCCTTATGTTTCTTGAGCATGAAGCTTAGAGGCCTTACCAACTCATCAAACCCATGGATAAACCTCTTAATGAAGTTGATCTTGCCTTAAAAAAATTTCAATCCCTTATTGTGCTTAGGCATTGATAGAGTAATGATTGCACTTATCCTCTTAGGTTATATATAAATTCCTTCTTTTGACATAATGTGGCCTAAAATTCTGCCCTCATGGACTAAATAAATACATTTTTTGGGATTCAAAGAGACCCCATACTACTTTCACATATCAAATATCAGCCTTAGGTGTGTGAAGTGATCTTTGGAATCATTAGAAAAGACTATGATCTCATCAAATTAGATGAGCACAATCTCATTGATGAGTTCTTGGAAGGCTACATCCATTTCCATTTGGAAGGTGGTCCCTACATTGGAAGCCCAAAGGGCATCTTATTATAAGCATGAGTACCCCACTTAATTTTCAAGGTAGTCTCATGTTGGTCATCCTCCTTCACCAACATTTTATTGTACCCTGAGTATCCATCAAGCAAGGAGAAATGTTATGAACCTGTAACCTTTTAGAGAATCTAATCCAAGGATGGAAAGTGGTCGTGGTCTATCAAAGGCACCTTATTGATATCCCTAAATTCTACACATAACCTTGTCTCCCCATTCTTCTTCCTTATATGCATAAGATTAGCCACCCATGAAAAGTGTTTGATGGGGAAGATGATGTTGGACTCAATGAACTTGGTTAACTCTTTATTTATGAGGATTTAAATCTTGGGGTTAACTCATCTTTACATTTGTCTTATAGTCTTATCACTTGCCTCAAATTCTATAGTATATTGGGCCAAACTAGGGTTAAACCCCTTCAAATCACGGTACTCCCAAGAAAATATGTTCACAAATTCTTAACATAACCCTATGAAGCCTACCTTTTCTTACTTTGTGTTCACTTTACCTAGTTTGAGCAGCCTATACTTAAAGATGATGACCTTCTCATAGTACTCTTCCTTGGTTCGCATGCCAATTTTATCTTTCCTTAACTAATCGTCCTCATTGAATATGTTTTCTAGGGTCACTAATCCCTTGGGTATTTTATTTATTTTCAATTGAACAATACGGTCACCATAATATTATTGAAATCTACCTTGGTTTCTTTAGTATAATTATGCCTCCTACTACAAGAAGCATGTTATTTACTTATAATTTTAAAAGATCTACCATCTGACCTCATTATCAACTACTAAAGTTTTGAAAACTACCTTGATTTGTTATTGGGATTTCATGTCCTTGACCCCACTTGGGATGTCATACTATGCTCCTATAGCTACCATCCAGTTTGCATATTGATTGGCCTCTCTTTGGATTGAATATATATCAAAGGCCTAAAATTATTCTAAGAGATCCCAAACCCTATGCTTGTATTATTTTAAGAGTGGATTCTTGAATGAATTTTTCCCTCTCACCTAATGTACTGCCAACTCACTATCTCCCATGGCTTGTAGTAGCTTAATAGCTCTCTTTCTTGCCCATTACATCCCATGAATGAGGGTATTCTACTCTGAGGTCTTGTATGTTTAGTTAAATTAGAACCTCATGGTATAAAATTATCCTTTCTTAGAAGGAGAGACAAGCATGATACCTACCCCACTTCCATTCTTTCACCTAGAGCCATAAAAGAATAAACCCCACACTCTATCATTATCTTAGCTTGGGTTAGTAAGAGTTGGTATGATTGCCTCCTCATACATACAATATATCCCCAATACTTCTTCATTGTTCTTATATGGATTATACCCCCCACTAATGAATAAGTAAGTCTGATATGCCTTCAAGTGGTTCAACTAGATCCTAATCATTAGGGTGTTCATCTTCATCTATGATATTGAAGTTTACATCGGACAAATTAGGCATGTAAAGCTCTAAATGGAAGCTAGAAATAGGCTCAGACCTTATGGTGACCTTTGCTCCATACTAGTCATAAGAGAGATAGCCTCCTATTTTGATCATGAAATCCCTAAACAAACACAAGTCAAAATAAGGTGTGAGATCAACCACTAAAATGTCTTGGGATATAGTAAAATTAGGACAAGCATCTAGGATAAGTTTTAATCCTTGAGTACGCCAACAATCTTAGTAGGGGACCCATATAGTTTTAAGACTCCCTTATTATTAGGTTCATAACTTATCCCCAACTTATCTGTTATAAACTTAAGCATGACATATGTACTAGCCCCACTATCTATCAAAAAATTATGTACTAAGGAGTCTCCTATTATGACATAAAGATATAAAGGAGGGGGCTTGTTTGCCTTGGTTGGTCGGGGATCATTTAAGCTAGTTAGTGTTGGTTATGATTGTACCCACTTTTTTTGCCTACTTGTCCAAAATGTGAAGTTTAGATAACTCTTCTTATAGGAGATATTTTTGTCCTAGAATTAGCAATGTGTCCCACATCGGTATGGAAACATTATCCTTATTCATCTTATCCAAAATACTAATATGAGAGCTAGCATCCTTCAAATACAACTTAAGAGAAATGGTACTACTTGGAGCCTGAGTGACTTGAGGTATGAATGGACCTTTGTAATTCTACCCCTTCCCATCTTCAACATTCTAAATTGGTGGAGTTTTATGGGATTCATTTTATCCATTAGTCTCTTGAGGTGGTTGAGATTGTGCAAGAGGTGTTCTTCCAACTTATAAGTCATCACCCACTGCTCTCCTTTTGGCCCTTATATGCAATGCAATAGGACTATTCACCTTGGATGAACCCCCAAGATGATTGATTATACATTATTCAAAAGAGTTTTTTCCTTTTTAGAAGTTAAAAAAAGTAGTCTCTCATTATGTTTTACTCACACTCATTCTTTATTGGTTTGACATTTTAGATTGATTCATGAAGGGAGTCTCTCCATGTTACACATAAGGGATTTCTTTATATTATGTAGGAGGTTGATTATCTTGCATAGGAGGAACTTAATTCTACTACATAAGAGAGGTTTGATAAGCATATCCACTTAGATTGATTGACATCTCATGAGACCACCCCCATTATGTGGACCGTTGACCTTCTTGACCATGGTTATTTTGAGTTGGGACTAGTACTCTAGAAGTGCTAGTAAAATTGGGATTGAAACTATTAAAGGGCCTTTATTGAGTGATATGCACTTGACCTTGAGGATTAAGTTGATATAGAGACCTATTAAATTGATAAAGTTGATAGGGATCTTGATAGGGTACTTGGTAAGGCATGGAAGGTGGAATTTGTTGCCTCTCTAAGGTTACTGTCTTATTACTTTATGCCTTGAGCAGTCCTTCAATTTTCCTAATCTATCTTCCTAATTAGCATCTACCTAATCATGATTAGTTGGCATTGGTATGGGAGAAATGATAGGCACATGAAGTTATGTATTTGGTAATAAAGGCATTAGTGGCCTTGGGGTAAGCTTTTATGCTTGTTTTAGATAGTTCTTTACCCTTATTTCCAATTCATAAGCATTTGGTAGTGTGTTCCCTCTCATCAAATATATCATGACTACTACATAATAATTAAAGGCTCTCAAAAAGTACAAAAAGGCATAGTTAGGAGTGGGTTTGACTACTATTGGGATCTTGTCCCAAATTTTTTGAAACATATAGTTAAATTCTACCATAAACTCTTGGGGAGCCCTTTTGAATATGGTCAGTTGTTCCACTAGAGATAAGTGGTCACTTCTATCTATAAAATGCTTGCATACGTGTTCCCCAAACTCATCCTAGGTATTGATAAATGCATGTGTTAAACCTATATATCATCAAAGTGCCTTACCTCTTAATGATTTAGATAATATCCTCATTGCTATACTTTCTTGAGCCACATTATGTAGAGAGCAGAGATTGGATATGTCTACAATGTGTTCAATAAGAGTGGTAGAGTTTTTTCCTATGAAGTATGGAAGGTTATTAAGTGTAGTATTAGGGATATCATCAAATTGATTTGGGTTCAAAGGGATGCCACCATTTAAGGGGAAAAAATATTGGTTTTTAGGCCTATCCATTGGAGGTGTAGGGGTTGTAGTTGTAGACACCTAAAACTGGCCACAATTGGCCTTCGATCAGACTTCAGACCGATTCCTACCAACCATTGCAAATTAAGCCTAGGAATCACTGAACATCCCTAATTTTCTTATGCATCATTCATCAAAGCTCATAATCATGTTGATACATCCATAATTAAGGTATTCCATTGTATGTAATAATAACCTTTCATGGATTCATCCCTAATCACCTTGCAGTATCAGAACTATCAATTTGGCCTATGGACCTATTAAGTGGGGCACTAGAACACTTAAATTAAATCTTGGAAATGATAAAAGGCTAATAAAAATTAATTAAAAATTTAAACAAAATTAAATACCTATTTTAATTATCCATTTTCAATTAATGAATATCTAAAAAAGGAAATTCAAAAATTCAAAAAATGTCCTAGCCTTTCATCATTGCCTTTATGAGTTGTCAAGCTCTTTAAAAATATCCTAAAATATATAATTTTGAGAGACATGCCTAGTAATTGAAAATCATAATTATTTGACAACTATTAAATCTACTAGAGTTATATTTGACTCACTTAGGTCTTGTTTGAACCTATTCCAAGCCTTAACTCAACCCTAACTCACCTTGGGTGAGAATTAATTCCTAAGGCTATAGATACAAGGCCATCCCTCTTCATTTATAAGATCTCATTAGCCAAATTTATAATGTTAATTTAGGGAGAGAAAAGCTTTGAAATAGTGTTATAATGCCAAAATATTGAGACAAAGCAATCATAAGCCACATCAAAACCAATGGTGCCAAGGAGAGAAGGAGCCAACAAGTTTTATTTGCCAAAGACTTCTTGATGCACAAGCCAAGTAAGCCACTCAACAAAGAATTTAGAGATCCCAAGGAGGGTAAAAAAGTCATTATGTTTTATGATTTTGTTGTGATTTTATTTAGTATTTGTTACTAAGCTTTCCCTAGTATTTAGGCTAGGAGTGTAAGCGTGAGTGTGTTTATTTGAGTTTTTATTTGCTTGAACTAACACTATACTAACCTCCCTTCTTGGATTCCTATGATCACATAATGGCACACCCTATGAGATGTCAAGAATCCCATATAAGTAAGGGGATTAATATTCAGCTCTTATTTTTTCTATTGAATGCCTAAGAATATTCAAAATGTAACTTTAAACTTTGTTTTTCATGTATTATATTTTTTAGTGACACATAGTTTACACAGAGACCAAAGTCGATCCTACTAGAACTAACATCGATTTACCTAGGACTGATATCAACCACTGTGTGTATAAAAAATCATGATGAAAATGTGAATAATGAATTTTTATTACATTTTATAATTTTTATTTCATTTTTAAGATCCTAAATATTATTTAGCTGACCATTTGCCTATAAGATCTAGTGTTATTTATTGGTTTTAAAGTTCATTTGGCTAACAATTTTTTTGTCAAACCATATTGTTATTTTTTTTGTTTTTTAACAAAAAATTGACATTGATTTGTGTCGATCGATGTGAATCCTTTTGGACTGATTGATGTCAATCCTTGTAGACTGACATCAATCCCTGCATGGATCGATGTCGATCTCTAAGACAAAAAATAGATAAACCCAAGAGCAAAATCTAAAACATTGTTTTCTCATTCACTTTTGGGCTTCTAATCATGCAAAATTTCTCTAATAATTATAGGTCCTAATATGTAAAAGGCCAATTTTGAACATGTTTAAAACTTGCACACTTTGTCTTCAGTGTTTAAAATTAACTTTGTTTCTTTTCATGCCTTGGATGTTTTCAAAGTTTTTGCAAGTTTTTCAACTAATGCCAAGGAGCCCGACTTTCATAACACATCTAGTTTTGGTGATTAAAATGAAATCTCACACTAGATAAATGCTTTTTAGAGGTTTATTTTCAATGCTTGTTTGTTGAAGTTATTTATTTTAGTAAAATGATTGATGAATGTATGCTCTCCCCCATCTCTTTTAGGGAACTCAGGTGACCAAAATCACTCATTTTTTGCCTCAGTCACTTTAATCCAAAATCATGAAAATAATGTTGTTAAGATCACCCTCAAATCCATATGGTTTGGGTGATCTAAATGTAACCTTAAAGTCTTTTCACTTATTTTTTGCTTTCATGCATTTTGGCTTATGAGCAAGAGTTCATCACCTCCTCATGGGTTTTTAGGCAAGGGTTAACATGGGAATTCATCTCCCAATATCATTTCAACCTTACTCTACACTGGGGTATATAAATCAAGGGTGACACATTGGGATGCTTATTTTGAGTAGTTAAAGCAAACTCCATTAATGGTACTGCAACTCAGATTGTAGGGGAAACTTAAACATAGTACTACACTGAGTAAGTGATAGATGTAGTGGTTGTAAAAAGGACAAGACCTTTGCATAACAAACTAGTTGATGTAGATCTAATTGATGTGATTGCATCTCTTATGTTATCCACACTTAAGACCATCTAGAAATGCATGAAAATTAATAGATTAAAACAACTCCACTTGTCGTAAACATACTATTAATGCAAGGTGAGTAACACAAAGTTCCATGTCATAGTACAAACTCTTTGGAGAAGAAGGGGCCTAAAAAACCTATTTTTCATGCACTTTTATTATTGGATTAACACTTAAAATTCTCTCAAGAGTGAGTATATTGATGAAATTTGATAGTATTATGCAACCTTGTCATTTTTAAGATTTAGGACATTACACTTAGGTGTTTGTGTCATTTTATCCTTTTATTACATGGTTTTAAGTCTAATCTATTTGTTTATCTTGGCACATCAAAATGTGTCTTGTTCATACATCACTCCTTTATTTGAGGAGGCATTATGTCATCTATTTAACACCATACTATTGATGCACTTTTAGTGTTCCTTGTGTCACTAGGGAATAAAAAATAAAGTGAGAAACTCAATTGAAAGTCTTGGAGTGACTTGGGGCTTGAGTTGTTTATACAACTATTGATTGGAATAACATGAATAGAAGAGATGTGATCACCACTCAACATTTGCAATTAGACTCTATTATAGGGATAACAAGTGTTATGTAGTGACATAATTTCTAGCTAATATTTGTGAATTATTTTAAGATTTACCAATTAGTGCTCAAAATATAAATGAATAATGGATATATATAGCATGACCTAAACTGACGTAGTTCATAGGTGTATCCTAGAAAGGGTAGGGTAATAAAGAAAAGAGATAGCTCTTAAGATATATAAAACTACTAATCTTACTAACTTGTAAGGAAAATACATGAAACTAACACCTATTAGCCCTAACATAATGCTCAAAGTTGAATAACTATAGTTGAAGCTTCAAAGGATGAGAATGTATGTATCTAACATCACACTTTTTTCATAAACAGAACTCACTTATAGTAGATTACATAGCACATCTAGATGTAAATGAGAGAAAATAAAGCAAATATACTATCATATTAGTCATCCTAGCATTAAGTTCAAACTAACAAATGCATGTATAAAATGTAATTACCAGATTAATTTACACAAAAATAATCAGACATTAAAGCTTGAGAAATAACAAGAAAAACAAACAATTAAACCCTACAGACAATCTTAAAAATTCTTTGGCTCTTTTTTATTAATTCTTATAAATGACTATTTGTGTTTACAAAATTAGAGAAGACCCTATTTATAGGCTTAAATGCCTAAGATGATTTTGAGCAGGCCCCCAAGTGGCACCTGAATACATCTAAGTGGCTTAAACTACCACATTATAAAGGAATATTCTACATTATAAAAAGACTATAAAATATTCCTAAGGATCTGGAGGATGTTATTATTTTTGCTTTCTCTCATTCTCCTCTTAGGTCCATATTTTAGTACATGTTTGATAATCTTTATCTACTTGGAAAAAATCTAGGATCATGGGTCTAAATAAATTAGGTGTGTCCTAGATTAGCCTATTGTGCTCTAAAAGTATGGTTTTGAGGGCCTCTTCTATTGCCTTAGCCTTTTATAGCCTATGATTAGTAAATCCAATAATATCCATCACCTTTATTATTGTCTTGGCACTAGCCACATTCTGTTATAAATGTGTGACAAAGATCTTTATCTATGCCCTAAACTCTTGCTCTTCCATAAAAGAGACGTCAGGCTTGGTTACTCTAGTAATCAGGGTATCCTTTAGCAAGTGGGCTATCTTGAACCTAATTTTATTAAAGGATGTGTTTGCATCCTTGAGTTGATCAAACCATTCTTCAAAATCCTCCTATTCATGAGGATGGTTTGTGCAGGTATTATGTCCTCAACAGGAAAAATTTGAGATTGAGTAATTTTTTATTTCTTCCCACTCTTTCCAAGATTTCCAACTTGGCATCTATTGGGACCAACATAACCCCACTTTTGAAAATTTGGACCCTTGAGAAACCCTAGAAATTGAACATGAAATATGGCATGATAAGGTTATTTTTAGAATTTGAAGATCATCCACTTTATCAAAATCAAGCTTATTTAGCTATGTTTTACTTTAATTTTTATTAACAATGCTAATAAATGGTCTCTATTGATTTTAGTTACAGGTGCCATGGCATTTACCCAAAGAAATTCATGTTTCAAAACCCTAGCAGAACCCTCAGTTTAAATTTGAATATTGGTGAAAGCTAAAGTGGTGGGAACCTTTTAAAACTTACTTTGGACTTAAGCATAAATTTCATATCTTAAGCTTAGTCATGTTTTTAACATGACTAAAACTTAACCTAAAATACTTGGTCCCTTTTATGGTTTTCCCCTTTAAAAATTCCTTGTATGCCTAACTAGTTGTTCATTTTGTAGGGTCCTTTTAATATTTCCAAACATAGCCTAAGATTTAAACCTTAAGGCCCCATTGTATTTATTAATACAAATAGGACCTTAGTCTTAACATATTAGCTTAAGTTTTGGTTCCCTGTGTCCACTTATATGTTAGCTCATTCCCTTATTCATGTCTTAGCCTAAGGTTTTAATCTTAAGGCCTTGACATATTTATTAATACAATCAGGACCTTAGCCTCAAACATCTTAGCCAAAGTCTTTTATATCATCATTGTCCTAAATGAACTTCTTTTCATCTCATAGGATCTCATGACCCTCACTTTATCATGACATTCAATCCAATAGAGTGAAAAAATCCTGAGCTTCAACTTAAATAGGGTGCATCTCAGATGATCCAATAGTCCATGCTTCCTTATGAACCTTCAATCAGATGATGTGAGGAAAATTGATATAATCCTACACATAACCCCTCAGACCAATCATATTCAAGACCTCAGATCATGATCAACAGTGCTCACTTGCTCATAAATACTTGATCAAATGGAGCAAGGCATAGTTTAAAAGTCAAAGGGATACAAAAAGATTAAAATATTGACATGTATCACCCTTGCATTCAAGAATTAAAAGCAAAGGGACACACCTGATAGAAATAACCAATCATAAGCAAGCTCCTAAATCATGATCCTATAGCTCTTGACGCATCACAAATTTTGATATGATGGAGCAAATCAAGTATAAGATCTGTGAAATCCCCATGAAGGTGCCGAGTGGCACTCTTGCATTGGATCATAGGAATTTAATGAGCTTAAAATTGGCATTTGTGCAATCATCATTTGACGTCCGTGAAGATGTATTTGACATCTATGTGACTATCAACTTTAATCCCATAAAATTAAAAGCTTCACTAACTTAGAATTGACATTCCTATGACCATAATTTGATGCCCACGAGGATGTATTTAACATTTGTGAGAACATCAATTTTAAGCTAATGAATTATCTTGCTCAGGAATAAAATAAACTCCAAAACCTTACTGAAGGGCTCAAAAATTTCTTTACAAATTTAGGGAAGTGCTCAAAAGATACTCAAACATAATAAATTTTTGATCTAAAAAATATGGAAATGGTCTTATGGTCTAAATATATGCAAAAGAAAACTTAGACTAAATATCTACTTTAGGGTCCCCATGGCATTTTGTTTAAATAACATGAACCTTAAACTATAAATTTATTTTAGATGGGAGAGGCCTTTGTTACGTAGGACTTAAACCAAGTGTTTTCTAGCTAAAGGTTTTAATCTATTTGTTCAATACAATAAAATCTTATTTCTTATTGGACCATTATGTCATATTGATCCTTTTGAGAATATTTTATAAACCTTGGCATAAATATTTTAGACCAATGCATACATTATGTTTATTTAAACACAACATAAACATTGGCTTGAAATATTTAGCCATGGTCCCCTTTTTATATAATTCATAAAACTTAGACATAAATCCCTTAGCCTAAGGTTTACTTTGTGCTTAATAAAAATGTAATATACCTTAGCCTAAGGAATTTAAACCAAAGTCCCATTTTAATAATGTACTAACTTAAAGTTTGAACATCTATGCAGATCAATGGTTCATGGTTTATCATTGGAGGATGATCCAATGATGTGAGGCTCCCATAGACTTTTAAATGAGGTTGTGAGAGCTTATAAGCTTGATTCATGGTGAAAGGACATTCAAGGTAGAGCTGATAGGATGATTTGATGGTTCATGCTTTGATCAGATCATCCTTGGGTGATGATTTGAAGGATGATCTAATTATTAGAATGGACCAAAAATCATAACTCTAATGTCTTTATAACCCCTTCAACCACCTATGTGAATAAAATATAGGTTCCCTATGTGCATTTCATGGTCGAAGAAAATCTCACCCCTCTAATTGGAGATTTGATCAATGTTTTCTTAGCCAAATAATTCACTACCATTGAAAGGAAGACATCTAAGAAATTTTACATGATGTCATACCTACTAGATGCCTTACTTGCCTCAATGAGCTTCCCTAGTATTATAAATTGGTCTCCTAAGGGAAAAACTACCATTTCCCACCATTACTATAAATTACACATCTTTAAGTGGAGGAACCATATGTAGTTTATTTGTGATTGTGTCTATCCAACCATAGTGAAGGCCATCACAGGTGTTTCCATTCCCAGGATCCATCCACTCATCAAGAAGTATGTTAAAATGATGGGGGACATATGGTATTACCTTAATTATACAGTTATCAAGATTGAGGGGATCATGTCCCAGCCTTACAGATTGCTAGTATATGTTCTTGGTAAGTTTTTCAAGCAAGAAATTACCTCCCAGCTCATCAATGGCATTGATGGGATTTGTAAAGAAAAGAAGAACAATCTTCTCCACCCCTTCCTTCTAACCATTATAATAACTATACTTTAGGATTGGAAATAGGTTGATGCCATGGCCAAACATAGGGATTAATTTGGGTTCCAGCTTGATGAGCTCAAGATGTGGGATCCTAAGAACATAGTGAGCAGTCATTTAAAAAAGAAAAAACTCCCCAAGCCTGAATACATGCATCAACTTAGTGTTCATTACACCATTTATATTAAGTCTAAGAATTATGAAGAAGTGTTGATCAAGGTCCACGGACACAACATCAAATTGGAGCACAAATTGACCAAGGATGACAAGCCATCAGGAGAGGCATGGCAAATGCATCGTTTATAGTATCACTTGCTACCTAGCCCATTTGAGATAGCCCAAGAGCAACCCCAAGTAGAATAACCACAACCACATCCTCAGGGACAAATTTTATAAAACTAGGATGAACAAGGTCATGGTAAGGAGAAAGTGGGAGAGGTGAAATTGGAAGAGAGACCTAGAAAGGGGCCCCCATATTAAACACTCGCATAAACACCACCTTCCCTAGTTTTATACATAGATATGATAGCCGTAGAGCGAAAAGAGACACTTGAGGGTGCCCTCAAGGAACTTTTAGAGGTGTATGATACTGATAAGGAAGAGGAACTATTTGAAGAGACTCAAATCCATGTAGGATAGTCTGAAGAAGATAAAGGAAAAAAGGTTGTCCTTATGTCATCCCAAGAGAAGAGGAAGGTACAGCTAGTATTGGTTCTTGTTAGACCAAAGAAGAGGCCAATATAGACCTTCATTCACCCCAATAGTGAAATTAATCTCTTCAATTATGAATTTCCAATCCAAGGACTAGTCATCCATGATTAGTTCATTTATGTAAAATTACAAAATATCCCTACTATATCCCATTCATGGGCCATGACAAGTGTGGAAGTGTATGGTGAAATGAAACCATGGATTAAGGCCATGGTGAAAGTGTAATAATAAAGGAGAATTTTCGTCACTCTATGACCAAAAGGTAAGAAGATGGATGCTCCCAGAGCATCAAGTAGCACAGGTGTAGAGGTCTATGAACCTCTAAAATTCATAGAGTCATCCACAACCATGCAATTTAATCTAGAGATAGCTGGATTAGAAAGGGTTACTACCAAGATAGCCATGGTGGGAGTATAGTAATTCACCTTCCAAAAGGTGGATCCCTTTGTAGGTTTACCCTAGTTAGGGGGCAACAAGTAGGTGAAGCTTATATTCATGAAGAAGATGTTAAAAGCTTGATTGAATCCTAGTCATAAAAAGCAAAAGCAAGGGTCAGAGGAATGAAATAGAAGATCTATAACTTGGAAAGAGAAAAAGAAAACTTGGAAACATAGGCAATTCTATCAATACTTGATGTAATGACCAAAATGCTTGATGAATCATTTTATGACATGTTTGAGGCACTATAAATAATGAAGTTGAGGTAGAGTGCATTAGTATGATAGAGTGCATTATCCAAGAGCCTGGTCATCGAATGACAAGCCTTAGAAGACAAAATAGATTAACTTCTCAACATTCAAGCAAGGAAGTAGATCCTAGGCTTCAAAATCATCAGTTTGGGACACTTGAGCACAATATTAATAATTTTCATTGACAAGGTTCAAACTTTGAGTGCATGGCACAATAATGTGGAAAGATTCCTAGAAGATGACAAGGAGCTTATTGCAAGGATTGAATAGCTTCTTGGGACTATGCTTACAAATATTGCACAACCCACTACCATTGAAATCATAAGTGATAAAGAATTCAAGCATATGGATACCTTAGTAACCCAAGAGATCAAAGGAAAGAGCCAAGGCAAATCTGGAGTTGATAACAGTAAGATCCTAGATATGATATTCAATGTTGGAGAAAAGATAAATGAAGCTAGGAGAATTAAATAAGCCATGGCCAAAAATGATAGAGAACTCAAAGACTTAGCAGATCAAGAGGAGGAGTGTATCTTGAAGCCTACTATGGATCTAGATCTAGTTGATGAGCAACATACTAAAGCCATGAGCATCCTCCAATAGTAACAAGTAGAGGCCTCAACAGCAAATTAGACAATATTCTATTTTGTAGAATTTTGTAACTTTTTGAAATAGAATATTCCATTGTAAAGGCATGTGTTAGTATTTTAGCATATTGCCCCAAGGTCAATCAAATTGTAGAAATAAAGTGTATTCTAGAACCGTCTTAGGAAGGATAGATATCATTATCTTTTGTACTCCTGTGTATTGTAACTAACTAGTACACTGCCTAATATTTCTATAAAAGCATGTATTACCATTTGTAAAAGGGAGATAATTTTGAGCAACTTCTGTACACTTGAAGCAATTAATATAATCAAAAAAATCTGCAAGAATTGTCAACATTTTATATGTCAATTGCTAATATATCTTTTCTCTCAATTACTAGTAAATGTCTTGAATTTGAATTATGTGTTTGAATTTTGAGTTGCATTTTCTAATGACATGGTTTCTAATTTATGCATATGCTAGATTAGTTTGAGGATATTAAGTTTTGCTTCACTTCATTTTTCTCTATATTCAAATGTGTTATTGCTATTTGATTATAGTTGTAAATCCCTAAAGTATATTGGGTTCTTACTTATGACTCTTTACATTATACTTTGAAGTTTTCTTGGTGTATAGTGGAATTTGAGCTTAGGCTATGTTCCATTATATATTGGTTGAATGCATACACATTTGTAATTGATACTTTGTCATAATGGTTAAGACTAAAATTGGTAATCACTCATTTCTTTTTTGTCTTACCCTTCTCTTTGCTCCTTTTTACACTATATCACTTTAGTTTTAGATTCATTATAAATATCCACTTAGATTAGTCTGTAGCTTAAGTATGGATCATAATTCACTAAGTATTAACATAAAATCTCTACAACTCACAAAGAATGGACCATGATGGCTCCCAACCATCACTCATTATAAATTTGTGGGACACCAATACATATCTCTATCATTATTTCACCATAGGTGACATCAAGTTGCCACAACCTACTACTCATGCTCTAAAATCCTTGAATTATAAAATGAGAAGTGTTCTTT
Organism: Torreya grandis; assembly: GCA_037957365.1. NCBI lineage: Eukaryota > Viridiplantae > Streptophyta > Pinopsida > Cupressales > Taxaceae > Torreya > Torreya grandis. The sequence continues at coordinate 152,955 of JARHVA010006277.1, forward strand.
AAACACTAAGGAACCCTATGGTGTATTTAGAGGCATCACCAAGGTGCTTCTCCATTGGTGATAGAACGAAGGTTAGATCTCCATGAATTCTTTGAATTTGTATTGATCTCAGCATGTCTTGATCTAAGATCAGTATATCTTATTATCTTTAGTGAATTATTTGCTTAGAAGTATAAATATCATTGATCCTTGCTGTTTGTGACACATCTTTGCGCTTTCTTAGACAAAGATTGAAGTTTTCTGGGATTTGATGCTTGTTTTCAGTAAATTTATCTTGAACTTTGAAAATCCATGGTATCTAAGGTTAGGACGGCTCATTTTGATCAAAGGTTGGCATATATTTTATATATTTGAGTTCCTTTGGGACTAGAATTATAAACATAGACCATATTCACATAATTGAATGCATCTTTGAGCTAATTAAATCAAATATCAATATCTTTTATTGTTTTTCATACAATATTTGCAAAATAATCTCAATGTGTAGGTCTAACTCTTATTCTTTATAAAATTTAACTTGATACATCATATTTTAGGTAGGATCTTCAAATTTCAAGATGGAATTGCCCAAGATTAGAATAAGATCACACTCAGAGACTAGGGAGCCTTTGCTAGAGCTTGAGGTTCACAGAAAATCTAGACATGACAAAGGTAGATGTGGGAGGTCCAAATCTCTTCCAAATTTACCTCTCCAAGGTATTTAGGCCTTCAACATTCATCCAATTATGGCTTGGTTGGGATAATATTCAATTAATGTACCAAGTGTGGTGCATGATCTCTCACGTAACCTTGAGAAGTATTTGCCTACATTTAGTCCATTGATATTACAACTACTAAAGAGCACATTAAGTCCTTTAAATTTGCCTTAACATTGGTAAATGTTTTTCATGAGGATGTATCTCATAGGTTATTCCCCTTCACTTTTAAATATGTTGCTTATGAATGGTTCTTGAATTTGCCTGACAATTACATCACTAGTTAGGATGTTTTCACTAATGTTTTTATAGATCAATTTGGTAAAATTATCAATCCTTGTGTTATTTAACATCAGTTCACCACTATTAGAAGTGATGAAAGTGAGCCTATTAGGTCCTTTAATGCTATATTTCAAAAAATATATAGTAGGACCATAGAACCCTATAAACCTAATGATGTCTTACCCTTAAAAATCTATAAGAATATAGTAGATCCCATGACCTCTATATTTTTGAAGAGGTCCATGCTAGTTATAACTTCATTAGCTAAGGCCTATTTTGAGTTAGTAACCATCAATGATCAGATGCATCCCCAAAGATAAATGGCATACTATGTGCCAAACATCAACCCACATATGCCTATGATAAACTTATTCCCTAATAATAACTAGAATACCCCAGCATTAAACCAACTCCTAAACCTCAATCAATTACCATTAAGTCATGTTACTCCTAATCAGAACTTAGGATTCCTAAATCATCCTACTAATGGCTTAAATCCAAATGATCAAAAGGCTTTAGTACCATCTACTAATAATAACTAGGTACATAATTCTAAAACTCCTAAAAATGAAAATGAATATATCTTAAAAATGGTCCAAAAGTTGAGCACTGATTTTATTTAGTTGTAAAAATAAGTATAATAGGCCAAATAATAGATTTTAGAATGATAGTTTTCATAACAATAAGAATAATGAGCCATATTTTGAAAAGAAGACCATGGACATTAGCCTCACTTACATTGCATTACCTGATTATTATAGGGTACATTACACAGCCAAACATGGCAAAATTTATTATATTGAGTTTTTCAAGGCCTTTAAGGATTTTCAAGAGGATTTGGATATATTTGAAGTGTTCCCCAATAAGGAAAGTGGTGCAGGTGCTTCTGGATCTAAGTCATCTAATCAAGCCTTCATGGTTGATACTTTTGATTTCCCCTTCCAAGAAGAGAATGAACTTAATGAGACCCTAAGGAGATCCAAGATTTTCAATAGTTCTTGAAGAAGACATATTCATTAGGGAATAGGGAAGAGAGATGGCCCTTGACTACCTCAACACTCCCAAATAATTTTGGAACTCCTCTAGACACCTCTTTAAGTAACAATCTAGAGCCACCTAGTGGGAGTAATTTTAAACCCAATGTTGATATTCCTCATTATTCTAATAAAATGATATAACATAGCTAAGGATATGAAAAATATAAAGGCTAATATCACTTTACATGAACTCACATAGATTATAGATAAAAGGGACCTCTTGTTAGAATCTTTGTCAAAGAAGTCCAACAATCCACCCAAGGCTGATCATGCCAATGTGATCATGCACAAAGCCAAGGCTGAGTCTCCTCCTTTCTTGCTCACTATTAGGATGTTTGGTAAGAACTTACATAATTGATTATTAGACTCAAGAGCTTCTAAAAACATCATGCCTATAGGTATAAGCAAAAAACTTGGCCTGACTCCTATTAAGTCTGATAGGGATGTCACCCAATTAGAAAAATCTAGAGTTAAGGTAATTAGAGAGCTTTTAAATGTTCACATACAACTAGATTTTGAGCCTAGGGTGTAGCAATTCATTGATATTCAAGTTTTTAATATACCTAATGTTTATAGAATCTTATTGAGTAGGTAATGGACCAAGGCTTTAAATCGTTACATGTCTAAAAATTGTTCACATCTATGGCTACCTTGGAAGGGATTCCCTAATCAAATTAGAGTTGAAAGAGAGCCAAGAATGAAATACATGATAACTAATTACAATGTTGTAAATGAGAGGGTTAAAATAATTGACTCAAAATTAAGGGTGTTTACCCTATAGACTGATCAGGTATGTGATCCCAAGAGTACTCATGTTATTCCTAGATTGTGGAAATTATATTTTGATGGTGCTAGGTGTAATGTTGGATCAGGTGTTGGTATTGTCTTAACTGACCTTACTAATAGAAATTACCATGATTCCTATGGGTTCTAATTCCATTTTACTAACAACCTTTTTGAATATGAATCCCTTATCTTATGCTTGTAATTTTATATAAAGAATAAAGTCAAAAAACTCCTTGTTTATGGGGATTCAGAACTAGTGGTCAACTAAGTAAGAAGAAAATACCAATGCAAGCTCTCATATCTTAAATGGTATAAGTTTAGAGTTGGTTCAAAGGAGAAGTTCAACAAAAAGTTCATCAGCAGGTTCAATCAAATGGTTCAAAGGCTTGGTTCAACAAATGAGTGGCACGCAGTGTTGAACCATTGAACCGTTGAACCATTTTTGGTTCAATCGGTCGATTCAATAGCTCGGTACAAGGGAGCGTCCCAAAGCCGAAGGACATGTGCCCTTGTGGATGGTAGTTCTAGGTTCAAAAGCCCTTCTAGAGGGTAGGGAGCACTTTGAAGGCAGCCAAAGGATAACAAGAAACCTGAAAGCAAAAGACAAGAATGAATTCTTTCAGACTTTTTATCTGAAGGAATTCCTTTGCATAAAAAGTTTGAAGAAATTTGGGGAGGCCGCAGGAGAGGAAAAAGCCAAAGAACTCAAAGGAATAGCAAAAGACTAAAAAAATTCTCATGAACTTTTATCTGCGGGAAAAGGCCCGTAGGAAAAAACCCGCAAAAAGAGCCCACAAAAAAGGCCTGAGGGAATTTGCCAAGGACGGTGACATCCTGAAAGCCGTCAATTTTAAGACAGTGAAATAGTCATTTGCTTGTGAATTGCTTGACTGCCAACCATGAAAAGAGCCCAAGGAATGCAGTGACCCACCAGAAGACCATCCCTAAGGGCTGAAGGAGCAAAAAGAGACAAAACCAGAATGAGACAAGGCAAGAAATAGACAAAGCATCCAAGTGGTTAAGAAGGTGTCAACTTAGGGAGTTACTCCAGTAAGTGATATAGTGTATGAAAATTGATCATTAGAAGGCACAAATAGCTAGTGAATAGACCCATTTTCTTCATTTTGCATTAATGAGCAGACAAGCAGCGTAATCGCCTTGAAGGAATGGTCTTGTAAGCAGACAAAAAGTGCGGCCCATAATTTCTCATATAATGTTTAAGTTGCTTGCTCTTCCCAATGATCAAAACACACATGGGTCATTTGTAAAAAGGGTGCCAAAGGGCCTCTTCTCTTCCTCTATATATTATAAAGCTTCTCATTTGAGAAAAGAGGACTCTCTTAGCCTTAAGGCAAAACTCTACCCAAAAATCTCTCGAGCTTGTAAGGTAGAGCTCTGCCAGTTTTTACCTTAAATTAAGACTTAGCATTTTTACCTCTATCTGGACTTGCACTTTAAAGTATATGTCTATGTTCTTCTTTTGTGTTAAGTCATTATCTTTCATGCTTTTCATAGATCAATTACATCATGTCCAGTGCATTGTTAAGTCTCTTTTCTATAGGTCTGCCAGAAGTGTTCCTAAGGGAATGTAGGTGCCTATGAATAGGCTGCCATAAGTGTGTCTGAGGATGCCTCTAGTAGTTTCTTCCTCCCTATATTTCCACAGACCCCTAGCTGACTGTTGCATAAGAGCTTCCCACTTTAGATGAAGTGTATGGGTGCTTCTTTTGGTGAAAAGTGTATATTTAGGCTGGGTGGGTCACATTTTCTAGTGTATCACCTTTTCATTTTTAGGCTTAGGTTCTGTTTTCAGCATCTCTCTCTCCCTTTTCATCCCCCCCTTTTTTCATTTTATTTGTTAGCAGTAGGAGAAACTAGGGCCTAAAATATACATCAGAGGGAGCTAGCCCTTATCTAGAGACTCTCCCCTCCATCTTTGTCAGTCCCATAAGCAAGAGGGGAGTTTCCATTATTGTGTGTGGAAGGGCAGTAGCTAGGCCTCCTGCCTCGGGTGCAATCCACTGCATCAACAATTTTTGGCACACCTGGTGGGACCAACTAGGACAAGTTGTGTCCACAGAGTTGAAGAATTTTTGGTGTGTTCTTCAACCAACTAGCCTTTAGAGGCTTTTACATCAACACCAATGGTGACTCTGAGTTAAATCAATTAGTTAAGCAGTTCTGGTGCCATCAACAAGCAGTATTTTGGTATGTATAATTCCTTCGTTCAAAGCCATGGACCCTATTTTCCTTGGCCAATCTAGATATGATCCTTACCAGCCTTATGGTGATCCTTACTAGATTCAATATGACCAGTCTCAACCCTATCATAAGTTATATCAGCCTTATGCCCACTCTTCTCAATGTGTCACTTCTCCCACTCAACCTAGTCTATTTGCCAATCAACCCATTTCCACCATCAAATGAGCACTACTGCGATACGAAAAGTATGTAATAGATCTTGACACCAAAAGGGGATGTGGCCAAGAAATTCTTGATCATGTCATCCATCAAGTGAGAAATGCACTAGATCAGGTTAAGAGTGAATGGGCTCCTATTGAAAGAGCCAATTGGCAAAGGATTACAAGTGAGATGCTAGATGTGAGTGGTATGATTGCATTTTTGGAAGAGAAGCTAAGTATTTATGAGAGGTAGCCTTACCAAGTCCATCAACCTGCATACTCGCTACCCCAAGTATCATATCAGTCATATATAGCCCTTGCTTATGAGCTAAGTCAAGCCTGTCAAAGTGCTTTCCCTAATCATGTTGAGGAGAGTTTTGAAACAGTAAATTGTGTGTTTCAAGCTGATCTTGATAGACAGATCGAAATGGAAAATCTTTAAATGTAGCAGTCTATTTTGGTAGCAAGGGAAGTGGAATCCAAACCCTCACTACCCTCTCACATTGTGGCCCCATCACTCCAAAAGGAGATGCCCAGTCCAAATATCTTGAGCTAGAATAAAGTGGTTGAGTCATGGAATAGCAAGGAGGAGAAAGACATTATCCAAGAGTGTGAGGTACAAAATGAGGTTAGTCCTTTTCAAGTCCCTCCCACCCTTCCTCAAGAAGCTTCTTGCATTTCATGGCAACCTTCATGCACTCCCCATCTCTATAATGATTCCTATGAGCTCTAAGAGGTACAAAATGAGGATAATATGGCTAAGTAGATTGAGGAATTAGAGGCTAAGATGAGATTGCTTAGAGAAAGAGAGATGGAGTTTTCAGACCTTGTAGGGGAGACTGCGCCAAAAGATACCCCTTCCACCAATCCATAAGCTAATTTCAATATTGATGAAGTGTTGGTAAAGTGGAGGGATGAAAATCAAGAAATTTTAGCCCAAGGTTTGCCCCCTCCTATTCTAGAGAAAAATCCCTCTTGTGTGCCAAATCCTTTCTATCAGATGGCACTTGCTCATTCTGACTCATCTAATGCATCAATTGATCCTACCTTTAATCTTGTATGCCTAGATTTTTAGCATGCCTCTTTTCAAATATCTCTTCCTGTACATGATCAGACCCTCCCAAATCTTCCCTAGCCTCCTCAAGTCTTTCAACATGATCTCCAAATTCCAAGCTAGAAGAAGGAATATCATGAACCAGCTCAAGACCTTGAAGAAGATAAAGTTGTTACCTATTCACAGAAGCAAGATTCTAATCCCAAGATCATGAGTTGGAAGCAAATAGTAGAATCTTGGGGTAGAAAGGAAAAGGAGGAGAAATTTTTTGCTCAAAACCTTAAAGAAAAAGAGGCTGCTCCTACTCCCAATGATGTTTGTGACCTCCAGGAAAGGCTCTTCCAAGAGGATATAGACAGGCTAGATTACAGAGTTAGAGTCTAGAGAGAGATTCCTCAGCCAGTGTGTGATGGACTGTTTAGACCCAATAGCACATTCCATGTCTGAACACACCCCACCTACACATCTCCAAGAGAGTTATCAGGCCACACCTGATATAGATGAAGTGATAACCATATGGAAAGAGGAGAATCATTTGATTCTAGTTCAAGGACTGCCTCCTCTTCCACATTAGTTCATCTGTCAGCCTTCCACTTCACCCCTTCTAGAGGAGGAACCTGTCTTGAAGGAAGTAAGTGAAGAGGAGTATGCTTAGTTCATGACTGATCAGGGAGACTTCATAAGTGTGGATGAGGAGGAAATCACCATAAGTACCCCCTTTGATGAACAAGAAGATAATCACAAGCTTTTGCCTCTATCTCTGGTGATGAAGAAGTGATTTCTGCACCTTTTCTCATTTTGCAAGACATTATGGAGGGGCATGGACACTTTCTTTGCCATGCTTTGAATGATTTTTTTAAAGTCATTGGGGTAAGTTACACTATTCTTCAAGGGGGCTATGAGCTGGCTAAGAGTGGAGAAGGCGGCATTGGGACTCAAATAAGTATGCAAAGGGGTTGTAAGCTTTCAGATTTATCCCTTCAAGAGGTTGGTGAATTTGAAGATATTTTCCTTGAAATTATCAAGGAGGATGGTCATACCATGGAACCCGAGCATGAGGCAGAAGAGAACAAGCTAGTCAATGACGCATATTAAGGGGCTTATGGTGATGAGCCAATAGTGATTGATTTTTTGATGAGATACACCAGCATGAAGAACCAACAAGAGGCAAGCTTCCAAGAATAAATAGAGTATGTGTTATGTTGTGGAGATAAAAGCTTCAACTTGTTACAGACAAAGAAAATAAGGTTGCTGAAGACACAAAGGCACCGGCATTGACAGCATGACCGATGTCAGTCATTATCAGTGCAGAAGGCAATCGGCATCGGTAGGAAGTCAGCTGACATCGACAGCACCAGGCAAGCAAGGACCGACGTCGGTCACCTGTGTGTTCTAGAACTGTTCATTGCATGAACAGTTAGTTTAATGAATGAAGTGTTTGAATGTAAAGGCTATTTCAAGTCTTGAGTTGTGTGGATAATTATAGTAATCTAAGAGTCTAAGTTATCGTTTAAGTCTGGGATCTATTTATAGACCCATTGGCATGTATTGTAAAGAGTGCTAGTGAAGAGAATAAAGTGTGTGTTTCTCCTAGTTCCATTAATGAGCTAGAAAGGAAGGCAAGGAAGATCCTTCCATTGTAAGTATGGTCTGTTGAGTTGCAGGTTACAGGTTCATGGGAGATCAACTTGAAGTACTATAGGGTGCTTAGTGTACTGGCAGAGTTATTACTGACTGGTTGGAGAGGTGAACACCAATTCTATGTGTGAGTTGGTTGTTGGGACCGTTTTTGGTAGGAGAGTGTTTGGAAGAAGAATTAATGTACACTTGGGGTATGGGAAGCCTTTGTAAGGTGGAAGAGTGTGGTGGTTCTTTATTGTATTCTTTTTTGTACAAGTATTAATATAAGATTGTATATTGTCTCTCATATTCTATGTTATTGGTGAATTCTAGTTACTTGTGCTTCTGGTTATTTCCACATGTTTAATTGCTTAAGTTTGGTAATCATATTGTGCTCTTTCTGAGGAGCAAGATCCTAACAAGTGGGATCAGAACAAGTGTGTTTGTTCTTGGATTCCCCAACAATTGGTATCAGAGCATGTTAGTTGTTCTAGGTACCTGACAAGTGGTATCAGAGCTTTTGGTTGGGATACTAATAGATTGGATTAGATTTGGGTAGTGTGTGTTGATTACAGGTTACTCATAGGGGTTTTTGTTTGAGTGGGAGTAGAGCAATGGTAGAGGATAGTAACCTATGAATGGAGAAGTTTAATAGCAGGAGTTCCAAGTTCAGGTATGGTAGAATAACCTGCTGGAGATATGAAAAGAAAGAGCAGGAAAAGAAAGATTGTTGGTTGGTAGTAGATCAGCATGAAGGACATGAAGAAGAAGTAGATGTTGCAGAGTTCATTGCACAAGATGCTCTGGTATGTTCTTTGGATAAAGTAGAATCTAGGGTTTTAGATTTTAGTGCCTCTTTTCATGCATCCCCAAATAGGGAATTTTTTCATGAGTATGTCCAGGGAGACTTTGGAGAAATTTGTGTAGGGGATGGAAAGCCTTGTCAGATGGTTGGCAAAGGGAAAGTGAAGCTAAAATTGTAGATAGGTAACACATGGGTGTTAAAAGAGGTCATGCATGTCCCAGTCTTGGAGCGGAATTTGATTTTCGTAAGAAGTTTAGGTGAAGAGGGTTGCACAGTAACTCTCACAGTGGACTCTTGGAAGGTTTACAAGGGTGCACTTGTTTTATCAAGAGGTGAGAAAATAGGTACGCTTTATCTATCTACTTGTATTACTAATTCTCTTTTTGGGTTATCTACTTCAGCTATAGATTCAAAGATGTGGCTTAATAGGCTTGGTCACATGAATAAGAAGGAGATGCATGTTCTTGAGTCAAAGGGTATGCTTTCAGATTTGAAGAGCATAGATCGAGGTTTCTGTATGTAGAAGAAGAAGGTGACGTTTCTTGAGGAATTCGATGTTAGTGACAAGAATAAGAAAGCCTTGGTTTTCAAGGAGAAGGTGACGGATAGAGTTCAGCACAAGGGACAAAAGAATTCTGAGCAGAGCAAGGGTGATTTGGACAAGGGTTTGATCCAAAAGGAGCTCGCGAGAAGAAGTTATTTCCATAGAGACCGACGTCGGCAAGAAAATTGGCATCAGCATCTAGATAGGGACCAACATCAGCTATGTGTAGATCGACATCGATGACTTAGGGTAGATAAACACCACCGTCGATAAGGGGGAACTAACGTCGGTGATGAGACAGTCGCAGGGAACTGACATCAATCGGTTGCAAACTGGAATGTGATTGGCATCGGTCACTAAGACAAATTTTGGGTGGACAGCAAGCTGTCAAGAAGTCTCAAGCACCCATATGGAGGACCTAAAGGGTATGTAAGCCTCAAATTCATCATTTCCCTTCTTTACACTACTTGTTGCTCACTTATGGCATAGAACCAAGAAGTTGTTAAAGAAGCAGAACAGGTAGATCCAAGAAATAGTGGGAGCTTGGCATGGATGGAGGATGTGATTCTTTGGAGGAGAACCAAACAAGAGTTTTGGATGGAGTTGCCAGCTGGAAGTAAGCACTGAGAGATGAATGGATGTTTAGGATGAAGAAGAGTGGAAATGGATACGTGAGACGGAAGATCAGGGTATATGGTCTTGTATAAGCTGCAGGGCAATGGAGGTTTGATCATTATGTTTCTCTTTACCAAGTTGGATAATATTAGCTACATTATCCTATTAATGTATGATGTGCTTGCTGTAGGGTTACATATATAGGTATTGTTAAACTAAAGGTAAAGCTAGTTCAAGGGTGTGTCATGGAGAATCTGGGAGCAGCAAGATTCTTTGGCATGAGTGTGTTCTACGAATATGGAAGGTCATATGTTGACTTTGTTTCAGGATGATTGTGTGAGACCGGTTAGCACGTTGATGGTTGGATAGTTCACAGAATAGGGTCTTGATTCACATAATGAGGTTAAGTGCATGGTATGTACTAGACCTGAGTTTTCCCAAGTAGTGGGAGTTGTCACAAGTTTGGAGCTAATTCGAGAAAGAAGCATTGGAGGGTAGTTCAGTGGATTCTTAGAGGGACCAGCAGTAGGTGCACATGCTATGCAGGTTCAAGTTATTTTCTACATGGTTTGTAGATGTGGATGTGGCAGGTGATTTGGATGACAGGTTTTGCACTATAGGTTTTGTGGTGGTTGGTCTTCAAGAGTGATCTTAAAGAGGGATACAAAGCCAAGGGAACAAACTAGATGGTGTATAGGTACAGGTATAGTTGCAGCTATTTATCTCCAAGTGGGAGATTGTTAAGTTGTGGAGCTAAAAGCTTCAACTTATTACAGACAAAGAAAAGAAGGTTGCTGAAGACCCAGAGGCACCGGCATCGGTAGCATGACCGACATCGATCATTATCAGTGTAGAAGGCAACCAACATCGACAGGAAGTCGGTCGACGTCAGTAGCACCAGGCAAGCAGGGACCGACGTCAGTCGCCTATGTGTTCTAGAACTATTCATTACACGAACAGTTAGTTTAGTGAACGGAGTGTTTGCATGTAAAGGCTATTTTGAGTCTTGAGCTGTGTGGATAATTATAGTAATCTAAGAGTCTAAGTTATTGTTTAAGTTTGGGATCTATTTATAGACCCATTGGCATATATTGTAAAGAGTGCTAGTGAAGAGAACAAAGTGTGTGTTTCTCCTAGTTCCATTAATGAGCTCGAAAGGAAGGTAAGGAAGATCCTTCCATTATAAGTATGGTCTGTTGAGTTGCAGGTTGTAGGTTCATGGGAGATCAACTTGAAGTACTATAGAGTGCTTGGTGTACTGGCAGGGTTATTATTGACTGGTTGGAGAGGTGAACACCAATTCTGTGTGAGAGTTGGTTGTTGGGACCATTTTTGGTAGGAGAGTGTTTTGAAGAAGAATTACTATACACTTGGGGTGTGGGAAGCCTCTGTAAGGTGGAAGAGTGTGGCGGCTCTTTATTGTATTCTTTTTTGTACAAGTATTAATATAAGATTGTATATTGTCTCTCATATTCTGTGCTATTGGTGAATTCTAGTTACTTGTGTTTCTGGTTATTTTTGCATGTTTAATTGCTTAAGTTTGGTAATCATATTATGATATTTTTGAGGAGCAAGATCCTAACAAGTGGGATTAGAAAAAGTGTATTTGTTCTTGGATTCCCTAACAACTGGTATCAGAGCATGTTAGTTGTTCTAGGTACCTGACAGTATGTATATGTTGGAAGCATGTTTTAATCTGATCCACTCAGTTACAAGCCAACCCAGGTGGCAAGCAAGAGGATCGGGTCACCAACTCTCCATTTCATTCAGCCACTTGTCTGGCACCATAAGTTTCCTTACCACAAAGGAGACTTAAGAAGTTTTCCCTTTGATCTAGGAGGGAGGCAATTTTTCCTAGTTAGCTATATATAATAGTTTGCTTTTAGTTTCTTTTCCTACTTTCCCTAAGTGTAGTTTGCATAAGTAGTGTTTTTAGTCTTGTGTGTGCTTTCCTTTGTGTTTGGGGTAGAAAGCTTAATGTTTGATTCTTGGATCTTTGGGCTTGTTGCTAACCTTTTTTCAAAGCTGTAATCTGACTTCATGCCCAATGGATTTCAAGGCAACTAGTCTTTAAGCATAGCAGGCATGCTTCCCCTGGGAGTCACCAATTTGTTGACTATTTTTTGCCCAACAGGCCAAAAATTGGTCCCCTTTTGTCCCTATTATTTTGGTTCATTTCATTTTTTGATTTTGCACAAGTCCAAGAATTTCTACAAACTCTACAAGTCTATTTCTATGGACTCTATAGGTTTATTTCTATGGAATCTACAGGTCTATTTCTGCAGACTCTACAGGTTAGTCTTTTGGCACATGAAGAATCAGTTCAAAGAGTGATGGGTTTTACAAGGCTTCTTTAGGCTCTTGTCTGAAGAAATTCACAAGGAAGGTTGGCATCATTGAACCATTGAACCATTGAACTAGTTTAATGCCTTGGTTTAACACCTTGGTTCAATTAGAAAGTTCATCGCTCAAGTTTAACGCAAAGTTCAATAGCTGAGTTCAATAATTTTAGTTCAACACCTTGGTTCATCGGCAAAGGTTCAATGCTTGGTTCAATCAGCAAGTTCAACACTTTGGTTTAAAGCTCAAGTTCATCAGCCTTGGTTCATCACTTGATTCAATCACTTGGTTCATCAGCTTTGGTTCAATCACTTGGTTCATTGGCCTTGGTTCATCAGACAGTTCAACGAGCTTGGTTTAACGCTCAATTCAAAGGCTCAGCTCAACAAATGAGTGGCACGCAGTGTTAAACCATTGAACCGTTAAACTGTTGAACCATTTTTGGTTCAATCGGTCGATTCAACGGCTTGGTTTAAGGGAGCATCAAAATGCTGAAGGACATGTGCCCTTGTGGAGGGTAGTTCTGGGTTCAAAATCCCTTACAGAGGGCAAGGAGCACTTTGAAGGCAGCCGAAGGATAATAAGAAACCTGAAAGCAAAAGACAAGGATGAATTCTTTTGGACTTTTTGTCTGAAAGAATTCCTTCAGACAAAAAGTCTAAAGAAATTTGGGGAGGCCACAGGAGAGGAAAAAGCCAAAGAACCTAAAAGAATAGTAAAAGACTGAGACAATTCTCATGGACTTTTGTCCATGAGAAAATTGTCTGCGAGAAAAGGACCAAGGGAAAAAACTTTTAGAAAGAGCCCACAGAAAAGGCCCAAGGGAATTTGCCAAGAATGGTGATGTCCTAGAAGCCATCAATTTTAAGACAATGAAATAGCCATTTGCTTTTGAATTGCCTAAGCACCAACCATGAAAACAGCCCAAGGAATGTAGTGACCCACCAGAAGACCATCCCCGAGGGCTAAAGGAGTAAAAAGAGACAAAACTAGGATGAGACAAGGCAAGAAACAGACAAAGCATCCAAGTGGTGAAGAAGGTGTCAACTCAAGGAGTTACTCTAGCAAGTGATATAGTGTATGCAAATTGATCATTGGGAGGCAAAAATGGCTAGCAAATGGACCCATTTTCTTTATTTTTCATTAATGAGTAGACAAGTTGTGTAATCACCTTGAAGGAGTGGTCTTGTAAGTAGATAATCAGCGTGGCCCATAATTTCTCATATGATGTTTAAGTGGCTTGCTCTTCCCAATGATTGGAATGCACATGGGTCATTTGTAAAAAGGGTGCCAAAGGGCCTCTTCTCTTCCTCTATATATTGTAAAGCTTCTCATTTGAGAAAAGAGGACTCTCTTAGCCTTAAGGCAAAACTCTGCCCAAAAATCCTCGGGCTTGTAAGGTAGAGCTCTGCCAATTTTTACCTTGAATCAGGACTTAGCATTTTTACCTCTATCTAGACTTGCACTTTAAAGTATATGTCTGTGTTCTTATTTTGTGTTAAGTCATTATCTTTCATGCTTTTCACAGATCGATTACATCATGTCCAGTGCATTGTGAAGTCTCTTTTCTGCAGGTCTGCCAGAAGTGTTCCTAAGGGAATGTAGATGCCTATGAATAAGCTGCCATAAGTGTGTCTGAGGATGCCTCTGGTAGTTTCTTCCTCCCTATATTTCCATGGACCCCTAGCTGACTATTGTAGAAGAGCTTCCCACTTCAGATGAAGTGTATGGGCACTTCTTTTGGTGAAAAGTGTATATTCAAGCTGGGTGGGTCACATTTTTTGGTGTATCACCTTTTCATTTTTAGGCTTAGGTTCTATTTTCAGCATCTCTCTCTCCCTTTTCATCTCCCCCCCCTTTTTTCATTTTATTTCTTAGTAGTAGGAGAAACCAAGGCCTAAAAGATGCATCAGAGGGAGCTAGCCCTTATCTAGAGACTCTCCCCTCCAGCTTCACCGGTCACATAGGCGAGAGGGGAGTTTCCATTGTTGTGTGTGGAAGGGCGAGAGCTAGGCCTCCTACCTCAAGTGCAATCCATTGCATCAACAATTTGGTAGGTTTATGTGACCCTATCTCTAAATTTTTTACAATTGAATGTCTATAGAGCTCTTTGTAAAGTAGATTTTCTCTTCAAACCCTATCTTCAATTACATTTTGACCAATTTTAAATAAAAGGGGGGGTTAGTATGTGTAATATTCAATGGATGTGGATCCACACCCCTTGTGTGGGCACACTACCTATATGCCAATACTTTGAAGAGGGATCAAGCCATATGTAGTTATCCCTTTAAAAGTATTTGGTTCAATTGTGATATGAGAATGCAAGGAAATGTTAAACTAGGTGTGCTTGAGATGACTAGGGATAGGTGTAAGGATTTGAATAAGTTGGAAATAGTATTGGATGGTTATATTTATAGAATAGGGAAGATTGATTGAGTAGTCTTACTTATATTCTTGTTTTCTTTATGAGATTTGACAACCCTTTCTAAATTATTTTTGAATTGGCTTATATAGGGATCTATTGGTCATGGGTTAAATGTAATCTTACTACGCTGACATAATGAAGAGGAAGAATTAGGGAAAATGGTAATTTGGGCTCAAAATGTGATTGGATAAGAGTACCAAAAATGGTACCCCCTTGGGTCCACCACTATAGTCTAATTTGGGTGCTATTGTCCTAAAGGTACAAGACCTAGGGGGATGGAATAAGCATGGAAAAAGGGTCCTGACTAAGTTAGAATGAGGTCTTGAAAGCCTACAAGTGACTAGGAATTAGTGAAAAGGTGATTATAAGGGTCATGAGAGCAAGCAAGAGGGATCTAAGGAGTGGGAGTAAGCCACACTCAAGTTACTAGTTTTTAATTTTTATATGACTACATTTGCTCCCCCTTTATTCTAGTGATGCAACAAAGCAAAATACTAGGATAAAGGAAAAAGAGAAATCATATCTACACTTACCTTTAAGGTTTAATCTCATGAAGCTATTATGATGTTAGATGTTCATAGAGAGAGCACACTATGAAGTATGAATTTGCAAGAAAAAATAAGAGTAGATCAATGCTTACTAGATACATTGTATCTAAAATAAGAACGTACAAATTTGGATAAGAGAGAGGAAGAGAAAGGAATGAATACACCTCATCAGGTACGTAGACCAATACAAAACCTATTATGATGTTAAGTAATGTTAAGTAATGCTAAGTAATGTTGGATGGTTTATACTAAGAGTAATATCATGAACAAATTCGAGTGATCAATTCCCCAAAAAATGGCTCAAGAATTCAAAGGTTGGCCCTTTGGCTCCATCATCACCCACTGAGTGAAGCTAAGTGGTCATGCATGTGTTGATTGATGTCTAGCCTATGTGTCTAATCCCTATGAATAGGTGGCTCAAGAATACAAAGGCTAGCTAGTCCTTTGGCTCCATCATTGCCCTGTGAAGTGAAGCTATGAATTGATATCGGTATGAAATGTAGGTCTTAATTTAGTTAAAGGGTCTCAAATGATAAATCAATAAATAAGATACTAACTTGTGAAATTTATTAATAATTAAAGCTTTTTTAAAAATAGTAATAAGAGGGAGAAAATAAGATAGCTTAAAATGTGTTGATCTGATTGAGACAAGATATGATATTTACTATGCAGGCTTGAGACATTGTCACAAACAAGATTTTGCCTTTCATTTTCTAATTGGATAAGAGCACCAAAAGTGGATAGGAGTGGCACTGACATTGTAGTCCTTGTCTAGCATTATTTTTGTGAGGATCTGAGCTTTTTGAGTTTTGTTCGGTAGGTCTATGTGACCCTATCTCTAAAGTTTCGGTAGTCGAACGTATGTAGATCTCCCTGTAGAGTATATTTTATCTTCAAACCCTATCTTTTATTATACTTTACAAAAAATTGAATAAGAGGGGGGGTTAGTATGTCTAAGATTCATTAGACATGGATCCACACCCCTTGTGTGGGCACGTTGCCTACATATCAATACTTTGAAGAGGGATCAAGCCATATGTAGTTCTCCCTTTGAAAGTGCTTGGTGAAATTATGATATGAGAATGAAAATAAATGCTAAACTAGGTGTACTTGAGATGACTAGGGATTTATGTAAGGATTATAATAAGCTATAAATAGTATTGGATGGTTGTATGCAGAGAATAGGGAAGATTACTTGAGTAGTCTTACTTGTATTCTTGCTTGCTTTATGATATTTGCTAACCCTTTCCAATTGATCTTTGAATGGGATTATATATCAATCTACTGGTCATGGGTTAAATACAATCATGTTAGACTAACATAATGAAGAGGAGGAATCAAGGGAAAATGGTAATCTAGGCTCAAAATGTGTTTGGACAAGAGCATCAAAAAGGGGGCACCCTAGGGTCCAGTGGTATAGTCCAAGTTGGGTGCTATTGTATTGAGGGTACAAGACCTAGGGGAATGAAATAAGCATGGAAAAAGGGTCCTAGCTAAGCTATAATAATATCTTAAAATCCTATAGGTGAATAAGAATCAATGAAAAGGTGCCTAGAAGGGTCATGAGAGCAAGCAAGAGGGATATATGGATGGGAGTCACAAGCCACACTCAAGTTTCCAATTTTGTTATTTTATATGACTATATTCCCCCCCTTTATTCTAGTGATGCAACAAACCAAAATACTAGGATAAAGGAAAAAAGAGAAAGCATACCTAAACTTACCTGTAAGGGTGAATCTCATGAAGCTATTATGATGTTGGGTGTGCATAGAGAGAGCATGTTGTGAATTATGAATATACAACAAAAAACAAGAGTAGATTAGTTATTACTAGATACATTGCATCTAAAATAAAAACATACAAATATAGATAAGAGAGAGGAAGAGAAAGGAATGAATACACCTCACCAGATACGCAGACAAATATAAAACCTATTGTGATGTCGAATAATATTGAGTAATGTTGGATGATGTTATACCAAGAGTAATATCACAAACAGAGTTGAGAGCTAAATTTCCCAGAAACTGGATCAAGAATGTAAAGGTTGGCCCTTTAGATCCATCATCACCCACTAAGTGAAGCTAGGTGGTCATGCATGTGTTGATCAATGTCTGGATTATGTGTCCAATCCCTTTGAAGAGGTGGTTTAAGAATATAAAGCCTAGCTAGTCCTTTGGCTTCATTGTTATCTTATGAAGTGAAGCTATGAATTGATATCAGTATAAAATATAGGTCATATGAGATGGATCTTGAAGCTCATGAATGTATTGTGAGATCATAATGTTGGCATGGATATCCAAATGTGTGATGGAAACTAGGCCACTCTTGGCCACTCTAAAAGATGGAAATTAGGCTTATATGAAAACCACTCTGAAACTGAGAATCTAGCTTATGTGCAAGCCACTCAAGAACTCAAGAACTTGAGAGGGTAGGTTTATATGAAATATACTGAAATGATGCCAACCACCTACAAATGGAATAAGGCACAAAACTATTAAGAATGTTTGGACAATGTTGAACTAGGAAAGAAAAGAAACAAATGTGCCATGCACATTGCCCCAATCACTGATGTCTAGAACATGGATTTTGATCTAAAAGTTATACCAACGACCATATCTAAAACTTGAAGTGAGATCCATCATGTCACAAATAATACCCCCTATATTTAGATTCTCTAAGCAAAATGTATATTGAAACTATTGATTTTGAACTGGTCTAGCTGTGCAAATCTACAGTTGAACCTACTTTTCTACCTACTTCTAAAAATTCTAGTTTTTTATTATTTGGATAGGATCACTAGAAATGAATAGTATCACTATTGGTGTTATAACCCAGTCTCAATACTATTATCTTGGGCTAAATATGATGACTATTCTAGATTCTTCACTGTCTACCTGGTTTGTTTTGACTAGTTTGATGTTTGATTGCTATTTTGAGTGTTCTAAAACTAAATTTTTTGGCTAATAGGAGCTCTGATCTTTGTGACAAAACCCCTATTTGTTACCCCCTCTTTTGAGGGTAAGAATAGAGACCATGCAATGACTTCCCTCAAAATAAATTGCCCTAAAAGTGTGTTATATTGTAAAATATATGATATAGTAATGATAATTGATAAGATATCTCAAAATATAGCATGGTTTGTATTAAGAGATTGTTATATCAACAGGGGTATGCCTAAATATATATAACAATGTAAAAGCATGTACAATGTACTGAACTAGAACTAGAAGTGTTGTTAATTGTTAGTCATCATAAAGGGATGAAGCATGATGTCCATCATGGCATCTAAGAAGCAAGATAATGCATGATTTGGATCTTGGCATTGTAAACAATCAAAAGCAATCAAGCACACAAGATAGAAGCAAGAACCGTATAAAAGTTGCCAAGGGTCTAAGAAAACAAGGGACATCAACACATGTCACTCAAACTAAAAAATAAGCATACAAATCATGTTTAAATTCCACATACACATACAGTTTAAATAAGCAAGTTGGCATGATAGCCATAATCACATAGAAGAGTAAAGGCAAGGGACATTGGAAAATGTCCAAAGGCACACACATAAATAGAAGTAAAAGACATTGGAAAATGTCCTAGGGTACACACAAGACAGAAGCTAAGGACATTGGCAAATGTCATAAGGCACATACAGGAGACAAATAAGAACTGAGAAATGCAATCACATCTAGTTATTTAAATTAAGGAAGGAAATCATGAAAGAATTGAAAAATACAAGCACATCTAACTAATCAAATCAAGACTAGGTATATGCAAAGAAATACACAAGTGCTAAATACTAGTGAGTGTCGATAGAGTAATTTGTGTAAGCTAGTAAATAATGTACATCAACATGATAACTAGAGTGTGTGGTGTAGAAATTACATAGCCTAGATAGTGAGTCGTGTATAATATGCCTCCATTAGGTATGTATATCAATGTATGTCTTATTATAGAAGTAGGATGCCCCCTCAATGGGTAGAGTGCAATCAAAGAGTTGGATGTCACTACAACACTCAAAAGAGATCAAGTGAAGCATGGTAATGTAGATAAATTAATAAACAATAGCATATATAATTCTAGCATGTTATTAGAAATGTAAATCATGGATAATGCATACAATCAAAATGTTTTTGGTGTTTTTGAGTTATTTGCATCTTTTTATATTTTGAAATATTTGAATGTTTTTTTTTTTGATATAAGCTATGTACAATAAAGCATAATAAACTAAGTAAAAATAGGATAATAAAAGATGATACTAACTTGATGAGTCTCATAAGAGACTCCCTATCATGGTGTCCTATATCACGGAGAGGAATCGTGCATGATCAGGAAGCATGATGGAGATCCTAAGACTATGGATCTAAAAGTTGTATATGTTGTAAATGCTCTAAAGTCTCTAAAGTGGGAACTAACTATGGGATCCACCTATAACTCTAAAAAGTGGATGCAACTATAGGTCTCTTAGGGACCCATCTGGTAGTAAGATAAGATCTTTGAACATGTGTTCTATGTGTAGATGTATGAGATCTCAATGAGATTACCCTGGGTATGAACATTTTAGATGGAAGCTATCTAAAATCTTGAAGTTATGGATGTGTATGAACCCTTTGTGCTAGCAATGGATGCCTCAAGTATGTCTGAATTTATACCAAAGTAAGAATTAGAACTAGTGGAGAAACTATAATTGGTGGCAAAGCTAAAACTAGTGACTATGGAATAGTAGATGGATCTAAAGTGGGGAGTGGTAACTCATATGGAACTCCACCAACTATAATAACCTAATTATCATGAATGAATTTCATGTATATGTGAAATTTAGAAGGTATTTCATGAAGTTTTTGAATCCATGGTTGACCAAGTAACATATCAAAAACTCCTACACTAGGAACAATTGTGAATGGTGTGTCTATGTTTGTTGGACCAACCTATATAAGAAGTACAATCTCACCTAATTAACTCTGTATGTGCCCAAAAATCTATTTATAACTATGTATATTGGGGTAATATCTTTCTCTGAATATCTTAAATGCTATAATAATGTCATAGTGCACATTTTTACACTAGATCCATTGTTGATAAAAACACATGAATAGGATAATTATGAATGTAAGCTCTGATAAAGAGTGCATGATAATCTGAATCATCCTCAATGATCTCCTACTCTAAGAAAGAGATGGAAGGTCTAGTTGGAGCTCTAGAATTGTATATAGCAATAATGTTGTTCAAAGGATGTAACTCAATTGAAGGTGCCCTGTATGTATCTAGTGGTGTAAGTGCATGATATGCATGGTGAACCCCTAATGTATCCCATCTCTCCTATTTTGAATGCTACAAAAAAGGATTTAAAAATATTTTCAATGATTTATCTTGTGTTTGCTTTGCCTAAAGAGGCTCAATTGAAGTGCCAAGATCAATATGATTGTCATCTATTAGGTCATGTATCTTGTGTCTCAAACTGATGCATCTATTTGTTATATGGGTTGGTGCCTTGTGAAACTCTTAAAATGTAAGCTGATCATATTCTTGTGGAAGAGGATTTGTTGCATCAAATTCCTAAATAGGAGGGAGGGATATGATGTTACATTCCAATAACTACTATAAAAATTTGGCTAGCGAAATTGGTAGATTGGTAAATGTACGCTAAGGTGTTGATAAAACCATGTGCTGAGGGGGTTCTAAAACTGCATTAACTATTGATTGATTGTTATCATTGACTTTGACCTTGTATGGGACTTTGTTGTTACTCTTGTTGGTTGTTTCTGAGATACTTGTGTACTTGAGTTTGGCCATTGAAATTAACTTGACTTCTCTTTCATTTAGTGTGTGACATAATTCAGTGAAGGAAGAGAATCTTTTGAACATAATTGATTCATGCAAAGCTGGTAAGAGACTCTATTTGAAGAGATCTTGTAACTCTTGATCAGCCATGGGGCTAGTCATCTTAGCCAATATAGTTTCATATTGAAGAACATAATTTGTGAGATGCTCATTTGACCTTTGTTTCAATTGTGCAACTTGGATGTATGAAACCTTGTCACCAATGTTAATGTTGAAATGAGCTAGGAACATGTCAGCTAAAGGATTGAATGCACTAACTGATTAATTCAATAAACTATAGAACCATTATAAAGCATAATCCTTTAGGATTTATGGAAAGAGTTTGGTAAGTATCCAATCATTTCGTACATAGTCCAAACATGCTACATGAAAATCTCTCAAATGTGTTTTCGGATCAGCCTTGCCATCATAAAGAGTAAGTTTGGGTTGAACAAAACCTTATGGCAAGGGTGTGGAAGCAATGTGATGTGATAATGGTCTATGTATTAGAGAAAAAGAGTCCAAAGCCTATGTAGGTCTAGAGACACCTTGCTCAATATGTAGCACCTTGGATTGAATAAATCTTATCTCTTTCACAAGGGCTACCACATCAGGAGACAAAGATGTGTGAGCTATAGTTGGTGGCATAGAAGAAGATTAGGTTGTTATAGGGGGTCATTAATACATAGTTGCCCCTATAGTGTCATTTGTAATGGGTTACTATGCAGTTTGAGAAGATTGATTATTGTTTAGTCTTTATTTTTCTTCTTAGAGTATTTTGAGCATGTCATCTTGCATGTTAGGGTGTTTGGTTAGGATTTTTTGAAGTTCCCTTTTATCAATTTCATCAAAACTAATGTATTAGGCCATTTTTAAGGTAAGAAAACAATTTGAAATATGTTTAAATTTTTTTCAAAAAATTGTAATAGGCAAAATGCTAGAAAAGGCAAGTACTGAATATAGAAAATGTAGTCTCCTAAAAATAGGGAATTAAAAATTATGCAAAAAGGATACGAAGCTCACAAACATGTAAGGGGATACCTCTAGAAGTGAATAGGAGTTAGTACATGTAATTAAGGTTTTGATAATTATATTTTTACAAAATACTATGGAATTTTGAAAATGAAATTCAATTTTTGATTTAAATATACAACTAAAATTTTAGAAAAATATTAGAAAATGCTTGATTGAATAGGACCTAGTATGTGTAACTAGGGTTTTGATAAAAATAATTTTTTTGAAATTACTATTGAATTTTAAAATTTGAATAGATTTTTTAATTTTAATATGCTAGTAAAAATTCAAAATATTGTTAAAAAATTACTGGAAAAATACTGGGACCTAGTATGGGCAACTAGGGTTTGAAAGAAAATTATTTTAAAATTTACTACTACATTTTAAATTTTGAAATGAATTTTTTATTTAAATATTCAAGTAAAAATTTGGAAATTTATAATAAAAATTAGTAGGAATTTTACCCTAGGGTTTTTAGGGTTTTTGTGCACAAATGAAGTAAGTCATGTTCACCAAATGATTTAACAGTTTTGGGAATAATTAGGGTTTTATTCCTAATTTAGTTAAAGGGTTTGGTTGATAAATTAATAAATAATATGTGGTAAATAAGCTACTAAATTTTGAAATTTATTGGTAATTAGAGTTTTTCTAAAAATAGTAATAAGAGGGAGAAAATAAGACTTAATTTAAACTATGATAATCTGACTGAGACAAGATCTGATATTCACTATGCAGGGCTAGGACACTATCAAAAAATAGATTATTCCTTTTGTTTTATGATTAGATAGGAACATTAAAAGTAGATAGGAGTGGCACTGACACTGTAGTCCTTGTCTGGTGTTGTTGTCCTAAGGATTTGAGCTTTTTGGGTTTTATTTGATAGGTTTGTGTGCCCTGTCTCTAAAGTTTCAATAGCTAAAAGTCTATAGAGCTCCATGTAGATAATATTTTATATTCAAACCCTATCTTCCATTACACTTTGACCAATTTTGAACAAGAGAGGGGGTTAGTATGTGTAAGATTCACTAGACACGGATCCACAACCCTTATGTGGGCACATTGCCTACATATCAATACTCCAAAGAGGGATCAATCCATATGTAGATCTCCCTTTTAAAGTGCTTGGTGCAATTTTCATATGATAATGCAAGCAAATTATAAAGTGGGTGTGTTTAATATGACTATGGATTGGTGTAAGGATTTAAATGAGCTATAAATAGTATTGGATGGTTATATGTAGAGAATAGGGAAGATTGCTTGAGTAGTCTTGCTTGTATTCTTGCTTATTTTGTGATATTTGCCAACCCTTTCCAAATTATCTTTGAATGGGATTATATAAGGATCTATTTATCATGGGTTAAATGCAATCGTGCTAGGCCAACATAATGAAGAGGAAGAATTAGGTAAAAATGATAATCTAATCTCAAAATGTGATTGGATTGGAGCACCAAAAAGGGGACACCCTAAGGTCCAGTGCTATAGTCCAAGTTGGGCATTATTTTCCTGAGTGTATAGGACCTAGGGGATGGAATAAACATGGAAAAAAGGTCCTGATTAAGCTGAAATGAGGTCTTGAAAGCCTCTAGGTGACTAAGAATCAATAAAAAGGTACCTAAAAGGGTCATGAGATAAAGAAAGAGGGATCTATGGATTAGGAGTCATAAGCCACACTCAAGTTACATATTTTTCCCTTTTATATGACTACACAAGAACCTAATGAAGGCAATCAAAAAGTATACTGCATACAAGCCTAGGACTTGGCACAAGTTCCTTAAGTTTGCACTATGGGCTAATAAGATAATAATCAAGCAAGCCTTAAGAGATTCATTGTTTAAATTAGTGTGTGGAAAAGAACCTATCTTTCCTATCACCCTCAAGTTTCCCACATACATATTTATGTAGGAATATATGGAAGAGGGTCAGGAGCTTGCCAACTCTAGATTATTAGACATAATTCAAATGTAAGATGCAAGGAAGAAGGCCTTTACTAATTTTAGTAGATATTAGACCACATTCAAGAGAATGCTTTATAATGGATGAAAAATTAAGGTGTTTAGAAATGGAGACCTAGTTCTCCTTTAGGATAAATCATCTGAGCCTAAGGGTAAACATGGAAAATTCACACCCTTGTAGATTGGCCCATACCAGATTATAAAAACATTGGAAAATAACACCTTCAAGCTTAAATATCTACAAGGATTAGAGTTTACATTGCCCAGCAATGAGAAATACATCAAGCACTACTTCTCTATTACTCCCCCTCAGGTCTTCATGGAATAAACTATAAGATGGTTAGATTAGTATAAGTAGGCTACCTAGTTTCCTTTCAATTTTTCCTTCCTATCCCTTATTTGTATATAAGCATGTATATGTTTATTTATTTTCCTTTGTTTTCTTTCTCTCCTACTTTTTATTGTGTGTTTCTTTCTTGTTTCCTTGTTCCTTGATTCCAATAATCCCTTTTGGACAATCTTGAGCTTAAAGTTATGAAAGTTTCTTGAAAATTATCAAAATTTAGAAATGAGGGTGTGTACCTCATGAAAATAATGACCATGGTCCTGAAATTTAAGCATAATGTTGTAATTTTCAAAAACTAGTAAAGACCAATAGAAGAAGCCAATCATTTCATGAGAACTTGACCATTATCTTGATTTCAAAACTGGTTTTAAGAAGACTTGCACTTGTAGGGTGAAAACTCAAACTATCATGGTATACCCAAACTAGCACTTAATCAACATCCTTTCCTAAGATAATGGTTGCATCAATAGTTGATTTTCTAAAAATAAAACATCTGACCAAATCCTAAAACCTAGCTATTATGGTTCCTAGCCTTGTTAAAAGCATAAATGTCTAGAGAAAATACAAAAAAAGGATACAACAAAAAATCAAAAGCTTTTAGGTATAGGTGATTATGGTAATCTCCATCAGGGATATATATGTCTAACTGGTAGTGGAACAAGGCCTTGAGTGGATCTAAAGGTATATTTGTTAGGGCTATGAACATTTGGCTAGTAGTAGAGTAATGCCCAAGCCTTCCCTAAGCTAAAAGCATGGTTCTGAATGAAAATCTTAACATGTTATAAGTCAAGTGTTAGTGATCAAGGATAAAAAACTTGGAAGTTGTTTCATGAACCCCATGGCAAATAGTAAGTGGAATCAAAGCACACACACAATATGGCTATGTTTTAGTGTTTGACCCTAAGTCTGCAAGTGCAAGGTTTGTTTCAACCATGACCTAATCTAGATGATGATATTGATCAAGTGGAGTGTATGACCTAAATATTAGTCTAAATTAGAGTCTTTATTCTAACATATTGACATGTTCTACCCATGAGTCACCATTTTTTAGGACCAACATACCCCCACTTTTAAAAATTGGGACCCTTGAGAAACCTTAGAAATTGAACATGAAATATGGCATGATAAGGTTATTTGTAGAATTTGAAGATCATCCACTTTATCAAAATCAAGCTTACTTAGTTATGTTTTGCTTTAAAATTGACTAATGGTGATAATAAATGGTCTCTATTGCTTTTAGTTGTAGGTTCCATGGCATTTTCCCTAAGAAATTCATGTTTCAAAACCCTAGTAGAACCCTCAGTTTAAATTTAATATTGGCAAAAGCTAAAGTGGTGGGAACCTTTTAAAACTTACTTTAGACTTAAGGATAAATTTCATATCTTAAGCTTAACCATGTTTTTAACATGACTAAAACTTAACCTAAAATACTTGGTCCCTTTCATGGTTTTCCCCTTTAAAAATTCCTTGTATGCCTAACTAGTTGTTTGTTCTACAGGGTCCTTTTAATATTTCCTAACTTAGTCTAAGATTTTGACCCTAAAGCCCCATTGTATATATTAATAAAAACAAGAACTTACTCTTAACATTTTAGCTTAAGTTCTAGTTCTTTGAGTCCACTTTTATGTTAGCTCAATCCCTTTTTCATGTCTTAGCCTAAGGTTTTAATCCTAAGGCCCTGACATATTTATTAATACAATCAAGACCTTAACCTCAAACATCTTACCCAAAGTCTTTTATATCATCATGGTCCTAATTTAACTTCCTTACATCTCAAAAGATCTAATGACCCTCGCTTTATCACAGTATTTGATCTAATAGATCAAGAAACACCTAAGCTTTGACTTGAACAACATGCATCTCAGATGATCCAATAGTTTATGCTTCCTTATGGCCCTTCAATAGGATAACATAAGGAAAATTGACAAAATATTTCACATAACCCCTTAAATCGATCATATTTAAGCCCTCAAATCATGATCAATGGTTCTTGCTTGCTCACAAAGACTTGATCAGATAGAATGAGGCATAGTTGAAAATTCAAAGGGATACAGAAGGCACAAAGGATCGACATGTAACACCCTCACATTTGAGGATTAAAAACAAAGGAGCCCACCTAACAAAAATAACTAATCATGAGCAAACTCCTGGTCATGATCCTATGGCTCTCATTGCATCAAATATTTTGATTTGATGGAGTGAATCAAGTCTAAGATCCTTAAAAGCCCCATGGAGGTGCCAAGTGGCACTCTCGCATTGGGTCACAAGAATTTGATGAGTTTAAAATTGATGTTCACATGATCATCATTTGATGTCTGCGAGGATGTATTTGGCATCTATGCGATCATCAACTTTAAGCCCATCAAATTAAAATCTTCGCTAGCTTAAAATGGACATTCTCATGATTGTCACTTAATGCTCATGAGGACATATTTGACATCTGTGAGACCATCAAATTTAAGCTAATGAATTGTCCTAGTCAAGATCAAAATACACTCCAAAACCTTACTAGAGGGCTCAAAAATTCCTTTACAAATTCAAGGAAGTGCTCAAAAGATGCTCAAACATAAGAAATATTTGATCTAAAAAATATGGAAATGGTCTTATGTTCTAAATATATGCAAAAGAAAACTTAGTATGAATCTATATTGTAGGGTCCCCATGGCATTTTGTTTAAATAACATGAACCTTAAACTATAAATTTATTTTAGATGGGAGAGGCCTTTGTTACGTAGGACTTAAACCAAGTGTTTTCTAGCTAAAGGTTTTAATATGTTTGTTCAATACAATAAAATCTTATTTATTATTGGACCATTATGTCATATTTATCCTTTTGAGCATATTTTATAAACCTTGGCATATATATTTTAGACCAATGCATACATTATGTTTATTTAAACACAACGTAAACATTGACTTGAAACATTTAGCCATGGTCTCCTTTTTATATAATTCAAAAAACTTAGACATAAATCCCTTAGCCTAAGGTTTACTTCATGATTAATAAAAATGTAATAAACTTTAGCCTAAAGAATCTAATCCTAAGTCCCATTTTAATAATGTACTAACTTAAAGTTCAAATATTTATGCAGATAAATGCTTCATGCTTTATTATTGGAGGATAATCTAATGACACGATGCTCCTATAGACTTTTCAATGAGGCCCTGAGATCTCACAAGCTCGATGCATGATGAAAGCACATTCTATGTAGATCTAATAGGATGATCTAATAGTTCATGCTTTTTCATTGGAGTTTGATCCAATAGAATGAAGGCATTCGTGAATTTTTAAAGGCTTGAGAGCTTGATACATGGTCAACATTCATTCAATAAAGCACTGACATAAGATTTGGAGCATAAGGAGGCATGTAAGGATGTCAAGTGTCACAACTGTAAGGCTTGGAATAGAAAGGAGATAATCATAGGCAAGGGCTTGGATTACAATCAATGACTCAAACTAATCCAAGATTTTGATCTGATGGTGTAAAATAAAAGAGGCATTTTTAAATGTCAATGGCTAGTGCTCAAAAGGTATTTATGAAAAATGTTGTGAAAGGTACAAAATAATGCCACATAGGTACCATGCAAGCAAAAAAGGATAAAATACAAGATTTTATGGGCTCAAAAACACAAAGGTATAAAGGCAAGGTCCAAATCAAATCTATGGCATGTATAAGCCAGGGCCTACATATATCCACCATTAAAGCTCCAAAACCCTAAACCTTGCATAAAAGCAACCCAAATAGACTCAATTGGTTACAATTTGACCCAAAGAGAACTTAATTGTGTTTCTAAGCACAAAAGAGCTTTCACAGAGATCATTTGTAATCCATTGTGAGCAATTTGTATAAGAAGACACCATAGTAGCACATAGGCAATAGATAAAAGACGAGATCGATCTCTACTTATCAATCAATGGTGAAAGGTAGATCTTCAAAGACACCAAATTAGACCTTGTAGCCCTAAATGTCCCAGGCATTAGGAATAGGTCTGAACTCTTTTTCATGGTAGAGTAACTACCACCCATATCCAAGGAGGAATAGAGAATTACCACCATAAGCAGAAGACACTATGACCTAGTTGTTGTCTACATGGTTGGGCTTCACCATGCCATGATAAAACCTAAGGTACTATATTGTATAGACATCCTTTCTTCCATCTTTATTGATTGTAGAGTAAATAATGAATGGATCATCAGGGAGGGAAATTCTAAAAATATAGCCTATATTTTCCCTATCACTTTTGAGAAATATTATAAGCTCCTTCTTCCCCATGTAGACCTACCTAAGATCAAGTTATGAACCTATAATCATAACCTGTATTCCGCCCTTAGACCCTGGCTGCATCAAGGACCCCATATCTTTAGGGACTTTGAGGTAAAAGTCCTAATAGTCTAATTTAAGAAGGGCATTAGAGTTATAATAACCCTATTAAATCAAGCCTTTGAAGCCCCTTCAACCACCTATGTGAATAAAATTTGGGTTCCCTATGTGCATTTCATGGTGGAAGAAAAGATCCCTCTAATTAGAGATTTGATCAATGTTTTCCTAGCTAAACAATTCACTACCATTAAAAGGAAGACATCTAAGCAATTTTACATGATGTCATACCTATTAGATGCCCTACTAGACTCAATCAACTTCCCTGATATTAGAAATTGGTCTCCTAAGGGAAAAACTACCATTTCCCACCATTACTATAAATTACACATCTTTAAGTACATGAACCATATGCAAGTTATTTGTGATTGTGTCTATCCAGCCATAGTGGAGTCCACCACAGGTGTTCTCATGCCCAGGGTCCATCCACTCATCAAAAAGTATGTTGAAATGATGGGAGACATATAGTATTACACTGATTATATAGTTATCAGGATTGAGGGGATCATGTCCCAGCCTTATAGATTGCCAATATATGTTCCTAGTAAGCTTGTCAAGCAATAAATTTTCTCCTAGCTCATCAATAGCATTGATGGGATTTGCAAAGAAAAGAGGAAGGGTATTCTCCACCCCTTCCCTCTAACCATTGGAAGAACTATACTTCAATATTGGAAATAAGTTGATACCATGGCCAAACATAGGGATTTATATGGGATCCAGCTTGATGAGCTCAAGATATGGGATCCTAAGAACATAGTGAGCAATCATTTGAAGGAGAAAAAGTCCCCAAGCCTAAATACATGCATCATCTTGGTGTTCATGACACCATTTATATTAAGGCTAAGAATTATGAAGAAGTGTTGGTCAAGATCCAAGGGCACAACATCAAATTGGAGGATAGATTGACCATGGATGACAAGCCATCAAGAGAGGCATGGCAAATGCATCCTTTATATTATCACTTGCTACCTGTCCTATCGGGGACAGCCCAGGAACAACCCCAAGTGGAATAGCCACAACCATAGCCTCAAGGACAAATTATACAAATCCAAGATGAATAAGGCCATGGTAAGGAGAAAGTGGGAGAGGTGAAATTGGAAGAGAGACCTAGAGAGGGGCCCCCATATTTAACACTCCCATAAAGTCCAACTTCCCCAGTTTTAGTACATAGATATGATAGCCTTAGAGCAAGAAGAGA
This sequence comes from Torreya grandis, assembly GCA_037957365.1. NCBI lineage: Eukaryota > Viridiplantae > Streptophyta > Pinopsida > Cupressales > Taxaceae > Torreya > Torreya grandis. The sequence goes on from JARHVA010006277.1 coordinate 182,814, forward strand.
CACTTCAGGGTGTCCTCAAGGAACTTGTAGAGGTGTATGATATTGATAGAGAAGAGGAACTATTTGAAGAGACTCAAATTTATGTAGGAGAGTCTGAAGAATATAAAGGAAAAGAGCTTGTCTCTATGGTATCCTAAGAGAAGAGGGAGATAGAGCTAGCAGTGGTTCCTATTAGACCAAACCAAAGGCCAATATTGACCTTCACTCACCCCACTAGTGAATTCAATCTCTTCAGTGATGAATTCTCAATCTATGGACCAGTCATCCCTAACTAGTTTATTTATGGAAAACTACAAAATATCCCTATTATTTCCCATTCATGGGCCATGACAAGTGCGGAAGTGCATGGTGAAAGAGTAAGAATAAAGAAGAATTATGATCACTCCATGACCAAAAGGTAAAAATATGGATGCTCTTAGAGCATTAAGTAGCATAGGTGTAAATGTATTTGAACCTCTAAAATTCATAGAATCATCCAAAACTGTGTAATTTAATCTACAGATAGTTGGATTGGAAAGGGTTAACACCAAGATAACCATGGTGCGAGTAGAGGAATTCACCTTCCAAAAGGTGGATCCCTTTGTAGGGTTAGCCCCAATTGGTGGCCAACGGCTAGGTGAAGTTGCCAGTCATGAAGAAGATGTTGAAATCTTGATTGAAGCCCAGTCATCAAAAGCAAAAGTAGGGTTTAGAGGAATGGAACAAAGGATCTATAACTTGGAAAGAAAAAAAGAAAACTTGGAAACATGGGAAATCCTATTAGTATCTAAGGCAATGACCAAGATGATTGATGAATCATTTAATGATATGTTTGAGGCACTCAAAACAATGAAGCTAAAGGAGGGTGCATTAGCATGATAGAGTGTATTAGCCAAGAGCTTAGTCACCCAATGGTAAGCCTCAAAAGATAAAATACATAAACTTCTCAACATTCAAGTAAGGAAGCAGATCGTAGGCTTCAAAACCATTAAATTTGGGACACTTGAGCATAATTTTATGAATTGTGGTTGACAACATTCAAAGTTTGAGTGCATGGCACAATAATGTGTAAAGACTCCTAGAAGATGATAAGGAGATAATTGCAAGGATTAAACAGCTTCTTGGGACTATGCTTATAGATCTTGCACAACCCACTACCCTTGGAATCATAAGTGATGAAGAATTCAAGCACAAGGCTACTTTGGTAACCTAAGAGGTCAAAGGAAAGAGCCAAGGCAAATTTGGGATTAATAACAGTAAGATCCTAGATATGATATTCAATGCTAGAGAAAGGATAAATGAAGCTAGGAGCATTAAATAATCCATGACCAAAAATGATAGAGAACTCAAAGACTTGGTAGATTAAAAGGAGTGTATCGTAAAGCCTGTTATGGATCTAGAGCTAATTGATGAGCAACATACTAAAGCCATGAGCATCCTCCAACAGCAACAAGCAGAGGCTCTACCAACAAATTAGACAATATTCTATTTTGTATAATTTTGTAACTTTTTGAAATACAATACTCCATTGTAAAGGCATGTGTTAGTATGTTAGCATATTGCCCCTAGGTCAGTCTAATTGTAGAAATCAAGTGTATTCTAGAACCATCTTAGAAAGGATAGTTATCCTTATCTTTTGTACACCTATATATTTTAACTGATTGATATACTGGCTAATCTTTCTATAAAGGCATGTATTACCATTTGTAAAACGGAAAAAAATTTGAGAAAATTTTGTACACTTAAAGAAATTAATATAATCAAGGAATTCTACAAGGATTGACCAGATTTGATATGTCAATTGTTAATATAGCTTTTCTCTCAATTGATAGTAAATGTCTTGAATTTGAATGGTGTCTTTGAATTTCAAGTTGCATTTTCTAATCATAGGGTTTCTAATTTGTGCATATGCTAGATTAATTGGAGGATCTTAGGTTTTGCTTCACTTCATTTTGCTCTGTATTCAGATGTGTTAATGATGTTTGATTATAATAGTAAATCCTTAAAGTAGACCTAGTTCTTACTTATGACTCTTTACATTATCTTTTGAAGTTTGCCTAGTATATAGTGGAATTTGAGCTTAGGCTACATTACATTATATATTGGTTGAATGCATACACAATTTTAATTGATGCTTTGTTATAATGTTTGAGACTAAAATTTGCAATCACCCATTTTTTTTCTCCCTTACCCTTCTCTTTGCTCCTATTTACACCAGATCACTTTAGTTTTAGCTTCATTATAAATATCCACTTAGATTAGTCTGTAGCTTAAGTCTGGATTAGAATTCACTAAGTATTAACATAGACTCTTTGAAATTCACAAAGAATGGATCATGATGGCTCCCAACCATCACTCATTATAATTTTGTGTGACACAAATACATATCTCTACCTCTATTTCACCATAGGTGACATCAAGTCGCCACACCCTGTTACTCATGCTCTGAATTCCTTAAATTATAAAATGAAAAGTGTTTTTTGAACATTAAGGAACCTTATGGTGAATTTAGAGGCATCAATAGTGCCATAATGGACAAGACTTTAGTCAAGCTTTGTGACCGCCTTGTCTTGTCAAATCCCCTCTCATTATTTCTTCTTCATAACCTTGTAGAGGTTGAAAACATTGATTATTGATATCAAAGTGTTATTTATCACTGTAGGTAGCATTTTCTCTTTCAGCCTTTGCAACTCCTATTACATTCCCTTCATTATAATAATAGTGGATTCCATCTGTGCTTGTACTACAGACATTGGGTCCTCAGCATACTCCTACACTTCTCCAGTGATGTATAAACAATGAGTGGCCCCCTACTTCAAACTATTTATTAAAAATGGATTTTAATAATATCAAGTCATTTTCTAAAATTTGAATTAATAGAATTGACTTTTATAATCTGGAAATGTAAATTGTTTGTGATTATGAGTATTCTAAAAACTCATTTAATCCCAATAATTTAATTAAAACATTTCTAATTATTTTATTTTCTCAAATGATCTCTTAATCATTTCTTGTAATTATTCTCCAAAACATCAATAATTAATTTAAAATTGATGAAATAATTAAAACAAGAAATCTAAAATAGAAATAGAGACTAGATTATTTACGGGGTTCACTAATTAGCTACATCCCTGAGTTCATTCAAACTGTTCCATTAAAAATCAATTTGTAAGTAATTACACAACTCATAATATTTGAAGAATGGACTCTGTCACCTAAAAAATAACTCAAAATCCGATATTGAAGACCCTGAACATGCTCAGCAAAACATCTCCCTATTTATCCAAAGCTCTGCAAGTACTTTCTTTCTCCAAAATGGAAAAATAATTCTTTGTAATTTTTAACAAGGTTTGTAATAGGCAAAAATAATATTCAATAGGCTTTTACAAAATTTTGCCCCTGTACAATTTTTTCTCTGTGGAAAAATATGCAATCTGAATATTAAATTTGGTTCTATTTGTCCTCCATTCTCTGTCCTTGGATAAAAAAATCCTCTACACTATAAAATGAAATAAAAATTGTATATAGCTAGCATTGATAAACAACTATTATTTTCCCGAAGCATGATTAAACTTCGAATAGGTTGCATGAAAACAAGAAAGAATAAAATTCCATAATTTATAAAACGTTAAAACTCCATACTTAATTTATCAAAATACTTCCCATAAATAATATTCCACATTACCACCAAAATTTTTGACTATGTTAAACACAAATAGAAAATCCTCATAGAAAATTAAAATATCAAATCCTATATAAATCTCTACCAAATAAAACATAATCTCCCCACTAACTACCAACCACATTAAAATGAGCCACATGGAGTACAGAGTGGATGGATATGCATGTCAAGAAGGAGATATTAATATAAAACTTATTCATTAAATAAACCCACGTCCCACATCTAAAACCGTTGACTTCAAGAATATCCACGTGAGAATAAGTGTGGCATGCATGGTATAAAAGAAGGTAAAGTTTAGAAGAATTAAAACATAATACCTCCAATTTTCATGTGGGGATAAAAAGATAAAGTCGGATATAACTAAAGTTTATAACTTTAGTTTTTTAAAACATATCCCTTCTTAAACTAAAACCCATGCATCACCATCCACGTGGGAGTGGGGTGAATTATTTTTTTTTGCTCTCTTTTTTTTTTTAAATTTGGGTTTTAAATAAAATATTCAATGTGATAAAAAGAATATTAATTTGGGATTTTATTTTATTTTTGTAAATTCAATATTCATGGCATTTTTTTAATTTTTTTATAGCTATAAATAATCATCCACTCTCATGTGTAATATTAAAATTTGGGATTTAAGTTTAAAATATTTAATGGTATAATAAATAATCATAAATATGATATTAGGATTATTTTTAAAATTGAGAAAAATGGAGAAATTACGGTGGGAAAATAATTAAAAACCATAATTTAAAAAAAAATCCTCCGAATCATCTAAGGCTTGCTTTTCTTTTCTTGGTCAGAATAAAGAGTGGTTCTTCACTCTCACATATCACAGTTGATCCAGGTTGTGGTTGTTCTATTTGTCTCTGAATTACCCTATTCATAGTGCCAATGGTGGGGTCAAACCTCTTCCCAATTTGGGTTGGAGCTTGGCTCACCTATGGCCTCCCCTATTTCATTGTCTACCTCATGCCTTTTACCCAATTTGGGGTGGATCACTGATTGGGAGTTGGTTGCAGTGGGATTGCTCGGGAGGAAGAAGAAGTTAGGGATATAATTGGAATATATATATTGGTTGGGTCTAATTTCCTAAATGGATTGAATAAGGACTTATGTGGTCCCATATTTAGGATAAATGAGGGTAATGTAGAGGGCCCAACCATTTTAGTTGTCGTAATGGGGTAAAGTGGTTGCTACTAGGTGAATGATTTGGGAATGGGCCTCAATGGCTTGGTGGGTGTGAGGTATACAAGGGCAAGTGATGGACTTACAATGGTTATTTGGGATGGAGGTGGAAATTTGGTAGTAGCATGGGAGATTAATGGTGGAATGGTGCCTCCAAAAGAAGCAGTGATTGGGGATGTGAACATTGGGTTGGCATAGGTAGAAAAAGTTGGGGCAGTTATGAATGTACTAACAATGAGAAATGAAAGCAAAGGTGTTGTACTTATTGAGGGGGTTTGGGAGGCTATTGGATACTTCTTCCTTGTATATACTTTCTTGACCATCCTTCATACTAATGCATGTAGTCCCTCTAATGAGATCTCAATTCCTTGTGGGGAACCTTCCTCTAGATTAATATATTATGACTTGGATGGTCGAAGCTCTATGGTATAGCTTCCTTAGTAGGTGTAGACATAATTGTGGGGATTTAAGAAGGACCTAAATGGATACTTAACTCTCCTTGCCTAGAGCTTAGAGGTGTGTTTTGCCCACTTGGAGTAGCCTAAAATGGGGGCTTGCAGAGTTTATTTATGATAAGAGGAGTGTCACCCTCTTCTTCTTCTTCCTTCTCCTCATAGTTTGCATTAAACATGCTCCCATGAGTTGGTGGGAACTGAGGTCTTGTTATGTCTTCTTTCCTCCTCTCTCGATCAAGTCTTATCTCAAGTGGAATGGTATTCTTTAATGCATTCCTCAAGACCACCTCATCATTCATTGCATTTATGTATATCTAATCATGTACCTAATCATGATGTTTGTATTATATAGTCACAGCGCTTTTGAACTTGGTGAGGTGTTTGGAAATGACTTGGTTAGAATCCCACATCATGCATTCATCCTTAGGTAATAGGTACAAATCCGTATGTCAGGTTGCCACTATTACATCTTGCAATTACTTTACCTTAGCTTTCCCCAATTGGTAAGGAGCCTTATGTGGGGGTGTCTTCTTCTTCCTCTTGAAGAGGCCATCAATTTCATGTAGCATTTGGTAATCTATTTCTTCTTCTACCAAATTCATTGGCACATACCTTGGTAGCTTAAAGGGAGCTACCATTACCCCTTCTACCCAGATGACTATACAATTGCGGTGGAGCCATAAGATGCCTATATCTCTCAATACCTGCCTAACCTCTTATGGCACCCTCTACATTACATATTTTGTGATTGAACTTTAGATAGGGGGACATAAATCCTCTATAATTATTTTGATATGGCACCTAAAATGGTGAATATTCATTGCATAATATGTTTGGGGCACTGCTTCATCTCATTCAAGAGTCCATGTGTTCGGACCTAATTGTGTAGTTATACAAATAGCATCTAATAGCTATCTCATCATATAAAATGGGGCCCCATTCTATAAATTATCATGCATAGATGAAATTAGTTTCCTAATAATAATATCTTTGAGTGAGGGGATCTATTGATCTTCAATAATTATTTGCAATATTGGGATAGCCCTTTTATCTATATATCTAATGTGGGCATTATCAAACTCTGTTTAGCAAGGTAAGGTCGATCTTGACTCCCTATCTAAACTCGTAAATGGGTATATTCCCTTGGTCATCTTGAAGACTCCAAAGATGGGTTTGATGTCCATGAAGCCAAGATCACCTCTGGCTTGTGTGACTCATACCAATTATCAATGATGTTTTGGTTATAATCTAGCTAGGGTAGGGGTAGGTCATAATGTTTTTCAAAACTTTTCCCTACAATGAAGGCAATGGGAAGCCATAGGTTTATGGGTTTGAGTAATCCATCCTCACATTTTGACATCCTGAAGATGCCATATACTAGGTCAGTACATGGCATGACCTCAAGTTTTACTGTGGCTTTATGGAGAATAGCAGCTTGGAGTGTTAGGATATTTAAAGCAAGCTAAATGATATGGGGAATGGTCTCAAAATCCTTAAGATCCCTAGTTCCTTTAACATTATAATAAACACTATTGTAGTGCATGTACCTTGATTTTATGGCCTCAGGGATGAACTTCATGTCTTTAAAAATGATTGAATTACCATATTGAAATAAGAAATCATCACTTCTAAATGCAATGCCCATACTCGAAGTGGAAGGTCCTACTCATGCCATTCTTGTAGTGTTCTTGGATAGTAATCAACATCCTCTCATACTTATTTACAACTTTGGAGCTCTAACAATGGAAATTGGGATGTAATTCATCTATATCTTGAGCTTTGTTGAGCTTTGAGAATGCAACTTACAGAGAGAGCAAATGCTTAGGACTTTAAATGCAAGTGTAGGTGATAATGATCAAGTTGAAAAGCCTTTTAAAGATTGCCTTGATTAATGAAAGGTTATATGGTGATTTTGGTTCATACCACATTAATGGTGAGCTCATCACCTTTGCATTCAAAATTTAGTGTTGATTTGCCTTTGATTTATCATAAATTTTAGCTCCAAGACTAAATATCACCACCTTTTGACATGTGACATGCCACATTGGATCTAGCTAAGAATTTGTGAAGCTTAAAGATAACTAAGCTACTTAACCAGCTCAAACTAAGACATGTGGCATTTTTCGATTGGTCTCTATGCTTTAGATGTGGCCTTATGTGATGACTTATTTATTTTGTGCCACATGGCATCTTTTGATTTATAGTGAGCTTTAGGGTGGCACTGTCTAATTTGGTTGGCTATGAAAGTACCACTTGCTACTTTTCCAAGTAGTCTTGACTTTACTTGGATAGGTGTTGCTCTCGTGAGTAGTCTCAACTTTGATTGAATAGGTGTTATCTCATGATCAATCTTAGTAGTTATTGGTAATTTTGTGTTAAATGTGTCGTTTAAGAGGATTCATGTGTCACCCTCGAGGGTAATATATTGATCTTAAATGTAATCTTACGAGGATGACACTTGGCATCATCTCATAAGTTTGAGGAGGACATGTATCATTATCATGAACCTTTGGAGGTGAACAAGTGGTTCTTTAGATAAGATTAGCATGAGCATGACAAGTGTCATCATTGCATGGGTCTGATGGGGACACACGTCATTCTCATGAGATATTTTTTATCCTTCTAACACTTATCACTTTTAGAAGAGGCTTGGATAGTTGAATATCATTGAGCCTTGATCAAATGTCTTGGGTGCATCCACATGTTCAGTTGGCAGGATTTCATGATCTTTGGATTAGATGTGATGCAGTGTTGACATGCATTAGTCCTGGATGAACCTTTAGGGACACGCACCAATTTAGAAGGTTGTTTGGATTTGGATGGTTATGCTTAGGACATGTGGTATCATCTCATGGGGTTTAGACTAATTAGGTTTTCTTAGATGGGATATGATCTCAACACGTAAACTATAGATTTAAATTCTAAAGGCTAACTCCTTTACAAGATCTTAGAATAGCACCATGCAGTTCATGAGTTTCATATATTTATTCCAAGTGTCATACATGGAATGATGAATTTTTGAGGTACCATGAAGACTTGTGAGGTAGACATCTATCCTATTTAGGTTGTAGGATTTAATGTGATGTCTTACAAGGTATCATAGACTTCTAGTTTAACTTTGACATCCTGTGAGGTCATGTGAGAAGTTGAGTTAGACTTTGAAAATGTCACATGCCTGTCACAAGCAATTTAAACAATTTTAAAGCAAGGATATGTAAGTAAATGCTTAAAATAGAATGAAAATCCAGTCTAATAAGATTTGGTGAAGTCTATTGTGCTCATTCCCATTTGAAGACTAGGTGAAATACTTTGATGAAGCTCTGTCTACACATCTTGAATCAATTCATGGTTAATTATTCATTGAAACTTAGAGAAAACCTGAAGTGACTTGTAATAATTCAAATATTTTTAAATGCTAGTTTATATTAAAAAATGAATATTTAACCAAGAATTTGTTAGGAAGCATTAAATCCATATTATGCAGACAAATGACCTAGCAATTTTGGATTTTAAGCATTTTGATGAAATGAAATAGGAGGGTCTCAATCTAGGAATAGGGGGTAGTTGAGCATCAACAAATGGTGACCTCTATGGGGGAACATTACAAAATGTTAGAATCTAGATATTCTATACAAAGACTAATTAAAACTTAATCACCTCACTAGGATTTTTAGCTAATATCAAAATCACTTTTGGAATAAATGAAAGCTCATAAGCTAGAAATAGAGTTTAAATTTTGTGGATAATCATACTATGTGTGTGTTTTGAAGCTCTTTGACCATTGCCAATAGGTTCAAAAGTGTTAGCTTTCAAGTTTCAAATCATCTAGACATGAAATGATTTAAGTATTTTTTAAATTTAAATAATAATGCTTTGCTTAATTAGGGATGGCTTGGTCATTGCTCTATTGCCAGCTAGGTGTCTATAGCCCTGATAGAGATACCTTTCGCTCCACTTTGGGCCTTGCTTTACTGCCAGTCAGGCATTCATAGCCCTGATAGAGATTGCATAAATCACCATTTTTGGAAAGTGAGGCAATTTATGATTTCACTTCATTGGTGTATCATATTATTTTTGTCTCCTTTTTTATATTTATGTTCATAAACTAGAATGGCTAGGAACAAAAATTAGCTAGGTCTAGGGATTGTGTCAAGGCATAATTTGAATGTCATCCACTCTCATATATCACTTTCTACCTAGGTAATATATTTAGTGAATTTGAGTCACAGTATGATGGTCCATAAAAATTCAAACTCTTATTCAATAAAATGATCAGTCATCTAAACTATATTATAGCCTTGAAATAGCTTATCATCTTTATGAGAAGACTAATCTTCTTATTAACCCCATCCAAGTTTTCTAAATTAGAACAATGCAAGAGGTTTCCTAACTTAGGACTAGCAATGTTTAAGATTAGTGATCCCTTCTCCCTATTTTGGGATCAGATTGATATAGCTTGAGTCAATGAATTCTTGTTCAAAGGACTTATTACTAATCTAAATCATATGATAGGAAACAAAAAAATAATTGGAAAGCAAAGCAAGGCAGGAAATGATGAAAAGCAAAAGTAGGAAAGTAAGAAAGAACACAATAAGAAAGTAAGTCAAGAAAGGAAACTACTTCTAAATAAGCTTAATCTCCTTGTGAAATTTAGGATAGAGTGATAGCAAACTAATGCTTTATGTATTACCCATTAATTGGCAAGGCTAAGTCATTTCCTTGTAAGTCTTTGAGTCTAAACATGTTTTCACCAAGTATATCTGCTACTTGATAGGGTCCAATCTAGAGGGGAGTGAACTTATCATGATGTCCTTTTTTTTCATGGGCCTTGTCCCATAGTAGGACTAATTCTGAGATTCTAAATGCTTTAACTTTGGTTTGCTTGTCAAACCATCTTTTCATAACATCCTGATGCTTGTTAAAACTTTGTAATGTTTCATCTCTCGCATCCTCCATTTTGATGATGTTTAGGATGCAGGACTACACTCTTTCATCATCTTCCATGTACATGGCCATGAATTCATATGTAGGCAACTTTAAAATGATGGTAAATATAGGTTGCTACCCATAAACTAGTAGGAATGGGGATGTCTTGAGAGCCTAATTATATCTAGTCATGTCTACCCATAGAGGAAACTTCAATAGGGATTTACACTCCCTTGGTTTCTTTTTAATAGAATTTCTAATGGCATTCATCAAGTTCTTATTAGTGGATTCAGCCACTACATTAACCTAGGGGTAGTAGTTTGAAGCAGGATTGATGATGATCTAATTGTCATAAACCCATTTCATGAATTCAATTGATGTAAAGTTTGGACCATTGTCACACACTAGAGATAGGGGTGTCTTAAACTGAGCAATAATGGTTTATTCCAAGAACTTGATGACATTAATTGTTTTATTATTATTGGTGGCCATTGCTTCGGTCCACCTCATGTAATAGTTGGTGGTAATGAGTATAAATTCATGTCCCACCGAGGAGTTAAGATTGATTACTCCTATGAAATCAAGACCCCATTATGAAAATGGCTTTTCCTCGATTACTAGTTATAAAGGCATGGTTGCCTTTACTTTTCTTCAGTCAAACACTTGACATTTATGTCATATTCACACATAAGCATGTGCATCTTTAAAAATAGTTGGTCAATAATAGCCAACCCTTAATATCTTATGTGCATTGGTATGTCCTAAAGGATGACCTCTTCTTATCTTGTCATGGAAACTATTCATGATCTTAGTGGCTTCAATTTTAGATACACGCCTCAAATAAATTCCTTCATAGTTTTTATATAGAGGACCCCTCTCTTGAACATAAAATTGGATTATCTCAGCTTGAGGGCCCTTTTCTATTCTCTTTTAAGGTGCAAGGGACATACACCATGTAGCAAGAAATGGATAATGTCCTTGTACCAATCTCCTCTAAGTATTTGGTTTGCTTCCATCTGCAAAACATCAATATGAGGATCAGTGTTTGCTATGAGTTGGATAAGACATTGGCCTCTTACTAACTTAGCAAATTTTATCTCTAAGTCATATTATTGGAGTTTAGTCATCCACTTCCCTCTTTTTTCCCCAATTTTGTTCTATCCTAGCATTAGTTTAATAGCTAGATCAGAAACTACGGCATATGTCTTAATTCTTAAGATGTAGTGTCTAAATTTATTCATAGCCTTCACCAATGCATAGGCTTGTTTATCTAGAATAGGTTAGTTTATCTCATTATTCTTTAGATTATTACTCATGAAGGCTATAGGGTGTTTTTTGTCATCTTCTTTTTATGTTAGGATAATAGTAATAGTGGTTAGAAATAAAAGAGCATAGACATCAACATTTATTAAAATCAGGACTTGTTAAGACATGAGCTTGACTGATAGCCTCCTTGATTTCTTGAAAGGCCATAATTGCCTCAGTTTTTCGTTCTATGTTGGCATCTTTCTTGTTAGGAACCCGTGGAAGCACAACTGATTACCAAGCAACTAAACGCGGAATTAAACCAGAAGCAATAAGTAACTAGAATCAGAAACAACACAGAATTTGAGAGACAATACACACCCTTGTATTAAATACTCTTTAGAAGGAAATACAATAAAGAATATGCCACTTCTTCTTCCACCTCTGAGGCTTCCCACACCTCTAGGACTTTCAATAATCTTCCCTCAAAGCTCTCTCTCAACTACGGTCCCAACAAACAACTCACACACAGAATTGTTGTTCACCTCCAACTAGTCAGTCTCAACACTGCTAGTACCAAGCACTCAAAATTACTTCAAGTAGATTTCCTTAATCTTGCAACAACCTGCAAATAAACTTGATCTTACTTACCATGTAGATCTCCAAACATGGCCTTGCACACCTGCTGACCAAGATCTTACAATTGGAAGAAATTCTTTCTTGCCTTAATTACAATACAGCCCATGAGTCTCTTAAATAGACCTCATGCAAACAATAATTAGACTTTCTTAATTACAATAATTAGACACGCAACTCAAGACTATAATTAGCCTTCAACATGCAAACTAGTCATTCAACAAACTAACTTTTCGTGCAACAAATAGTTTTGGAACGCATAGGTGACCGACGTAGGTCCCTGTCTGACTGGGGATGACTGACATCAGCTGATCCCTGTCGATGTTGGCTGCTCTACACCCTGTATATGATCGACGTTGATTGATCAGACTAGCGTCAGTTGCTCTATAACTTAGCATCCTCCTCCATTTGCATTAGTGAAGCTTTTAGCTCCACAACCTAACAATCTCCCACTTGGAGATAAATAGCTGCACCTGTACATGTACCTGTACACTGCCTAATTTGTTTCTTTAGGCCTGTATTCCTCTTCAAGATCAATCTTGAAGACCAACCACCACACAACCTATGGTGCAACACTTGTCAACCAAATAACCTGCCATATCTGATTCTACATACCCATGTAGAGAAGTGCTTGACCCTGCATCGCATGTATACCTGCTGCTAGTCCCTCTCAAATACCTGAGAATCCACTGAACTGCCCTCCAGTGCTTCTTTCTCAGATTGACCACAAACTCGTTGACAACTCCCACTGCTTGGGAAAACTCAGGTCTAGTACACATGTACTTAACCTCATCATGTGATTGGGGACACTGCTCTGTTAACTATCCATCCATAAGTGCACTAATTGGTTATGCATCCTGCATCCTAAACCTTGCCACTACCTTATTCACACAATCATCCTGAGACAACATCAACCTGTGACTTTTCCTGTCTCTAAGAAAACTCATGTCAAAGAATCTTGTTGCTCCCAGATTCTCCATGACATACCTCTGAACTAACTTTACCTTTAGCTCAGTAACTCCCTGCATGTGTGACCCTGCAACAAGCATCCACACTACATACAGTAACCGAATAATGTAGCTAATATTATCCAACCTGGTAAAGAACACACAATGGTTACCATGACCTTGACTAAAGCCCTGCTTTGTCATCCACCTGTCAAACCTCCATTGCCCTACAGCCTGCTCAAGACCATATACCTTGGCCTTCTATCTCATGTGTCCATTCTCTCTCTTCTTTGACCTCAAAATCTGTTCATCTTCTAGTGCTTTCTCTCCAACTGGTAACTCCACCAAATCTCTTGTTTGTTTCTCTTCCAAGGAATCAACTTCCTCCTTCGTGCCATGCTCCCACTGTTTCCTAGATCTTACATGTTCTGCTTCTTTAAAACTTCCTAATTCTTGACCTTCAGTGAGCAACAAGTAATCTAAAGAAGGGGAATAAAAAATTTGAGGCTTACTCACCCTTTCAATCCTCCACATGGGCATTTGAGACTCCTTGATAGCTTGCTATCTGCCCATAATCCGTTTTAACAGTGACCAATGTCGGTCACCTCTCAGCCTGCATCCGACCAACGTCGGTCCCATGTGACTGTCCTGACTGTCGACACCATTTTCCTAACCGACACCGATGTCCCTTCTATCAATGTTCATTCCTTCCTGACTGATGTCAATCTTTACTTGCCCAACACCACTGACTCCTCTGATCTACACATGATCGACGTCGGTGACTATCTGTTCGACATCGGTTCCCCCTGATCGATGTCGGTACCTGTGTTAGCCTGTGAGTGATGACTTTTTTCCCGTGAGCTTACTTTGAATCACACCCTTGTTCAAACTACCCTGCTTAGAATTATTTAGCCCCTGTGACTGATCTTTGTTTGTCATCTTCTCCTTGAACACCAAGACTTTCTTGTTCTTGTCAAAAACATCAAATTCCCTGTTTGTGCCATAAACCCGATCCTTTCTTATAGCATGTGTATCAAGAAACCTCACTTTCTTCTGTTGCTTATAGAAATCTCGATCTATGCTTTCTGGATCTGAACTCATCCCCTTTGACTCAAGAATGTCCATTCCCTTCTTATTCATGTGACCAAGCCTACTAAGCCACATTTTCGAATCTACAGCTGAAGTAGATAAACCAGAAGTAGAATCAGTAATACAAGTAGATAGATAAAGAGTACCTACTTTCTTACCTCTTGCTAAAACAAGTGCACCCTTGGTAACCTTCTAAGAGCCTACTGTGAGAGTTATTGTGCATCCCTCATCACCCAAACTTCCTACAAAAATCAAATTTCACTTCAGGACTGGGATATGCATGACCTCCTTCAACACCCATGTGTTGCCCGTCTACAATTTCAGCTTCACTTTCCCTTTGCCAACCATCTAACAAGGCTTACCATCCCCTAAATAAATCTCTCCAAAGTCTCCTTGGACATACTCATGAAAAAATTCTCTATTTGAGGATGCATGAAAAGAGGCACCAGAATCTAAAACCCAAGATTCCACTTTATCCAAGGAACATACCAGAGCATCCTGTCCAACAATACTTGCAACAATACCTGAAAACACCTGCTTCTTTAGTTCCTTCTTGCTGATCTTCAACCAACCAACAATCTTTCTTTACATGCCCTTTCTTTCCACAATTCCAGTAGATTTTCCTACCGGGCATGGATCTAGATTTCCTGCCTATCTTTGACCTTGATCTCCCTTGCTCGATCTTCTCTCTTTGCCTTCCCCTACTTTCAACACTCAAAGCATTCCCTGATGATTCACTTGTGCTTTTCCTGTGAATTTCTTCATTCAAGATTACACCAACAACATCATCCACTTTCAAGATATTTGAAGTAGACACAGTATTACTAACTGCCATTACCAAACTGTCCCAACTTTCAGGTAATGAGCATAAGATTAAGAGAGCCTTAATTTCATCATCAAAAACAATATTGACTGAAACTAACTGGTTTACCAAACCATGGAAATTACTAAGATGACTATGTATCGATCCACCTTCCTACATTTGCAAATTAAATAACTGCTTCATAAGAAATACCTTATTCGAAGCTGAGGGTTTTTCATACAAATTTGCCAAAGATTCCATCAACTCTACCGTTGTCTTAGCCTGAGATAAGTTGGAAATCACAGACGATGCAAGGCTCAACCTTATAGATCCCAGAGCCTTTCGATTAAGAACCTCCCATTCTTCATCCTTCATATCTAGGGGCTTGCATGCAACCCCACCCAACGGTAAGTACAAATATTTTTGATATAGATAATCCTCTATCTGTATCCTCCATAATTGATAATTCGTGCCATTGAATTTCTCCATCCTTAGCTTACTTTCTTCTGCCATTACTACTCCCACTCAATCAGAAACCCCTGAGAGTGACCTGTAATCAAACACAAAACCTATTCCTGCAACCTTAGCTCTGATACCAACTGTTAGGAACCCGTGGAAGCACAACTGATTACCAAGCAACTAAACACAGAATTAAACCAGAAGCAATAAGTAACTAGAATCAGAAACAACATAGAATTAGAGAGACAATACACACCCTTGTATTAAATACTCTTCAAAAGAAAATACAATAAAGAAGATGCCACTTCTTCTTTCACCTTTGAGGCTTCCCACACCTCTAGGATTTTCAGTAATCTTCCCTCAAAGCTCTCTCTCAACTACGGTCCCAACAAACAACTCACACACAGAATTGATGTTCACCTCCAACCAGTCAGTCTCAACACTGCTAGTACCAAGCACTCAAAAGTACTTCAAGTAGATCTCCTTAATCTTGTAATAACCTACAAATCAACCTGATCTTACATACCATGTAGATCTCCAAACGTGGCCTTGCACACCTGTTGACCAAGATCCTACAACTGGAAGAAATTCTTTCTTGCCTTAATTACAATACAACCCATGAGTCTCTTAAATAGACCTCATGCAAACAATAATTAGAATTTCTTAATTACAATAATTAGACACACAACTCAAGACTATAATTATCCTTTAACATGCAAACTGGCCATTCAACAAACTAACTGTTTGTGCAACAAATAGTTTTGAAACGCACAGGTGACCGACGTCGGTCCCTATCTGATTGGGGATGACCGACGTTAGCCGATCCCTGTCGATGTCGACTACTCTGCACCATGTATATGACTAACATTGGTTGATCAGACTGGCATCAATTACTTTACAACTCAGCATCCTCCTCCATTTGCATCAGTGAAGCTTTTAGCTCCACAACCTAACATTTCTTTAGCATGGTGTTGAGTGGTCTCACAATCTCTGCAAAACTAGAGATAAACTTTCTTACAAAGTTGGTTTTACCAAAGAAAGATTTTAATTCTTTTTTGATATTTAGAACTTTTAAATTCAAAATTACATTGATCATATCGGGGTTGATGTTCATACCTTCTTGATTGATTATATGTCCTAATATTTTACCTTTAGTCACACAAAATATACTCTTCTTGGGGTTCAAGGAGATGCCATACCTTCTACACCTTTCCAACACTTGTTTTAAAGGCATCACATGATCTCCCCTATTTTTAGAAAAAATTGTTAGATCATCCATGTAAATAATAATGCATTTACCTATTAATCCATGGAACATGTTGTCCATTACTTTTTTTAAGGTTGCTTCTGCATTGATTAGTCTGAATGGCATTCTTTTATAGGCGAATATCCTCCATTTAGTGGTGAAGGCAGTCTTCATTGTATTGCTCTTGTCTACCATGACTTGATTATAGCCTAAGAATCCATTCAGAAATGACATCATTCCAAATCCACTTACCAATTATATGACCTCATCCAAAGATGGCAAAGGTTAATTATCCTTCTCAAAAAATCTATTTAGATTTTGAAAATCAACACAAAGGTAGATTTATCCATTCTTCTTCTAGATTGGTACAAGATTGGCAACCCATGTCGAGTGCCATATAGGAAATATTATCTCTACATCAATAAACTTATTTACTTCCTTGTAAATTAGAGGTTATAATACTAGATTGACTAGCCTTTGTCTTTCCCTAAAAGTTTTGCAGGCTTCCTTCAATGGGATAGTGTGAGTGATCACACTAGTGTCAAAGATCTTGAGATCATTAAAGACAAAGTGATGACATCTCTAAATTTGGTTAGAATGGTATCCACTCTTTTTAATTCTTCATCGGTGTATACTAAGTCAATATTACTGTTTTACTCATTCTCAAGGTCTCCCAAATTTACTTGTTTCTAATCCTTCCCACTTACTTTAGGCTACTTAGTTTCATTTCCTTGCTTATCCAGGTTAAAAACCCTTTCTAAGGAGATCATGCCTTTGGGGATCTGATTCTCTTTAATTTGGATTATTTCATCTTTATGGTCCTTTGAACTTTTTGTAGGACTTTTGTCCTATTCATCGATGATTGAGGATTTGAACATGCCAATGTTGCATAAGAAGTCAATTATTTACTGGTCAGCATCAAAGACTTAGAAGTGGTTGATGTTGTATAGAATAGATGTGCATGATATTATATCCATAGTGAATTCTTGTAATTTTAGGGCTTTTGAAGGTACCAAACTTGCTACTGCAGATACTAGAGCATCTGCTAACTAGTTATGTTCCCTGGGCAAGGAAACAATATTGAATGAGTCAAAGTATTCAATTAAATCCCAAGCTATAAATTTATAATTTATTAAACAATAATTTTTTCACTAATATATAATTCTAATTTGATTAACCACTAACTTAGAATCACTATAGACTAATAATTCTTTAACCTTATGTTTAATTGCAAACTGAAGTCCTAAAACAAGAGCTTCTAAAAAATTTTAATTTGTTAGTGCAAGAGAACTGTAATCTATAATAAGCCAAACATTTCTTCCCTTCAAGACTCTTTAGAATAATTCTAACACCTAATCCTTGTTTAACTTATGCACCATCAAAGTATAATATCCAAGGGCCTTAGTTCTCTTCCTTCACACCATCACCTATAACAATGTTAGTGGTCTCCAAAGTATAGATGTCCAAATCAAAAGATTGGTAGTTTACCTTTTCATTCTTGGCATTTTACTTTGTAATCATATACTTCATCTTGGGCTTATAATAGATCTTGATCTGATTGGGAATCCCACACCAAGGTAACCACATGTGAGAACAATTTGTGGACATCTATCCATTTATAGTCTAGTCACAACTAAGTAATAACCCATAAGCTTTAGGTATGTCGATGACTTGAATGTAAATGAATTATTATATACGAGGCTCTTGAGCTAGATACATGTGGAAGTTAAATCATTCATCAATCACATTTACTCTTGACTTGTCCAACTGTACTACTACCTTCTCAGATATAACTGGGTTTAACCTCAACTTTTGACATATCCCTGTTGAAAATTTTGACCTCACAAGCCAAATTGTCACCCTTATCATTTAAAGCTTTGCATATCATGATAGTTTATCTTGTGGATCGATGAGTTAGTCTTGTAAATTCCTTAATTAGATTATTGGGAACCAGACTATCTTAACACATCATCCAAGAATGAATTGATCAATATTGATTATATATTTAATAAATGTACTTGGGAAGCCAACCAAGGTTGAAGAATTGCATGAAGATAATGTATTTTATGCCAAAGTCATCCCCTACAAGTTCGGTATCTTGATGTGTTTTCTATCTTAAGATATAAGCCTTCAAAGATGATTTAGTAGTATGGGACGTACTTAGACATGTCAAGATAAAGCCACTAGAAATAGTCATTTGGATTCAAAAAATAAAAGTGATTCATAGAGCTATTAAGTGGCATAATTATGGGAGCCCATATATAAAATCAACAACATGTGGATGATATATGAGGTCAATAAGTCAAAAGCAAATCTATGACATGCATTTAGTCATGCAAATCAAAAATCAATGGCAAGCTCAAGGTCAAGTTGTTAAAGGATCTGGATGACAAATATGAAGATGCCAAATGTCTCAATTATGGTGAACTTTTGAGTAGATTAATGTCCCATATTTGATCATATTATTCAAATGAAGATCAATGATCTATGTTTGATCTATCAGATCAAGGGTTAATAGTGTGTATTTAAACATCTAATAGAAAAACAATAGAGCACATTCAATCATGTAGTAGCAGATCAATGATGTGGATCAGGTAAATAAGTAATTAAGCTTAGATTACATGTAAGGCTAACATATGAAATAAGCATGTTAACAAAATGAGGATAGATAATAGGATCCTAAGAATGAATGCAAAGCTGCCAAGTGGCACAATCTTGAATTAGATCATAGTCAATGGCAATGATGAAGGTTAAATCTAAGGGACTCCATTGAAGATCAATGGAACAATTTTGATCGAGTTCCAGGGAGGCATAAGATGAGGATGCATGTCTAAGGTGACAATGGTCAGGTTTTAAAATGAAATAAGCATCCCATGGAAATAATATTATCACTTGGATTTGTACCCTTTGAAGAGATGCAAAGCTCTCCTCATCCAAGTGGCATAATGGAATCACCTCTAAGCTTTTGGGTAGCCCAAGGAATGAGGTGAGCCTCTAGATAGGGATAGCTCCCTTGATGTATCACTTAGAATTGAACCTATAACTAAACTTGGGATTAAAAAGGGAGAGAGATAATTGAAAGAAAATCTAAACTAAGGAGGTGATACCCAAATAAACTTTATGACTTCCAACCAATTTCATTTTACACTTGAGACCAAGAAACAAACTAAAACATACACTGTTTCAATCTTCATTTTATCACATCAATGTTACATTGTGAGGTCATGGATGAATGTGCAAATATATGAGGACTAGACAAGTGGCCTTGAATGTAACTAATGAAAATACTAACTCGCTCAACATTTTAAATCTCCTAAAACACTTCACATGCCCTGTAAGAAAAAATTTCCAACTGTAAACAAGGTGGAAGAATGAGACCACATGCTAGGAATCTATAGTATTCACTAAATAAGATTCATCATTTAAGTGGAACACACTTATGAATAATCATGAAGAGGTAGCATTTAGTTATTTCATTGATCAAAATATATACAAATTAGTATGGCTTTGCCATACTCAGGTGGATCATTAAATACAATGGCCAAAATGGCTAACTCTTATAGATCTTGAGAGAGAGAGAAGAAGATAATTCCAAGGGTCACAAGGACACTTTTCAAGATGATAAAATTAGTTATACATGCATGAGAATAGGATATTCATTGAATTATGCAAGGTCATGAAGTATAAATGTCAATCCAAGTCATTGAAGTCTTGAAAGTGGCACAAAACTCCTCATTCTGGCTTAGAAAAACTACCTACATGATTGGACCTATTTGGACATCCCATAACTGATGAGGAAAAGTAATAATTATTTTAATTTAATGGGATACTCTCATACATTACTTTTCATGCATTGGTTTCATGTAAGTTCCTCTAAAAACCTCTAAAAGTGAGCCATCATCATCTGTTATCCAAGAAACTTCCCTCTAATGCACCCTGCCCACTTGGCCTCAAAATTGGCATCAATTGTCCATGAAAATACATAGGAGGGATTTAATTACAAGTTTCAAGGCACTTCATGTTCTTGTAAGCATCAGGGACACCTTAAATTCACCTCACTTAAAGTTTTCCATCCTCTTCATTAGTTTATCCAATATGCCAGATTTGACTGGATGAATTGAATCACATATTTGGGCCACTTATCAGTTTTTTTAATGAATTAAATTAATATGGGGAGTTATCTTAAGTCTTAATATTCCACCCAAACGTTGTTTCATCTCTTAACTCTTCATGTAGCCTACACAACACACAAAATAGTGATAAAAACCTTATTTCTACCCCCATCCATACTCCTTTTAGTGTGAAGTATCCTGAGGTAGTACTCTACAACATCTAATCATCATTCTAGACAAAATATTTTATTTTAGTACCTATCCAACTCCATTTCCCAAAACTGGTCCTTGGCAATAGTTTAGTATGGTTTTTGGCCTATTTTTGGTCTTAAGGTTGGTTCATAAAGTTTGGATGTGAAACCTGAAAACAAATTCTCCATTAACTATATTTAGGGACCCTAATAACATCTCCAAAATCATTTTACTCCCATTCAAATCCTTAGGTAAGATATGAGTGATCAAACTTACCAATTCGAGCTTGTTTTCACTGTTCTACACAAGTTTGAGTGGTTTTGAGGTCCAAAATGACTTCTCTTGGTCTTATTTTCACACAAATAGATTGGGAACATCAATATTGACCTCAAAAACATGAACAAATGCATTATAATTCCCAAACCAAGCCAAAATTGAGGTTGACTCCTTTTTGGATGTTAGGCCTACTTATGCCTTGTAGGCTTGTGTTGTCCTTGAAGCCTAAAATGACTCCTCATATCTTTCCCTACAAACTATGTTCTTTAACACCTATATATTTACCCCTTAGACATGTTATAATCTAGTATAAATCACACTTAAATCCAAAAGTGGAAATGGTCTCACAACTGGTCACTAAGCATGATCCCTCTCTTTATGTTTCCATATAATCTTTGCATTTTGGGATTCCCTATTTAGATTCATCCCCTCTTTCTTGGTATATCATGATGTTATATACATTTTAAATCTTTCATTATCTTATTGTAAGGCTTCCAAACCCTCTAACTTCAACTTTCATCATTTTCTCTTAAATCTGCTAGGGTTTGTGTATGAAGAAGTGCCCCCTATCTAAGACAAAGCAAGGGGCACTTCCCTTATTTTCTCAGACTAAGTTTTTGGGGAGATTCCTCAACTTGCATAGACACTATACACAAAAAATTGGCCTTTGACTATGTCAATTGACTCTCTAAATTCCTCAAAACCTCAAGACAAGCTTCTAAAGGCAGACTATGTGTAAACCTTCTTGTCATGGAATGTGAATGCTTTGAAAAGGGGTCTCTTTTACTTTTCCTCCTTCAATGAGGTTTATGATAGGTTTATGCTCCTTTTATAAATCCATATTAATCACCTTCCATTGTAAACCTTGCTAGAACACATCCTATACTCTATCCTTTGTTAGATTAGTCTTATGCCTTGACTGTGTTTGTTATCTCTGACTATAGGTTATCATGCTTGCATAGAATTTGTAGGTGATGCATAAGAGTCATTAATAACTTCTAGGTTATTTAATACATGTTATATATTTATGATTTAAATTTGTATGACCTTAAATCATCACTTAGGATCCTTTTCTCATCTTATTGTTTGTCATAATCAACATAGTTGTAGGTGTATATAGGGGTTCAAGAAGCTTGTGTAGGTTCATTCACACATCCAAAAGTTTGTGGAATTCATAATATATTTTTAAAATATTTTCACATTATTAATTATCAATCCGATCTTCTATTTTTCATTCAACTTGCACCTTTAGCTCCTCAATTATATTCTTCCCTGTATGTTGACTGAGACACCCTATTGTGACTATGTTTGGGGTCTTTAACCTTGAATTTCAATGTGAAGAGATCTATTTAATTTCCCTATATGGTAATACAACATATCTATATACTTTTATCCAACTTTGTCATCTTATATGACACACAAACTCCTATTTCAACTCATTTCTTGTATACCTTACTTGTTGTAGGTACTCACAAGCTTGTGTATGGATAGGGCATGTGATTAGGAGACAAACATGATGAGTTACCTTCCTTGTGATGGTATATTGATTATTTTATGTTCCTTGAAAAAAATTAAACCATTTATATATGCTATAAATGTAAAAACTACAACCTTTGGATAGAGGTAGTCTTTTTGAAACCATGCATGTAGAATTCGCTATTTATTTTCAGTGACCTAATTGGCATATTAAGGGCTTTCAAACACCATCTTGTACTGATCATTTCCTTCTCAAATTTGGTAGGGTTTTTATCATATGATAGGGATACAATTTTCATACCTTTACATGCATTTAAAACTTTAGGATATTTTTTGAAAAAGGTCCATAAAAATCCTTAGACCTATGTTTTACCCATTTAGGTATTTGATCTCTAAACTTGTAGTCATTGTCTTAGAATGTGACTCTCAACTTTATTTGACCTTATATCAATTAAAAAATTTATATTATGGTTCCTCAATACAAAATAACTCTAATAAATGTTCAACCACATGCTTTAACAGTTTATTTAGTACTTTAGTTTCCTATTTAGGTCACCTGTAGGTGACTTTGAAAATGTAGGTGGTGAATTCAACCTTGGACAGTGGACAACAAACATGTTTGTGATTGAATAAATAACTTTATCAAATATTCCAATTTAATATTAATTAATATTAAAATATTTAAGGAACTTCTAAACTCTTGATTCATAGCACAATGTCATCTTGAGGAACTGCAGGTACACTATTGGGTTACATACAAATAGTGGGCATAAGTTAGAACAGTGTGTCAAAGGTTATGCCTTAAATATAGGATTCTATTCAATTGTTCAAAGTATACCTAAATTTTTTTAAGTCCCAAAAAAATGTTTCACACCTCCCTTACAACTTTAGAATCCTCCATGAGAGCTCCTAGTTGACTGTATATGACCATCATAGGGCAGGTTGCCTGTATGGTGGTCATAGTTGCAAATTTATGGAGTGTGCTTTGTATAATGAAATTAAAAGGTTAATAGAGACTATATAACCTTTATAAAATTTAAATTATACTATCACAACCCCATGTGACCATTGAAAAAGCATGAAAAACTAGAAGCTAAAGGACACTTGCTAACAATAAAGAATGGACTAGTTTGCAAGCTCGAGGATATTAGTTCATAAAAACAACTTGAAACTTGAAAAAATAAAGTTAAGTGTTATATTATGAGGTAAAATCATATATAATGAAACATTAACAACTGGTCTATACAAAATTTCTCAAACCAAGGGAAAACTGATAGGGTGCACAAACTAGCGGGCAGTTTTGGAAGTTGAACTTTAAATAGATGGTCCATAAATCATGGTTGACCAAACTCAAACTTCTTGATATGAAAATAAATATCCTTGATTTTAATATCACTTCCAAGAATCATTTGACTTGAAACCCCTTGTGCTAACCATACAAAGCAAAAACCTAAGTGTCACTTTAATCTGCCAAGAAAGACAAAAATGGAGCAGAATGGTTTTGGCCTATAAATGGTACTTTCAGGTGATTTTAAACATTTATTTGAGAATTATGGAGCTCAAAAGACACTTTTCATCATTTTATGAGTGGCACACTTACTAAGGAGGTCGTACAAGTACGATTTTCTCCTTTCTTACCAAGAAAACTACCTTTTCTCTAAACAACCTATCACATTTTAGTTAAAAATAGTTATCTAAGACTTATAAGGACACATGGGACATGACATCACATTTTTACACTTGCACATTTCCTAAGAAACATGTAAAAAGCATTAAATGCACTATTTTTACCCTTAAAATGACCTAAAATGATAAATGGACCTAGAAACTAATTGACCAAAGCTAGTACAACATTATTTAACATAAAATGACCTATAAAACATCTCATGACAATACATTATACCCCATTATAAGCCTAAAAATAATTTTTTTTACTAAGGGTGCCCCAGTTTGACCTAAAAGTCAAATTTGGTCAACAAATTGGTGACTCATAAGGGTAGTATGTCTGTTATACTAACTAGAACAATAGCCTTATTAGTTTATTAGGTTTATTAGCTTTATTAGTTTATTAGCCTTATTAGTTTATTATCCATTTACAACAAACCTTTGATCAATACAATACACTAATGACTACCTCTACCGCACAAAGTAAAAGACACTCACAACAAACAAAGTAAACACATAAGACACAAACATGTGCAAAAGCACTTAGGGGAATTAGGAAACAACATATTATGCACAACTAGCAACTAAACATACCTCCTTTCATGGATCAAAAGGAAAACTTCTTGAATCATCTTCATGGTGAGATGAAATAAAGTGCCAAGCATGCTTCTCTTTGAATTGAATGTTGTGTGGATCATACATCTTCCTTGGCACTTCACTTGATCTAATCTCAAGTATATCATCCTTAAACAAGTCTCTAATGTATATATACTCTTATTGAACATGTTCACACACTTGATGTTGCTGCCCACTCTTCATTTCATAGTCATCTTGTATCTCCTTAGTAGGGATGTCTCCAAGAGGATAGATTTCTTGTTCCTTAGAATATTGAAGCCAATAGGAGTTTGTTCCATCATTCAAGAGTTGATATGTTTCTCCCAACCAATTTATATGATGATATCCCATCTTTATGACTTTAAACATGTCATCATCAAATGCATATGCTCCTTGAAAGGATAGATTTGAAAGAATGTTTTTCCTTTTCATACTTAATTGTGTACCAATGTTGCCTTTTCCATATTTGACCAACTCTTAGCCTCATTGAAGAGGAGTATAACCTATCCCAATGACTTCAAATAAGTCATCTAAATACTAATCAAGAACTTTTCCATGTTCATCCATGATATCTTGCAAAATGAAGAAATTATCGATAATCATTTCTTCCTCTTTGGAAAAAGGAAGACATCTTTCCTTATCAACCCAATCTGAAATCTCCACATAAGAAGTCACGTCTTCTTCATCTTTTATCAGATCATCTTCAAGGGATATTTCCTTTATCTTTATCTCATAAGACTCTCTCAATACTGCCACTTCTTGAGGGATGGCTTGAAAGTGTTCTCCCTCTTGATAGCATATTCTACTTCAAATATGGAGTCAAAAGCTTATGAATTGTCCTTTTGTTCACCAAATGAAGTCCCTATCATTATTTATTCCTCATAAACACTCATGAGGTCTTCTTTATCAACCATGGATTGAGCATGTTCCTATTAATTTGCTTCTCTCAAGATAGGTTATTCAACATAAAAAAAACATTCTTCATCATCAACCAAGCAAAGAGATTCAACACAAGAGCTTAACTTATCTTCATCACTTAAGACCTCTTGAGGGATTTAAAATTGAAATTTAATTTTCATAATCTGATCTCTTTTATAAAGGGTTATAAGAAAATCAACCTCCTTCATGGTGATGCCAAGACTAGGCATCTTGAAATCATGTGATCTAGCCCAATGAGGCTACCAAGGATGTATTTTTTCTTCAAACAAGAGTTATTTTTCTTTATCAACTAGTTGATCATCCTTTGGTTCCCATACCATATGTCCATTAAGGCAAAGGGTGATGGGGTAAGGACAAGATGAACTAGTTGGTGGAGATGGCACATAAGACTCCAAATCAGATTGAGAATGCAAGGTAGGAGGCTCTTTAGGAATCTCTTGAGGGAGGGGAGATGGGATGTGTTTAGGCATAGGATATTCTCTTTGATCTAAACCTTTCATCACACCTTGACTTAGTAGCTTCATTTTTGTCTCTAGCTCCTCTATTTTCTTAGTTAATTTCTCTTAGAAAACTCTCTCTTGAAGCTCATAGGAATCATCATGAGGAAAAAGGGTACATGAGGGATGCCATGGAACACAAGAAGCTTCTTGAGGAAGGGTGGGAGGGGATTGAAAAATATCAACTCCATTATCCACTTCACACTCTTGGACAATGCTTCTATCTTCTTTCTTACCCCATGACTCTACTATCTTGTTCCAACATAGGATGTTAGGATTAGATGTCTTCACCCTCTTGATCAGGACTTTTCTCCTCCTTCTTTCCCCATGACTCCACTATCTTGCTCCAACTTAAGAAATTAGAATTATGAGTCTCCTTTTGAGGTGGTGGGGATGCAATGTGAGAAGGCAATGAGGGTTTGAACTCCACTTCTTTTGCTGCCAACATGGACTGTTGCATATGCATATTTACCAACTCAATTTGCCAATCAAAATTTTCCTCAAACACAAGATTTCTCTTTTCAACTCTCTTCTCTGATTGATTAGGAAAATGATGACTTTGATAGACTTGATTTGGTTTAGGATTAGGGGTCATGTATGGGTACTAGGGATCTTGGGGAAGTAGGTATGAAGGTTGATAGACTTGGTAAAGATTCCTCTCATGAATGTCTAGATTCTCTTCCAAATATTCAATCAAACCACTCACATTTAGCATATCAATCATGAGCCTTTTCTAATTGGCTCTTTCAATAAGTACCCACTCTATCTTGAATAACTCTAATTCATTTCTCACTTTATGGATGGAATGATTAGGATTCCTTTGACCACATCCCCGTAGAGTATCAAGCTCCAACATATACCTTTCATAGCCCAAAAGTGCTTGTTTGAAGGTGTAAATGGATTGATTGGAGAAAGGATTAGGTTGACTAGGAACAAGACATTGAGAAGGTTGGTTATATGATTGATACAACTCATAACAGGGCTAAATATATTCATATTAGGACTGATAATGATCATAACAAGATTGACCAAGAACTTGTTCATATTGATAGGGAATGGGACAAGATGTATATGTTTCACCAACTTGTAGAGGACAAAACTCAAATCTAAGGTCATATATGAAACTTAATTGGGAATTAGGAACACAAGAAAAGGTTATCGACAATCTTCAAATGGAATACCTAGGCTACTTGACTAGTTGATGCATCTTTGGAGTCGCCATTGATGCTTTGAAATATGCCTCTAAAGGTTGATGTGTTGAAAGACAACACCAAAAATCCTTCAACTCTTGGAATAAGAGTCCCACTAGACGTGCCAAAAACTATTGTCACTTGGATTTACACCCTCTGAGGAGATGCAAATCTCTCCTCATCCAAGTGGCACAATGGATTCACCTCTAGGCTTATGGGCAGCCTAAGGAATGAGGTCAGTCTCTAGATAGGTCTTGCTCCCGTGATGTACCACTTAGGATTGAACCTAAAAATAAACTTGGTGGTGAAATGGAGAGAGATAACTCAAATCAAATATAAAATAAGGAGGTGATACACCAAATAAATTTGATGACTTCCAACCAATTGAATTCTAAACTTAAGACCAAAAAATAAACTAAAACATACACGCTTTCAATCTTCATCTTCTAACATCAATGTTAAATTGTGAGGTCATGGATGAATGTGAAAATATAGGAGGACTAGACAAGAGGCCTTGAATGGAACTAATGAAAATACTAACTCACTCAACATTTGACATCTCCTAACACTTCACATCCCTACAAGAAAATTTTTCCAACTGTAAATAAGGTGGAAGAATGAGACCACATGTTAGGAATCCATAGTATTCATTAAAAAATATTCATCATTCAAGTGGAACACACTTATGAATAGTTATGAAGAGGTAACACTTAGTTATTTCATTTATCAAAAGGTATACAAATGATTAGGTCTTTTCCATACTTAGGTGGAGCATAAAATACAAAGGCTAAAATGGCTAACTCTTATAGAGATTGAGAGAGAGAGAGAGAGAAAAAGAGAATTATAAGGTTCACAAGGACATTTTCTAAGCTGATTAATCAGTTATCCATGCATTATAAGAGTATATGGGTTGAACCATGCAAGTTAATGAAGTAAAAATGTCAATCCAAGTCATCAAAGTCTTGCAAAGTGGGACATAACTCCTCATTCTAGCTTAAAAAAACTGCCTGCATGATTGGACCTATTTTGAAATCCCATAACCAATGAGGAGTAGTTATAATAATTTTAATGGAATGGTAGACTCTTATACATGCCTTTCCATGCATTTTTTTCATTTTTGGTCTTGTAGAAACCTCTGAAAGTGAGCCATCATCATCTATTGTCCAAAAAACTACCCTCTCATGTACCCTACCCACTTGGCCTCAAAATTGGCATAATATATACATTAAACTCCATTATATGGAGTTAATGACAATTTTAAATTCCCTCCATGGCCTTGGAAGCATTAGGGACACCTTAAATTAACCTCACTTGAATTTTTCCATCTTCTTCACTAGCTTGTCCAATATGCTAGATTTGACTGGCTAAGTTGAATCACTTGGTTATGGAACTTATAATTTGTTTTAAGGGAATAAAATTAAAATTTATAGTTATATTATGCCTTAATATTCGACCCAATTTTTTTTTCATATCTTAACTCCTGTTGTAGCCTATACAACACACAAAATAGTGAGGAAAACCTTGTTTCTACCCTCATCCATATAAGAACATACAAATATTTTTGGTGTGAAGTATCCTGAGGGAGTCCTCTACAACTTCAAATCATCATTATGGACAAAATATTTCATTTTAGTAGCTATATAACTCTATTTTCCAAAATTGGTCCTTGGCAAGGGTTAATAGGGTTTTAGGCCTATTTTTGGTCTTAAGGTTGGTTCATAAAGTTTGGATATAAAACTTGAAAAAAAATTCTCCAATAATGATCTTCAGGGACCCTACTAACATCTCCAAATGCCTTGGACTCCCATGCAAAGACTCAAGTGAAATATGAGTGATCAAACTTGCCAATTCAAGCTTGTTTTCACCATTCTGTACAAGTTTGAGTGGTTTTGAGGTCCAAAATGACTTTTCTTGGTTTTATTTACACAAAAATTGATTTTAAACCTCCATATTGACCTAAAAAACATGACCAAATGCATTTTAATTCCCAACCCAAGCCAAAACTAAAATTGACTCCCTTTTCGATGCTTGTCCTAGTCATGCCTAGTAGGAATGTGTTGTCCTTGAAGCCTAAAATGACTCTTCATATATTTCTCTAAAAAATAGGTTATTTAACACCTCTATAGTGACCCCTTATACATTTTCCAATATATTATAAATCACACTTAGATCTAAAAGTGGAAATGTCTCACATCTGGTCACTAGGCCTAATCCCTCTCTTTATGCTTACCTACAATCTTTGAATTTTGGGCTTCCCTATTTAGATTCATCCCCTCTTGATTGGTATATAATTATTTCATATACATATTCAAGCTTTCCTGATCTTATTTTAAGGCCTCCAAACCCTTCAGCTTCAACTTTCATCATTTTCTCTTAAATCTGCCAGGATTTGTGTATGAGGAAGTGCCCCCTGTCTGAGACAAAATAGGGAGCACTTCCCTTATTTTCTAAGACTAACTGATATTTTTGGTATCATCCTCAACTCACATAGATAGTCTAAAAAAAATTACCCTTTGACTAGGTCAATTGACTCTCTAAATTCATCAAAACCTCAAGATAGGCTTCTAGAGGCAAACTATGTGTAAACCTTCTTGTCATGGACTATGAATGCTTTGAAAAGGGGTCTCTTTAACTCTTCCTCCTTGGATGAGGTTCATTATATGCTTATTATCCTTTAATAAATCCATATTAATCACCTTCCACTATAAACCTTGCTAGAGCACATCATATACGTTGTCCTTTATTAGATGGTTTTATGCCTTGACTGTGTTTGTTATCTTTGCTTGTAGGTTATCATGCTTGCATAGACTTTGGAGGTGATGCATAGGATTCATTAATACCTTCTATTTTCTTTAATATAATTTATAGATTCATGATTTCAATTTTTATGACCTTAAATCCTCACTTAGGATCCTTTTCTCATCTTACTGTCTATCATGATCAACACGGTTGTAGGTGTATGTAGGGTTTCAAGAGGCATTTATAGGTTCATTCACACATCAAAAAGTTTTTTTAAGTCTTAATATCTTTGAAAAATATGGTCACATGATTAATTATAAATCTAATCTTCCATTTGGCATTCAACTTGCACCTTTATCTCCTCAATTGTATTCTTCCCTGTATGTTGACTGAGACACCCTATTGTGATTGTGTTTGGGGTCTTTAGCCTTGAGTTTCAATGTGAAGAGATCTATTTAATCCCCCTATATTTTCATAAAACATATCTCTATACTTTTATCTAGATTTGTCATCTTATATGACACACAAACTCCTATGCTAACTCATATCTTATATACACTACTTATTGTAGGTACTCAAAGGCCTACGTATAGATAGGGCATGTGATTAGGAGACAAACATGATGAGTTACCTTGATTGTGATGGTATCTTGATTCCTTGATGGTCCTTGAAAAAAATTAAACCATCTCTATATTCTAACAAGCTCAAAACTTTAACCTTTGGATAGAGGTAGTCTCTTTGAAAGCATGCCTAAAGAATTCACTATTTGTTTTCAGTGACCTAATTGACATATTGAGGGATTTCAAACACCATCTTATACTAATCATTTCCTTATAAAATTTGGTAAGATTTTTTAATATGATATGGCTACAAGTTTCATCCCTTTATATGCATTGAAAAATTTAGGAAATATGTTGAAGAAGGTCCACAAAAATCTATAGACCTCTATTGTACCCATTTAGGGATTTGATCTCCAAACTTGCAGTCACTATCTTAGAATGTGACTCTCAACTTTATTTGACCTTATATCAATTCAAACATATATATTAGGGTACCTCAATACAAAAATACTCTAATAAAGGTTCAACCACATGATTTAACAATTTATTTAACACTTTAGTTCCCTATTTAGGTCACTTATAAGTGATTATTTGTAAATGTAGGTGATGAATTGAACCTTCGACAGTGGACATAAAACATGTTGGTGATTGAATAAATACCTTTATCAAATATTCCCATTGACTCCTAATCAATTTTAAAATATTTAATGAACTTCCAAACTCTTGATTCATAGCACAATGTCATCTTAAGGAACTATAGGTACACTATTGAGTTACATACAAACAGTGGGCATAAGTTAGAATAGTGTGTCAAAGGTTATGACTTCAAATTAGTATTATCTTAAATTATTCAAAGGAGACCTAAAAATGTTTCAAGGCCCAAAACAAGGTTTCACATGTCCCTTACAATGTTGGAATCCTCCATGAGAGCTCTTGGTTGACTGTATATGATAATAATAGGGTAGGTTGACTGAACGGTGGTCATAATTGCTAATTCATGGAGTGTGCTTTGTATAATGAAATTAAAAGTTGAATGGAAACTAGATACCTATAAAACATGGAAATGATACTATCACAACCCCCTGTGACCATTAAAAAAGCATGAAAAAATAGAAGATAAAAAGAACCTGTCAATAACAAAAAAAATGGACCAGTTTACAAACTTGAGACTATTAGCTCATCAAAACAACTTGAAACTTGAAAACAAGCATCGAAAGTGTTATATAATTAGTCCAAAATCATTTTTTATGAAACATTAAAAACTATTTTGTAAATAATTACTCAAAGCAAGGGAAAATGGATGGGGTGCATAGACGAGCAAGTAGTTTTAGAATCTAAACTTCAAACAAAAGGTTCATAAAGCATGGTTGACCAGACTCTAACTTATTGCTATGAAAATTTATCTAATTGAGTTTACTATCACCTCCTAGAAGTGTTTGACATGAAACCCCTTATGTTGACCATACCAAGTAAAAACTTGAGTGTCACTTCAATCTACCAAAAATGGAAAAGAATGGTTTTGGCATAGATATGGCACTTTCAGGTCATTAAAAATGTGGATTTGAGTATGGGGGAACTGAAGAGACACTTTTCACCATTTTTCAAGTGGCAAACTTCCCAAAGAGGTTGTATAAGTTCCATTTTCTCCTTTCTTTCCAAGAAAACTACATTTTCTCTAAACAACCTACCATCTTTCAGTTATAAATAGATATCTAAGACTTCTAAGGACACATGGGACATGACATCACATTTTGACACTTGCAAATTTCCTAATAAACCTATACAAAGCATTAAATGCACCATTTTTGACCCTTAAAATGACCCAAAATGATAAATGGACCTAGAAACTAATTGACCAAAACTATACAACATTAATTGACATCAAATGACCTATAAAACATCTCATGATAATACATTATACCCACTTATAGGCCTAAAAATCAATTTTTTTACAAACGGTGCCCCAATTTGACCTAATAGTCAAATTTGGTCAACAAATTGGTGACTCATAAGGGTAGTATGTTTGTTATACTAACTGGACCAGTAGCCTTATTAGTCTATTGGGCTTATGGAGTCATCTAGGGATTAAGACAAACATGATAACTTTCACCATTGACTATAAACCTTTGTTCAATACAAGACACTAATGACTACCTCTACCACATAAAGCAAAAGACACTCACACTAAAAAAAGTGAACACACAAGACACACATATGTACAAAAGCACTTAGGGGAATTGGGAAATAACCTATTATGCATGACTAGCAATTAAACATACCTCTTTTCCTATATTTAAAGGAAAACTTCTTGAATCATCTTCTTGGTGAGATGAAACAAAGTACCAAGCATGTTTCTCTTTGAATTAAATGCTTTGTGGATCAAACCTCTTTCTTGGAACTTCACTTGATCTAATCTCAAGTATATCATCCTTAAACAAGTCTTGAATGTATATATACTCCTCTTGAACATGTTCACACACTTCATGTTGTTGCCCACTCTTTATTTCATAGTCAACTTATATCTCCTTGGTAGGCATGTCTCTAAGAGGATTGATTTCTTGCTCCTTAGAATATTGAGGCCAATAGGAGTTTGTTCCATCTTTAAAGAGTTGATATGTTTCTCCCAGTTGATTGATAATATTATATCCCATCTTGATGACTTTAAACACGCAATCATCAAATGCATATGCTCCTTGAAAGGATAGATTTGAAAGAATGATTTTCCTTTTCATACTTGTGTACCAATGTTGCCTTCTCCATATTTGACAAACTCATATCCTCCTTGAAGAGGAGTATAACCTATCCCAAATACTTCAAACAAGTCATCTAAATACTTATCAAGAACTTGTCCATGCTCATCCATGATATCTTGTAAAATGATGCAATTGTTGATAATCATTTCTTCCTCTTTGAAAAAAGGAAGACATCCTTCCTTATCAACCCAATCTAAAATCTCCACATAAGAAGTCACATCTTATTCATCTTTGATCAAATCATCTTCAAGGGATATTTCCTCTATCTTAATCTCATAAGACTCTCTCAAGACTACCACTTCTTCAGGGATGGCTTAAAAGTGTTCTCCCTTCTTGATAGCACATTCCACTTCAAATATGGAGGCAAAAGCTTGTGAATTGTCCCTTTGTTCACCAAAGGGAGTCCCTAAGGTTATTTATTCCTCATAAATACTCATGAGGTCTTTTTTATCAGCCATGGATTAAGCATGTTCCTCTTTATTTGCTTCTCTCAAGATAGGTTCTTCAACACAAAGAAAACATTATTCATCATCAACCAATCAAAGAGATTCAACATAAGATCTTACCTTCTCTTCATCACTTAAGACCTTTTCAGGGATTTCAAATTTAACTTCAATTATCATAATCTAATCTCTTTTATCAAGGGTTGTAAGATCTTCAACCTCCTTCATGTTGATGTCAAGACTAGGCATCTTGAAATCATGTGATCTAGCCCAAGGAGGTAAGTTTTCTTCAAATAAGAGTTCTCTTTCTTTATCAACCAATTTATCCTTATTTGGTTCCCATAACCAAGGTCCATCAAGGCAAAGGGTGATGGGGTGAGGACAAGATGAACTAGTTGGTGGAGGTGGCACATAGAACTCCAAATCAGATTGAGAATGCAAGGTAGGAGGCTCTTTAGGAAGCTCTTAAGGGAGGGGAGATGGGATGTGTTTAAGCATAGTATCATCTCTTTTCTCTAAACCTTCCATCACACCTTAACTTAGTAACTTAATTTTTATCTCTAGCTCTTCTATTTGCTTGGCTAAGTTCTCTTAGAAAAGTCTCTCTTGAATATCATAGGAATCATCATGAGGATAAGGAGTGCATGAGGGATGCCATGGAACACAAGAAGCTTCTTGAGGAAGGGTTGGAGTGGCTTGAAAAGGATCAACTCCATTATCCAATTCACACTCTTGGACAATGCTTCTATCTTCTTTATTACCCCATGACTCTATTATCTTACTCCAACTTAGGATGTTAGGATTAGATGTCTCCTCAATTTCGCCCTCTTGATCAAGACTTTTCTCTTCCTTCTTTCCCCATGACTCCACTATCTTACTCCAACTTAAGACATTAGAATTATGGGTCTCCTTTTGAGGTGGTGGGGATGAAATGTGAGAGGGAAATGAGGGTTTGAACTCCACTTTCTTTTCTTCCAATATGGACTGTTGCATATGCATATTTGCCAACTCAATTTGCCTATCAAGATTTGCCTCAAACACGAGATTTCTCTTTTCAAATTTATCCTCTGATTGATTTGGAAAAGGATGACTTTGATAGACTTAATTTGGTTCATGAGTAGGGGTCATGTATGGCTGATACGGAACTTAGGGAAGTAGGTATGAAGGTTGATATACTTGGTAAGGTTGCCTCTCATTAATGTCTAGCTTCTCTTCTAAATATGCAATTAAACCACTCACATTTAGCATATCACTCATGAGCCTTTTCTAGTTGGCTCTTTCAATAGGTACCCACTCTTTCTTGACTAAATCTAATGCATTTCTTACTTGATGGATGGAATGATTAGGAATCCTTTGACCACATCCCCTTAGAGTATCAAGCTCTAACATATATCTTGCATAGCTGAAAAGTGTTTATTTAAAGGTGGAAATGGGCTAATTAGAGAAAGGATTAGGTTGACTAGGAACAAGACATTGAGAAGGATGGTTATAGGACTAATACAACTCATGACAGGGCTGAATATAGTCATATTAGGACTGATAATGATCATAACAAGATTAACCAAGAACTTGTTCATATTGATAGGGAATGGGACAAGATGGCACCAACTTGTAGAGAACAAAACTCAAATCCAAGGTCAGCCATGAATATTAAATGGGAATTAGGAATATAAGAAAAATTTATCAACAATATTCAAATAGAATAATTGGGCTTCTTGACCAGCTGATGTATCTTTAGCGTCACCATTGATGCTTTGAAAGATGCCTCTAAACGCTGATGTGTTGAAGGACAACACCAAAAATCCTCCAAATCTTGGAACAAGAGTCCCACTAGGCATGTAAAAAAAAAATCACTTGTATTTTCACCTTTTGAGGGGATAAAAATATATCCTCATCCAAGTGGTACAATGGAATCACCTTTAGGCTTGTGGGTAACCTAAGGAATGAGGTCAGTCTCTAGATAGGGATAACTCCCTTGATGTACCACTTAGGATTGAACCTACAACTAAACTTTGGGGTGAAAATGGAGAGAGATAACTCAAATTAAATATAAACTAAGGAGGTGATACACAAAATCAATTTGATGACTTTAAACCAATTACATTCTACACTTGAGACCAAAAAACAAACTAAAAAATACACTCTTTCAATCTTCATCTTCTCACATCAATGCTACATTGTGAGGTCATGGATGAATGTGAAAAGATAGGATGACTATAAAATAGGCCTTTAATGGCACTAATTAAAATACTAACTCACTCAACATTTTACATCTGCTAAAACACATCACATGCCTTGCAAGAAAAGTTTTCCAACTGCAAACAAGGTGGAAGAATGAGACTGCATGTTAAGAATCCATAGTATTCACTAAACAAGATTCATCATTAAAGTGGAAAACACTTATGAAAAATTATTAAGACGTAAAACTTATTTATTTCATTGATCAAAAGGTATAAAAATGAGTAGGGCTTTGCCATACTTAGGTGGAGCATAGAATATAATTGCCAAAATGGCTAACTCTTATGAGCTTGAGAGAGAGAGAAAAGAAGAGAATTCCAAGGGTCAAAAAGACACTTTTCAAGATAATAAAATCATTTATCCATGTATTATAATAGGATATGGTTTGAACTATGCAATTTTATGAAGTATAAATGTCAATCCAAGTCATCAAAATCTTGTAAAGTGGCACAAAACTCCTCATTCTATCTCAAAAAAACTACCTACATGATTGGACCTATTTGGATATCCAATAACTAATAAGGAGTATTTATAATTATTTTAATTTAAGTGGATACTCCTATACATTCCTCTCCATGTATTGGTTTCATGTTTGGTCTATTGGAAACCTCTTAAAGTGAGACATCATCATATGTTGTCTAGAAAACTACCCTCTCATGTACCTTGCCCACTTGTCCTCAAAATTGGCATCAGTTATCCATGAAAATCCATTGGATGGAGTGAATTAAAATTTTCAAGGCCCTCCATGTCCTTTTAATCATTAGGGAAACCTTAAATTCACCTCACTTGAATTTTTCCATCTTCTTCACTAGCTTGTCCAATATGCTAAATTTGACTGGATAAGTTGAATCACTTGGTTGGGGAATTTATAAGTATTTTAGGGAAAAAAATTAATATTATGAGTTATATTAAGTAATAATATTCCACCCAAATTTTATTTTATATCTTAACTCTTCTTATAACTTGCAAAAAACATAAAATAGTGACAAAACCCTTGTTTTTACCCCCATCCATACAAGTCCGTACAATAATTATTGGTGTGAATTATCCTAAGGTAGTACTATATAACATCAAATCATCATTATAGACAATATAATTCATTTTAGTAGCTATCTAACTCTATTTCCCAAAACTGGTCCTTGGCAAGGGTTTAGTAGGGTTTTGGGCCTGTTTTTGGTCTTAAGGTTGGTTCATAAATTTTGAGCATCCAAATTGAAAAAAAATATCCAATAATTATATTTAGTGACCCTAATAACATCTCCAAATTCCTTATACTCCCATGCAAATCCTCATGTGAGATATGAGTGATCAAACTTGCCAATTCAAGCTTGTTTTAACCATTCTACACAAGTTTGAGTGGTTTTCAGGTCCAAATGACTTTTATTGGTTTTATTTTCACAAAAATATATTTAACACCTCCATATTGACCTTAAAAACATGAAAAAATTCATTTTATTACCCAACCCAAGCCAAAATTAAAGTTGAATCCCTTTTGGATGCTAGTCTTAGTCATGCCTAGCAGGCTTGTGTTGTTCTTGAAGCCTAAAATGACTCCTCATAGATTTACCTACAATCTAGGTGCTTTAAAACCTCTATAGTTACCCACTATACATGTTCCAATATATTATAAAACACACTTATATCCAAAAGTGGAAATGGTCTCACATCTAGTCACTAGGCATAATCCCTCTCTTTATACTTACCTGCAATCTTTGCATTTTGGGATTCCCTATTTAGATTCATCCCCTATTTCTTGGTATATAAGTATTTTATATACATTTTCAATCTTTCATGATATTCTTGTAAGGCCTCCATACCCTTCGGCTTCAACTTTCATCATTTTATCTTAAATCTACCAGGGTTTGTGTATGAGGAAGTGCCCCCTATCTTAGATAAAATAGGGGGCACTTCCCCTATTTACTCAAACTAATTAAGTTTATATGGAGCTTAATCAACTCACATAGACACTATACACAAAAAAAATGGCCTTTTAATAGGTTAATTTACTCTCTAAAATCCTCAAAACCTCAAGATAGGCTTCTAGAGGCAGACTGTGT
The DNA here is from genome assembly GCA_037957365.1 of Torreya grandis. Classification (NCBI taxonomy): domain Eukaryota; kingdom Viridiplantae; phylum Streptophyta; class Pinopsida; order Cupressales; family Taxaceae; genus Torreya; species Torreya grandis. Next base: position 221,217 of record JARHVA010006277.1, read on the forward strand.
CTAAACCTTCTTGTCATGGACTATGAATGCTTTGAAAAGGGGTATATTTTACTCTACATAATTATATGAGGTTCATGACATTATTATTATCCTTTTCTAAATACATCTTAATCACCTTCCACTATAAATCTTTCTATAACACATCATATACTCTATCCTTTATTAGGCTGGTCTTATGCCTTGACTTTGTTTGTTATCTCTGCCTGTAGGTTATCCTACTTGCATAGACATTGGAGGTGATGAATAAGAGTCATTAATACATTATAGGTTATTTAATATATGTTATATATTCATTATTTCAATTTTTATGACCTTAAATTGTCACTTATGATCATTTTATAATCTTACTATTTGTCATGATCAACACAATTGTAGGTGTACACAGGGGTTTAAGAAACCTGTGTAGGTTCCTTCACACATCCAAAACATTTATTAAGTCATAATATCTTTAAAAAATATGTTCACATGATTAATTATCAATCCAATCTTCCATTTTTCATGCAACTTTCACCTCTAACTCCTCAATTGTATTCTTCCCTATATGTTGACTAAGACACCCTGTCATAACTATGTTTGGGGTCTTTAGCCTTGAGTTTCAATGTGAATAGATATTTTGAATCCCCATATATGGTCATAAAACATATCTCTATACTTTTATACAACTTGGGCATCTTATATGACACATAAACTCCTATGCCAACTCATTTCCTGTAAACCCTACTTATTGTAGGTACTCATAGGCTTGTGTACAGATAAGGTATGTGATTAGGAAACAAACATGATGAGTTACCTTCCTTGTGATGGTATATTGAGTCCTTGATGTTCTTTGAAACAAAATAAACCATCTCTATATTCTATCAAAGTCAAAACTACAACCTTTGTATAGAAGTAGTATCTTTGAGAACATGCCTATAGAATTCACTATTTGTTTTCAGTGACATATTTGGCATATTGAGGGCTTTCAAACACCATCTTCTAATGATAATTTCCTTCTCAAATTTGGTAGGGTTTTTTTCATATTATATGGCTACAATTTTCACCCATTTATGTGCATTTAAAACTTTAGGAGATATGTTGAAAAAGGTCCACAAAAATCATTAGACCTCTGTTTTACCCTTTTAGGGATTTGATCTCTAAATTTACAGTCACTATCTTAGAATGTGACTCTCAACTTTATTTGATCTTATATCACTTAAAATATATATATTAGGGTACCTAAATATAAAAATACTCCAATAAATATTTAACCACATGCTTTAATAGTCTATTTAGTACTTTAGTTCCCTGTTTAGGTTACCTATAGGTGACTATTTGCAAATGTAGGTGGTGAATTGAACCTTGGACAGTGGACAACAAACATGTTGGTGATTTAATAAATACCTTTATAAAATATTCTCATGTAATACTAATCAATATTAAATATTTAATTAACTTCTAAACTCTTCATTCATATCACAATGTCATCTTGAGCAACTGTAGGTACACTATTGAGTTACATACAAATAGTGGGCATAAGTTAGAATAGTGTGTCAAAGGTTCTGCCTTTAAAGTAAAATTATATTAAATTGTTCAAAGGAGACATAAAAATGTTTCAAGGCATAAAACAATGTTTCACACCTCCCTTACAATTTTGGAATCCTCCATGAGAGCTCCTGGTTGATTGTATATGGCAATTATAGGGAAGGTTGACTGTAGGGTGGTCATAATTGCCAATTCATGGAGTGTGTTTTTTATAATAAAATTTCAATTCTATGGGAAACTATATAACCTTGAAAACATGTAATTTATACTATCACATCCCCTATGACCATTTTAAAAACATGAAGAAATAGAAGACAAAGGAAACCTACCATCAACAAAAAATGGACTAGTTTGCAAGCTTAAGGCTATTAGCTCATTAAAACAACTTGAAACTTGAAACCAAGAATGGTAAGTGTTATATAATGATTAAAATATCATATATAACTAAACATGAACAATTTGTTTGTACATAATTACTCAAACCAAGGGAAAATTGATAGGGTGCATAGACTAGCAGGCAATTTTGGAAGCTAAACTTCAAACAGATGGTTCATAAAGCATGGTTAACCAAACTCAAACTTCTTGATATGAAAATTTATCTCCTTAATTTTAATATCACCTCACTAAATTTTTTGACTGGAAACCCCTTGTGCTGACTGTACCAAGCAAAAACCTAAGTGTCACTTCAATCTGTGAAGAAAGATAAAAATGGAGTAGAATGGTTTTGGCCTATAAATGGAACTTTTAGGTCATTAAAAACATGTATTTTAGTGTGGGGGAGATAAAGAGACACTTTTAACCATTTTACAAGTGACACACTTCCTATAGAGGTTGTACAAGTGCCATTTTCTCCTTTCTTGCCATGAAAACTACCTTTTCTCTTAACAACCTACCATATTTTAGTTAAAAACAATTATATAAGACTTATAAAGACACATGGGACATGATATCACATTTTGACACTTTCAAATCTCCCAAAAAACCTATAAAAAGCATTAAATGCACTATTTTGACCCTTAAAATGACCTAAAATGATAAATAGACCTAGAAACTAATTGACCAAAGCTAGTACAACATTAATTGACATAAAATGACCTATAAAACATCTTGTGACAATACAATATACCCACTTATAGGAATAAAAATCAAGTTTTTTACTAGGGGTGCCCCAATTTAACTTAAAAGTCAAATTTGGTCAATAAATACCACATAGCTAGACACATCAGATCAAAGGATTTTGACGCCCAGGTAGGCAAACATATAAATACAAGATCAAATATGATCTAGGTCACTATAAAAGACACTAAAGAATCATAGTATGTCATTAAATCTCACCCAAACCTCTCAGAATCCCTAAGGCATGATTTTTATGCCTTGTTTATGATCAAGAAACTCTAGCCTATGGATTTTCATGATGACCACATGAAAACCAATAAAGGAATTAGTTTTCATCTATAGTGGACCTATATTCAGAGTTTAGAGTAATGGTAGAATAGTGACTATGAAAGGAATGTTAGAGGGGACGCCAGATGAGTAAATTCAAAGGGACCATTTGAAAATGTAAAGGACATATCAAGATGAAACATGGTGTTACGAGCTTATTCAGAAGATGAAGGGTTCAGAGGTTGAGCAAGGAAAGTGGAGTATTCAATGAAGTTATAAGGTTTTCAAGGACTTTTCCCTTTTAAATGGATCATGACTCATCATCTTCAGGGTTCTTGTCTTCTATTATGCTTTTAAGACCAAGCAGAGGACTTGAAAACTATTTGGGGGGCTAATGAAAGTTGATTTGTGGAGGTAAATTTAATGTTAATCAATCAAAAGTGGTTGGGCCTCATTTATTGATTTTTATTTGCTCGCTTCCCCTTTTCCATATATCTCTCATTCTTCCCCATTTTAAAATAGACTCTTATGCTTTTGACATACCCAGGCTATGCCAAGATTTGTACTGCAACACTTATTTGATGTAATAAAAGACTGAATTCCTCTATTTACAAGCTAAATTGAAGTGTGTCTCATGAATTCATTGATGTGTTTAAGTGAATGCATGTTTTCTTTTGCCTCTGTCTGAGTTTTCTCACCTTCATGAAGTGTTTTGTAGCTCTCACAGGTCACTCTAAGTGACATAAATAGTTTATTGATTAGTTTGGAAGCAGACACAACTGCCCTCCTATGTTAAATTGATAACTAATCAGTGTCTTTTTGTCAAATGCTTATGTGAAATTTGATCAAAGATTAAATTAAGTGATATTTGCAATCTTGAAAGTGTCTAATAATGTATTTTGTGCAATTTTAAGCATCTAAAATTTTAGTACATCACCTTATTTTACATGTTTTCATGAATTATTGTCAATTTCTCTCCCTTTTCCAATTAAGAAATTAGTTTAGGTGATAGATCCAAGGGAAACATCCCTCTCTGGAGGTTCAACCTCACTATAGGATACCCATAGCCTGAGGTTGTTCCTATTATGTAGCTTAGTTGGAGAGAGCTTGAATAACTCATTTCCATGGATGCAAATTAATGCTACAACAGTTTATGGCATGCCTAATGGGACCCTTTCTCCTTAGCATATCTAAAGTTTGGAGCTAAGGAGAATTATTTGCAATAGAGGAATAAATCCACCACCATGAGAAGTTAAAGATTATTCAGATTATAGAGTTCATAGAATCATCTAGGTAAAACTCTCATGTCAAAGGTTACTACAAGTTTAACTAATAAAGGCATTCCTCTTGAATTCATTGAGTTACCTTTTACTTCATATAAAAGAGCATGGTTTAGTATGACAAGACCATATCCCCAGAAGAAATATTCATCTCCTGGTCATCCTATTGTCCTAAGCAATGCAGTTCCCACTATCCAAATGGCCATCAAAAACCAAATGTTTATTCCATTTAATAGAGGTATTCCATTGAATTTATCCCATTCTGATGGCATTCCTATATCTACTCTTAAGAGTATCCCATTCTTTTCTGTAAAAGATCAAACAACCCCTATTGAGCACATATAGGATGTTGCCAACCTTTGTTCAGTTTACAATGTTGTACAAGACAATGTAACTATTAGACTACTTATTGCTTCTCTAAAAGGAAAAGCATTGTAGTGGTACAAAAATCTCCTACTAAATTCCATTACTACCTAGGATGAATTAGGTACAGCCTTAGTCAAATAATTTAAGGACAAATTTGATCACCTATCTTTAATTAAAAGGTTGACTACCATAAAGAGAGATCCTCATGAATTCATGTTTGATTTTAACCTCAGATTCCAAAAGCATGGACTATGATACCTGCATTGATTAGACCATCCCCAAAATATGCCTTCTTATACTACCTAAAATCCCTCAACTCTAATACTAGTGTAATGATACAATCAATGGGTGGTAATACCTTGCTAGATGATTATGATATTGCAATAAGAGTAGAGAAAAACTTGATATAATATGGTAAACTCTCTCCAAGTCCTCTAATTCCTATATTCCCAAAATTAAAGTCTATACTAGTTTCTCAAGTTTCTCAAATTCCATCTTTAACTCCTATTCTATCCCCTAAATATCAAGTTGCATCCCCTTCTAGTCAAGCTAGTGAGACTAGTGAGTTGAAAGGTTTGCCACAAATCTTTAGAAATGAAAAGTGTAACTCAAGAGACATCAATATCAGGCTAATAGGCCTTATCAAAAAAAAATTAGACCACCTATCAGCCTTTCAGAGATCAAAGGCCTCCTTATCAAGGGTTCAGAGAAAATAGATCACCCTACTAACCACAAGGAGCCTTAACTCAAGCTAAACCATATGCAACTTTTGATCCTAATGTACCTTCCACTTCAAAATTTATTATTCCCACACCACCTCAAAATAACTTGATGTAGGATTTAGGTTGGTAGCCCTCTGATCTCAATTATGCTTAAAACCAAGCCTTGGTATCACAAAACATTACTATTCCACAAATGACAAAGAAGAGTTTTCTTTTCAAGGGATTCAGTACTAAGAAACAAATTTATCATCATAAATAAAATCTCAAAAATTTTAAGGGTAGTCTGATGCTATTAATATGAATTTGCAAATGGATGATCATGTTGTATTTGTCAGGGTGCGAAACACCGGAAGCACACAGTTGATTACCAAACCAAACAACTTAATATGCGAAAATAAACCAGAATCACAAGTAACTAGAATTCAGAATAACACAGAATATGAGAGACAATACACAACTTGTATTAATAACTTTTATAGAAAAAAATACAATAAAGAAGATGCCACTTCTTCTCCACCACCTCTTCAGAGGTTTCCCACACCTCAAGTGAACAGTAATTCTCTCCTCAAAGCTCTCTCTACTAGGTCCCAACACCCAACTCAAACACAGAGTTGGTGTTCACCTTACACCTGTGCTCCACGCACTCCACAAGTGCTCCACGCACTCCACAAGTACTCAAAGTACTTCAAGTAGATCTCCCATGAACCTGCAACAACCTGCAATTCAACAGACCATACTTATGGAAGGAACTGCCTTGCCTTCCTCTTAACTCTCCATGTACTCCACGTACATACCAATGAGTACCCACCATACTCCAAGTAGATCCTGCCTGATCTTGCTCCCTATTGTGTTGTTGTCCTATCTGATCTCTAACCTACAGATCAATACTGGTTCTGCACACCTGTGAACCTTGACCTTGCACACACACACACCTGCAGATCAACGATCTTACTTACCATGTAGATCTCCTATAAGGGCCATGCTCACCTGATGACCAAGATCATGCATACCTGAAGAATCCAGTTGACTCTCCAATCCAACACCCACACACCTGGTACTGTGGCACTAGGAGGAACGCACCATTGCTCTACCTCACACACCAAAGGAGCTTATAATTATGCTCTCTTACTACCTAGCACACAGATTTACAATACAACCATGAGTATATTATATAGAACTCATTCAAACAATAATTAGATCCACAGCTATGAGTCTAAAATTAGCACTCATCATGCAAACACTTAGTTCGTTAGCTAATTGCCCGTAATAAGCTCGCAGTCGAACCACACAGGTGACCGACGTCGGTCCCTGTCCGCCTGGAGGTGACCGACGCCGGCCGATCCCTGACCGACGTCGATTGCTTCTCTTCAGTATCCTGCTGACATCGACTGATCAGACCGACGTCAGTTGCTCTGCAACTTAGCAACCCTCAGCAACCTCCTCTCCTGTTTGCATCAGTGAAGCTTTTAGCTCCACAACCTAACAATCTCCCACTTGGAGATAAATAGTTGCACTATACCTGTACCTGTACTCCATCTAATTTATTTCCTGGTTTGTATCCCTCTTCAAGCTCCCACTTGAAGACTAACCACCACACATCCCGTGGTGTGCCTCCTGTCATCCGAGTACCCTACCACATCCGAACCTACAAACACATGTAGTGAAGTCCTGACCCTGCATGTATACCTGCTACTGGTCCCTCTCAAAATCCCTGAGAAGCCACTTCCCTGAATTGGCTCCTAACTCTCTGACAGCTCCCACTGCATGGGAGTATTCAGGTCTATACCAGACCTCATGTGATTTCAGACACTATACCTGTCCAGCCCTTAGTGTGCTCTGGCTCTGCATCCTGCGTAATGAACCTTGGGAACACCTGATTCACATCAGCTCCCACTGGAGACAAAATCTACCTATGATCTCCATGTCTCCCATGTCAAAGAATTTCGTTGCTCCAAACTCCTCATGACATGCCACTGAACTAATCTTACCCTTAGCTCAACAAAACCCTGTATGTACACCCTTGCTAGCTAGCATACTATCCACATACAACAACAGAATGATATTGCAATCATCATCCCCCTGGTAAGTCAAAACCACAGTAGTTACCCTGACATTGACTGAAGCCATGCTTCATCCTCCACCTGTCAAAACCTGTACCACTGTCTTGTAGCTCCTCAAGACCATATGCCTAGTCTTCCGTCTCACATGTCCGTTCACTCTATTCTTCAACTAAGGAATCCATTTGTCTTTGTGCTTTTGCACCGGCTGGCAACCCTACCAAAACTCCCGTTTGGTTCTGCATCATATCCCTGCCATGCTCCCACCTGTTTCTGGGATCCTTCCTGCTCTACAATCAGCAACGAGTATAAAGAAGAGGAACAATGAATTTGAGGGCCTACTTATGTCTTCAGTCCTCCGTATGGGTGTTTGAGACTCCTTGACAGCATGTTGTCCACCCAAAATCCATTACAGTGACCAACCTCGGTCACTCCACAGTCTGCATATGACTGATGTCAGTTCCCATGCGTCTGTCCCTGACTACCAACCTGCTAACATCGGTGTCCCTGTTGTCGACGTCGGTCTCCTGACCGACGTCAGTCTTACCCTGCCCGACATCACCGGCTTTGGTCTGCACATGACCGACATCGGCACCTGTCTGTTCGACGTTGGTTCTTCCTGACCGACGCCGGTATCTGTGTTCACCTGTGAGTGATGACTTTTTACCCGTGAGCTCCTTTGAATCAATCCCCATGTCCAAACTGCTCTGCTCAAAAGTATCCAGCACCATCCACTGGTTTCTGTCTGCCATCTCCTCCAAGAACACCAAGGCTTTCCAATTCTTAAGCCTGTCAAATATATCTGTCTTCCGCTTAAGAACATGCATCTCCTTCCTACTCATGTGACCAAGCCTACGAAGCCACGTCTCCACAATAGAAGAAGAATCAGTAATATAAACAAGTAGATAAAGGGTACCTATTTTCTTACCACCAGCTAATTCAAGTGCACCCACTGTGAGAGTTCTTGTGCATCTCTCATCACCCAATATTTCTAAAGAAATTAGCCATATCTCCAAACCTGGGACCTACATGACCTTCATCAACACCTGTGTGTTGGCCGCCTGTGATTTCAACTTCACTTCCCCTTTGCCAATTCTTTGGCAAGGCTCACCAACTCCTCTACCTGGGGCTGCATGGAAAGAGGCAACCGAATCTTTTATCCAAGATTCAACTTTATCCAAGAAACCTCCCAGAGCATCCTGTGCAACATCACCTGCAACATCTGCTTCTTCAATTCCTTCTTGCTGATCTTCCATAAACCAACAATATTCTTTTACCTACTCTTTCTTTCCATGGGACCTTAAGTGACCATCTGTGCTTTTCAACTCCTCCATTCTTAGCTTACTTTCATCTGCCATTGCTCTGCTCCCACTCAATCAGAAACCCCTGAGAGTGACCTGTAACCAAACACAAAACCTGCTTCCTGCAACCTTAGCTCTGATACCACTTGTCAAGGTGCAAAACATCGAAAGCACACAATTGATTACCAAACCAAACAACTTAATATGCAGAAATAAACCAGAATCACAAGTAACTAGAATTCAGAATAACACAGAATATGAGAGACAATACACAACTTGTATTAATAACTTTTACAGAAAAGAATACAATAAAGAAAATGCCACTTCTTCTCCACCACCTCTTCAGAGGTTTCCCACACCTCAAGTGAACAGTAATTCTCTCCTCAAAGCTCTCTCTACTAGGTCCCAACACCCAACTCAAACACAGAGTTGGTGTTCACCTTACACTTGTGCTCCACGCACTCCACAAGTACTCAAAGTACTTCAAGTAGATCTCCCATGAACCTGCAACAACCTGCAATTCAACATACCATACTTATGGAAGGAACTGCCTTGCCTTCCTCTTAACTCTCCATGTACTCCACGTACATACCAATGAGTACGCACCGTACTCCAAGTAGATCCTGCTTGATCTTGCTCCCTGTTGTGTTGTCCTATCTGATCTCCAACCTACAGATCAATACTAGTTCTGCACACTTGTGAACCTTGACCTTGCACACACACACACCTTCAGATCAATGATCTTACTTACCATGTAGATCTCCTATAAGGGCCATGCTCACCTGATGATCAAGATCATACATACCTGAAGAATCCAGCTGACTCTCCAATCCAGCACCCACACACCTGGTACTGTGGCACTAGGAGGAACGCACCATTGCTCTACCTCACACACTGAAGGAGCTTATAATTATGCTCTCTTACTACCTAGCACACAGATTTACAATACAACCATGAGTCTATTATATAGAACTCATTCAAACAATAATTAGACATCTAATTACAATAATTAGACATCTAATTACAATAATTAGATCTACAGCTATGAGTCTAAAATTAGCACTCATCATGCAAACACTTAGTTCGTTAGCTAACTACCCGTAATAAGCTCGCAGTCGAACCACACAGGCGACCGACGTCGGTCCCTGTCCGCCTGGAGGTGACTGACGCCGGATGATCCCTGACTGACGTTGGTTGCTTCTCTTCAGTATCCTGTCGACGTCAGCTGATCAGACTGACGTCAGTTGCTCTGCAACTTAGCAACCCTCAGCAACCTCCTCTCCTGTTTGCATCAGTGAAGCTTTTAGCTCCACAACCTAATAGTATTCAATTAGAGTGGTGAGACTAGAAATATAAGTGGTCAAGTTGCATCTCTAACTAGATCTAAAATAAGAGCCATTGATGAGGCTCAAAATGTGAGTAATGTTTCAGGTACTCCTAATGTTGTTCCCAAGAATACCAAATATCAACTTATTTCCCCTATAACACAAAAAAATTAGAATACAGAGGTTGGAAAGGTCCATCAAGTACCTCTTGTTCGTGAGCAACCTGTGGCTCAAAAAGTGTATCCAAAGGTTAGTGGGGCTCAATTTAGTATATTGGATCAAATAAAGAAGTCTAACATCAAAATTAGCATGTGGGATCCCCCCTCTATTTTGGGATAAAAGGATGTGCTCATTCAAGAGCTTTCAACTCTCAGATTGTCTCTAAAACTAGTTGAGAAAGAAGGTGTTATCCTAACTAATTTAGACCAACCAACTAAGAAATAAGTATAGTAGGTATACAATATGGTAAAGGTGGAAAACACTAAAGTGAAATCAAACAAAACTCCTCCTTTCTACCTCTCTTTAATAGTCAGTGATACTTTAGTTCATAATTGTATGCTGGATAGTGGAGCTAGTAGCACTGTTATGCCTAAACAAATTGTAGATAAGCTTGGTCTTGTTTATGAACCAAATTCTAGAGGAGTGTTACAACTAGATGGATCACAAAAAAATACATTAGGCATTATTAAATATCTAAAGTTGACACTACATGCTTGTCCCAATATTACCATTCAACAGGATGTAGTTATGATGGACTTGCCCCATACTTTGCCATGTGTCTATCAAGGGACTTCACCTCAAAGATTGGAGGATACTTATCAGCTGATTGGGCATATTTAATGTTCATAACTTGATATGATACCAGGTCAATAATATGTTTTGAACCTATTGCATGTTTTCATTTAGAGCCATATATACCAAGTGTGGTAAACACTAGTTGTGTCATCTTAGATGAGGTGCTAGAAACTAGTGGAATGGAAACTAAATCAACTTTAGATGGATTTCCATATCTATTCCTTGATGATTGGGCCTCTAATTTTCATGAGCATGATCTGTATAAGATAATTTAAGAAGAAGGACTTAATGTTTATTGCTTCCATGAGAATGATGCTCTAATTCCAGTTATAATGAAGGATGATGAGCCAGGTGATGGTCTGTGGCAGTTATACTTTAATGGATCAAAGAATAAGCATGGTATTGGGGCTAGAATGATGTTGATTTATCTATCCAAGCAAATGTATTTCTTTTCTATTAAATTCTAGTTTGGTTATTCAAATAATGTTGCAGAATATGAGGCACTAGTTTAAAGTTTATAGTGGATGAGGAAGATGAAAGTCAACACCTTACAAGTTTTTGGTGATAGTGAACATGTAGTTCACCAACTAAGCGGTCTTAATGTATGATATTTTTTATTGATTGGATCTTATAACCATAGGGTGTGTGACTTGAGGATTTTTAGGCTTTTAACATTAAGGGAATACCAAAAGATGAGAATAAACATGCAGATAGGTTGCCTACCATTAGGGCATAATTTAGTATCCCAACTGATATAAGAAGTAAAAAAAAATTAGTGACACATTAAGTTGGTTGTAATTCCTTTTATTCTGGATAACCATGAGAATTGGTAAGTGTTTGAATATCATAATCAAATTATCAGGTTCTTGCAAGAAGAGGCTAATTTTTTCTCAAGAAACGAATCAAAGTTCTTGTAGCAGTATGGTGATTAGATTGAGAAAATGAAAAAAAATAAGTTTCCCAAAGGATTGGTCATGCTTGAAAATATATTCAATGGTGATGATGAGTTAAGAAATCAAAATTCATCTTTGTCAACAAAGGAGGAACACTATGCCAATGTGGAGATTGCAGCTAGTAAGAACTTGAAGTTGGGTAAGGTATGTACTCCTTCACAAAAGGAAGCTTTCATTAAACTATGTACAAGTTTTTTTTATGTGTTTTCATGGTAATATAGTTATCTCAAGGGATTTGATCCAAGTCTAGCTCAACACACCATTTAGTTAGAGGCTAAAACTAAACCAGTGAAATAAAGACAAAGGCCTACCAATCCAAAGCTTGAGTATTTGATGAGAGATAAACTTCATAAGATCATAGAGTTAGCTATTATATTTCTAATTAAGCACTCAACTTGGGTGGAAAACCTTGTTCTAATATGGAAGAGGAATGGTGAGATTAGACTATGTGTTAACTTCCATGATTTGAACAAGGTTTCCCTTAAAGATCACTATCCATTTCTATCTATGGAATAAATTTTATAGCTGGTTTCAGGTTCAGAGATATTTTATTTTTTGGATGGATATAGTGTTTATAATTAGATTCAGAGGTTCAGAGATATTTGTCTTGACATTTGCATATAGAAAGATAACCTTCAGTTTATCAAATGCTAGAGCAACATTTTAGAGAGCCATGTATATGACATTCCAAGGCCTTATCAATAGGTTTGTACTTGCTTATTTGGATGACAAAGCAGTGTTCTCAAAGAGTGAAAATGAGCACATCGTTCACCTCAAGCAAGTGTTTTCAAGATGTAGGCAATTTGGGGTGTCTATAAATCCCAAAAAGTGTGTATTCTTAATTCATGAAGGTAAGCTTCTTGGGCATGTGATTTAAAAATATGGTTTAAGTATAGATCCTGAAAGGATAGAATCAATTTTTTCACTTTCCTTACCCAAGCATAGGAAGGCTTTGCAAAGCTTCTTAGGGAAAATTAATTTTATAAGAAGATACATTTCAGATTTTATCACTTTAGCTAAGCCACTTACAACCATGGTAAAGAAGAATAAGAGTTTTATCTGGTCAAAGGAAGGAGTAAAGAGTTTTGAATAGATCAAGAAGGCCATAGCTAGTGCTTCTACACTCATAAACCCATATTTCATATAGAATTTCGTTATGTACACTTATGCTAACATAGACACCATTTTAGGCATTTTTATGCAAGAGAATCATGAGGCTTTGGAGCAACCAATAGCCTTATTTAGTCAAGGCTTAGTTGAGTATGAAACAAGGTACTCTTTTATTAAAAAGCATGTACATTAAATTATAAGGTCTCTCAATAAGTTTAGATACTTATTGTCAAATAATAGTATACACCTAATGGTTGCCCATCTAAGTATCAAGGAGTTTCTCTTAAACAAAGACATAAATGAAAAAAGAGTTGATTGGATAACTAAAGTGATGGATTATGATGTGTAAATTAAGGTCACAAAGTTAATTAGAGGCAAAGGACTTTGTGATCATCCACCCCAAAACCGGCAAAAGGTAAATGAGGTGGTTTTAGTGTCAAATGATGAGGAGGTTGTAGTTGATCATACCTCACCTTCTAGTTGGATCATGACTTGGTAAGATATATCCAAGATGGTATTTATCCTTCTCATCTAAGTTCTTCAAAAAGAATATATTTTAAATTTCAATCAATTCCATTTCTTCTCATTGATAGTTTTTGTTCAAAAAAGATATCAATGGCATGTTGTTAAGATGTATAAAGCCAATCCAAACACAGAGATTGCTTGAGAAGTTCCATGATGGACATGGTGGAGGGAACTATTCTGAAAGGACCACAACCCTTAAAATCATGAGATATGGCTAGTTTTGGCTTAACATTTTTGGTGAGTGTCATGCATGGGTTAGGAAATGCAAATAGTGTGCTATTTTTGTGGGAAAAGTGAAACTTGCAGCTTTACCTCTCCAACCAATGACAGTGGACCAACCCCTTAACCAATGGGGATTGGACTTTATTGGTCTCATTAAATGCCCTTCAAGTCTATTGTTGTACCCAACACCCCCCTTTTTTCATAGGGAAATGGGGACCCACTTTTTTTAGATTATTGTCTTGATTTTGAACCCCCTCTTTTATATGTTTATGCAAATTCTGGGAAAAGATCATGATTTGGCCTCTTATACTTTGGCAAGATGGCATTGATATTATGTTTTCATAGACTAAATCTTTTGTTCTATCAAGTTTTTTACTTCAGGCATTATGTTTTTGGACTTATGTTTTTGGACTTTTCTTCTTTGAAAATTTTGTTTTGCATGAATTGGTCTTTGAGTTTATTATTGTGGACATTTTATCTAACAGAATTTGTTCTTCATAGCATTTTCCCCATAATAATTCTACCAAAACAATTTCTTTGAATCAAACTTATAATTCTGAATAATCTTGCTAATACACTTTTCTTGATGAAATCTCCCTTCAACCCCTTTGCACCTACCCTTCAACCTTTTTGAGATTATCTTTTGGCCTTTATGAAGTAAATCCTTTGGGAATTTTCTCATGGACAAATGCCCTACGAAGTAGACCCTTCAAATTTTTACCAAATTACCCTTCAACATTTTGAAAGTTCCCTTCAAAACTTTTGAAATGCCCTTTTTGCCTTGCCAACCTACCCTTCAAGTTTTGTGTAACGTGTCCTTCAGCCTTTTTGTTGTGGCCATTTTACCCGAAAAAATTCCTTTGAGACTTTTGAAATTGCCCTTCATCCCCTTCATACACTTCCTTTAGGACTTTTGTCCTACACCTTTTCCTTTTTGAACCTTTCCTTTAGACATTTTATTCAAGACACAATTTTTGAGCCAATAGTATTCCTTCAGACATTTTGTCTGAGAGAAAAGACCCTTTAGGAAAATTGTTGCAGACATTTTATCCAAAACAATTCCCCTGATGGAATTCATTTGGGACTTTTGAAAGGACCCTTTGCCTCTGACTTACCCTTTGGAAGTTTTTTATCAAGGACACAATTCCTTTAGACTTTCTAAACATGCCCATAGACCTTTCAAAAGTTCCCTTCGGGTCTTTTGTGGTTACCCTTTGGGACTTTTGTAATGGCCCTTTTGCCCTACAAGCCTTCCCTTCGAGACTTTTATCCCAGTCCATTTCCTTTAGACTTTATCTTTTAGACATTTTATCCAACACAAAAGTCCCAAAAAAATTCCACTCGAAGGAGACATTTGCCCTTTGAACTTTTTGAAATGACCCTTTGAACATTTTGAAAGTGACCTTTAGACTTTTTTGAAGTGGCTACTTACCCTTCAGGGCTTTGCCCTAGGCCTTTCCTCTCCTAGACTTGCCCTCTGAGACTTTTGTCTTGGACTTTTTTTCCTTTGGCCAATTCCTTCAGACACTTTTTCTGAGAGATTAAGACCCTTTCAAGAGAATTGTTATGAACATTTTGTCTGAAATAATTTCCCTATACAAGATCCCATGACAATTCTCCCATAATAAAGACCCTAAAATAAATACCAGACTACTAAGAGGCACCTTTGTTTAGAGAGCATTTTCATTATGTTTTGATCTTAATTTAATACTTTATCCCAAGCCCAAATCATATTTTATTAATACTAAGACCTTAAGCTAAAACATTCTTTCAAGGTCCTTTTTAACATATTTTTCAAAAGTATTATGCTAAGTCTTCTTTTTATTTATACTTGCAAGAGCAGGTAATCTTGAGGAAATGACATGTGTTAAACTTTAAAGATTAAATTTGACAATCATGTGGACATTATTTGATGATCGCACAAACATCAAATTTAACATCAGAACATGTTAAACTTTTGATATTAAATTGATAATCATGTAGACATCATTTGATGATCATGAGGATGTCAATTGACAATTACATGAACGTCAAATTTAAATTCAACAATGGCTAATTTATGGAATTAAATTTGACAGTTATGTTAATGTCATTTGATGATTGTGAGGATGTCATTTAACGATCACATGAACGTCAAATTTAACTTTGTAAAATACCCATTTGGATTCAAATCAAAGGTCTTATGATGTGCATTTATTCAAGCCCATTTGATTGAATGATGCGAGAGCAAGTTGAAATGTCAAGGATCCATAAGAGTGACAAATGTCACCATCATGAGAGCTTAGTGCACATATCTAATGACCTATAGGAAGAAACAAGAAACCCAATACATAGAATTCAGAAGCCCTGAGAAGCTATCGAGTGGCATATATATGAATCAAAGCAAAACAAGATGTGACAAGTGTACAGCTCATGGGAGTCAATGAGTCAAAGCACTAAAATCTAATGAATTGTGTTAAACCAAAATAAGCATATCGATGATGCAAGACTAACATGGACTTTTTAAAGATCCTAGACTCAATCAAGTGTTGATGCGTGTCACATTTCAAAAGATAGCAATAGATAGAACACATAGATCTTTGGACTATGCTATAGTTGTCAACAAATATTGGGACTCACAATTAAGACCAAGAAAATGAACATGCATATAAGTAAGTAGTGAGGATATGGTAATAGAACAAGAGAAGGCTATAGTTATTGTCATCTCAAAGGTAAATTCAGTGAGCACTATCAATTATTTCAATTAAGACCTTATAAATCCTTTCAAAGGGATATATTATAAAGACACAGGCAAACATGCAATACACCATTCAAGCTAATCATAGCTAATAATAATGTCCCCAGTTCTTAAAAAGGCATTGGAAAGTGGTCCATATATGAGTTCCATTTGAAGGCAGTTAATCTGAAAGATCAATAGGTTGTTCTCACAATGTATAAAAAGAGGCATTTATAGTTTTGATAAAGGAAGGATATTCTAAATTTTGCATACAATTTGAACTATAATTATAAAAAAATTGACTTTGTATTTATACACATGCACATGCCACATAATATTGGCAAAGGCTATTTTAAATAGATAACTGCAAGTAAACTCTTAGACAATTTTAGACCACAGTTAAAACTACATGTTTTAACTATCACATGTAACAACCTTGCATGAACTTGGAGGATGAGGCGACCCCTTCCCCAAGTCTATATAAACAATTGTAATCTAACTTGGATTTTGGTCAAAAAAAATTTGAATACAGGAGCAACATCAGTTTTGATCATCAACGATTATGTTTGTGTATTTTATTTCCAATTTTTATGTAATTAGTTGTTACTTTCATTAGTTATATGTTTCAATAATCTTTAGTGTGCAAAAGCTATGAATAAATTCTTGATTATTTTGATTGATATACTAATTTTTAGGTGTGCAAAAACTACAAAAGATTGGTAAACATATCGATTAGGATAGTTAACTTCAAATTGATTCATAATTATGAATATACATGAGTGCTTTCTTAGATGTAGTTTTTTTTGTGTGTGTAATAGTTGTCTCAGATACTTCATTACCCCAAGCCATAATCTCATGATTAAGGGTGTGAAATAGTTTCCCTAAAAGGATAAACCTTTTTTTGATGCTTATGAATTTCCTACATCTTTATCTTCTTAGACTTCTTAGCCATGTATGATTATGTGTGTGTAATTGTTGCTAGCAATAAGCATAGGTTTTGAGAGCACTTGTCCTTTTAGAAACCAACCCAGGGAGTATTTCTTGAAAACCATATAAACTTTATTTTTAGCTTTACCCTTCCCTCCTTTTTTGAGTTTGTTTTGAGACTTGTCCACTTTAGATTAGAATCCAACCACCCATCTAACTTAGGTAGAGATTCACTACCCTTATTAAGAACCACACCTCTATCTAAAAACCTTGTTAAATAACCTACATGCCCTACCTATTATTCCATTAACATGTTGAAATAAACTACATACCTATAACTCATGCCCTGGAGTGGATTTTACCTCCATTGACATCTTAAAATGTTAAAAGCTACCTCGTTACGAATATAGTGTGCATAAAACCCACACCAATAATTTAACTGGTGCTAGAAGGAGGGCCAACACCTTTGATAGTAGTAGTTATCCTTTTCATAGAGTTGCACTAGAGTCACCCAAGAGAGTGACCAAATCTAATTCCTAGGCTAGTTTATTAGTCTCACCCTTGACAAAACATAGGAGACCTAGAGTTGTGCCAATAGCCCTAGTTTAGAACAATTACCCTCAAGTAGGGAACCCCTTACTTGTAAAGAATCCTTTACCTGTTAATCAATCAATGGCTTAGTAATAGCCCTAGTTAGTTGGATCTACTATCACCATCCTAGGAGACATGCATGATTTGCCTCAGAATATTGAAAAGTATCTGACATCCTTTTCTCCTTTAGGAGCAAGGACAACAGAGGAACATATCAAATCAATTAAAGTTGATTTAAGACTAATAAACATCATAGGTGAGGATGTTGCATGTATATTCTTCCCTTTTATTTTGATAGATGCTACTTATGATTGGTATTTAAATCTAACTAAAAATTCCATAACTTCTTGGGATGAATGTCAAGAAGTTGTTATTGCATAGTTTGGATAGGTCACCAATCCTAGTTTGATATACCAGTAATTCACCAGCATGAAGAGGGAACCTAATGAGCCCATCCATACTTTCAACATAAGATGGTAGAAGATGTACAACTGGTTGACCCCAATGTATAAACCATAGGTGGTACTAACATTGGAGATGTACAAGAATGCCTTGGACCTTATCACTATTGTGTTTTTGAGATGAGCAATTATGACTAACACTTTGGCATTAACATTCAAAGAAGATATCACCATAGATAGGTATCTCAATCCTTACATGCCTAGAGCACTTAATGTTAACAATGATTTTTTAGTCCTAAATCTAGTTCCACATACAAGGTAGAATGTCCTGGCATTTAATTAGAACTAGTTATATACACTACCTTCATTGATGCACACAACACAAAAAAATTTTAGCTACTTGAACAATCATGCGATAAGAAATTATTATCAGTAGAACCAACAAGCAGCTACACTCCCTACTACCATTTTACAAGGTATGGATTCCATAAAGGTAGAATTGGATTCTATTTAAAAGATGGTTAAGAAGTTGAGCAATGATTTCTTGAATATGTAAAGAAAGATGGGCAATGCAAATGGCCTAACTAGCAATCAAAATACTAGATTCTAGAGATATGATAAACCATTCAATAGGCCTGAATAGCTTAACAAGCTTCTAGAAATCAACATAGTAGAGATGGCTCTTCTTAATTGGTATAGAATTCATAATACTTGCAAGCATGGTGAGCTCAACTGCATTGAATTTCATGTAGCATTAAAAATATTTAAAAGAGAGGTGGTTAGACAAGATCATATGCATAAACCACCTAAGCATCATCTAGATCTTGGCTCTTCTATCACTACTATGTTCTTTGAAACTCATGAGTTTCCCTTTCTAGGTGAAGATGATAATGAACTAGAAGACATCATAGATGAGGTTCACGCTTTTCAGCAGTTCTAGAGAGGTATATACAATTTAAAGAATAAGTATCCCCTCATAACATCAACTCCTCCAAATACCATGATGATTCTTCCTAATCCCAAGGTAGAAAATAATCCACCCCCTCAAAAGGGGAATGATCAGCCGCAAAGCAAAGAAAAACCCAATAAAAGAGGATACAACATTATTAAGAATATGAAGAAGATCAAGATGAAGATAACTCCTCATGAGTTAGCACTGATCACTAAGAAAAAAGAGTTGATCTATAAATCCATTATTGTAAAGGTGCCTATGGAAAAAATGAAAACATCTGCAAATAAATCAAAAGCATCCAACACCAATATCATTTAAAATAGCAAGCTAGAAGTTTCACCCTTTCTCCTGACTCTATGAGCATTTGATAAGAACATTCATAACTCTTTAGTTGATTATGGATCATCTGCAACTATCATGCCTACATCCATATGTCAAAAGCTTGGTTTTACACAAAGCCCTTCAAAGAGGACAGTTTCTCAACTAGATAAGATAGTAGTCCCAATAGTTGGAGAATTGAACAATGTGTGCATTCAAGAAGCATCTAATCCAAGAGTCTAAATGACCATTGATATTGTAATGGTAGACATAACTGAGGGATATAGGTTGTCATTAATTAGGGATTAGTCCAAAATGCTTAATGGATATATCTATACAAACTTTTCTCATAAATGGTTGCCATGGAGAGGAGTTGTGAATCAAATCAAAATTGATAGAGAGCCGAAAATGAAGTATCCCATTACAAATTATAATGTCAAGGATAAAGAGGAAAAGTATGACTCATCCAGCCTTGCTATTTATACTTTTACTGCTCATAATAAAGAACAGAAGATAGAACTTGAAGGTTATAATTAGTTGTGGACTCTAAGCTTTTATGGTGCTAGATCCAAGCAAAGATCAGGCATGGGAATCGAGTTGATTGACCCATAACGTAATAAATTCTTGACAACATATAGGTTGCAATTTCTATGCACTAATAATAGAGTTGAGTATGAGCCTCTATTTTTGGGATTATAGTTTGCACTAAAGAATAATGTGAAACAAATATTAGTATTTGATGAATCAAAGCTGGTGGTAAACAAGATAAAGAATAAATATCAATGCAATCTATCATATTTAAACAGATACAAGCATAAAGTGTGGGACTTGATTGAAAGCTTTAAAGTTTTCAACATAGTATCACTTTTTAGAGAGCAAAATCAGACAATTGATTCATTAGTTGTTGTTGCTACTAATCTGGAGCCACTACAAGAATCTAAAGTAAAGAAGTTTTCAATTAAATTGGTGCATTGCCCCTTTATTATAAATAACATAGAAAATTTATAGGTATTTGATGATGATCAGTAGATTATTTAGTTTTTAACTAAATCAAGGGAATTTGAATCCCAAATCATCGATGATAATGACATTAATCACCTCTACCAATAGGAATCAGACAAAGAGGGTATTCTTCAGCTCAAAGAGAATCAAATTCTAGCTAGGTTGGTCTCCTTGAAAAGACCATTTGACATAGATACTTAGGCACAGTAGATAAGACAACCAAAAGTCAATGAATCTGACTTTAAAAGAGAAAATCTAGGAGATGAACCTGTGCTATGTTAATATTGGTCTCAGGTTCACCCTAAAGGAGAGGCAGTGAGTAAATGATTTAATTGCTCAATATAGAGATGTCATTTCTTGGACATATGAAGATCTGAAATTTTATGACCCTCAAGTCATCACTCACACTATTCCCTTGAAGCTAGATCATAAACTATTTAGGCAGAGGCAAAGACCAGTCAATCCTATTTTATAACCTCTCATTTAGAGAGAAGTGGAGAAGCTTTTAAGTGCAAATATCATCTTCCCAGTTAGACATTCTACTTGGGTGGCCAATTTGGTCCCAATAAGAAAGAAGAATGATGAGATCAGATTATGTGTGGACTTCAAAAATTTGAACAAGGCTTCTAAAAAAGATAATTATCCTTTGCCTTATCTAGATGACGTGATACAATAGTAAGTGGTTTTGAAATGATGTCCTTCCTAGATGGATTTTTAGGCTATAATCAAGTATAGTGTAATTTGAGGATAGAATGAAGATAATGTTTAGTATGAAGTGGGGAAATTGTGCATATAAGAGGATGTCATTTGGCCTAATAAATGCAGGAGTTACCTTTTAATGTTCCATGGATCATGTTTTCAAAGGACTGACAAGAAAATGCATAATCATCTACATGGATGATCTTACAGTGTTTTCAAAGAATTGAAAGGACCACATAAGTCACCTACAGTCCATATTCAAAAGATGTAGAAGGTTTGGTATTTAATTGAACCCAAAGAAGAGCATATTTAGAGTGATTAAAGGTAAGATTTTGGGTTACATCATCACCAAAGATGGGATCACCATTGAACTGAATAGAATTTAGGTGATTTTGAAAATTTAGCCACCAAATAGCAAGAAAGAGATTGAATCATTCTTTGGTAAGATTAACTTCCTGAGGGAGTTCATCTTAAGATTTTCAAAGGTCATCAGACATTTGAATGCCATGCTCAAGGAGGATGCCAATCTAGAATGGATAGTTGAATCCCAAAATTCCTTCTAGGACATTAAATATGTAATGTCATAGGCTCCATTGCTGATTAATCTAGATTTTAATAAATATTTCTACATATACTCATTTACTTTAGATCATTCGATTAATGTTGGCATCATGTATAATAAGGATGAGATTGAACATCCAATTATGTTCATGATCACAAACCTAAAAGATGCATAACTCAGGTGATCTATGATTGACAAGTAGATTTTCACTCTTGTCAAAGATGTGAAGAAGTTTTGGCATTACATCATGAGGTATAAAGTTAATGCCATCACGCCTGATCCTATTGTCAAGCTCACCCTATCATAAAATGAGCTAGGATAACAACGAGGCAAATGGATGGCCTAGCTACAAGAATTTGAAATTGAGATCAAACTTGTAAAGATCATTTGAGGACAAGGCATTATTCAACTTATGACTGAACCAGATCCATGCATCATAGTTGAAGAGGTATGTGAAGCTCAAGTATCTAAAGGAGAATGGTATACTGATGTAATACAATATTTAATTACATGAACTTGTTCCCTTGAACTCAATAGAAATAGGAAGAGATCTTTGAGGCTCAAAATTGATCATTACATGATCAAGAAGGGAGTCCTCTATAGAATAAACTATGAAGGTATTTATCTTAGGTGTGTTTCTACAAAGGAAGCTAAATAAATCTTGGAGAACTTACATTAGAAGATAGGTAGTGGTCACCCATCTGGGAATACCATAGCCCATAAGATCTTAAGAATGGGCTACTACTGGCCATCAATTTTCAAAGATGTTCATGCTCATGCGAGAACATGCCATGAATGTTAAGCTTTATCCAAGAGAAAAGTACATGGAGCAATGCCTTTACAACCAGTTGTTAAAGGAAGGTCCTTTGCCCAGTGGGGTTTAGACTTCATTCGTGTTATCAACCCAAATTCCTCAATAGGCCATAATTTTTTGCTTACTAATATAGATTATTGCACTCAATGGAGTGGGGCCATAGCCACAAAGAATTGCATAGCATAAAATGTGATTCACTTTTTGAAGGAACACATAACAACCAAATTTGACACACCTATTTCTATAGATTATGATAATGGATTAGATTTCATATCAAAAAAATTAAATAAATGGGCACATGACAACCAAATCATTATTAGGTTAGCTTCTAACCATTACCCTCAAGGAAATAGATCGATAGAATCAATGAACAAAAACCTAATCGATGCAATTAAGAAATCCACTAGAGACAAGCCTAAGGACTAGCACAATTTATTGAAATATGTTCTTTGGGTAGACCAAAATAGACACAAGCAAGACCTTAAATCTTTACCCTACCTATTGATGTATCGATGCAATATTGTGTTCCCAATTATGTTGAAGTTACCCACTTATCAGTTTATGCAGGACTACATAGAACTAAGTGATAAAGCAAAATCAAGATTGTTGGACATAATAGAAATGGAATATTCAAGGACTAAGGCCTTGAAAACATTCAAAAAACACTAGGGCATGGTCAAGAGGTGGTTTAATAAGAGAGTGAAGGTCAAATCATTTAGTACTTTAGATCTAGTGTTACTTTTGGGATAAAGCCCATGAGAAGAAAGGACAACATGACAAGTTTTCCCCACTATGGATTGGACCATACCAAATTTTAGAGATCATGGGTAATAAAGCATTTTGTCTAAAGGACCTCCAAGATAATGAGATTACATATCCAGTTAATAGATAGTTCCTAAATCATTACTTCAGGGCTATACCATTAGATGATGTTAATGAATAACGAGTGATAGATGAATGTAGTTGTAGGATTAGATTAGTTTTCCTAATTTCTTAGTTTAGTTCCTTGATTTCATATATTAGATTTCTTGATTTCATAGATTAATTTCCTAATTTTTAGATTAATATTTTTTTATTTTAGTATTTTACTTTTGTATATTAGTTTCTTGTTTTCTAGATTAGATTTTAGTGCTTTCTTAGTTTAGATTTCTTGCTTTCTTAGAGTAGTTATTCTTTGCTTTATCTAATGATTGAAATTATGTTTGATATAACTATACCAAGTTAAAATCCAAACCAACTGAGCTTATGACTTGTGGAAAAGGGGAAAATTAAAATCTTGACACTTTAGGACTAGTTTACAAATTAGGTCTATTTCTGTGTTTTGAGTTTTTTAGGATGAACGTAGGTAATCATGAATTATTCTAAATGGTGTCAGTGTTTTCACTTGAAATTTCACCCTTTGAGGAGATGACAAGTCTCTCCTCATTAAATTAGCACAATGGAACCACCTCAAGGTTATGGGTGACCTAACTTTGAGGTGGATCTCTAGATTTGGGGCTAGTTCCCCTTGATGTACCACTTTGATCAAACTACTACTAACTCTAGGGGGATGAAAAGGGAAAAGGATAAATAAAATTAAATATACTCTATGGGAGGTGGTACACAAAATATTTTGTCTACTCACACCATTTAACATGCACTTGGAACCAAAAGAAGCCTGTACATACACTTCATTCAATGATAATTTTCTCTTCCACATCAATGTTTCAAGCATGGGGTATTGAAGAGAGCCTAGGTTATGAGGAATTAGACAATATGCCTTATAAAAACAACATTGGATAGACTAATCACTATACCTCCAATCCATATTAGACACTTCTTGATGACCTGCAAAAGAGAGATCTCAAACTACACAAGGCACTAGGAAGGATAACATGTGAAGGTAAGAGAAACTACACTTACACAAGACCAAAAACTATTACATGCACTTAGTGAAATCTTAAATGAGGTAAAAAACTATATTTATTAGATCAAGGGAAAAAATTTGTAGGGCTTCACCATACCCAAATGGAGAGATCCATACAACAGCTAAAAAGGTTAGAATTTATAGTAATTATGAGAGGAGAGAAAGAAAGGGAAGCTCAAGAGTCACTAAGACACTTGTCAAGCAATGAGAAGTAGTTACATTAGCATGGAATTTGGAATGAGATAGGTATTGAAATGAAATTAATGACAAATATCTCTCAAATTTGTTTAACTCCTCCATATGTGGCATAGATTCCCTTGTGCTTGCATAAGAAACTATTTTCATGATTTGCCTTAACATAAATCCCTCATCACTACATAAGGCTAGGTTTGATGATTGATATGAAGGGGAGGGGTTATTGACAATCCCTCACATGCATTAGATTGGTCCTCAATCATTCATATTCTTCTAACCATGCACAATCATCCCAAACAGTTACAAAAGGACTCCTCATGTACCTCTCACATTAGGCACCCAAAACCTTCCCAATTATAAAATATCATCCATGCACAAAGAGAGATAACACTTTTCAAGAGTTTCCAAGTCATCAGGTTCATCAAACAAGCCTTAAAAGGCTTCCCAATTGGAGTTTCACCATTTTTCCTAAGTGTTCACTGCCCATTCACTGTGACTGACTAAGATGAGGAAGATAATAGGCACATTTAGGAGATTAGATAACTCATCAAATTTACATGGAGACTTATAAAAAGTCTCAAACTATCTCCCAAAAGTGATTACACCTTTTGAAACCTTCTCACACCTGTAAAACACATTAATTAGTCAGAAAGAGCCCTATTTTGCACCATTTGTACAAGTGTAGTACACCTAAGTCACATGAGGAGGAGACTTGGAGAGTCTTATATCACTTAAAATTTATTTTATGGCATTTCCATCCCATCTAGATGCTCTATTTGCTTCATATTTTCAATTGGATCCTTAGAGAGGGTTTACACGGGTTTTGGAGTCATTTCTGGTCTTAACATTGGTTCATAGAGTTGGCACATTATAATTTCAAACCAATGCCCCTTATGTCTTCTTAGAGATCCTCCCTAACATCTCCAACCATCTCAGTTCTCCATGCAAATCATCATGGTAGATATAATCATCCAAAGTCGCCATTTGTGTCTTTTTCCTGCATTCTGTGAGAATCTGAGTGCACTTTAAGCCAAAAGATGGCTTTTTGGTGGATTTTCTGTAACATGAAATCTCAAACACCTCTAATAGACTCCCAAGAACCAATATCACATGGTGTAAATGCCCATTTATTCCAAAAATTGTGATGGACTACTTCTAGGTACTAAGCCTAGATTATGTTTATTAAGCTTTACCTGTAACTTGATGGTTCATACCTCTTGGATGACTTTTCACACCTTTGAGATAGCTCAAACACATCATATATACCTCTATGAATGTGATCCAAATCATTGGGATGCTTGGAAAATGTTGAAATTTGAAGTGGTCTCTCATTTGAGACTAGGCATGTACCTTGCTTAGTTACCCTGCCTACAAACCTTGTTGCTTGGATCACCCTATTTGCCTTCAAACCTCCTAGACTAGTTTCCCATGCTTTATTAGGTATAAACCAGCTCCACAAACCATCTTGAGGGGTATCTAAAACTTATGGTCCACCATTTAATCCTTTTCCCTCAAAACTACCTCTTTATGCAAGGTAAAAATGCCCTACCTCAAAGATAAAATAGAGGCATATTTTATTGTTTGTCCTCTTGACCAAGTTTGACTTTCTAGTCAAACTAGGGCACCTATAGTTAAAAACTTGTTTTTGAGGTCTATAGGGGGTTTAAATAGATGTTATAAGGTGTCTAAAGGGTTTTAAAATGTCATTTCATGTTATACCACATTTGGTTATTAGTCCCCTAAGTCTATTTATCATTTTTGGGTCATTAAGAGGTCATTTTAGGTGCATTTAATGATTTGTACGGATTTTTTGGAAGTGTGCAAGTGTCAAAAGGTCACATCACATGCCATGTGTCCTAAAGAGTTTGTAGTGTTAGTCCTTAGCTAAAAATTTTTAGTTGATCAAGAAAGAGCAGTTTTCCCTAAAAAAGAGTTCTTGGGCACTTGTATGGACTTCCCAGGTCCACCATCAGCTAAAAACGTGGGAAGAGAAACTCTTCACCTTTACACACTCATTTTCACATTTTTACTTGAAGGAGAATGTAAAAAATCTCTTCTGAAACTCATTTTCCCATTTTCTCCATTAGCACACAAAGAAGGCCCAACTTCGAGTGCTCACCATGGGTCATACAGGTGGAATCAGGAGGAATGGTATTAGGAGTATATATTAATCTTATTCCACACCACTTTCATGGTAAGAAGTCTCATATTGGTTCATTATTACTTATGAAAAAAATTTAACACCTCAAGAAGCCTTTTGAGAGTTTGCATTGAAGAGGGGGTCTCCTTTTGAACTTGTTTCATATTTTATTGACTTATATTGATGGGATTAACTACTTCAGGTGTTGATACATGGTTTTAAACATTATCTCATGCTTTTTCTTGTCTTAGAGAGTTTAATGGTGTGAGAAAACCTCTTTTAGGGGAGCAAAATGCCTAGTTTATGTTCACAGTCAGCTCAGTTACTTGTAAATGTTTTGTTCACATTGGGAAGAGTATTTTGATGTTTTTTTTATGACTCTACTAGTGTTTTTGAGGTTAGAAAGATTGGAAAATGTCTTTTTAGTTTTTGAAAAAGCCTTACCTCACATTTTTTTGCTCTTCCATGTTTCTACCTGTGTGCAACAGTCAAAACTTCATCTACAGGGATATGCTAATGTCATCAATGTAGGTTTGAAGGTTTGACATAGTCCTCCACCTTTTGGAACTACTAATGTGCATTGACGTTTTGAGAAAAGGCACATACATGCTACCAACTAGCTAATTTGGAAAAAGATCTCAATTACACTTGTGAAAGGAGATTATCATATATAGCTAGGGCCATTGATAGCTCTTCTAGAGGTGTTCCAATAAGATGATCCATTAATTTTGATGGTTCATTTCCATATGGAATGCCTAGATAAGCCTATTATGACCCTAGTTGACAAGGAAGGGTGCCAAAACATCAAAAAGAAATGAAGAATTGAAATCAGGCCTAGATGCTCTAAAACAGCCAAATAGTGATCCTAGAGGTTCTAAGCAATTACATAGGAGGAAGAGAGAATTGTTCTTTAAGATCCAATTAGGACTATTTGGTTGCATAGGGTAAAGTATCATCTATGCCAATTTTATCTTGGAAGAGTAAGTGAAAAGTAGGTTTTGTGACCTCCTAAAATGGCAAGAAATCACTAAATTACATCAGTGATATCTATAGGATTCTCAATGAGTACTTGTCCTACATGCATTTGACAAGTTTTAGACCTATTTATGAAAAAGGGAATAATTAAAAACAACTCAACCATTATTCTTGAGCACTTAAGCCATGAATGGGAGTTGTGTTGCATGGAATGACCTTTTGGACCTATCCCCTGTCCGTACATAGGGCAGAGCATGCATTGGAATCAGTGTTTGATGATTGGCATAAGGACATGATATTGAGGGTTCCTAAGAATGAAATAGGTCCTATTAGGAATTATTCAAAGCTAAACATAGTCTCAATAAACTCTATATGTTATTAAACATGATTCAAATGACTAAACCCACCTACAGGCCTGAATTATGCACCTACAACCAGAGGTATTGGCAAACTGGTCACAGTCAAGTCATATGGGAGTATTTAAGAGGCTTGTAGATCAAATAAGGAGTGAGGGTTTATGACCACTCAAATGGATAAAATGACCTTTTTAAACTTCATTCCCATGATCCCTACCCAATCCAAGTGTGCTCATTAAGGTTGTCTTAGTCCTACCAGCACGACATAGGCAGTAAGATGGCATAAAGGGGTTTAAAGTTTTGATTTGTCTTAATGAGTCTCTAAATACTTATACAAAGTGATTTAATGATAATATAAAGGTGTAAATACCTTTAATACATGTTTCTAACTCTTTTTATCATTGGTTCTCTAGCCATAATTGTAAATTCATCTACAGGCAGGGTATTCAAGGTGACTATCATAGTGGACAAGACAATAAGCAAGAGATTAGGTAAGAGTTTGTATGTGGGAGATTGAGGAGAAGTGGAGTGACATGAAATGATATGGTAGCTTCGTGAAATAATATTTTTTTATCAAAATGCTTCCCTAAAGAGACCTTTAGCAAGACCTACAAGGTCCTAAAAACTAACACCTATAGGCAAGTAGTCCTTCTTTAAAGCCCAATATTGTTGTTTTGTGATTTTAGAAGACCTAACCTTGGATTTAAGAGTTGAATTTTGGTATATAATATCCCTATGATGCATATAACCATTCACAAGTATTTTTTTCAACAAGGAAACAAGGCAACATGCCCCTATTTTACCTCAGAATAGGGGCAGTCTCTTCATACAAAGCATATGCAACTTGGAGAAAAGGAGTGGTTTTGAAGACCAAAAAATCAAATGGAACCCAAGAGAAGGTTTGATAAGCTTAAGGACATATAACACAATCTATCAAACCCTAATAAAAATCTTGGAAGTAGACAAAACATTCTATATAAGGAGGGTTACAGTCAAACCCCATAGGCAGACTCAAGAGCAAGAGTCCAAATTGAGGGTAAATTTGTGTTTTTGCCTAATCTATGCTTCCTAATTTTTGGATTATTATTTTTATGGGTGTATTAGAAGTGTTTAATCCATAAAATGGCAAAGGAAACCATGAAAAGGTTAGATGGGATCTAAAGGTATAGGCAGACCTAGTAGCAAAAGCTAGGCCTAGTGTCAAACAGGGGTCAATATTCTTTCCTACCTCTTAGAGAGCCATTAAAATTATTTGAGAATATTTTTGGGGAATATACAAATATTTTTGAACCTTAGTTTTACATTTGAACTCCCTAAGAAGCCATTTGTAATGTCCCCAAAATTACGATAAAGTGATTTAATTAATTTAAGTTGTCCAAAAACTAATATTATTTCAAAAAGATGACTTTAATTAATTAATTTTAATTAAAATGGAAATAATAAAATATTAAATAAGTTTCTTCTAGAAGTTGGAGTTAGTTTCAAGTTGGCTTCTTCTAGAAGATTCCTTGGAGCCTTTAAAAGAAGTTGAGGGCAAAGCATTTGGGTTATTGTTGAGTGATATTTTTGATGCATTATGACAAAGCTTGAATCTCTGATTCAGCTAAATCTCTGAGGACGAAAACCTTCAGCATATTGGAAAAGGGTTGGACAAAAACCTAGCTCTTTTCGGGAGTGGATTAGTGACGGAATTCACATTGAGCTTATTAATTTAGATATGAAGCTTCAAGGACATTTGTTGTGGAAGAGTTGCCGCCTATATTTAGGAGAATCGTGGTATTGACAAAGACACTACAGACAAGGTGCCAGCTTTAATATTTATTTGCAGACTTATCAGAATATGGATCTATTGGGTGAATGATGTTTACAGCTTTGATGTGCTCATTTTTGAAATGGTGACAAGGAAGAGAACTTACAAATGATATGTTTATAAGAAACAACACTTTGCCCGAATATCTTGAGGCAGTGAAGGTGGTGGTGGACAGAGAGCTGTTGTTTGATGAATTGAGGATGGCAGGGTCCAACACCTAAAACCACGAGTGGAGAATTTGAATCCTCCCAGTATTGTAGTTGCTTGGTTGGTTTGATTGAAATAGGGTTGCAGTGCACAAGGCAAAATTCCAAAGATAAACCAACAATGAGAGTGGAGGAAGGCATGATTGAAAAGATTCTGTATGGCAGCGCGTATGGTAATTTAGCAAGCATGCATCCCTGCCAAAACTAACTCTATTGACGACCTGAGGGCTGAGGCAATGGAGTAGGCCATTCATGTTCATCCACTAATGAAAGTGACAACAAAAAAGACAGGGGCTGGAAAGGACAAAATACAAGGGCAGGGACAAGTCAGATTCATATTTGGAGATATATATATCAGATAGTAGGAGCCACCAGGGTTAGTAGCCAATCTGAAGCCTATGTGCAGGATGTAGTTTACAAATTGAGTGAAGTAGGCCAAGCAATTGAAAAAAATAATTTTACAAGTGCACGACATGTTCTTGGTAAAAGTCTCGACACAAAATGGATTGTGAATGTTAAAGAAGCATTTTCAAAGGCGAGCTCCAACCCCAAGGAGAAGAATAAAGCAGTGTGTTTCATTGCATCCTTGGCTTCTCTTATATCTATAGTTTCAAAGGAAAACTTTGATTTATGCAAAATTAATTTTGTATCATCTACGGATGCTCTTGAGGACTGGTCAGCATTGACTGGTTTGTCAAAACAATTGAAAGGTATAAGATTTGTTGGAGGTTCTAGGCGTGTCCTAGGCTACTGTACATATTTCAGACATTTCTACTATCTATAGGTCAAATATTATTGTCTTGGTAGTGGATGAATCAATAATATAAAGTATCATTGAGTGGTAGAAGACTTGATCATGACCATTCATAAGAGTTCTGAGCACTCATCAAACTACTATTGACAACCCAGACCTGCGCATACTTCTAGGTTCTTGGTTTCTTGGGCTTCATTGTATTTTTTGTAGTATTTTTGAGTACTATAAATTTTGATTATTCATTATTGAAACAAATCTGGGCATTATTTATTCAATCTCTATTACAAATGACGCTCAGTAAATATCATTGTAGCACCAAATAGGTGATAAGTATAATATCCTGCTCTGAGTTGGTATCTTTTCGATAATGTATAAACCTGATATAAATTTTAGGGTAGTGTGATTTTCATATCAGACCCTGATATACTTTACCAATCTGAGCATACTTGCAATTTATTATTGAAAGGTTCTTGAACTATAAATTTTTGTTTCTTCAAATCTAGAAAGGAATATTTTAGTGGTATCAGAGCCATGCATCTTGCCAACCTATAGGGGTGAATATATTTTATTTCTATACATCCAAGAAGAATTGATATAACCCATAGGTATTAGACACGTAGAAGATCTCAGTACGAGCGTGAGTTTGGAATAGAACAGGAACCTATTATGGTAGAAGGACAGGGGGATGCTCGAAGAAATCAGGATGAGGAAGAGAGAGAGAGATGATGAGAACTCTCATCACTACTCAGCATAGGATCGCTTAGACTTTAGACAAATTACAGGATGCCTTGGAACATTTGGAGGTGGATAGACACAGAGGTAGGTGGAGTAGATCAATTTCAGTGGTAGGTAGTCATCATAGCCATCAGTCTAGTCAGCATAGCCATCAGTACCATTCTTCAGTTGGGAACTCCCTTCATTCCTCTAGGTAGAATCGCCATCATACACCTACTATGAATAGACCAATGATTCCTCAATTTGTACTAGGTGAATAGAAAGAATAGAGGGAGCCACTAGAGGTTGGGTTCCAGGAGTCCATTTTGACAGCCACAACTGAGTGGAGAGCTCTAACCCCAGAGGTTAGGGATGTTTTACCTCTTCCCCAGTATTGTGTGCAGCGTAGAGATACAGCTAAACTCAGGGGAGATCATGGTTATAGACCACCCCAGTAGCAAAACTTTGACCTCAATAGAGCTATTGGGAAGATCACATTAGCTACATATAATGGCTTAGGTGATACGAGTGCATGAGCTTAGGTGCATAAGCTAGACATATATCTATCCTTGCAGCCCATGCCTAAGCATGAGGTTATTCAGTTTGTTGTGTTGCATTTAGAGGGAATTGCATATGATTGGTGGCACCATGGATTGGTCACCCAGGATCACACCTTGGTACGTTCCTATGTTGAGTTCATTGAGTGACTCATTACACAGTTTGATCGTAAGGACACAGAGCTCTACTATAGAGAGTTGGCCCATCTTAGACAGACTGGTCACACAGAGGCTTATATTAATGAGTTCCAGCATATTGTAGTTATGGTACCTGATATGCCTCAGAGGTAGAGTGTGATGTTATTCATTGAGGGATTATAGGATAGAATTAAGGGTCTAGTATGTGCTTTCCAACCAGCCACACTTAAGGAGGCCATTGATGTGACATTGAGACTGGATACTGTTCCCACTTCTTATCAGGCAGATAAGAAACCATTCAGGGAATCTCAGCATACACAGAAGGCCAACATGCCACAAAATAAAGAAGGGTCATCTTCTATAACCCCTTGGATGAATCAGGAGATGAGGAATGAATTGAGAAGGAAAAAGTTATGCTTTTCCTGCAAAGAACCTTGGGAACCAGGACACTGTTGTATGGGTAAAGGAAAGGTTTATTTGATTGAGCTGACATATGAGTTAGGGGATGAGGAGGTACCCAACACTGATATTGAAGATAGCATGGAGGATGTTGAGCAGGTACATACACAGTTGGAGTTAGATACCCCTGAGCCCATGGCATCAATGAAAATAACTTTGGCTACTCTCTCTGGTTATCCTAACTTTCATGCCTTTCTATTGAAAGGTACACTTAAGGGCAAGCAGGTAGTGAGCTTGGTAGACACAAGTGCTACACATAACTTTATTGAACAGAAGCTAGTGGAGAAGCGTGGATTACAGTATGAGGAGTTTGGTGGTTTTGGAGTAAAGGTGGCAGATGGTGCAGTTTTGGGTTGTACCAAATGGATTTCATAACTTAGTATTCAGATAGGGGATTATACTCTGACTGATGATTTTTATGTGCTTCCCTTAGAGGATTATGATGTGGTCTTGGGCATGCAGTGGTTACAGGGTATTGGGCATTACATTATTGATCACCACCGTATGTAGTTAGAGTTCCTTTCTGGGGGAAAGAAGACTATCTTGAGGGCAGTGTTAGATGGTGGACCTAAGGAGGTGTCATATCGCAGGATGGAGGCTCATTTTATGAATGATAAGGTAAATGATTCTATATGTTGCATGACATTTTCACTCCCAATTATGAGTCATCATCCTTATGGGGATTTGGAGAGCATGATAATCAGAGTAGGGCAGCAGTCTTATGCAAAGACTAAGGTATGTAATGGTGAGTTTGTTAATTACATATTGAGAATTATCGCACTACTCTCTAGGAGAGATAAGGAGAATTTATTCATAGATATATTGTAACATAGTGTTTCAGATAGTAGAGTTTGCAAATTTTTGAGAATGATATGGGATCTTGGAAGTTGGTGTTGGGTATCAGGGGCAAATTGCTTGAGGATAAGCAATCTCTAAGAAGGGAGGACCGTAATGTCCCCAAAATTATGATAAAGTGATTTAATTAATTTAAGTTGTCCAAAAACTAATATTATTTCAAAAGGATGACTTTAATTAATTAATTTTAATTAAAATGGAAATAATAAAATATTAAATAAGTTTCTAAAATATTAAATTAGTCATGGTTTTTAAAGTTTTAAATACCTCCATTGAGATGATCAACATTACTTCATACCTCTTGGACCCATGACTATGTCTTCACCTCTAATGACTGAGATAGTCTTCTCATTGACACCCTACTGTACCTTTACATGTAGGTGTGAATGGTTTGGTATAGAGATTATGAAGCTCATTACCTTCATTAAAAATGTGTCTAGATTCTAAGTTTTATGTCATTCTTCCCAAGCACCTAAAATGCACCTTCAACCTATAGACTAGGCCCTTTTG
The DNA here is from genome assembly GCA_037957365.1 of Torreya grandis. NCBI lineage: Eukaryota > Viridiplantae > Streptophyta > Pinopsida > Cupressales > Taxaceae > Torreya > Torreya grandis. The sequence goes on from JARHVA010006277.1 coordinate 255,334, forward strand.
CAAATAACTAAATAACCCTAATTGTGGACTAAGATAGTCTTTCTTATAGGTATGAATTAAATCAGGAGATATTGCTTAGATTTTTTATAAATCCTTATTTGACCCACATGGTCATGGAATGCATATGTGTTTTTGAATTCACTTTCCTCATTGTTTATATTGTGTACATTCCAAAGAGTTCTATATACTAGCTCCCTATCTGCCTATTGTAGGTGCATGGCTTTTAGCTCTAGTACGAACTGAAGATGCACTTGGAGAGTCAAAAACAAGGTACATTATTTATGATGATCCTTTAGACCATAAAAGATACTTGAATCTTTTAGAAACACTTTAATTTGATGGCATGGTCTAACATTGTAACCTTGGTTGAAAAGTTCATTTGGAGTGTCTTGACTATAGATATTACTCCCTAAAATTAGTGTGTTTATGGGCACTTTTAGGACTCTTGAACACCTTAATCCTTTTGTCAACTACCCCTCTCACTTGGAAAGGTGTTTTCTATAGATAGAGCTATAAGATCAATCCATCACCATGCATCATAAGCTTTTATACCTTCATCATGAAAACTCCCAAAAACCCTGAGGAGTATTGTTTTGACCTCTTGGGAAAATATGCCTAAAATCTTAGTCAACCCTTTTGATGATGAACTTCAACTTTCCTTGGCCACCAATCACCTCATGACGTCTGTCATGCCTATTTCCTCATGTAAGGGTCCTAAATGAGGTCTTACCTTACTTTAACATCTAAATGGCTATCTCTAACCACTGTTTAAGACACCTATAGGTAGAGGTCTAGTAAACCATAGTGATCCATAATATAGGCAAGCTAAAACCTTTCATAATTATGAACTTTGTGTGATTTCCATGGGCATATCATTACACTTTTGATAATGTTAAGTAATTTGAGCACCTGTCTACCTCTCCATACATCACCATGATGTCAACAAGGTCCTGTAGATGCAAAATTATGAGTTATAAGGTAGAGAGGATGGAATTGAGCACTAATATGTTGTTTAAAAGGCCTCCTAACACCTCAAATGCAATTTTCAACCCTCAATTAGATAAACTTAAATAAAAACACTTGGAGATCATCCTCAAAACACATTATTCAATGTGATAATCTCTTATACTGATGCTTGTAATGCACTTTCATGGTTGCCTAGCTGAAACAGGCCTAGAAGAGACCCTTGAGCATTTGAGAGCTCCAAAGCCAAAATAAGAATGGAGAATATATGGAAATGTCTTGGAAAACATGGAAAAACACTTGAAAATAACCATCCTATTAAAACCAAGTAGAAGAATCAGAACCTAGCTCAAAAAATAGACCCCTCATGGATTGAAGTGCATAAAAAGTTGCCTAGAGTCTTAATAATGATTCATAAAGGAGAAGCCATGGAATCCAAACTTCCTACCATGTCTTTGAAGTAAACTCAGATTAATATCAATCCCCAAGAGTGTTCCTCCCAACTCCACCTGTACGGCTCACACCAAGTATTCCAAATTGACCTTTCTTGGCTTACAAAGACAAAAAGAAAGAAATAGAAGCAAAGAATGAACTTTATGATGAAAAATCTACACACCAAGCATATAAAATACCATAGGGATATGAAGAGACATGTTGCATATGTTTTTAGTTGAAAGTGGACTTCCCAAGTATGTACAAGTGCCAATAAAGGCTTAAAATAAAGGGAAAACTACCTTATTTTGCATATAAATACTTCTTGGATTGACATCTGACTGCTCCTGACATCTCCTGACCACCTCCATGTTGAACTCAAGCTTAGTGACAAATTTTCTTACTCAACCCATCCATACAAGTCATTCATTGAACTAGAAATATGACCAAAAGGTCATTTTTGCATATGAGACATAGTAAAATGTAAATTAATGACTTTTGAGCATCTTAAAACATCTCAAAGACCATATTAGGACATATTAAACATAATATGTAACCTTGACTATGTTTGACTGTGGTTGACTTTAGTTGACTAGGCAAGTACAAGGAAGATGGACTTAGACCAAGGCTAGGCCAGGGATAAGCGAGGCATTTAGACATATATGAGACCCTTATAGGATAGATGGAAACTTCTAAAAAGTTTAAAAATGTAGGGATTGACCCAATTTGACTAAAAGTCAAATTTGGTTAATAGTCATAATTAAATACTTTTACCAGGCATGTGGAAGTTACTCTCATAATACTTCAAACAAATTTAGAAAGTTTTCTAGTTTTATTGGATCAAATGCACTTATCACATTGAATAACTATTGGAAATGATAGTTCTGGGAATAGACATGGCTGGCAGGGACATTCTAGTAATGATTTGTTTTATAATTGTAGCAGCTCACTAGGGTTCTAGATTTTCTCTTTTCCATTCAAGAACAAACAAAAAACAAAAGAATAAAAAACCAATGGATTCAAAAGAGCAAAAGAAAATCAAAAGAAAATCAAAAGGCTCACATGATGAAATAAGGTCAATGTACCGTGCATCATGATCAAAATAAAAAGGTAATGGAAAGAGAAGAGAAGGAGCCCAAGGTATCTCTATTGAGGATATAGATGCCTAGTTGGCAATAGAACAATGCCTAATTTTCCCTTTTTTTAAAGCTTTAATAGATACTGGAATGAAACATATAGCCCCATCAAAACCTTTGAAAAACTCATCATATCAAGGGATAAATAAACTACACATTTTGACACACAGAAATCCAAGAAATTAGAAAGCAAGTATCTTGTGTGAATTAACTTAGGAGTCTCTTTCATGTTTATGATTTAAGTATTCTTTTGTGGCACACTTCATGATTGATATAGGATTATAAACAAAATTTCTAGATTCTTGAATACTCAAGAGTATTCCCCCTATAAGTTGCCATTTGTTGTACCCAACTCCCCTATTTTTTCCATAGGGAAACGGGGACCCACTTTTTTCAGATTAGTGTCTTGATTTTGAGCCCCCTCATCTATATGTTTATGTAAATTTTTTGAAAAGATCATGATTTGACCTCTTATACTTTGTCAAGATGGCATTGATATTGTGTTTTCATAGACTAAATCTTTTGTTATATCAAGTTTGTTATTTGGGGCTTTATGTTTTTAGGCTTTTCTTCTTCAAAACTTTTGTCATGCATGAATTGGTCTTTGGGTTTATTGTTGTAGGTATTTTGTCCAACAAAATTTACTCTTCATATCATTTTTGCCACAACAATTTTACCAAAATAATTTCTCCAAATTAGACTTATTCTTGTAGACAATCTTGTCGATACACTTTTCCTAATGGAATTGCCCTTCGACCCCTTTACACCTACACTTCGACCTTTTTGATATTTTTCTTTGGCCTTTATGAAGTAGATCCTTTGGAAATTTTGTCATGGATAAATTCCCTATGATGTAGACCTTTCAAATTTTTTCCAAATTACCCTTTGACATTTTGAAAGTGCCCTTCAGAACTTTTGAAATGCCCTTTTTGCCTTGCTGACCTTCTCTTTAAGCTTTGTATAATGTGTCCTTCTGTATTTTTATTACAGCCATTTTGCCCGATATAATTCATTTAGGACTTTTGCAATTACTCTTCAGCCCTTTTACACATTTATTTTGAGATTTTTTCATGCACCTTTTCCTTTTTGAACCTTTCTTTCATACATTCTACTTGAGACACTTTCTCCAAGCCAATAGGATTCCTTCAGACATTTTGTCTGAGAGAAAAGACCCTTTTAGAGTATCATTATGGACATTTTATCTAAAATAATTCTCTCGATGTAATTCCTTTGGGATTTTTGAAAGGACCCTTTACCTCTGACTTACCCTTTAGAAGTTTTTTGTCGAGGACACAGTTCCTTAAAAAAATTTGAACATATCCTTTGGCCTTTCTAAAGTGCCCTTCAAGACTCTTGTGGTTACCCTTTAGGACTTTCGTAATGGCCCCTTTACCCTATGATCCTGCCCTTCTAGACTTTTTTCCCAGTCCATTTCCTTCAAACTTTGTGTTTTAGACATTTTGACTAACACAAAAGTCCTAAAATAATTCCCCCCAAAGGACACAATTGCCCTTTGAACTTTTTGAACTAACCCTTTGGACATTTTTAAAGTGACCTTTTGGCATTTTTGAAGTGACTACTTACCCTTTAGGACTTTATCCTAGGCTTTTCCCCTTCTCGACTTGCTCTTCGAGACTTTTGTCCCAAACCTTTTTTCCTTTGGCCAATTTCTTTAGACACTTTGTCTGAGAGATTAAGACCCTTCAACAGAATTATTGCAAACATTTTGTCTGAAACAATTCACTCAAAATAATTCCCCTGCATAGGATCTCATGACAATTCTCTCATAATAAAAAACTCAAAACAAATACCAGACTGTCAAGTGGCACCTTTGTTTAGAGAGCATTTTCATTATGTTTTGAGCTTAACTAAATATTTTGGCCCATGCCTAAATCATATTTTATTAATATTAAAACCTTAGGATAAAACAATCTTGTAAGGTCCTTTTTTACATATTTTCTAAAAGTATTGTGCAAAATCTTCTTTTTTATTTATACTTGTAGGAGCAGGGAGTCCCAAGGAAATGACACACGTTAAACTTTTGAGATTAAATTTGATAGTCATGTGGATGTCATTTGATGGTTGTAAGGCCATCATTTGATGGTCATGAGGATGTCATTTGATGATCACACGAACATCAAATTTAACATCAAAAATGTGTTAAACTTTCAAGATTAAATTTGACAGTCATGCAGATGTCATTTGATAGTCATGAGGATGTTAGTTGACAGTCATGTGAATGTCAAATTTAACCTCAAAAATAGCTAATTTATGGAAATAAATTTGACAATCATGTAGATGGAATTTGATGGTAATGAGGATGTCATTTAATAGTCGCATGAACATCAAATTTAACTCTATAAACTAACCATTTGGATTCAAATCAAAGATCCTATAGTGCACATCTATTCAAGCCCATTTGATCAAATGACATGAGAGTCATTTGAAATGTCAAGGATCCATGAGAGTGATAAATGTCACCATCATAGAGTCCTAATGTATAGATCCAATGACCTATAGGAAGAAGCAGGCAACCCAGTCTATAGAACTCAGAATCCCTGAGAAGCTACCGAGTGGCACACATATGAAGCAAATCAAAATAGGATATGACAAGTGTCAAGCTTATAGGAGTCAATGAGTCAAATCACTAAATCCAAAGAACTATGTTAAACTAGAATAAGCAAATCGATGATGTGAGACCAACATGGAATTTTCAAAGCTCCTGGACTCAATCAGATGTTGATGCATGTGACATTTTAAAAGCTAGCAATAGACAAAACATGTAGATATTTAGACTGTGTTATACTTATCAACAAATATTGGGACTCACAGTTAAGACCAGGAATATGAACATGCATGTAAGTAAGTAGTGAGGATCTAACAATAGAACAAGAGAAGGCTATAGTTACACGGCATCTCAAAGGTAAATTCGATGAGCACTATCAAATCTTTCAGTTAAGACCTTGTAAATCCTTTAAAAGGGATATTTTATAAAGACACAAGCAAACATGTAATGCACCATTCAAGCTAGTCATAGCTAACAACAATGTCCCTATTTCTAAAAAAATGCATTGGAGAGTGGTGCATATTTGAGTTCTATTTTAAGGTGGCTAATCTAAAAGATCAATAGGTTGTTCTCACAACCTATAAAAAGAGGCATCTACAGTTTTGATAAAAAAGCACATATTCTAAAGTTTACATACAGTTCAAACTATAATTCTAAAAACATAGACTTTGTCTTTATGGACATGCATATGCTACATAGCTTTGGCAAAGCCTATTTTAAATAGCTAACCATAAGTAAATTCTTATATGATTTTAGACCACAGTTAAAACTATATGTTTTGACTATCACATATAATGACCTTGTATGAACTTGGGCAATGAGGCAACCCCTTCCCCAAATCTATATAAACAATTATAATCCAACTTGGAATTTGATTAGAGAATTTTTTAATACATTAACAACATTAATTTTTATCATCAATGAATGTGTTTGTGTATTTTCTTTCCAATTTCTATGTAATTAGTTGTTACTTTCATTGGTTATATGTTTCAATAATCTATAGTATGCAAAAGTTATGAATAAATTCTTGATTATTTTGATTGATATACTAATTTATATGTGTGCAATAGCTGATGAAAGATTCATAAACATATTGGTTAGGATAGTCAAGTTCAAATCGATTCATAATTTTAATTGTGCATGAGTGATTTCTTAGATGTAGTTTTTTTGTGTGTGTGTGTGCAACACTTGCCTCAGATACTTCACTATTTCAAGCCATAATCTCTTGATTAAGGGTGTGCAATAACTTCCCTAAAAGGAGCAACTTTTGTCTAAGATTTGTAAATTTTATACATCGTTATGTCCTTAGACTTCTTATCCATGTCTGATTGTGTGTGTGTAATTGTTGCTAGCAATAGGTGTAGGTTCTAAGAGCACTTATTTTTTTAGAAACTAGCCAAGGAAGTAGTTCCTGAAAACCACATAAATTTTCTTTTATACCTTACCCTTCCCTCCTTTTTTTGATTTTATTTTGAGACCTAACCACTTTAGATTAGAATACATCCACCCATCCAACTCACATAGAGATTCACTATCCTTATTAAGAACCACACCTCCATCTAAAAACCTTGTCAACAACCTGCATGCCCTACCTACTATTCCATCAATACATTGAAATAAACCACATACCTGCAACTCATGCCCTTGAGTAGAGTTTACCTCTATTGAGATCCTAAAATGTTAGAGGCTACCTTGTTATGGTTGTAGTGTGCATAAAAACCATGCCAACATTCATGACATAAATGGATACTAACTACTATAGATTACTTCACTAGATAGATAGAAGCAGTGGCATTGAAAGAAGCAAATGAATCCAATGTTCTAGATTTATATGAAGGTTTGCTTACTAGATATGGAGTTCCTTCAAACATTATTTTTAACAATGTTATGGCCTTTATGGGGACTAGGATCAACCAATGGGTGTTCAACATGGTATCTATCTCAACACTTCATCAAATTACTATCCACAAGGCAGTGGTCTTGTTAAGTCCACAAATAAGAACATGTTAAAGATCATAAGGAATATTGAAGATAATTAGAGGTCATGGTATCTCAAGTTGAAATCAGCTCTATGGGTTGATAGGTTCACCTACAAAAGATCAATAGCCAACTCTCCATACAAGTTGGTATATGGTAAGGAAGTAAGATTACCTGTTTCTCTTGAGTTTCTTGCTTTATAACTAATGCATCAACTAGAGTTGTTAAAAAAGAAACTAATGAGAATCAGATATCTTAAGCTTATGGAGCTAGAAGAAGTTTGAAATCAATTCATGTTAGCCATGAAAATCCACAAAGCACAAGTAAACAGAGCTTTTGACAAGAGATCATCTTCACGAAGCTTTTAAGAAGGATATTTGGTCATCAAGTGAGATGTGAATAGAGCTAAACCAGGAAGGCATTAAAATTTTGAATCTCTTTGAAGTGTTTCATACACAATCTCCAGTTGTAAATCCCATAATACCTTCTAACTTACAAAGATGGATGGTGAGGAGCTTCCTATCCCAGTTAACAAAATACATTTGAAACATTGCTATTGAAGAGCTAAGCTCCTTGTATATAATTAGTTTGTTTGTTTTTCATCCAAGTGTTGTTCTAACACATTAATTTGTTTGTGTTTTTATCCCAAATAAGTTTTATGTTTACACATTTGCTTTATTTAGTTAGTTTCCTTGTTTTATGTGTTTCCTTCCTTGTCTTGGTGAAATAGTTGTCTTACTTCAGGTCAAAAGGTTTCTTACAGTCATGGATCAAATTTTTCATTGTTTATAATTCCAAAAGTCATGTAAATGGTCTATTTCTCAAGCATAGCAGGCATGCTTCCTAGTCAAGTTGCCAAAATGTTGACAATTTTGACCTCACAAGCTAAATTGTCACCCCTACCATTCGAAGCTTTGCATATCATGCTAGTTTGTCTTGTGGGTCAATGAGTTGGTCTTGTAATTTTTTTAATGCAATTATTTGAAACTAAACCATCTTAACACATCATGCAAGAAAGAATAGATCATTATTAGTTGTGCATTAAATAAATATACCTAGGAAGCCAACCAAGGTCAAAGAATTACATAAAGATAATGTATTTTGTGCCAAAGTCATCCCTACAAATTTCGTATCTTGATGCATTTTCTATCTCAAGATATAAGCCTTCAAAGATGATCTAGTAGTGTAGGACGTCCATGAAGACATCAAGATAAAGCCACTAGAAATAGATATTTAGATTAAAAAAATAAAAGTGATCTATGGAGCTACCAAGTGGCATAATCTTATGAACCCGAATAGTAGATTAATGGCATACATATGATAATTGGGGTCAATAAGTCCAAATTAGATCTATGATGCATGTTTAATCATGCAAATTAAAGATCAATGGCAAGATCAAGGTCAACAAGTCAAAGGATCCTGATGACAAATATAAAGGTGCCAAGTGTCTTAATCATGGTGAACTTCTGAGCAAATCAATGACCCACATTCGATCATATTATTCAAATGAAGATCAATGGTCCACATTTGATCTAGTAGATCAAAGATCAATGGTGTGTGTTTAATCATGTAATAACAAATCAATGGAGCACATTCAATCATGTAGGAGCATATTAACAGTGAGGATCAAGTCAAAAATTCAATGAGCTCAGATTGCACATGGAGCTGACACATGGTGTAAGTGCATTAACCAGATGAGGACTGACAGTAGGATCCTAAGAATAAATGTGAAGGTGTCAAGTGGCACAATATTGATAGCAAATCGTAAATCAATAACAATGATGAAGGTCAAAGCCAAGGGACTCCCACAAAGATCAACAAAGCAAATTTGATCAAGTCCAAGGAGGCATAAGATGAGGATGTGTATATGAGGTGACCACAGTCAAGTTTTAAAATGAAATAAATATTTCATGGAAATGCCATGCAGGTGAACACGTTAGATCACAGGATTTCACCACCTAGGCAAGTAAACATATAAATGCAATATCAAATATGATTTGGGTCTAGGACACCATTAAAGCTCACTTGAACCTCTCAAAATCCCTAAGGCATGAGTTTTACACCTTGTTCATGATAAAAAAAACTCTAGCCTATGGATTTAATGATGGCTATATGAAAACCAATAAAGGAATTGGTTTTCATCTATAATGGACCTATATTCAAAGTTTGGAGTAATGGCGAAATGGTGATTATGAAAGGAATGTCAGAGGGGATGCCAAATGAGTGAATTTAAAGGTATTATCTGATAATGTAAAGGACATATTAAGATTAAGCAGGGTACTATGAGTTCATTCAAAATATGAAGGGTTCAGAGGTTGAGCAAGACAAGTGGACCATTCAATGAAGTTCCAAGATCTTTGGGGACTTTTCCATTTTAAGCAAATCATGACTCATCATCCTCAGGGTTCTGGTCTTCTAGTGTGCTTCTAGAACCAGTCAGAGGACTTGAGAACTATCTGGGGGGCTAATGAAAGTTAATTTGTGGAGCTAGATTGTAAAGATAATCGATCAAAAGTGGTTGGGCCTCATTTATTGATTTTTATTTGCTCACTTCCCATTTTCTATATATCTCCCATTCTTCCCCATTTGAAAGGAGACTATTGTGCTTTTGGCATGCCCAGGATATGCCAAGATTTGTATTGCAACACTTATTTGATGTAATAAAATATTGAATTCCTCTATTTTCAAGTTGAAATGAAGTGTGTCTCATGAATTTATTGATGTGGTTAAGTGAATGCATGTTATTTGTTGCCTCTGTCTGAGTGTTCTCACCTTCATGATGTGTTTTTTAGCTCTCATAGGTCATTCTAAGTGCCATAAATAGTTTATTTATTAGATTAGAAATGGACACAACTACCTTCCCATGTTAAATTGATAACTAGTCAGTGTTTTTTATGAAATACTTATGTGAAAGTTGATCAAAGAGTGAATGATGTGATGTTTGTAGGCTCGAAAGTGTTAGATACTATGTTTTGTGTAATTGTAATTGTCTAAAATATTGGTGCATCACCTTATGTTACATACTTTCATGAATTATTATCAATTTTTCTCCCTTTTCTAAGTAAAAAATTAGTTTAAGTGATATATCCAAGGGAACTAGCCCTCTCTGGAGGTTCAACCTCACTATAAGATACCCATAGCTTGAGGTTGTTCCCATTGTGTAGCTTAGTTGGAGAGAGCCTGAAGAACTCATCTCCATGGGTGAAAATTAATGCTATAACAATTAATCAATCGATAACGACTTAACTAAGTAATATATAATATTATTGAAAGGTTTTCCATTTGTCTTGAACATATATACATAGTAGTATGTAGACAAGGACATAAGTTATGAGTTGAACTGTCTCATAATCTTAAAAGGTTGTGTGTAATATTATTAGATGAACGATTGAGATTTGTTTAATTGATTGTGTTAGATATACAAATAATGACTGAGCTTAAACATTTATAAAAATAGTTGAAGTTGAATTATATAAGGAACATAAATGTTTAATACAGGGGTCAAATTCATGTTGATTAGTTTCCAGTGAATTGTTGTACCATATAGTACACAACAAAATTTTCATATTTAGTGTTTTATGTCTTAATGCATTTTATTGGGACATTATGTGTTGTGTGGTGTTAATGTGAATTATAGTTTTTTTATTTACAATTGAGTTAATGTTTTCTTAAGTTGGGAGCTTAGGATAAAAGATTAAACTCAATATATATATATATATATATATATATATATATATATATATATATATATATAGGTAGTTATGAATTATACATAAAGATATTACCATATTCTTTATGAATAATTCATGAAAATATACACACACACACACATATTACTTAATAAATATACGTATAATATGTGTGTGTGAGACCACATATATATATATATATATATATGCACGCACACGCACGCACGCACGCACACACACACACACACACACACACACACACAAAGCCATTAAAAATTAAGTGGTTAAGAGTTTTAAAAATTTATGAGTGTGTGTGTGTGTAAGTGGGAATACAAAGTACATATGTATATGCAGATAATTTACTATGTACATAGATGTTTGTATATAGTGAATAAATGTATTTATATAAAAACCATGATGTATTTCATTGATTTATAATATGCTTGAATTAGTTATTAATTGATTGGAAAATAATTAATTGTTGTTTAGATCAAATAAACATTGTGGTTATAGTATTGTTTAATAGCTTGGAATTTAATGTGAAATTCCTTAATTATGTTTACTTTCATTCTAATAACTATGAAAAGGGTGATTTTACATAAATTGGTAAATACCTAACCATCATAAATATTATTTGGTAATTGATTTTTTATCATATTACCTTATTTGAATAGATATTAAGTCATATTGGAACTTGGGAATTATAATAATAGGTTTTAAGTTGTTATTTTATAACATGCGATTATTTCATGTTTCCTTCATATTTAAATTTTGTGGTATTGTTATTAAATCTATATGAGAATCTTTATCTTATATATGACTTATTTTGTGAATTTTGGTTAATGTCACCAAGGAAATAAATAAGTGAGAAGGTTCTCGCACATTTATTTATAGTCATTAAAACATAAAATAAATGAAATCTGATTGAGTGTGGGTGTGAATATGATTGATCTATGTGACCTTTAAATTATATGAAAACTTTGGCCAAAGTAATGTATATAGTGAAATATTATCATTTCACCTGTTTGATTAATATGCATGTATGCATGATATCATTTTAAAACAATTTTTTTTGCAATGTGAAGCATGTGATGAATATCTTACAATACATGGGTTTTAGTTGGCTTCTCAACACTTGCACCATTATCAATTGCTCATCCATGAAGGGAGTATCATTATCTATTTGAGAGATTGTGTAAGGGATATGTGGTCCATGGTTAGTATGGAAAATCACCTTGATGATGATCTTCCTCTCCTCCAACAGTCAATTGATAAAGACTTTTACTCATGATTACATTTTATATATTGGTGAGTTTGTGGATACTCATTTGTTATGTGGAACAATGTATATAATTATATTCACTCTGATGTAAAAACTTTGTACTATTGTACTATTATTATATTTAAAATAACTAGTAGTTTGTTGCTCTTATTGTATAATTTATTAGGTAAACTTTCAATAGTTGACTAAGATAACATTCAACAAATATACATTTTTTGATGGATTGATCATGTAATACTTATTGATGTTGATAATTTGATCATTATCTAAATGAATCATAACCATGTATTAAAATAAGATGCATTTAGCTAAATATCAAATATCTCATCTTATTTGAGAATAATCTGGTCTAGATTAATAAAGTAAAATTAAAAAAAATACTTTTTTTGGGTTAAACCCAGTGGGGTTCTAATATTGTGGTATCAAAGTTGAGGCTCTAATTCTAGGACTTAATGAGTCTATTAAAACATTCATATTCTCCTATTAATCAGAAAGGATAACGGTACATGATAGACCTGGAGGTGACACTAACCCTCTAGTAGATTCAAATCAATTTGTCATAGAGCAACCTACAAAGTCAGATCAGATCCTCACAGCCATGCATAGAACTATGGATTGAATCATGACATTAGAAAAATAAGTGTATGTACATGTTGATTAAAACAATTTGAAAGATCCTAAAGAGCACCCTATCTAGTAATAATCTTAATAAGAGCATAGGCATGATGAGGTGTCATAGGATGTGAGGGCTCGTATAGTTGTAGAACTTACATGGGATGCGAAGAAAGTTAATCCTCTAAAATTATATAGAAGCAAATTGGTGGGAAAATATGAAGCTCAAGATGAACCTCATATCCACTACCACCATATGGGAGTAATTTGTGGTTTTATTTAGATCACGATGGTTATCCCAATTATATTTTCACTAAAAGCTGACATATTTTTAGAATCTAAAGCAGGGAGATTTTTTAGTGAATAAATACTAGGAATAGTTCACTAAACTCATAAAATATGTTCCTTAATATCAGGCAGATGAAAGTTTTCACATTTAAAAGTTCATTATGGGATTAAAACCCCAAATTGGATGTGAGGTAGATGTACATGGGCCATATATGATAGAGTAGGTATTTGAGAAGGTAGTTAAGTAGGAGTCAAAGCTGAAGTCTCTTGTTTATGTCAGAGAAAAGTTCAAGAAGTTTGGAGGGTCCAAACCCACTCTTAAAAAGAAGAACTAGAAAAATAATGAAAATTATAAAAATTAGTTTAGGAATTAGAATGATAAATTTGATAATTTCTCAGGTAGCAATAAAATAGATGGTGGGTTCAAAATTGGTTTCAAGGAGAACCAATAGTTGGAAAGGAAAGGACCACCTAGTAGATGTTTCATCTATGGGGGTGATCACTATGTCAGGGAATGTACTCAAGGAATGTATAAAGGTAAAGCTAAGGGTACTATGTAGTAAGGTACTTTTCAATAGATAATCCATATGGTTGTTAACAGTCGTCAGACTAATTTTCAAGTCTCACTTATTGATATTGCAGGTAATCTTTTTGGTCACCCCATCTCCATTTTGATTGACACTAAAGCTACAAAATGTTTTATTTCTCTATGAATGTTATCTAAGTTGTCCACGAAATTTGGTTTAATGACAAATGCATGGTCAATGCAAAATAGAAATGAATCCAAGGTTAAAGTTGATAGGTGCTTAGTGGAAGCTACGATTGAATTTCTTAAATTCACATCGATAGTAGATCTCTATGCAACACCACTAAGACCATATGATGTAGTTCTAGGGGTAAATAGGCTTGTTAAGCATAAATTTAGGGTATATTATTATCTTAAGTAGGTAGAATGTTAGGATGATTTTGGGAATCAAACTCAATTCAAGGTGAGAAAAAGGAGTTGAAACTTAGGAAAATTTTCACAATTTAGCTTAATAAGGCTTACGGGAAAGGACGTCAAACATTTATTGTTGAAATAAATGAAATGGAGGAATCTAAGGAATCATCCATTGAGTATTATCATTTTCTTAAGGACTTCCATGATGTGTTCCTATAGGAATTTTCAAGTTCACCATACAAGTGAGAGTTTGATTTCTCAATTGACATAATACCTGATTTAAAACCACAGTCCAAGGAACCTTACATGGTGATGAATACATAATTGGTTGAGTTGAAAGCTCAACTATAGTATTTACTATCTAAAGGGTTGATGAAACCAAGTGTGTCACCATGGGGTGCATCGGTGGTGTTTCTTAAAAATAAAGATGGTACTCTTCACCTATGTATTGATTACATGATGTTGAACAAGGTGATAATCAAGATTAGGTATCCATTACCTCCAATTGATGATCTCTATGATCAAAAGCATGGGGTAACGGTTTTATCTAAGATATATCTCTGAGTGGGGTATCACTAGATGAGAATCCAAGAAGAAGATATTCCCAAAATACTATTCAAAACTTGATATGGACAGTATAGATTTATAGTGTTATTTTTTGGGTTAACAAATGCTCCGACAACATTCATGAATCTCATGAACAATGTGTTTAGGGATTATCTGGACCATTGTGTATTATTTTTTCTAGATGATATCCTCATATATTCTAAAAATGAGGAAGAACATATCGAACATCTAGAGTTATTTTTGTTGCATTTGTAGAAGCACAAATTATATGGTAAGTTATCCAAATGTGCATTTTTCTAAAGGAAAGTGTAATATTTGGGACACATTATCTCCATAGATGGAATTTAAGTTGATCTGGTGAAGATAAGATCCATAATGGAGTGGTCAACACCTTAAAATGTGCATGAAGTGAGAAGTTATATGAGATTAACAGGATATTATAAAAAATTTGTTCTAATTTTTTTGAAAATAGCTAACCAAATTACCTCTCTTTAGCAAAAGAATCAAAGTTTTGTTTGGTCAGATAAGTGCAAAAAAGTCTTTAATGAGCTGAAAAGGAGGCTTACTTTAGCACCTATGCTAAGAGTTCCTGTTCTTAATGGTTAGTTCTTAGTAATCACTAGTGCATCTAGGGATGATCTTGGAGGAATTATTATGCAAGATGGTTTAGTTATAGCATAGAGTCCAGGTTGCTTAAGCCATGTGAGGCAAATTATGTCCACCACGATCTAGAAATTGCTACAATAGTGCATGCCTTGTAAGTTTAGAGGAATTCTCTATTGGGAAATCCATTTGAACTCAAGACTGATAGCTTAGGGCTCAAATATATATTCACCCAACTGAACTTGAATTCCCATCAAAGATGTTGGTTAGAGTTCTTATTCGTCTATGATTTTGATATTAGCTACATCAAGGGAAAGTAAAATAGAGCTGCAGATGCCCTAAGTTATATAAGGTACATAAAAGATTTTGCTACTATTAAGAGTATTTTTCATGATCAAGTTATTAAATTCTCCCCTAAAGATGAATTCTATGAACAAATTAAGAAAGCTTTATTAGAGGATGTTATGAACCCTAAGTTTAAAGGATTCAAGTTGGAAAATGATGGTCTTTTAAGGTACAATGGTAGAATATATGTATCTAATAGAGAGAATTTGAGGATCATGATGCTAAAAGGATTGCATAATGCCCTTTATTTAGGTCATCCTGGAGTGACTAAACTCATGGCTGAGCTAAGACCTCTCTAGTTTTGGAAGGGAATTAAAAAGAATGTAATGGATTTTAAGTCATGTTGTTTGGAGTGTCAGTGTGTGAAAATTGAACATGTGCATTTGATAGGATTGTTATATGCCCTTGATATACAAGAATGGAAGTGAAAAATAATTAGTATGGACTTTGTCCAAGGTTTGTCATTATCATGGAACCATCATGAGATGATCTTGGTGGTAGTTGAAAAACTAACCAAGGTAGTTCACTTCATACTGGATAATTTGACTGATGATGCACCAATGCTTGTGAAAATATTTGTGAAAGAGGTGTATCGATTACATGGGCTTCTAGAGAAGATCATTTTTTATCAAGATTCAAGAATGACATGTAGATTTTGGCTGACTCTAAACTTATCTTTGGGTACACAATTAAACTTTAGTAATACATATCATCAAAAAATAGATGGATAAACAGAGAGAGTAAACTAATTTCTAGAAGATGTTCTTCAAATGTATTACATGGATAAGCAATATAAGTGGGAAGAGTATTTTCCACTAGTAGATTTTGATTATAATAACTCTTACCAATCAACTTTAAATATGGCTCCATTTGAAGCTTTGTATGGAAGGAGGTGTCAAACACCAATCATTTGGGACAAACTCGAAGAGAAGGTAGTCTTTGTTCCTAAAATACTTATGGAAATAGAGGAGCAAGTCAAGTCAATTAGGCAAAGGTTGGCTAAGGCCAATGATAGACAAAAAAGTTATGTTGATTTGAAAAGGACAACAAGACAGTTTTTTATTGGTGATAAAGTCTTTTTTTGGGTTAAGCCTTAGAAGAGCTTGATTAAGTTTGGTAAATCAACAAAGCTTTCACAAAGATATGTGAGACCATTTGAGGTCTTGGAAGTGGTCAATCCTATAGCATATAAGCTTACTTTGCCACCACCTATATATCTCTTGCATAATGTTTTCCATGTGTCCTATGTTAAAATGTATGTATTTGATCCTTCTCATGTATTGGATTGGAATGTTTTACATGTTTTGGATCTCGGGCTAGTCACAGTAGAACCAATCAGAATAATTAACACTCACAAACTTAATTTGTGTAATAGAGAAGTTTCACAGTGCAAGGTTCAGTGACACCAATATTATGAGGATAGTGCCACTTGAAAGGACTATGATGAGTTTTATAGCTTATTTCCATATTTATTTGTTTAAATCATTTACTGATGTTATTCAATTTGCTACTATGAGTTATTTAATTTCAAAACTTTAGTTTGAAATAAGTGTCATTGAGATGATGACCAATGTTAGGGGGAAGGATGTTACATCTTGATTTCTTCATTAAACTTGATTTTCTCATTATATAGATATTAATGTGGTTAATGATGTTTAATTATTATTGTAGCAAAATATTTTCATTTATGTTGATGTATGGATAAACATATAATGATTATTTTGTGTGACGTGTTACTTGTTGGATAGTTGTACATGAGTTTCATATGTTTAATATTCATGCTCATTCAATATTATTCTGCTTTAGCAGCATTTTAATTGATTATTATTGTTACGAGCTAACTATTGTTTACATTTGTGAGGTAGATACAAGTGATAGTCCACTCTCCAAATAGATATGGAGGGAGATTATCATTAGGGAGGGTGTTGTAGATGATTATGTTAAGAGTGGAGAGATTTGACAAGGAACCCTGGACACACCATGTAATACACTTAAATGCATGATTGTTTACGAGTGAATAGTTATATGTTTTCTCTAATTTCAATTGTGTTTGGTTATTTTGTAATTGATAATGTTGACTGGTTTTGATCCATGATTAGATGTTATTGTGGTCATGTTTGCACTTGTTATTGATCTTCATGATTATGATGTTGATGTCATTGCAGAATGTTATAGTTATATGTCTTTTAGATGACTTTACTTGTGAATTAGTGACTATGTGACTCCTTATTGGCATGTACCTACAAGCAATCAACAAAACAATATTGTTATAAAAGATTTATAAATGACATGGAAACAAATTACATATGTATTTCATTTAACAAATTTTCTTAAACGTTAGCTAAACCTAGATCCTAGGTGAAGGTAATTATTATGGTGCCTAACGTGACATGGTTTTCAAATACCAAAGGGATTAAATAATGTATGAAACTTGTATTGTTTAATGATTAAAGTTGTGATATGCATTCAAATTATTAAAATGATTATTATGTTTATTTGACAAATGGTTTTGTTGACCCTAATTTGGGAATTTATATTTGTGTTTTGCTCAATCGAGCCATGTAAAGATGAAAGATCTAGGGTTCAATTATTATTTTTGTTAAGATAGTAAGTTGATTGTGTTGTTTTGGGAGTCAAAGTTGGAAGTTACTAGTTCAGGTTGGGAATTTATGTTGTTATGGCAAATGATTCTTGAGGATTTATTAATGGAGAAGGGTTCACCATAAAATTAAGGGTTTCAGGTAGTATGCATATGGCTATAGAAATGATAAAGTATGAAGGGGTTTTGTATAATCAAGTAGGTCATGGTCGATAGAGGAGAGATAGAAGAGAAAGAAGGGTCTCTTTTTCATATTCAAGGAAGAAAACCTTCACTAGAGGCATTCAAGAGGTAGGGTTGTTCTTTTGATTTACCCTAAAAATCTATAATAATGTTATCCAGTTATTTGTTGAATAATTAAAGGGTTTTTTAAACAGTCATTTTAGAATGTAAAATCCTTATGAAGAATCAAGGATTTGACCTTGTGGAAAGAGGAATATTGCCATAAAATTAAATCAATGATTTGACACAAGTATAGCATGAATGTGGGTGGTTAGGGTAACTAGCGAAAATGAGTTTCTTTTGTGGATATTATTACATGGTTGCATTGTATATTTCATTCAAACTTTGATATGGTTGTGTGTTATTTTGTTAGATATACGACTACGTATTAGTAAATAATAAATGACTTGAGAAATTATTATGGTTATATAGTTCATTAGGGTATTTGGAACAAAAATGGGGTTTTCATGATTGTTTATATGGTTGTGATGTTCATTCCATTTTTATATCAAAATTGTTGTGTGTATTAGCTTGAATGGAATTATTGGGGTAAACAATTAATACCAATTGAGTTAGGTTAATATAAATGAATTGGGGTTTTCAAGTTTATCCAATATTTATAGATGATTGTGTGTAATTTACTTGATTATATAAGTAGGGATAAGGTAATTTTGGATTCACATGTTAACCAAATTTTGACCTCGTGTCAAAATTGGTCACCCCCTCTATATTGAACTTTCATAGGGTTTTCATGTGATCTTTTCATACCCTATATGGTTCCTATATTCTTCATATAACCATGTTAACATTATTTAAGATTAATTTGGAGAAGTTAAGATAAGGTCATGTTTTGGTCATATAATGGTCTAGACATGTAATGGAGAGATAAGGCTTGGTAAAATGGTGTCATAGGTGATTAGGAGTTTCTCAAGGTCATTTTATGTATTAAATACTTTTTCATAACATTTTATGATGTTTTAAAAACATTTAAGGATCATTTGTAGACTTGAAGGTGGTGAAAATACATGAAAATGTGACTTTTGGATAACATTAGTGTGTGTCAAAGTTACTCGAGATAAATCCATACCACACACCTTCCAAAGAGATTGGAGTAGTTAATCAACTACCACACCTATCAAAAAGTCAGAATAAGGTCAGATTCTTGAATTTCAATGCCATCTTGAGGAGTTAAGGAAGTTGTACAGAATTTTGGAAATCATTTGCATGTGAAAAGAGTTTCAAAACATCCATTGAGATTTTAAAGGTTATAAATAAGCATTATAAGAAGTTTGAAGTTCAACAGTGGTAGAAAACCATCTCTCTCTCTTCCATCATTCCATTCATAAGCTAGTGAAGGCCAAATTCAATTACATAATACAAGCCATACAAGTTGAATTGGGGGTTAAGATTTTAACAAAATTTTGAGACCCCTATGGGATTCCAATTTTTGGAATTGGTTATTGGATTAGTTTCCTTATCTTTATGCATAATCGCTAAGGATCCAGACTAATTTTTGAAGACTTAAATTCTCATAGGCTGAGTTTTGGATAACTACAATGCAAAATATGATCTCAATTATACATTAAACCAATTTGAGTGAGTTTTTAGAGGCTTGTATATGCATCATACACATTCACTCATCATGTTGGCATGTGTGAATGGTCTTTTAGCAAGGAAAGTGACTCCTGTGCATAGTTTGAAGTGACTAACAAGATTTTTATGTTTCAGAGTTCTCCAAATGGTGTAATGCATTTAAATGATTCTTCATGTTATTTTACTATACTATCAATCCATCAATGGCCCTATGATTAGTTGAACATTTTTTACAAATCTCAAACTGGTCACCTCTTTATTCACTTTTGAGATTGTGTTATGTGTGTCTGCATAACAAGTTGATTTAAGTGGTTTTAATATGAATTTAAAAGGATTTTGGGTGTTTTATTTGATTGGTATGGTGTATTTATGAATAATTAATAATTATCTTTGGTCCATAGTAATCACATTCACACTTTTTAAGGCTTAAATCACAAGGTTGCAAAACAATCACCTATAGACCTGTAAGTTAGCAATTCTAAGATAAATCCAATGTTATCGACATTCAAAGCTGAGAGTATATACATGAAATAACTATGATGTTTATATTTGAGGTCATAGGTATATTGAGGTCTTAAAACACCTAAATCATGTAGTGGCCAAATGATTGAACCAAAAAGCTTAGTAAGACACACCTACAAGACTGTGTGTGGATAGGCAGTGAAGGTAGAAGTTTTAGATTATTTGAGAGTGCTATATAGAGATTAAAGGTAGTGAGAAAGACCTCTATTAATCAATTTTGAGATTTATATGTGTCATTATAGAAGTGAGAAAGGCCAACTCAAACTATGCACTCGAGCTCTTAGGCAGTCAACTACAACCAGCTGAGGAAATTGGATTTGAGCAAAGATGATAAGGTCTAGATTTTTAGGGCATTGAAAAAGGTCTAGAAATAACAACAAAATTAAATAGAGCCATTGAGAGGTTTGAGGATTGGAGATCAATACCAAATTCAAGACCATACATAGTCAAGTCCCTTCAACAACCACCTATTGAAGAACTTGCCTTGGACAGTGGACGATGGCGGAGTACATAGTTTCAAGGTGTTGAAGAAGGTTCTAAAATATCAATATCATGATATGATAGTTTTAGTGTTGCAATTGGATCTCTTAGAATACCAAGGTTGCGGTCATAATCCTAATATGCATAGGTAAACAGTCATTTGTAGGCCTGTTTAGGTGACTAAGGACTCTCCAAAACTTGAGATAGTGGTGTGTGAGTGTTTGAAGGATAGAAAGGTTATTAGGTTTCCTAAGTCATTAAAGCTCAAGGATATTTCAATAAAAGAGTTTGAATATAAAAATACTAAATAAGGGCCTAGGCCTAATTACGTATACACATTCCTTAATTAGACACTAGTCTACTCACCCTTGAGAAGGTTACTTGTTTGAAAGGTCTAGGGGAGTGAGGGATAGTTGAGCATGGTTTCATTGATGATTCCATAAGGCTCCCAATAGCATTTTAAGTGAAAATAGAATCATGATAAACTCTGCATACCCAGCCCAAAAGTAACCTAAAGGTTTGCTTTCTCTTATGGGAACCTTTACTTGGTTTGAGAAGAGTTTAAGGACCTTCAAGGGATCTGAGAGAGAGTAAGATGGTGGAATGTGATTTTATGATAATTAATATAGTTAATCAAAACCTCAGGCTCAATTTTAAATTGAAACAAACATAGTTATAATTTATTCAAGCCTAACAAGGCCTAAGTGCATGAACAAGATTATCTAGGCAGATAGTCCTCAGATATGGTTGGTTAGGTGAAGTGAAGTTAAGATTATAGAAACCCTCAATATTTAGTTGAGAAGCATGGTCAAACACAATATGTAGTTCTAGACCTCCAATAGTGAGAGAAATAGAGAAACATAGTCAGTTAGGGTATGTTAAATGGATTGGCTCAAGAACCCGAGGACTAAGTAAATAGGTTGGTTGGAGACCTAATGGAAGAAATAGTGGATATAGACATTGGAATAAGTTACAATGGGTGTCTTATACCTTTTAATACCATTGTAAACTAAGGACCAATATGAAATCACCACTCACAAAACTCAATTTGTTCTTAGCCTTCACTGAATGCCTATTTGTAGCTTGAGAGGCTATATTTCATTACTCGGTATAGTTTAGAGGTGTTGCATGTGACCTTGAGATCATAAGGGAAGTTAGCCACTTTGGTTAACTTCCATTTTGTGTAATTGGTTAGAAGATTCAATCCCCAGCATTTATGAATCATCCTTAAGAATTCAAAGGACTTTTAGGCTGCCTAGGAGAGCTATAAGGACCAGACAAGAGAAATGAACTTATATGGATCTAGATGGACCATAAAAACTTCCAAATGACCTAAAACATGTTAAATACTCCCTTGAGCATCACTCCATACCATTAGATTATACTTGTAGTAACAAGATTGTATGGAATAGACCCTAAAAGACTATTTTTTACTACTTGACAAGTTTGTACAAGTTGTCAGAACATCAAAATTGGCTTGGATAAAGGGGAGGATGTCATATAAGTATATAAAATGATTATTTAGGGTTTTTCAAAAGTGGGAATCATGTATAGCCATTTTTAAATCTCTTTGTAGGGAGGCCTAATTAGGAGAGAGGAGGCCTAATTAGGAGAGAGAAGCAACAAAAAAGTACATCTCCACTCACTTTCTAATCATGAAATTAAACAAGGAGCTATAAGGCCATACTAGTTACTATAATATATAATCATATTATTAGTACCATCCATACATATCTCTACAAAAGGAGGTATATATGATTTTAGGGCTATAAGTAATGAGGCCTAATTGAGGCTTTTGGTAGAGAATGAATTGTTGGGGCTAGTTTGAGACCTTAAAATGGATTTTTATAGGTTTTATATGATTTGAATAGGCCATCCATGATGTTTGAATGATTTGAAAAAGAATAATCCAAGTTTTGACACTTATGTGCAAAGTTAGCCTAAGGATATGAAGAGTCCTTTAGACACCTAGCAAGAGAATGAATTGATATGTCAAAGAGAACCTAATGGGGTCAGTTGAGAGGTGTCAAGATCAAATAAAAGATGTAAGATAACCTGATATGACCATCAATAAGTCCACTTATCTTTTAACATGCTAAGGAAAATTGCAAATTTTAAGATTTAGTCAAGTTATCAAGCAAGCATTTTAACTCCCATGCTACATGGAGGGTTCAAGTATCTTCAGAGGAGATACACATGGCATTTTGGACCTATTGAGGTAGTTTCATACCTCTTCTCTTATTTTTAACTCACATAGACACTTGTCTACTCTCTCTCTCTCTCTCTCTCTCTCTCTCTCTCTCTCTCTCTCTCTCTCTCTCTCTCTCTCTCTCTCTCTCTCTCTCTCTCTCTCTCTCTCTCTCTCTCTCTCTCTCTCTCTCTCTCTCTCACACACACACACACACACACACACACACACACACACACAAAGTTTCTATATTGGTAAGAGGGGTCTTAAAAAGTGAAAGAGTGTAAATTGATAGTTAAACCTAAATTGAAACCCATGACTACTAACTTGCCATTGCTTCTCACCATCATCACCCAATTCACCTTAAAATATTTCACCTCTTTTATACTCTATAAGAATGTATTTGAATGTCAAAATAAGTTCATGTCAAGTAATTTTTGGGGTAGGAAAATTAGGATTTGAATCACCATATAATGATTTAGTCTACGATGGCTTACATTCTTCATGGAAAGAGATAGCCTCTTTGCCCAATCTCTATGTCAAAACTGTAACTCCCTTAGTTTCAATTAGGTGACATCTATCTTGATTGGTTGAATATCCCAACATGTTGGGGTTAGGTCAATTGTGGGTGATCAAGTTTTATCTTGGTGATTGTAATGGAGAAATTATTTTGGTTACAATGGTACTGGAAAAACTAGAAGCAACCAAGGGTAATTTAGAATTTTGGATTTGGATAAAAATTTGATGTGGACATGAGTACATACAATCAATATAAATATTGAAGTTGTAGATGCTCCTACCCTTTGTGATTATTTTTCTTGACCATCAGTCATGATGATCAAACACGGTGTGATATGGTTGATGATAAATTATTGTCATACTATACTTAAGCATGATCTGCACTAACAATCATCAACATTCCAATTTCAAACCTTCATGAAAAATGTGAACATGGCATTAAACCTTACAATTGTATGTTCACAAGGTTGTTTGAGTTCATCACCTTAAATGCCTTGACATGGATTCTCACCATCATTTCCCAACTCAAATTGAAATATTTCATCACTTTCATGCTCTGTAAGAATATATTTGGATGTCAAAATAAGTTCATACAAAGTAATTATGGGGGTAGATTGATCAAGATATGAATCACCATGTAATGATTTAGTCTATGATGGCTTGCATTTTTCATAGAAGGGGATATCCTCTTTTCCCAATCACTATGTCAAAACTAAAATTCCTTTAGTTTTAATTAGGGGACATTTATCTTAGTTGGTTGATGATCGTAACATGTTAGGGTCAAGCCAAATATGGGTGATTGGGTTTTGACGTGGTGATTACAATGGAGAAATTATTTTCATTACAATGGTGTTGGAAAAATTAGATAAAAACCAAGAGAAATTTGGGATTTCAGGTTTGGAATTTGGATAGAAAATTGAAGTGGACATGGGTACATATAATAAAGATCCAAGTTGTAAATGTTTTAACTATTTGTGATTATTTTTCTCAACTATCCACCAAGGTGATCAAACATAGTGTGATGTGGTTGATGAAAGTGTTTCCATATTATAATTAACATGATCTACACCAACAATCATTATAATTCCAATTCTAATCCTTGGTGCAAAATATGTCATCCAAGTTTCATGATATATGACATTTATGTTTGTTGGGATTGTGTGGATTTAAGGTAACCATTGGATTTACGTGACTTGATTCCATTAGAAAGGGGTTTAAATTTTCCAAGGTAGTAGGTTATTTGATTAGATGTTTGCTATTGTGAAGGGTCAACAAGGATAACATGATGCTGAATTGAAGTGAGAAGGCTCCATATTTGATGTACAACTCAAGTCAACATTGGAATGCAATTGGTATGAAAATAAGATAATGAGGTTCCAAAGTATATATTGGAACTTATGTTTGTGTATGTTGCCAATATATTGACACATAAATAAATTATGACAAGGCCATACAAAACTTACAAGGGGTGAAAGAATTCAAAGTGAGTTGGGTAGTGATGATGAGGGGCAATGACATCATATTTCATGTGATATCATACACCATAGGGACCATATCATAAACATTATAAAATGATGCTAATGTGGGTGCAATACATTGACGTTATGGAGTTTATCTTGTTAATTTTGTTACGATTGAAATGAGTAATGATACTAAAGTCAACCATTATTACCCTTGTGGATCTGTGGTAGCACCTCTTGGTTTAAAGAGGCCTTGATATCTTATTATATAGTACATAT
Organism: Torreya grandis; assembly: GCA_037957365.1. Taxonomy (NCBI): domain Eukaryota; kingdom Viridiplantae; phylum Streptophyta; class Pinopsida; order Cupressales; family Taxaceae; genus Torreya; species Torreya grandis. The sequence continues at coordinate 280,596 of JARHVA010006277.1, forward strand.
TTTTAAAGTCAACCATAATATCCTTTGTGGATATGTGGTAGCACTTCTTAGTTTTATGCAACCTTGGTCATTTTTTTTGATGTCTTGGTACTTTATTTTATAGTACACATTCTTACAGTTGGCCATTATTTTCCTTGTGGATATGTGGTAGCACTTTTTGGTTTGATGTGAAATTGATCTTTTTTTGGATGCCTTAGTACTTTATTTTATAGTACATATTTTAATTTCATTTTGGCCATTTATTCATTTGTAGTTCTTTGGAATATTTTATTATCATTGCACCCTTATCGGATTTGATAAGATTTCTATGATTCATAACTTTTTCCCTACTTATTTTTTTGCCTTTTGGATTTTCAATTTGTGAGTTTCATGGTAAGACCTTAGGGAATACAATTAGACACTCCTCATTGTAGATTAAGATTACAAAGGGGGTTAGTCAATCATTAGTGACATAAAATTAAAAACAAATTAAAGTGCATAACACACTAGGCTTAATCTCTCAGATTGAGTAATATTAATAAGAAATGAATTAACCAATAGAAGATAAAACAAACACGTTTATACCTTCTATGTAGACTTTGATTGCTAAACAAATTGAAAAGAGGCCCATGATTGGCTTATACAACTAGAGGTCTTTGGAAATGTCAAATCCACATGTGAACAACATCTCCCCTTATCTACACTTGATTTAGTTTGAGAATTGACATGAGAATTGTGAATCTCCTTATGTATTTTGGTACAGTCAGTTTAGGTCCAAGAATATTGTTTATAATGGAGGTAAAACCTTCAATTTATAGACATGTTGAATCAGTGAGGACCATCCATCTTTTCTCAAGGTGGACGATTGAAAATAGGTTAAATTTGGATGGTTGAGGAAGGGATTGGATGAAAATAATGAGGCATAGGCCAAGCATGGGCTTGGCTTGCCTTGGGTTTTGGTTGAGTGATGTAAGAGGTATGAGCTGATCTGAGGATAAATATATTTATTTGATTTAAATAAATATGGAACTTCAAAAAGCTATGTAAAATTACATTAATGATGGATTAGATAATTAACAATGGTTAATTAACTAATATCATCTGATGTAAGAGGTATGGGTTGTACTAGTGAGGCATGGTTCAAGCATGGGCTTGACTTGCCTTGGGATTTGGTTGAGTGATGGAACATGTATGGGTATATTTAGATTTTTTACCCCTCCATGTATTTTGATGTCATGATTTGGAATTTTGACTTGAGATAGGTTGATGTGAGGATAAATATGATTTATGAATTTTTAGAAATTATGGATACTCAAAATCCATAGAATTTATGATTTAAATAAAAATTAGTTAATTAATTTGGATTAATTAATTTAATGAAAGAGGATGTGAATAATAAATGATGAATAATCAATAGTGATAATGGAGGAAATGATCCATTGTGTTAGGGGACAATGAATAGTGATAGTGAATAGTAAACAATGAATAGTAATGATGAATAGTGATGGTGAAGGAAAGTTAAAATCAATACAAATTATCCAATTTTAAGTGTCTACATTTTACCCCTCTTTGAGAAGGCATTGCAAGACACTAGATGAAGAAATAATTTTTCAAAAAATGAAAAAGTCAAAAAATATATATGAAAAACTAGAAAAAGAAATAATTAGTGACCCATTATGCCCCCTTAAGAGGGAATGTAAGATGTGGATGGGATCTTGAAAAAAAGATGAAGACTATAGAAAGGGAGATATTGACACATGGATGGGATTAATCCATATGAGTTAATGCTTGCACATGTTGATATCAAATGATGATATAGTAGAAAAATAATTTGCCCCAAAGAGGGGGGAATTAGGAAGGATGCATCCTAAGATAAGAAGAACATTTTGACTTGCCTTATCAAGGTGAAATATATAGATGTAGGGAATGATCGATCCCAAAACAAGCTACACACTTTATTTTTCCCCAAATAGGGCAAAGTTTGTGAACTTGGAATTAGTAGAAAGGATGAATGATGGAATTGCCCCAATAGGGGGATTGATTGATTAATGATTTTGACGTTGTAGGGTGGATTTGATTGTTGATTGGTCTAAATGAATGGATTGATTTATTAGCAAACATATCTCAAGGAGTTAACCTATTACATATATTAAGATGAGATGAATGATGTAAATATATGTGCAATGGTATAATGAATTTTCAAATAATGAAGAAACCATAAAAAACTAGACATACAAGAATGCAATGGTGGAAGAATAATGAGATAATGGTGGTTGATTTGACTGAGTTGACCCCATAAACTAAATGTAACTAGGTGTTGCCTACATAGATTAAATATACCTTAGGCCGATATAGTTCTCCTTAGATGGGAGAAAATATGATAAAGAATGAAGAATAGAAAATGAATAATGATGGACCAATGTGTATGATTCTATTTAATATGGTTAGTTGGATATGTGCATATCCTAATTAGCATATATGTATCTAGCATATTTAATTTTTGATTGGATAATATAAAATATGATGATGTGATGTGATTGAAGATGATCGAGATGATGATATGAGATAATAGATGATTCTATAAGGGGATAAGCTACCACTGTGACATTGCCATATAGGTTCCTAGTACTTGATTTTCGATATAACACATGATGATAAAAATCCATGATGATCTCGATATAATGTTCACAAGTAATAACCCCTAATCTAATAGAAAAATGACAACAAAACACCAATGATATTGAAAAATTATGATGATAATGCTGGCGTAGGCTAATGGATGAAATTAAATACAAGTGTATGACAAGGAACACCATGATGATGACCTTGTTAGCAAAATGGACTGAATCAAGAAAATAATAGAAAAATGAAACAAAAAAAAACAAAAAACAAAAAACAAGCAAACACAAACTGAAAATAAAATCAACTAGGTAATTGACCATTTATGCATGTATGTAAATAAAGAATTACTTGGGGGTGTTGCCCAAAAGGCAAGAGAAGTGTTAGATGTAGTCTCACGATAATTTGGACATGGGGGGAATGGAAGAAAAAATGAGGGATGGTCAACTTAACCTAATTCTCCATGCATCCAAGCACTGCCTACATAGTTCATGTGGATCTCAGGCCAAATATAGTTCTCCCAAAAATGGGAGTATAATGAAGAAATGACGATGGTGATTGAAAATGATCAAGATTAGAGAAGAGGTTCCCACTTGATAGATATTTCAAATGTGAAGGGATGGTTACCCACACAATTCCTAAATAGTGCCACCTAAAATAAGATGAAGGGCCACTAGTGAATGGGATGACAAATAGGGCTAATATTTTATGACTTTATATCTCTTTTAGAGGTTTTAAGCCTTTTTATAAAAAAATTATTTCTTATGATTTTTGGATTTTTAAAATGTTTAGTGTTTTTAGAATAGAATATTTAAATGAATATTTTTCAAGTAGGATATATAAATGGGATACATACAAGGGAACCGTATAGAAAAGGAAAAAGCAAACTTAGGTAAGGGTTTAAATTGATCACAAAATGATAAGAGTGTGACTTGAAATAATACAAAAACATTGAGAGCATGGATTAAAATAGTCACAATATAATGAGAGTATAACTTATATTATTCATAAAATGGCGAGAGCATGAATTAGATTACATGCAAAATGGAAAGAGGATGGAAAGGGGGTGGCTAAACTAACCTTAGAAATTGAGTGCTACCTACATAGTTCAAAATAGACCTCAACTCATTGTATTTTAACCTACAGTGAAATATACTTATAATCAAAAATAGGTTGGGATGGGAAGATAAAAAAGTAGTAAAATAGGTAAGGGGCTTGGCAAAATCTTAAAAGTGCAATTTCAAGGACAACTATGCAGGAAAACCATGTCAAAGTGCTCTGAGATACTATTGTCTAGGATGTGCTGATGATGAGCAAATCTAAATTTACCTACTGAATCTTGTTCTAAATATGACATCTGAATCTGGTATCTAAATTTATTTTATTGTGCCTATAAACTAGAAGCAAGGTCAGGATGGTTATAGGATAAAATAGATAAAAGTCTAAAGATATGATAACAGTGTATATATAAAAATATTGTTTTCAATCATTATTAATTCAGATTCAAAAGATAAAGGTTTCACATGTAAAACCTATATCACAAGTATTATTTCAATCTAACAACCATCAACTCATTCACTATTCACCAACTAATATCACACACACACACTTCTCTCTTCTCTCTCACTTGTGTTGTATATTGAACCACTTTTGGATTTGTAAAGGATCCTCCACCTAAGTATGGAAAATCCATACTAATTTTCAACCTTTGATCAATAAATAACAACCTAATTTACCTTTTCCATGGATTGTTTTAATGTGTATGTTAGACTAGTTGATCTTGTTAAGTGATATATTCACTTCCTTCATATATTATCCTTAATAGCATTCATATTCAGTTTTAAAAGTATTTTGTAGGTCTCTAAAAATTTTCTAATGAAATTTTAGTGTTTTTTTAGTGAGTTTTCTCTCAACTAGTGTCATGTTATGACCTTTTGTTTAGTCCTCCTAGCTTAAGCTTACTTCACAAACCTCTACGAGAAATACTAATGCAAGAGGTAGATTTAGATTAGTGTTATGTATAGGTTAAGCTGTTATTTGAAGTATAATTAAATTTGGTTGGTAGTGATTAGGCTATAATTGGTGCATCACCTCTTTAAGATAGGTTTGCTCTATGTTTTCTCTCTCCCTTTTTATCTTGATTTAACAATTCTAGGAATATTGGAGTCTTATTTCTAATTTAGTTAAAGGCCCAAGTTGAATAAATCAATAAATAATATTACAATAATTTAACTACTAATTTGTATAAATTAATTTTAATTTTATCCTTTTTAAAGATATTAATAAATAAAGAGAAATGTAACTTAGCTTAAACTAGATTGAGATGGCTACGACAGGGTCTGGAATCTATTGTGCAAGACTGGGATAGTATCATGAATCAAGGTCTGGCCTTCATTTCATGAAAGGATAGGAGCACTAAAATAAGACACCTTGGGGTTTGGTGTTATAGTCCTATTCTACCAATATTGTCCAAGAGACCTAATCTTTCTAGGTTTTGTTTGTTGTTCTTGTGTGAACCTAATTGTAAAATTTTACATGTTGGATATCTGTAGAACTCCCTATAGAATTGATTTAGTCTTCAAACCCTATATTCTATTATGTTTTGATAAAATTTGAGAAAGAGGGGGGTCTAGTGTATGTAAGATGCACTGAACATGTATCCACACCCCTTGTGTGGGCACACTACCTACATACCAATACTTCTAAGAGGGATCAAGCCATATGTAGTTCTCCCACTTGATGTATTTTATGTAATAGTGTATATGAAGATGTAAAATTTTAAATTGGGTGTGCTTGAGGTGTTTAGGTACTGGTGTGAGGTTTTGAATAAGCTTGTATTTATATCGACTGGTTATTTACAAAGAATAGAGAAGATTGCCTTAGTGGTTTTGCTTGTATTATTGCCTGCTTTGTGATATTTTCCAACCTCCTTCTAAATGAACTTTTAATGGGATTTTATAGAGATATATTGGTCATGGGTCTAATGTATTCATGTTAGGCTAACAAGAATAAGGATAGGAATCAGGAGGAAATGATTGTTGGAGCTAAAAATTCAATTGGATAAGAGTGCCAAAAAATGACACCTTAGGGTCTGATGTTATATTCTAAATTGGGCGTTATTGTCTTAAAGGTATGGGACCCAAGGGGATAGGATTAGTCTGGGAAATGTTGCCTGAAAGATGTAGAATCACTATCTAGAAGGCTATAGATGATTGAGAATCAGTGAAAAAGTTCCTAGAAGGGTCATGAGAGCAAACAAGAGGGACCTATAGGTTGGGTGTCACAAGCCACACTCAAGTTACCAATTTTCACATTTTATATGACTACATTTGTCCCCACTTTATTCTCATGATGTAACAAAGCAAAATACTAGGATAAAGGAAAAATAGAAAGCAACCTGAACTTACCTACAAGGGTGAAGCTCATGAAGCTATATGATGTTGAATGTGCATAGAGAGAGCATGTTGTGAAGTGTAAATCTATAAGAGAAAACAAATGGTAAATCAGTTCTTACTAGATACACTATATCTAAATAAGAATATATAAAAGCTAGGTAAGAGAGAGAGGAAGAGAAAGGAATGAATACACCTCACCAGGTACATGAACTAATATAAAACTTGTTGTGATGTTAAGTGATATTAGATGATGCTGAGTAATGTTGGGTATGTGTTGTACCAAGAGTAATATTGAATAGAGTTGAGTGCTCGATTCCCTGAGAGTGGTTCAAGAATGCAAAGGCTGGCCCTTTGGATCCATCATCACCCACTAAGTGAAGCCATGTGATCATGCATGTGCTAATTGATGTTTGGATTGTGTGTCCAATCCCTTTGAGTAGGTGGCTCAAGAATACAAAGGCTAGTTAGTCCTTTGGTTTCATTATTGTACCGTGAAGTGAAGCTATGGACTGATACTAGTATGAATGTGTGTCATATGAGATAGCTCCTAAGGCCCATGAATGTTCTATATATGACAATGTTGGCATGGATAGCTGAATATATGTTATAAACTAAGCCACTCTTGGCCACTTGAAAAAGGTGGAGATTAGGCTTGTATGAAAGCCACTTTAAAACTAGGCAATAGGCTTATGTAGAAGCCACTAAAAAATGATGCCAACCACCTACATATGGAATAAGGCATGCAACTATTGAGAATACCTAGGTAATGTATTAAACTTGAAAAGAAAATAAGTCAAATGTGCCATACACATTGCCCCTAATCACTTATGTCTAAACCATGGATTTTGATTTGGAAGTTATATCAATTGCCTAATCTAAAACTAGAAGCGAGAGCCATCATGCCACGTATGATGCCCCTTATATCTAGATTCTCTAAGAAAAATTATATTTAAACTATTGATTTTGAACTAAACTGTAGTTAACAAAACTATAAATTTACTTTCTTTTTTGTCTATTTCTAAGAAAATTTGGTTTTTTAATGTTTGGATAGGAACACCAAAATCAAACACCTGACTGTCTGACATTGTAGTCCAATCTTGGTGTTATTCTCCTGTGTTGATTCTAAAGGTTGTTCTGTAATTGTCACTATTTGCTTGGTCTATTTTGCCTGGTTTGAAGTCTAAATACTATTTTAGGTGTTTTAAAAGCTATTTTTTTTACTAATAGGAGCTTTGATCTCTGTAATAAAATACCTATTTGTTGCCCCCTCTTTTGAGGGTAGGAATGAATACCCTAAAATTTTTACCCTTGGAAGAAAGAACCCTGTAAATGTGTTATGCTATAAAATACACGATATAGTAATGATAATTGACAAGATATCTCAAGATATAACATGGTTTGTAATGGAGATTGTTAGAGAAATAAGGGTATGCCTAGATAGATATAACAATGGAATAACATGTGCAATATATTAAGCTCGAACTAGAAGTTTGGTTAGTTGTTAGTAATTTTTTAAGGAGGGATGGAACATGATGTCCATCATGGCATCCAAGAAAGCAAGATAATGCATGATGTGGATCATGGCATTGCAAACAGTGAAAAGTAAACAAGCAACAATCACACAAGACAAGAAGCAAGAAGCATACAAGAGTGGCCAAGGGTCCAAGAAAATAAATGACATGGGCACATGTCATTCAATCTAGAAAATAGGCATGCAAGGCATGTTCAAATGCCACATACACATACAATTGAAAATAAGCAAGGTTGGCACGAGGGCCATAAGCACATAGAAGAGTACAAGTAAAAGACATTGGCAAATGACCTAAGGCACCCATAAGAAGAGAAGCAAAGGATATTGACAAATGACCTAAGGCACACACAAGAGATAAAACATGAACTGAGAAATGCAATCACATCTCGCTATATAAAGTAAGAAAGGAAAACATGTAAATACTAAAAATACAATCTCATCTAACTAATCAAAGTAAGAAGTGAAAGTATATAAGACATGAAGTATAAGACTAGGTAGATGCTAAAAAATACACAAATGCTATATAATATTGAGTATCGATAGAGTAATCTATGTAAGCTAGTAAGTAATGTACATCAACATGATAACTAGAGTGTGTGGTGTAAGAATGACTTAACTTGGATAGTGTAGTCATGTAGAAGATGCCCTTAGTGGGTAGATATATCGATGTATGTCTCAAATGTAGAAGTAGGATGCCTCCTCAATGGGTAGAGTGAAGCAATCATGGATCTATATGTCACTACACACACTCAAAGAAGATCAAGTGAAGTATGGTAATGTAGATAAATCAACAAACAATAGCATAAAATAGCAAATGTAAGTCTAGCATGGTAGTAGAAATGTAAAGCATGAATAATGCATACAATTGAAATGTTTTTAGATTTTTGAAAATTTTGAATATTTTTGGTTTTTTGATATATTTGAATGTTTTTGTATTTTGAATTATTTGAATGTTTTTGGTATTTTTGAATATTATATTGTTTTTGTATTTTTGATATTTTGAGTTGTGTATAATCAATCATAAGAAAACTATGTACAAATAAGACTAAGAAGAAAATGATACTAATCGATGAGTCTCATGAGAGTCTCCCTATCATGGTGTCCTGTATCAAGGAGAGGGATCGTGCACGATCATGAAGCAAGATGGAAGGGCTAAGACTGTGGCTCTAAAATTTGTATATGTTATAAATGCTTCAAAATCTCTATAGTGGAAACCAACTGTGGGGTCCCCCTATAACTCTGAGAAGTGGATGCAACTGTGGTGCTCTTAGGTACCCATCTAGTAGTAGGAGAAGCTCTCTAAACATATGCTTTGTAAGGTATGAGACCTCAATTATACTACCCTAGGTGTGAACACTATAGCTAGAAGTTGTCTAGAATCCTAAAATTGTGGTTGCTCTAAAAGAGGCCTATGTGGAAGTGTATGAACTCTCTGTGCTAGTGATGGAGGGCTTGACTATGTCTAAATCTAAACTAGAGGAAGAACTAAAACTAGTGGTAGAACTAAAATTGGTGACTTAAAAATAGTAGATGGCTCTAAAGTCGAAAGTGGTAACTCATATGGAACTCCACCAATTAGAATAACCTAATTAGCATGAATGAATTTCATGCATGTGTGAACTGTAGAAGGTATTGCTCAAATTTTTTGAATCCATGGTCGACTAAGTAACATATCAAAAACTCCTACACTGGGAACTATAGTAAATGGTGTGGCCATGTGTGTTGGACCAACCTATAGAGGAAGTATAATCTCACCCATTGAAATCTATATGTGCCCACTAAATCTACTAATAACTATGTTTGTCAGGGTAATATCCTCTGAATATTCCAAATGCTAAAGTAATGTCATAGTGCACATGTTCACATTGGATCCATTATCTATGAGAACACTATGAATGGGATGATTATGAATGTAAGCTTTGATAAAGAGTGCATGATAATCTGAATCATCCTCAATGATCTCCTACTCAAAGAAGGAGATTAAAGGTCTAGCTTGGAACTCTGGAATTATATACACTTGACTCAACTGAAGGTGCCTTGTATGTAGCTGGTGGTGGATGTGCATGATATGCATGGTGAACACCTGATGTATTCCTATCTCTTGTTTAAAATGTTGTGGGAAAGGATCTAAAAATATTTTCAAAACTTTATCTTGTGTTTGCTTTGCTTGAGGAGGCTCAACTAAAGTGCCAAGATCAATAACATTGTCATCTATCAAATCTTATATCTTATGTTTCTAACTGATGCATCTATTTGTTGTGTGGCTTGGTGCCCTATGAAAATTATAAAATGCATTTAGATCATATCCTTGTGGAAGAGGTTTTGTTGGATCAACTTCTCAAATAGGAGGGAGAGATATGATATTACATTCCAATAATTATTGTAAGACTCTAGCTAGAGATACTAGTATATTGGTAAAAGTTCACTGAGGAAGTGTTGATAAAACCACTCGTTGAGGGGGCTATGAAGCTGCATTGATTGTAGGTTGATTCTGATTCTTAATATCATTGACTTTTAGTTTGTATGGGATTTTGTTGTTACTTTTGTTAGTTGTTTTTGGTATGCTTGTGTACTTGAGTTTGCCATTGAAATTAATTCAACTTCCCTTTTCTTTAATGTATGACATAACTCAATGAAGGAAGATAATCTTTTAAACATTATTGATTCATGCAAGCTTGGTATAAGACTCTGTTTGAAGAGATCTTATAACTCTTGATCAGACATGGGACTAGTCTCTTATCCAAGATAGTCTTATATCAAAGAACATAATCTGTGAGATGCTCATTTGACCTTTGTTTCTGTTATGTAACTTGGGCATAGGAAACTTTATCACCAATGTTAATTCTGAAATGAGCTAGGAACATGTTAGATAAAGGATTGATTATGTTGATCGACTGATTCGGTAGACTATAGAACCATTGTAATGCATAATCCTTTAGACTCTATAGAAATAGCTTGGTTAGTAGCCAGTCATTTGGTACATAGTTCAAACATGCTATGTGAAAATATCTCAAGTGTGTCTATGGATCACTCTTGTCATCATATAGAGTGAGCTTGGGTTGAAAAAATCTTGGTGGCAAGGGTGTCAAAGCAATATGACGTGTTAATGGTATATGGAGTAAAGCAAAAGAATCCAAGGCCTGTGTTGGTCTAGAAGCATCTTGCTAAAGATGTAGCACCTTGGCTCGAAGAGATTTTTTCTCTTGCACAAGGGATGACACATTGAAAGACAAAGATGTACTAGTTTTAGATGGTAGTAGCATAGAGGCAGGTTGGGTTGCTATAGGGGGTTGTTGAGACATAGTTGCCCTTGTAGTGTCATTTTCAAATGGATGCTCTAAAGGAATGGAAGACTCAACTTGTTTAGCCTTTTTGATTTACATAATAGATTGTAAGATAAGAGTATGATCTCAGGGTTGTTCGCTGAGTCTTTCTTGAAAACTTTGTAGGATCAAATCTTTATTGAGGATAACTTCATTATTAATAATAGGTGGAAGTGGATCAAGATTCTGATGTGGTGGGTTATGAACATTGGTGTTTATATCATCATTATTTTTCTCACACTGCTCATTGTCAAAATTATCCTCATGGAAATTGGTGTAATCTGGATGTGTAAGATCTATAACAAGAACCTAAGCTAGTTGTTTATCCATGGTATATGTTTAAGTTGAAGGAATCTAGGTGAGTTCAGGAGGGTTGCCACTAAGTCTTGCACTTCATCTCAAAGGAAGAGATGCAAGGAGATTAAGTGGCATAAGAAAAACAACTTGAATAATAGAAGAAAAAATTAAACAAATGTAATTTAAACACTAAATTGGAATATGCATAAAAAGGATATGAAGCTCACAAACATGAAAGGTGATACCACAAAAGCAATGGGACTTAGTGTATGCAGCTAGGGTTTTAAAAATGATTATTTTTAAAATTTACTATTAAATTTTAAAAATTAAAGTGAATTTTTGATTTAAATATGCATGTAAAAAATCAAAAAATTATTGGAAAATTCTTGATTTAAAGGGACCTAGTATATGTAACTAGGGTTTTGCAAAAAATATTTTTTTATTAAAATTACTATGGATTTTTAAAAATTGAATTGAATTGAATTTTTGATTTAAATATGCTACTAAAAAACCAAAAAAATATTGTAAAAATTAGTAGGGAATTTACCCTAGGGTTTCTACGATTTTTATGTCTAAACGAAGTAAGTCGGGTTCACCAAATGATTTAAAAGTTTTGGAAATATTAAAGTCTTATTCCTAATTTATTTCAAGTTTTAAGTTGACTAAATCAATAAATATTATTGAAATAATTTAACTACTAATTTGTATAAATTAATTATAATTTAAACCTTTCTAAAAATAGTAATAAATGAAGATAAATGTAACTTAGCTTAAATTGGACTGAGATAGTTGAGACAGGGTCTGGAATCTATTGTGCAGGGCTGGGATAGTGTCTTGAATCAAGATCTAGCATTTATTTCATGAAAGGGTAGGAGCATCAAAATAGGACACCCTAAGGTCTAACGATATAGTCCTCTTCTACCACTATTGTTTAGGAGACATGATATTTATGGGTTTTGTTTGTTATCCTTGTGCGAGTCTACCTATGAAATTTTAGATGCTAGATATCTACGGAACTCCTTACAGAGTTGATTTAGTCTTAAAGCCCTAGACTCCATTATGCTTTGACAAACTTTGAGAAAGAGGGGGGTTTTATATGTAAGATGCACTGAACGTGTATCCACACCCCTTATGTAGGCACGCTACCTACATTCCAATACTCTGAAGAGGGATCAAGCCATATGTAATTCTCCCACTTGATGTGCTTTGTATAATAGTGTATATGAAGATGCAAAATGCTAAATTGGGTGTGTTTGAGGTAGCCAAGGATTGGAATGAGGGTTTGAGTAAGCCTGTATTCGTATTGGCTAGTTGTATGCAGAGAATAGGGAAGATTATCTTAGTGGTTTTGCTTGTATTCTTTCTTTCTTTGTGATATTTGCCAACCTCTTTCTAAATGAACTTTTAATGGGCTTTTATAGATATCTATTGGTCATGGGTTAAATGTATTCATGTTAGGTCAACAAGAAGAAGGATAATAACTAAAAGTAAATGATCATTGGAGCTAAAAATGCAACTAGATATAAGTGCCAAAAATGGACACCCTAGGGTCCGACGCTATGGTCCAAGTTGAGCACTATTGTCTTGAAGGTATGAGACCCAAGGGGATAGGATTAGCTAGGGAAATGTTGCCTAAAGGAGGTGGAATCACTATTTGGAAGGTTAAAAATGATTGAGAATCAATGAAAAAGTGTCTAAAAGGGTCATGAGAGTAAGCAAGAAAGACCTGTGGGTTGGGTGTCATAAGCTACACTGAAGTTAGCAATTTTTACATTTTATATGACTATATATCCAAACAAGTTAGTAGCATAGGTGATGAGAAATCAAGATAAATCTATGGAGCTATCCCTTTAATATAGAGTTTCACCCCTACTTTAGGCAACCCACAAGCCTAGGGGTAATCCCATGTTTCACTCAATTTGGAGTAGACTTTAACTACCTCTCCAAGGGTGCAAAATTGAGTGACAATAGTTTTTAAATACCAAAGGGGTTAAATCAGGCATGAAACTTTATATTATTTAATGATTAAAATTATGATATGCCTTTGAATTATTAAAACAATTATTATGTTTATTTGAAAAATGTTTTTTTCAACCTTAATTTGGGGAGTTATCATTGTGTTTTTCTCAGTCAAGCCATGCAAAATGAAAGAGATAGGGTTCAATTATTAGTTTTGTTGAGATAGTAAGTTGACTATGTTATTTTGGGGGTCAAAGTTGGAAGTTGTTAGTCATGTTGGGAATTTATGGTGAGTCATTCTTGGGGATTTGTTGATGGAGAAGTGTTCACCGTAAAATTAGGTGTTTTGGGTGGCATGCATATGGTTGTGGAAATGATAAAATATAAAGGATTTTTCCAAAATCAGGTAGGTTATGGTCGATAGGGGAGAGATAAAAGAGAAAGAAGTTTTTTTTTTTTCATAGTCAAGAAAGAAAACCTTCATCAGAGGCATTAAATAGGTAGGTTTATTCTTTTGATTTACCATAAAAATCTATGTTGATGTTATCTAGTTATTTGTTGAACGATTAAAGGGTTTTTTAAATAGTCATTTTAGAATGTAAATTCCTTATGAAGAATTAAGGATTCGACCCTGTGGGAGGAGGAATCTCCCCACATAATCGAATCAATGATTCAACACAAGTATAATATGAATGTGGATGGTTAAGGTAACTAGCGAAAATGAGTTTCTTTTGTAGATATTATTACATGGTTGTGTTGTATATTTCATTCAAATGTTGATATGACTATGTGTTATTTTATTTGATATACAGTTGTGTATTGGTAAATAACGAATGACTCAGAGACATTATTATGGTTATATAGTTCATCAGGGTATTTAGATTGAAAATGGGGTTTTTGTGATTGTTTTTGTGGTTGTGATGTTTATTCCATTTTTATATCAAAATGGTTGTGTGTATTAGCTTGAATAGAATGGTTGGGGGTAAACATTTACTACCAAGTGAGTTAGGGTAATATAAATGAATTGTGGTTTTCAAGTTTATCTAGGATTTATAGATGACTGTGTGTAATTTAGTTGATTACCTAAGTAGGGATAAGGTTATTTTATAAAAGACAATTGTGAGTGTTGCATAGTTGTATGGTTTCACAGGTTTGGTCATTTTGTCCATGGCAGTTAAAAGTGATATATATGGGTTTATTGTTTCATGATAAACTATTGTGAGAGTGTTCATCAGGAAGAACCGAATTAGTCTTTTAAGCTTGTGACTATTATGTTGTTATTAAAGAACGGGTTTTGTATGCCTTAGATAACTGAATTTTTTAATTTATGTTAAGATTTTTATAAGAGAGTTGTTAATGTATATTGAGAGATTGGTTATGTTGATTTTATGTTAAATAGTATATAATGACTTAGCTTAGTAATATATAATATTATTGTAGGTTTTCCATTTATCTTGAACATATATGCATAGTAGTATGTAGACAAGGACATAAGTTATGAGTTTAACTATCTCATAATGTTAAATGGTTATGTGTAATATTATTAGATGAATGATTGAGAGTTTTTTAACTTGTTGTGTTAGATGTATAGACAATGACTGAGCTTAAACATTTATAAAAATAGTTGAAGTTGAATTATATAGGGAACATAAATATTTAATACAAGGGTTGAATTCATGTTGATTAGTTTTCAGTGAGTTGTTGTACCATATGGTACACAACAAATTATTCACATTTAGAGTTTTATATCTTAATGCATTTTATTGAGACATTAGATGTTGTATGATGTTAACGTGAATTATAATTTTTGATTTAAAATTGATTTAATGTTTTCTTAAGTTGAGACCTTAAGATAAAAGATTAAACTCAAAATGCGTGTGTGTGGGGTTATGAATTATACATAAAGACATTACCATATTATTTAATATATATATATATATATATATATATATATATATATAGCTTAATAAATACACACATAGATGTGTGTGTTTGTGTGTGTGTATACATACGCACACACACAAAGCGATTAGAAACTAAGTGACCAAGAGTTTTAAAAATTATATATATATATATATATATATATATATATATATATATATATATATATATATATATATATATATATATATATATATATATACACACAAGTGAACATATAAAGTATAAACATATATGCGGATAATTTAATATGTGCATTGATGTTTGTATATAGTGAATAAATGTATTCAAATGAAAATTGTGATGTATTTCATTGATTTATAATATGTTTGAATCAGTTATTAATTAGTTGGAAAATAATTAATTGTTAATCAAAAACATTTTTGGGATAATTTTGTTTCTCATTTTTTGTCTCGACGTTTCAGATCACTACCCATGATCCTTTTTCATCATTCTTGTTTTTCCTGAGGAAGGATTACAGGTAGTGATCTGAAATGTTGAGACAAAAAATGAGAAACACAGTTATCCAAAAAATATTCTTGATTAATCTTATGGACTATGAAAGTATTAAATAATGCATAATTAAATGTTGTTTAGATCAAATAAACATTATGTTATAGTATTGTTTAATAGCTTGGAATTTAATGTGAAATTCCTGAATTATGTTTACTTTCATTATAATACTTATGAAAAGGGTGATTTTACATTAATTGGTAAATACTTAACTATCATAAATACTATTTGGTAACTAATTTGTTATAATATCATCTTATTTGAATAGATATTAGGCTGTATTAGAACTTAATAATTATAACAATAGGTTTCATGTTGTTATTCTATAACATGTGATTATTTCATGTTATTTCCTTCATATTTTAATTATGCGGTGTTATTATTAAATCTATATGAGAATCCATGGAATCTTGTACATGACTTATTTAATAATTTTGGTATTAATGACACTTAAAAAATTATTAAGTGAGAAGGTTCTCACGTATTTATTTAGAGTCATTAATACACAAAAAAATGAAATTCAATTGAGTGTACGTGAATATGATTGATCTATGTGATATTTAAACTATATGAAAACTTTGGCCAAAGTAATATTTATAGTTAAATATTATCATTTCACCCATCTTATTAATATGCATGTATGCATGGTATCATGTTAGAATAAAATTCTTAATGATATGTTGCATGTGATGAATATCTTACAACACACGAGTTGTAATTGATTTTTTGATACCTGCACCATTATCATCTACTCGTTTATGAAAGGAGGGCCATTCTCTAGTTGGACGATTGTGATCTATGATTTGTGGTCGGTGTGGAAAAACACTCTGACGATGCTCTCCCTCTCCTCCTACATTCAATTGATAGAGACTTTTACTCGTGATTACATTTTATATATTGGCGAGTTTGTGGATACTCATTTATTATGTGGAATTATATATATATATATATATTCACTTTGATGTAAAAACTTTGTACTATTGTACTATGATTACACTTAAAATAACTAGTAGTTAGTTACTCTTATTATATAAATTATTATGTAAACTTTCAGTAGTTAGCTAAAATAATATTCAGTAGATATACAATTTGTGATAAATTGATTATGTAATACTTATCGATGTTGTTAATTTCATCATCATCTAAATGAATCATAACCATGTATTAAAATAAGATGCATTTAATTAAAAATCAAATATCTTATCTTATTTGAGAATAATTTGGTTTAGATTAATAAAATGTACAAAAAAATTACCTTTTTTTGGGATAAACCTGGTGGGGTTCTAACACTTCAAAATATGCTAGTGTAAACCATGTATATGCATCTACACCTAACAAAGTTGTGCCTAGCACTCTTCTATATCCAAATCACCAAGTAAAACACGACGCATATATTATAAGTGATTCAAAAAGCTTACAAAGGTCCAATAAGAGTTCAAGTGAGATACTAAGGGCAATGATTAAAGCTAAGTTAATCAACCTACATTATTTACACCCAGTGAGGAGATCCAAATATTATTATGCATATCATAAAATGCATGGGCACCACACTGATTTATGTTTAGCATTGCAAAAGAAAATACAATAGATAATGGATATAGATAACTCACACAGTGACACATTATCTAAACAACATTCAATGGCACATCTACAAATTCAAATAGGGTCCAATTCAGAAATAAAACAACAAAAATTTCACAAAGCACAATCAAAGTAAGAAATAGTACAATAAGCATAAGTAAAGCAAGTAAAAGATGAAAATCTACCTCTCCAAAATGAGGTTCAAATTTCAAAACATATGGGTTTGGTCAAAAATATCTACAACATTTTGATTACCACGGTCAAGGTTTGGGCAAGCAGGCCCAAGGCACCACTTATCCTATTATAGTAGTTGATAATGTCGGTCAACACAATTTGAGATTTATTGAACGTCCTAAGGAAATTTATTCATAGATACAATTTATCAAGGAAATAATTCTAGATACATAGGAAATGTTACAAAAAGATCAAGAACTTAAGTTACAAAGTCAAAATCATGTTAAGCCAACAAGCAATTCCCTTTAGCATTCCAAAACACAATTTAGAAAGGTTAATTCCACAATATGAGGCAATTCCCTCTAACATTCTAGGTTATTATGATTATTATGATTTCAATGATGAACAATACCCAAATATTTACATCATGCCCCACCCCCTTAGGTAACTACCAACTTTTACTTGTATTTGTTATTACATACATTATTATATATATCTTGACACCCTTGTGAATGTTAGAAATGACATACATCTTACATTACATATTTATGATCATAATATCTTACATTATGATGTTATTTATGCACATTATATTGGATTATTACACAAATATCATATATGCTCTAGCTAACACACATCTTGCAAAGCTTTTTCTTTTGAGGGTAATTCTTGCACAAGTTCAACAACTCCACTCAAAAGAGGGGGCATTCACAAGGGTTTGTCACTAATATTAGGCTCCTATATTGCACTCACGGTACATTTTCAACACATAGACTCAGATTAAATAAAATCAGACTCTGATAAACATAGTGTAAAAATAGTGACTCAAGAAGCAATAAAGTTGCGTAAAACTCAGACTAGGAGGAAAATAGCACCACATTTCTAAAAATGGTGCTATTATCTGAGACATGGTGCTACTATCCAATAGCCTTAGTTTCATAAAAACTTATATTAACCATAAAAGTATAGCAGGTACAATACAAGTTTGCACATACTCAGTTACAAATTTATCAGTTATACTAGGTTTTGCTTAGATTTATACCAGTTCAACTCAAATTCATATATGTTTGCTCATATTGGGGGCATAATGCACAACATGACCATTCCCATATTCAATTCAAATACCCAGATACAGTTTATTACAACTTAATCTAGAATCCACATACTCAAATATCAAATTTAGGGGCATGTGTGCAACACATTATTTTCATATGTTCATTTACACATAGGTTAATTAGATGGAATGATAAATTCCATGTCATTCTATACATTTTGTATACATGACATCATATTCTAGGTTGCACACTAGTTTCATGCCTTATTCTATATGTAGTGGTTGGCATTCCTGAGTGGCCCAGAGTCACCTAATGTACCCAAGTGGTTGCATAGTCAATATACCTAATTAGACATTTATAGTTACTTCATGAAGTCAAGTTTTAGATGCATCTACTACACATGGGTGGGAAATTATGGAGTCATATCCTCCTTGAGTTCTTGAGCCACCTACATGAGAGGGATGGACACACCATCAGTCCAATCCAAGCTATCCACAGGTCATGATCCACCAACCAGGGGTGGGTAATGATGGAGTCAAATTCATATTGAGTAATTGATCCACCCACACATGAGGATTGAGTAAGTTATCAACTCAGTCCAAGATATTCACTGATTGATCACTATATACATGTACACATATAGATTGTCACCAAGTTTATGCATTGGTTTGCATACTTAATGAGGTGTATTTGTTCATTTTCTCTCTCCTATCTCTTTATCCAATTTCACTCATATTTACTTCTTCACTCAGTTTTATCTTTTGATTTTGATATCTATTTAGTAAGGATTAATTTATGCATGTTTCATTTGTAGGACATGCATTGGAGCATGCTTCACACACTCAGACCTAGATTCATGGGGTTTACCTCCTATGTAAGTCTAAGTATGTTATTTTTCCTTTATCCTAGTCATTATGCTTTGCTGCATTTTTAGAATAAATGGGGGGTTTAAATGTAATCACCTAAAATTGGTGTTTGAGTGCTAAGAGTTCTACTTGAGACTACTTATCCCTAGCTTGGCCCTAAACCTATCCTAGAGTTGATTATCACACTTATTTGGCCTTCATGTGGGCCATATGCATCCTTGATCATCCCTAAAGTAGTCTTGGACCCTCATTTATTGATCATAGCCCTTCGTGCCTAGTGTTTTTCTAGTTGGACACTAGTGCCATAATAAGGACACTAATGCCATATGGTGTTAGTGCCCCAAAAATGATGTTAATGTCCTTTACCTCTTTAGTTCTCAAACATATATTTTTCAAACATAAAAATTCATAGGGTTAGCCTCTACTTATTTTATCACCCACACGAGTAACAAAACAATATAAATACATGCCTTTTATCCCTCTAACCACTATATGGAAATCATATACAAAATACACATTCAAACTCATAATAAGTTGTGCACAATTAAGGTTATCAATCCCTATTCTCCCCTACTTCTGTACACTATCATCTATAGTAGTCTTAAGGTTAGATTACCCATATTTCTAGTCTCAAGCACATTTAAGGCACTGAAGGCCACTATCATACTAACTTAATTTGCACTTGCACCACCACTTAAGTGGGGAGAACTACATCGGGCTTGATCCATTCTCAAAGTATTGGTATGTAGGCAACTCTCTTCACAATGGTGTGTTGAAGATGTCCAACCTACCCTAGTAATAAACACACTTTTCATCTCGTGCCAATCGAATGTCCTAACTACATGGAGGATTAGCGTTTGCTCACTAAATCAATTATTATAGGAAAAACATAGGATTTCATGACTCATGCACATAGGAATAGACCTCTGAGATCCAAATATAGGTGCACCCAAAAGCGCAAGATAGTCCTACACAGAGGACACCACCACCAATATTAGGACACTATCACCACTTTTCTAATAATGGTGTTATTGTCCAGAGGGGTTCTCACACTGGGATCTACTTTACAACACTTAGATCATCTTTCACCTCAATTTATAGCACCCAGATCACCGGTCTCAGTTATTTTCTAGCTAAGTTCTTACTTGCATTATTTATTACTATTTTTGGAAAAGTCAAAGCTAGTCAATTTTGTAACAAATCAGTGGTTGTATTTATTGCATGTTATTTCCTTGATTTAGTCTACTCAACGCTTTAATAAATATATGATTTACATTCATGTAAGTCCTAAAAGGTTAAGACACAACCTAAGGTATTTTATATGAGCTTAAAGTCACTATCTAGTTTGTTCGTTTGCATAGGTTAGGGCCAAAAGAAAACAAAATTAAGTTAAAAAGAAACAAAAAGATAATCTACTAAAAAATATAGCAAAATAGTAGGCTAACGTCTATTATTCTAGTAATAATCACTAAAATAAAGATGTTGAAGTGAAAGTATTATTTATAAACAAAATGCTTGTTATTTCATGAAATGAAGTGTGATATACAAGGTAAACCTACTATTTAGAAATGAAAACATGATTAATAAATAAATCATGTTAGTTCATAATGAAAGATTATGACTCTGTAAATGAAATCTAATCCCAAGCATATAAATCAACTAACCCTGACAATGAACTTAAAAGAAGTGTCACCTTACAATAAAGGTTCACTCATATCAAAGTCCTAATGATGTCATATATCTACCAACATAGTTCCAAGCATATATGTTGAGATGGAATTAAGGATATTCAACTTGAAGTAGGTGATAAGTGGTTCCTCAAAGTAGCCCTTTCCAGTTCAACACTTACAATTACTCAGAGAGAGGAATATAAGCATGAGAAAAATGATGACTGCAAATTAGATGATCAACACCACTAGCTTCATGTAATGGTAGCACAATAGGGGAGTGAATCAACAATAACAAGTGCATAATCAATGCATCAATCCAAAATGGCCCAGAGTAACGATGTGATAATAGATCAAGCAATGAGATGTCTAATAACAAGTTGGTGAGCAATGATAAAATAGAAGGAATGAAGGCCAAGTGGATGCATATAAAAGAAAAAATGAAGCATTAATTGACCAAAAAGAGTTGTTAATAGTTGCTAGACACCTTAATGGGCAATTCAATAGTCATAAATGTGCAATTGCAGCTAGGTTATAGGTTTTCCCAAAAATCATAACAAGGTCGTATAAGGGTCGAATGATATGCTAGTCAAGTGAATTTATTTCTATAGGGTCCTTCCCAAACCTATTTGTCATCAAAGGTGAAATGGATGGCATATGAAGCTAAATTATAGTCATCGAGAGTAATTCAAAAAATGAGCATTACAAGTACTTGTATGATGTGATGTTGGGTGGTTAGTTCCTTGGTAAAAATTGAATGGAATGATCACAATCTATTTTGGGAGGTGGATCTTTCTAAATATCCTAAAAAATTAATGAATACTTGTCAACAATAGTTTGAAGATTTAGCGGTGTTAGTAGATTTGACTATTTTTCTTATAATGAAAATAATTATGCCACAAACCCAACCAAACCCTTTTTTAGTGGATTTTGCATTCGATGTGAGCTTACCATTTGTGGCATATTTTATTGTACCCCTTTCAATTTGAAAGTCTTGATTTCAAAATAAAAAAGCATGAATATATCCTGAACACTCAACTTGGTTGTGCCCAAGGTAGTGAGCCATTGGACTCCCCTTGTGGGAATGGAAAAATATGATTACTCAAAATGTAGTCCCTAGTGGGAATGGAATAATACGAGTAATCAAAAGGTTATCCCTCATGGAAAGTTTAATACCATGGCATTGAACAACTAATTGTACCCCCATTAGCAATCATGACCTAAAATTCTGGAACTGGATAAACAAAATAATTCAAACATATAACTAACTTATATTGTTGATGAAATTGTGCATACTTCTAAAGTTAGCCAACATTGCCACACTTTGTTTTTTTAATCCCACTACCTTGAGGGTTTGTGGGGTACTAATACCTGATAATGCATGGTAAGAGATATTCAGATATAGATCTTATGGTGCTTCCTCGGGCTCCTTTGCAATCTCAAATTTGTATTTTTCTTCTTATTTATCTACACATTCAATATAGAATAGTTCCTTTTTTGCACTCTTATGTCCTCTACTGTATTTTCTATCATAACTAAAACATAACCAATTTTCACATTGTTATTTAATTTGATGTGGTGTTAATTTGATTGGTTGAGGAAAAGGTGTTGAGATGTTTGGATAACTGATTCTAGTGAATACTTATCTCTTAGGGGCCATTCCTCTAGCTTTCGTGCCATGATAATAGATTTATATATAGCTAATGGATTAAACAAACATACCTCATTTTGAATATTGTCTTTGAATTTTCATAGAAATAGATCATTCAAGTTCTCCTTCCTAACCTTCTACACTCTTAAGTACATGGTTTAAATTTGCTGAATATAATCCTTGATCGGACCTATTTATTGCAATTTGGCCAATTAATTGATGTAGTTATCCATAAAAACTACTACCATATTGCATCGTTAGCTCTTTTGTAAAAAAGACGTTGCCATTCTTCTTCTTATTTTAATCACAAAACTAGCAACACCAAATGAATTGATCATGTTCCAAATATAAGGATGTCTTTGTAACCTTTTATCCATGTGGAATTTGATGTAGGCCAAAAAAATTTCCAACTTGATGATCTAGTTGAGTGGGTCCGTGCCGTTAAATTTGCACATGTCCATCTTCGACATAAAATGACATGAGCCCACATTAGAATCGAGTGTATGCTATACTAAAGTGATTTTAGGGTCAGTGATGTGTGGGTCTTGTGTCAATTCATTATGGGCATTAGAATTAGTTGTATATTGAGTCTTGGCTTGTAGAAACAACTTTTGAAATTCCACCAAATAATGGATAAATGACGTGAGTTAATTCAATGTTGTAGATGTGTTTTCCATGTTGGATTGGATCTAAGTTATATCTCCTTTCCTAATAATTTCCCTTAGTTTATCCTTTGTAACCAAGGTATTCAATATGTTGTCCTTCTTCACCATTGCTATAAATTTTCCTTCAATTATTTCTCGTGTGAGAGGTTCTTTCCCATACTAGACCATGTCTACCTTTGACTCTATATTTTCCCCAAGCTTTATGTATTTTTGTCCTTGTTCACCATTGCTATAACTTTTCCTTCAATTATTTCTCATGTGAGAGGTTCTTCCCCATACTAGACCATGTCTACCTTTGACTCTATATTTTCCCCAAGCTTTATGTATTCTTGTCCTTGCTGTGGGTAGAAGGACCTACCATGTGGTGAATAGACGAGGAGTTAAAAATAGGGTTGCTAGATACTTATATTTTTATAATCCCTTGTTCAAGAAGAATCCAATGGTTACTACATCGCACAAGGGTGAAAAAAATTGAAACGAGGAAAATTTTGAGAATTTACCAAAACTTAGGTTTGATGGAGATCTATATCATTACGATCACATTGCTAAGATGAATCTAACAATTACTATATTATCCTCGGGTGTGAAAACATGATTATAGATTTTTTGTTTGGGTCAAAATTATTGGTGCTTACAAAAACCCTAAATTCTCCATAGATCACAAGTTTTTGATCTTAAAAACTCACACAAAATACGCCAAATTTTACATCCAACAAAAATAGATTTAGTAAATAATAAATTTTGTAGGAAAAAAAAAAAAAAAATTACTTAGACAAATTACTTTTTGCTTCCATCTATTACCCTCATATACAACTTAAACATAGACTCGAGTGTAACATCCTTTCAATTGAAATTTGAACTTGGACGAGCCAAAAAAAATCCCACTCACTTTATTATTGAGGTATCTCTCAACAAAAATATATAATATCGTATCTTACAAAAACTTTAAACATTATAGAGATTAAACATATGAAATTTGACCACCATCTTATCATTATAAATATGCTACAACTTTCGGTGAAATAAAAAAATAACTGACTCAGTGAAGTTTTTAGAGTGCATTATTATGTGTTAATGTGAACAAAAATAATACAGATTGTTATTTAAAAAATTATTTAATAATTAAAATTACAAATTATATATATTATATGTATATATTACTTATAAATAAATATATGTGGATATATATGTATACATGTGTATATATAATTTATAATTTTATTTATTAAATAATTTATTTAGTCAATAATTTGATCTTTACTTTTTTATATTAATGATAGTTATAAATGTAATTTATAATGGTAAAGAGGGATGGTGAATCATAATTGTAAGATGCTAGCAATTAATAATTAATTTTAAATTTGATGTCTATTTAATATTTATAGTAGTAATTAATTAATGATTAATTTTAAATTTGACATCCATTTAATATTTATATTAATGATAATTATAGGGCTCGAGTAATCTGTCAGCGCTCACTCAGGATCAATACTCAAACGAACTGATTACCCTTATATTTACATAACTGACTAAATGATTATAAGGAGAGGCTCGCCTATACAAATTAACACTGAATAAACTCCAAGATATTGAACTGAACTTCGATTCCCTTAATTTAAAAAAAATAAATTATATAACATTTTCAATCTTCAATTTCACATCTATAAATTCAAGCTATAATAAATCTAAAATAAACACCTTAAAATGAATATCTCAAAATATCTTTTAAAATAAATACATTTATACATTTTATTTAATAAAAAATAAAATAAAATAAATTATATTAAATTTGATTATGTAATTTTAAAAAAATATTCATAATCCATAGCTATGTTGATCTCATCATCATTATTCATTTATTAATTTTATAGTTATACATATTTCGCAATACCTTTCGATCTCCATATACCACCTTCTCAGAAAAAAAAAAAATTTGAAGTCACCCGTATCCAATCAAAGGGATTTTGGCGGGAATTTTTATATTCCCAGTCTCTGCCCCCTGCCATTAGCCGCACCGAAAATCCCCACCAAAACACGAAACTATGTTCACATTCTTATAAAAAAGAACGCAGAATTCCCATTTTTAGATCTGAATCTCATAAATATAACATTACAGATGGATTTTGACGACGAAATAATTCAAGTAGTAAAATCCTCAAGCTTCTGCGAGTCCTCCATCGAGCAGCTGAAAACCGTAATTCTCGCCAAGGACGATGAAACCATTCTTGATTATCTGGAAAAGAGGTTGCGGGTTCGAGACCCGGGACAAGCAATAACCGACTACACCAGAGCTATATTTTTCATATTGGGGCAATCTGCCAGGGAAGAACAGTCATCCAGGCCTGCAAAGCTTCTGCTACTACTCGTAATGAAATGCCTTACCATATTCCAAGCCAAAATTGTCCCCAACGACAGAAAATGCATCGACTGCTTTGATTTTATAGTGCAAGAAATGGATGCCCTTCCCAAGCAGCAGCTACCGTCTATAACAGAGTTCATATATGCAAATATGGACTCTATTGACGGTCCAGACGACGGTCACGAGCTTCGGCTTTTGCCTAGGGTCTTGAGGTTTATTTTTTTGACGCCCGAGGTTAAAGTGCCCGGGCAAGATGGGGAGGAGATGGTAAGCACGGGCTCAGAATACGCAGGGTTTGTTTTAAAGCGTATATTGCATGCGAAATGGTCGAAGATTATGCTAACCAGAATGGTGAGTATAAATATTATGGACTCTTATCATTCTTTCAAGAAATAATTTATGCCCTAGTCTGTTTGAACATATTGAATATTTAGATGCATTTGTACTCGGTAAGGATATTTTGGAGTATATAACTGTTGTAAGTATTAATTTATGCTGCATTATTTGTTTGTCTGTTGAATTTTTAGGCACAAATGTACTTAGTATAGATACTGAGTGTATTATTCCTAAACGATTGCGATATTATCTGTGGCTTAGAGGTTTGGGTACCTCATTTGAAGGTGTGTATTTTTTCAATTGGATGTAATATTTTAATCAATTTCAACACTTTATATGTCTCTTAGGCTTTGAACTTGGGGCTTTTCTTTCTCAACTCATATGCAATTTACTTTTACCAGTTGAACTCATCCTATTGAACACTTTAAGAATTGTTTTATCCTGCATTTTTTTTCAGCGTATTAAATATTTAGGTACACCTATGCTTACAATATAGTTATCTGAAGTTTATGATTCTTCAAAGAAAAAATTACACTGTATATCTTATTTGTTTTTAAGTATACTGAGTTTTTAGGTACGTCTGATATTCTTGAGTATATTATTTCTTAAAGATTAATGTATGCCATATTTTTTCCTAGGTACATCTGCACGCAGTATAGATATTTCAGAGTTTATAATTCTTTAAGGATGAATTTACGCTGTTTTTTGAAGTCCATTGGATATTTAGTTATATCTGCACTCAGTATGGATATTCCGGACTCTGGAGTATGTCATTCCCGAAGGATTGTTTTATGTTGTTTACTTTTTTTCAGTATATTAAATATTTAGGTACATCTGTACTCTTCCTATTATTATGCTGGAGAGTATAATTTTTAAAGGATTGATTTATGCAGGTGTTATGTTTTAGTATGTTGAATATTTTAGATCTGATATTCTGGAGTTATCATTCCTTAAGAATTGATTCATGTCATAATCTTTTTGAGGATATTAAATATTCAGATACATCTGTACTCAGTATAGATATTTTTCCTTCTATAATTCTTGAAGGATAAATTTATGCAGTCCATTTTGAAGTACATTAAATATTTACTTGGTATGAAATGAAGTGTATCATTTCTTAAGTACAACCTGAGTGGGGTAGGTTGTGGGCTTTCACCTGAAAAACTACATCTACCTTTGCTTTTTTATGCTGCATTTGTTTTCAGCATATTGAATATTTTGGTGCACCTGTGCTTTCAGTAATCATTCTGTAACGTATCATTCTTTAAGGCTTAATTGAGTTTTAGGCACATCTGCATTCCCTATAGATATTCTCAGGCGTCATTCCTTATGGATTATTTTATGCTTTATTTATTTTTAGCACAATGAATATTTAGGCTTATATGCGTCTCATTATATCTGTCGCCTGTCTTTTTCTCAGCATATTTACAGTTTGGCTATGTTGTTTCATTACAGGTGAATATTCTGCGTGAAATGCAGCTGGACAAGGCTCAGGTCGAGGAGTTTTTGATTAAGGTTTTTGGCTGCATGAAAGTGGTGGACCCGCAGGATCTTCCTTCACTTGTTTACCAGCTTCTGCTTTTTGCCTCCAAGGGTTTGCACAAGAAACTAGTTCTGGGAGGGATTGTTAACTTGTTTGGTGAAGTTCTGTTTAGGGTTTCAGATGAGAATCCGGTTAATAAGAGGCCTGTTGGAAAGAACTCTTCTGAGGTTTTATGTCAGGTGGAGGGGACAGTGCTGTTGCACATGAATTTTGCAATAAAGCAGGATCCTTCTCTAGGTCAAGAATCGTTGAATGTGATTCGTGCTGACCATCGGCCGATCGCTCCATTCGCTGTTGCTTTATTGCTATCAATTGCACGTATTCAGAGGTTTGAGGAGGCTTCCATGGGGTTTTTGAGGACACTAATGGCGAAGTCTCACCAGGACTACAAACAGGCAAGGTAAAGGTTACTTTAAACTTCTTTCTGCTAGTTCAGGTTAAGGTCATTTCCCATGACTTGTGAAACTTAAATAGAAATATGATTGTCTGGATTATTATTTATGTTGTTGTTTGCTTCTGTCCAGAAATCCTGTTAACAAGTCTGCATTAGATCTGGACAGTAGAGCAGTTTTATGCCGAGGAAAATTAGGGGCCTTTTGGAGGGAAAAGGTCCCGTGGGCTTCCAAGATTTTCTTAGGAAGCACATAGTTTTAAAATATCCCTCCAATATTACCATGCTTTTTAATGAGAAATTACAAAAAAAATAGACCACATGCAGACTGCTACGTAACAATAAATTATCTTAAGAGGCGCTGCAAATGCCCCTTCTAATTTTTGGAATTAATCATGTTGTGGTGACCTGGGGCATAACAATTCAAGCACTAGTTCATAGTGGCCCCATCCATGGTATTTTAGTGCTTCTAGAAATGGTTAACCAATGAAATATAGGTTTGTGCAAATTGGCCCTACTTTAGTTAAAGAGCCCGGTCCAACTTGATCAGTTGGTGTATGTTGAAAATTCATAGCTTAATGAAAACGTCCCAAAACTAGGGCAGTCTACCACTAATAAAGAGATTATGGTGTTAGTGCCTTAGTTCATATACTATTATTAATTAAACAGTGGTCCTATGGACAGGGCTTCCTCTAATTTTTTTCTGCTACTTAGTAAATTTCCCAAATAGTTCCATGGAGGGGGGCTTCTGGTTTTTTTAAAGCATGTGCTGCTGAGAAAATTCTGGAGCAATTTGCAGTAAAGTGGTTCCATGGAAGATGAAATTTTCAGTTCTGCTTTGTTTTTTAGTAGTTTACATCCAAATTTGTAGATTAGTGTTTTAGAGATAAAATATTAGAAAAGTTGACAAAAATTATAAAATATTGAGGGGGTATTGCAACCTTCCAGCCCCCGTCTCTAATGGCCACTCTATCTTCAGCCTCAAAAATAGTTGCTCAGGGTTTTTAGGTAAAGATTCCAAATTTTGCAGTTTTACCATGAAGCAGGTTTCATGGTACGATGTCTTAGGATCCTTTTTTCAATGTAATGGTCCAATGGATATCATATTCAGTTCAGGTACATGTTTGAAGGAGCTTTTTTTAAACTAGGGTCCATTCATTACTGTTATTAACTCTACAAAAGTAATCAGGAAAACCATACAGTGCTGCCATGTGGCAAATAACATTCATAAACAGCTGCTACATACCTTCAGCCCCTCCATCTAGAAGTCACTAGAAATTTTTCTCCTAAACAAAATAGGCACTGCTATTTTTATTTGTAATATTCCATATTTGCTCTTCCGGAATTTGTTACCTTTGACAGTATCAATTGGAGGTTATAAATTGGAGTGGTAGGCCCGTTCCATGGGACTGCTCTCTTTGTTTCTTAGAGCATTATTTCTCTTTCTTGCACATGCACATTACGTATATGTCCACATACACTGTCAACAACTTGCAAGTGCTTAACCTTCAAAGCTATAGTGCTGATCAGAAATTTGACTTCTAGGCAAGGCCTGCCTGTACAGAGCTGGGTTCTCAGCTTCCATGTTCTTTCATCTTTGGCTTTGGTGCTCACAATGTGTACGCAACTGGTGCTACGGTTTATGTTTTATATATAATTGAAATAATTATGGGGCTTTGAGGCCTATGTAGTTGCAGGTGATCTGTCTTAAAATTTGTAAAAAATATTTATCGCCATGAGGCAAAGAAATTCCTAGAGGCCATTTTTATGTGTATTTATTGTTGGGATGTGTTTCAATCACTTATCTGCATTTAATGTGCATGCATTAAAATATAAGTTGCATATAAATTTTATCAATCACTTGTCCACATTCAGTGGGAAGATATTGCATTAACATTCTTTGTTCTGTCATTCAAACACTATTTTGAGCTGCTTGAAATGGAAAATACTCTGTTTACATAGACAAACTTAAAACTACTTTGATACAAGTTATTTGTAGGGAATTTTTTCAGCCCTTAAAAGTTAGCTTGGCCATGTGTTATTAACCTTTGGATGACTCAAATTACACAATTACATTGACCATCAGGCAGAGATAGAATTTTGATCTGAACTTTAGAGCCTTTGAAACCAAAATCCTTGGAGGCGTTGGATCTTGAACTGTTATGGATGGTTTGCAGAGACTGCAGCTGGATTCCAGATGATGTGAGAGTGAAGTCTCTGCAGATTGCAAAAGCTGTGGAGCACGCTTTGGTACAAGCGGTAATTCTCAACCATCAGTCTTTCAGTTCATGTCTATGGTCAAATGTGTGTCTTTATGTGTGTGTGTGTGTGTGTGTGTGTGTGTATGGTAATGCTAAAATTCAAATTTTTGTAATTTTGTCCTATCACTTTGCTTAGTCATATTAATGCTAATTTAAAACATTCTTATGTTAGCTTCTGCACTTCTATTTGATGCGATCACTCTGTTCTTGTGTTTCAGGTGCAGTATAGCAGTTTTGGGCGAGAACATATTATACCAAGTGTAGTCAAGATTGGTTTTACTTTCCTTGAATCTGTTGAAGCTGGGAAGCTGTGTTTTGCCGCAGACTCTGTTAGTTCTGATGGATTGGTAGGAGTCAAACAGCTAGGCGTCCAGGCATTGAAAACAGCATTTGAAGTTCATGATATGGCACGGAACGAGGTTTGTTTTTCACTATCTTCATTTTCTCATATAAGAAATGGCTTCTTATTTTCATTTTCTTAAATCTGTCATCCCATTATTGGCAAAGTCTATATGCAACTCTTTAATTCACGAGGTTATAATGATTTGCAGATTATTGAACAAATTAAAATCCGCATAATTTCTCTAAAGCCTCACCAAAGCTCTGCAGTTATCAGGTGACTTCATATGATTGTGAATTGATGTATGCTTGGGATTGTTCAGTAGTTTTTTTCTTATATAAAGTAGGTTTGCAGATTACTTGGTGAACTAGTTCGGAGTTATCCACATCTTATGCTTGAGCATGTTGCTCGCTTGAAGGAGTCTTTAGATTATTTCGCCCTTTTAAATTTCATATCTGCTTCCTCTTTCATTAGAGCTTTATGCCCTCTATTTCAGATGAGACGCGACCTCCAGGTGATTGTCTTCACAATCATTTTAACAAGAATAGTAGTTTTACAACATAGACAGTGATATTGTCGGCCTTGGAAAATCTTTTTAACTGAGATGTCACATACACAGAATTATACTGTTTTGGTCTTGAGGAAGGCAATGTTTGGGCGGGAAGAAGCTGGTCGCGTGGCTGCCACTAGAGCCATAATAAATCTGATTATATCAGAAAAGCAGTTGGCTAACAATGATTCAGACTCATTTCCATCTTCAAGCCAGGCTAGTTGCAGTCAGCAAACCAAATTTCCTTGTGCGTTGGGATTGAATCTTTTTCAAGAGCTCAAAGGACTATTGAGAAGATGTCTTTCGCAACAGGCATGTGCTATATACACTCTTTATCTTTGATGCTCCTTTTATTGTGAAACTCTGGATATCAGTCCTTTCTAAATTTATGACCCACAGGCACGAGTAAAAGAGGCAATGTACAAAGGGCTTGTAAACCTTGTTCTGGTTGATCCTGCATCTGCAGGGCCAGTCTTTGATCTTCTATGGCCTCATTTCCTTCAATATTGTATCCCCCAAGAGGTGATTTGTTAAATTTTCCTTTGAAGTTTTAACTAGGCACATGCATTTATTAGATACAATTACTTGTCGGATACTATGATCTCTATATAAGCAAATTCTTAATAAACGGCTTTTATATGGTCAAAGAAAATTGAGTATATGTAACATTGCTTTTGCTTACCTTTTGTACATATCTGATTACAGGATGGTGGACTCCAGCTCAAATTAGATGCTTGTGTTAAAATCCGAAATGGGATGATCTGTCTGGAGGAGCCATTAGATTATCTTCTTTCTTGCGTGCATCACCTTCTTGTCCTTCAGCCACAAACTAAAACTAATCAACAGTCGGAATACTCATTGACGTGTTTTGGATTTTCTTTATCACAGGATAATGAGGTATATTTCCATTCTATTCACCTAATTTAAATCTGCCCACATATGATACCCGAGGAACCTATGTGAGCACTCCATAAGACATTTGCATATAAAGTATCCCCATTCCTTACAGGTTGGAGGAGTCCCAGCTGGAGAATCTTTTGCAAATGCCTTCTTAAACTTGAGAGAGAGTTTCCGAAGGGGCAAGTTGGAAGGTCCATATTTCACTAGTTCATATTATAAAGAATTATACCTAGGTTTCTTCCTTAGCACATGCTATTTTGATGTTTGAATCCTTTTGTTTTGGTGCAGGGTACAGTTTAGATAAGACACAGAATTTCAGCCCGGAAAATATAGAAGGAGAAAAGAATGTTGAACAGGCTCATGTAATGTTGGGAATTTTGGAGGTTTTAATGGATATTTCCGTCTCAGATATGAGAAATGCAACTGATATAAACCAAGAAATAGCTAAGAGTGAACTAATGGATTTGCTTGAGCTTTATGATTCTCTAGAGCAATTTGCATGTAGAAAGCAAGGAAATGCAACTCGAAAAGGCTCTATAAAGGTTCCTTCAGATCCCAAGGGACAAACACAGGAGGCTGGTAACCAATCCAATCTCAACTCAAGACATAGTTCAAGTTCTTCTCTGTCTAGTTCTGCTCAAGATAGAGTCCCTTTCTTGATGACCTCAAACATTGCTCACCTCTTAGAGGCTTCGTTGAAGTTAATGAGTACTGGTATCTCTTCCAGGCAGCCAACTTCCGAACATCGTAGCCAAGGAACAGCAGTGAAGCAAACTATCCATCACCTCAAACTTGTATCATTTGCATTAAAAACATGTCTTCTTCATCTCAAGGCAATATTGATCGAGTCATTTGAGCAAGGAGAATCCCAAAGTCTGTTTAAGGCCCTTGTTGACAGTGATATAAAAGTGTTGGGAGGTTCTCTGTTGCAAATAATTTGTTTATTAAAATCAGCTTTGAGCTCAGCTTCAACCCAAAATAAACCAAGGAATAAGGAAAACAAAGGGAAAAAAAGATCTGATGAAGCAGGAGAGGCACTGATCCATACAGCAATTCTTTGTATGGATATACTATGTAAGTTGAATTTTACAAAACACAGCGTGACTGATCTACTTGAGGAAATGCTGTCTGTTCCAAGTAGTGAGGAAGATTCTATACATGAGAAGGATATTGAAATGGAGGATATTTCTGAAATTGAAAGTGAAAGTCCAGAAGCTAGGCTGATACACCTATTTTTGTGGAAGAAGATCTGTCCACTTCTGGTTCAGTTTCTTACCCTGTCACACTTTCGAGAGTTTGAGGTAACATCTGCCCTTAGTATAGCTGGATTAGTGCTTAAAATGGACAAGCTTTGTATCTTCTGCATAAATAATAGTAGCACTTCTTGAATCATGTTTAAAGCTCTAGTTCGAATAGCTTTTTTTTGTATTCGAATGTAAAGCTGCTGGATTCAATGCATTTCACAAAAACAGCGCTAGAATTATGATATTTAAAATTTTTACATGTCCTGTTTGTTTCCTTGCCCCCATTTTATGGTTTTAACTTAAATCTTATATATTATATGACACTGGATTATTGAAACAGCATAGCAATAGCACCATGCATGCTAAATTCCTCTCCCCAAGGCTTGTATTATAAGAGATTAGTAATAAACCACGACAAATCAGCATAATTAGATTTGTATTTAATGGAATAAATTAATGTAGGATGACCATGGTCATGTTTATGCCATCAGAAGTGCCTTTGTGCTTTCTCCCCTTGCTTAACTTCACAAATAGAACATATTCATAGTGATATTCCAAGTTAGAGGTGGCTTTTAAAATTCTTGGTATTTTCTCTATTGGAAGGAAAGCCTCCACCTGTGCGGCATGGAAATATTCTCAAAGTTTTTCACAGTGGAAATAGTGAACCAAGATGTTCATATGCTAATTCTAATTGTTGCTGGAATGTTCCCATCCCATTTTGGGAAATGGGGAGCTGTTCCCAGCTTGTTGGTGATAATATTTACCTAGGCAGCATAAGTAGCCATAATGTAGATTACCATGTGGTGCTTTATTGTTTGTGTGGATATCTTTTTCTTTTTCTTTTTAATCTATTTGGGTCGCATGTTTGTACTTGTGCATGCTTCTACTTGTGTTTATTCTTGTTTATGAAATTCTCCACTTGTGCAAGTCTATGTACTTCAAGTATGACTGCCACACAAGGTTGAAGAGTAATGGAGTAGGGACAATTGTCCCTTCTCCCACTTAAGCTATGGTTTTGAGGTTGGAGAAGTGACAAATGACCCATCTCTAGCCAATGTTCAAAAGGCATCTGATCAATAAGGTTGGAATATTTGATTTCTTATTCAAATTTTCACTTTGGTTCTAGAAAGTTGTGAAATCAGTTCCACATGTCAAATGTTGAATAAGAGACACTTTACGAAGCCAAATCTGACATGTAGCATGATAATTGGATGGAATTAAATTGTGCTTAAGCCTTCTCATGTTGTAGAGTCATACCACCTATCACATGGTGATGCTTGGACACATGTCATTATGGAAGATCAGCCATGTATCTTAGTTCATCTGTTTGCACAGCTATGCAGCTAGGTAATCAGCTCAACGCTCAAGATATTATAGTCGATGGAATGTGAATCATTATATCTATTGCTATAGTTCTTCCATCAAGTAACGGACAAATCTAAGAAAGATATTCACTCCAAGCTAAAGTTAGTAGATTTTTGAACTTGATAGAGTTAAGCTAACAAATAGAGGGAAGCTTGCAAGGAAGTGGATGAGTGCAATTTCCAAGAGAGTTTTCTGGAAAGTCCAAATGTCAAGATAAGTGTCGTGTGTATTCATAGTTTGAATTTGAAAGTAGAAGTGTGGTTTATTAATCTAGTCTCTGAAGAGGTTGATGTAATGAATTTTTGAGTAGTCAAATTCTGGAGTGGGTTTTCTTTCAACTAGTTGTTTATGTATGTATACATTTCTAAAAAATTAATTAAGTCAAGATGAGTTTTCCCTTTTATATTGTGCTTGTTCACTTTGGCCGAGCTAAGTGGTTGATGGCTTTTCATTTGAGCCTCTACCATGCCATAATTTTGGTATTAGAGCTAAGATTTACATAATAGTGATAACATTTTTGGTACCAAAGTGGATGTAAATGGTTTGAGGCTTCACATTCAAGATGAATTGAGTTTGTTGAAGTTGCATTTTGTGGAAGAATCCTATTAGTTGGCTTTGACAATAGAGGAAAAATATGGCTGAAAATTGCAAAGTGCAAGAGAAAGAGATGTGGAACAAGGAAGGGAAATCCTTTGGTGGGAGCCAAGGGTTTGGAAAGATGATGAAAGAACAAAAATGAGTTTTTTCCAAAGATCTTCTACCACGGTGCTGCGTAGGCTAGATCTCGTGTGACATATAGAGAATACACACGTCACCGACATATCGTTTAAGCCTAAGGACTTAAGTGTGCACTTGAGGTGCAACAAGAGAACGAGAACCCCTTAATAAGAAAAAAAACACGAAGACACAAACATGCACATCATCTTTGCACAA
Source organism: Torreya grandis (assembly GCA_037957365.1). NCBI lineage: Eukaryota > Viridiplantae > Streptophyta > Pinopsida > Cupressales > Taxaceae > Torreya > Torreya grandis. The sequence goes on from JARHVA010006277.1 coordinate 316,034, forward strand.
AGAAGCATAACACAAACATCATCTAAGTAAACAAGAAACATCACAACAAGTTATAATTCACTCAAAGAGTCCATCTTTCATTCTCATATACATATAAATATCCTTTCCCTTACAAAGCATACATCATACATTGGTCATCATTAAAGATCAATCTTTACACATAAACCTCATATAAAGAATCTACACTTGAATTCTTCAAACTTCTCTAAGTGTTGACATTTTTGCCCCCACAACGCAAAATTGTCACCCCTACACTTCGGAACTTTGCTATGGTGCCAAGTTGGTCTTGTGAATCAGTTTTGGGGTCTTCAAATGAGCATTTACAGCCACCCAAGTGGCCATCTACAGCTAGGTGAAGTTTAGCCATGCAAAGGTTTCCAAGGAGCTTGCTTGATTACAGCCAAACGTGCAAATACAAGCAAGATATTCAAGCTGTAAGTTCATTTGTTTTGTCTTCCCAAGGAATTTTCAGGTATAAGAGGAGGACTATTTCTTTGGACATTTTGTCTGAGAGAAAGAGCTCTCAAAGGACTGACAAAAAATCCGAAAAAATGACAAGTGGTAGTCATTCAAGGCTTTTTTCTTTGGGTTTTTTGTCCGAAAGAAAAGAGGAAGAGCACAGTTGAGAAGACAAGACAAAAGTCTGAAGGAATAAGGACACTTACAAAAAGCCCGGGTTCCCTACAAAAAGCCCAGGTGACTTCCAAAAAGCCCGGGTTCCCTACAAAACACCCAGGTGACTTACAAAAAGCCCAGGTGCCTTCCAAAAAGTCCGGGTTCCCTACAAAAAGCTTGGGTGACTTACAAAAAGCCTGGGTGACTTACAAAAACCTGGGTGCCCTACAAAAAGCTTGGGTGCCCTTCAATTCTTCCAAAAAGCCAGTTTCGAAGTACACTTGGTCGGTGAAGTGGACCTTTCCAATTTTGCCGAAGGGCACAGAGAAGAGACAAAAGCCCTTGCGGAGGGCACTTGGTCGGTGAAGTGGACCTTTCCAATTTTCCCAAAGGGCACAGAGGAGAGACAGAAGCCCTTGTAGAGGGCACTTGGTCGATGAAGTGGACCTTTCTAATTTTTCCTAAGGGCACTTGGTCGGTGAAGTGGACCCTTCAAAAGTTCCAAAGGGCACAAAGGAGGGACAGAGGCCCTTGCGGAGGGCAAAGACATAAATAGTGGACCTTTGAAAAGTCTTGAAGGGCATGAAAAGATAGCCAAAGGAGACGAATTCCTTCGGACAAAAAGTCCGAAGAAATTCGGGAGAAAGAAAAAACCCGGGGAAAATAGACAAGACAAAGGCAAGATGACAAGAGCCTAAAAGGAATTAATTCGGGGAAATTAACAAGGAAACAAATTCCTTCGGACTTTTTGTCCGAAGGAAATGGACAGAAAGTAAAGCCCAAAACAATTACAAAGGACCAAACAAAAGACGGAAACAATTGTCCGAAGGAAATGAAAGAGAGACAATTCCCGTCGACAATTTGTCTGCAAAAGAACTGAATAAGAAGCAGAACACGGGAAAAGCCAGAGAAAACACAAAGTGAACTGAGCATGATAAATAGCATGAACAGAGACGTAAGCACAAACAAGACTGAGCCAGAACTAAACAAGAAGAAAGACAAATGCAGAAATAGATGCATGAGCAAAGATTAAAGCAGAACTGAACATGGACATAAGCATGAACAACGAATAAAACAAACGCAGAATAAAGACAAAGACAGGATAAACAAAGATCATGCACAGACTAACGTGAAGGGACTCCAACGAAGTAAATGCAATTAAGAAAGCAAGCACGCTTTAGTTCTGAGAATAGAGTCATCTTGCATGATGAATAGGCAAAGCGTTGAACGTTTCAAACAACAAGAAATTCTATGCACGCACTCTTGCTTATCTCGAAAGCTTGAAACGTTCTGGTGGTTCAAATGTAATTCTTAATTTGGCATTTGCATTGATTTCATGCAAAGGAAAGCTTTTAAATGTTCCAACAGCTCAAGAGGAGTTCTATAGTTGGAGATTGGCGTAACATCATGCAGCTTGGGCCCACCGTCCATTTTCAATGCCAAAGAGCTTTCATGCAAGGCATAAGACAAAAATAAATTTTATTTGAAAGCTGAAATAACACAAGTTGGACTGAGTTGACCTCTTCTATTTTTAGCGCCAATCTCTTGGCTGTTGTATACTTTTCTATATAAGTTGGCTTTTCAGCCTTGAATTGTATCCCTCTTGGTAAGACCAGACTTTGCCATTGGTGTGTTGTGTAACCTCTTCAACCAATAGAAGGATTGTATTTTCAGATTTCAAGTGCTGGCATAGTGTACATTCATTCAACAATTTGCATACATGGTAGATTTCTCTCCCTTCCCAAATTCTGATTCATACCTAGTTGCTAACTCATCATATTATGTAGGTCATGTTCAGTGTTCTATATGTTTTTTGTTGAAGCTGGAAGTAGATGTTAGGTGGCTGCAAAGTGTCTTGTATTAGACCTCTCTCCATCATTTTCCCTCACTTTTTGGTCATTGGATCGAACCTTCTCATGAAATATTTATGCATAGTGATAAATTGAAATCAAAGGTTTTTTTTCCTTGGTTGATTCAGTGTTCAAGGTTCCAAGTAGAGTGGATCAATATTTTGGTGTATCACCGTCATTAGGTAGGATTTTCCTTTCAAGTTTCTTTCTCCCTTTTCCATGGTAGATTCACAGCACAGAGTAGAGATCCATTGATACATCTTACAGGAACTAGCCTTCTCTGGAGGTTCTTCTCACCATTGAGGCACCCACCCTCGTGAGAAGATTCCATTGTTTCAACCGGAGAGAGGATTGGCCATTTCAGCACATCTTTGATTCAAGGTGCAACTCTAGGTTGACAACACTAAGCAATCTAACTTAGCACTTGCAAATGTGTTACTAAACATGGATGTCTCAAATGAGAGGCCAAGGTCCCTATTTATAATTTTCTTGGACCCTTGCTAGCTATTGTTGATTCAATTCTCCTTCACCAATTGTCATGCCACTTGTCTTGCACATCAGAATATTCTTTCTTTGATCCACCCATTTGCACAATAGCATATTCCCGAGCTCTCATAGCATAAGGTTGTCCAACTTGGATCGACTCTGCGCAATTTGCATTATTTGTTTGGATGCTTGGCATTTGTCAACTTCTCCTTCGCCGTGTTGCTTTCTATGTTTCTCTTTTAGGTTTGTTCTTCATCAAACATGTGTTTGTTCTAAACTGTGTAGTGTGCATCACAATTCCCAAGCGACATGTTCCTTCATGCATGTGTGACCTTGAAGATGCACTTTACAAGTATTTAAGAACCTTTGGCACATGTCGCTCACACGTCAAGTCTTAGGTAGTCTTTCACTGTTTGCCTTAAATGCATTTAAGGGGTCAACATTTCCCCACACTACATTTCTTGTTTTCCCTCAAACAAGTTATTACTTGAATTACAAGGGTCAACATTCCCCCACATTACGTTTCTTGTTTGCTCTCAGACAAGTTATTACTTGACTCCGTTATGGTAGGTTCTCCTTTGCAAGCAATCAACACCTCATCCACTTGAGCTTTCAATTTATTCTCTATTTGATCCCAATGATCAATGGCTGATTGAACCCATGGTAGCGATTCTTGGGCATCCTCCAACAATTTATTTTTTGACTTGTTCATTCTCTAGATTGCCTTGATAAGTCGTTAATATGGCTTGCGCTAACTTTATCTGCTACTCATACCTTTCACGCATTGTGGCTTCTCCTCCCATCTTTTTTACTTGAAGCTCTATAAACAAGTTGTCAAAATTTGTGGCTTTTTGCTCATTCTTGTCTTGAATTTGGAAGCTTCCTTAAATTTCCTATCCCTTTCTACCTTATCTGTTTCATTGTACATGCGCACCATCAAATTTCTGTACATGGTATCATCTTCCTTCATACGAGCCACCACATATTCTTGCGTGTGCCGAAAACTCCCAAATGTCTTCTTTGCTTCCTTGGCCTTCAAGCGGAGATTATTTGTCATGTTTGTCAATCTCTTCGCATAATATTCAAACCCTGATTTCAACTCTATTGATGTGAGTAAAACTCACCTAAAGGATTGATGGGATAAATCCCTCTCGTTTTAGGATTGTTGGTAGTTTTGTCTAGGGCACGAGTTGTAGGTATACGGTTTTATAGTTAACCAAGAGGTGAAATAGCAACATGTGACCTACAACCCAACAAGGGAGACCCACTTGAGTGACCAAAACAACAACCCAAGATGCATATTCACAATGATGCTAAAATACAACCAGATCTCATGAAAAAAGGAAAAAAAAGGAGGAAAGAATAAGGCAAAAAGAAGCATCTTATGTCAACATGAAGTAAATCCCTCAAACAAATTAACTTATGAAATTAGCCAAGCAAATCAAACTAGTATTTAACTTGCTCTAGTGACAACTCAGATCAAGCCAAATATAGTGGAGAGTGTAGGGAAAATACATGTGAAATGGATTTCGTAACATTGGCATGAAGAATTTGATTAATGACAAATTGCAGGCAACACATCCAATCACAAATCAAAGTTTTAAATCAGAGCTTTTGTATACAAAACATTTAGAATAGCAATTGGCTCAATCTAACTTCTTCATAAACTAAATGCTTAGCTAATTGCACAAGTTAATCTTGCTTAATTGAAATTACTCATGCATCTATAAAATCCGAGAAAAAGAACAAAAATAAAGCAACATTGAACTTTCTTGAAGAATTTCCTAGCTTTATTGATATTGATAGGATCCTTCTCTTGTTTAAAATTGTTTCAATACACAATATTTATAGAATCTTGTGGTTATTGCTTTGCTCATGCAAGAGCCATTGCATGTGATCATTTATTAAAAAATATGATTAAATCTACAGCTATCTAAAGCAACTAAAAAAAGAATTAAAACTCTAAATCTACTAGCTATGCTTATCTAAGAGAAAATTGCAGCTAACTAGAGGAAAGCTGAGATATTATCTCTACCAATCCATTTGAAGCCATCCTATGTCCATAATTAGATCAATCTTGGTCATGATTGACCATGCAAAGTGTTAGCACATTTTATCCTACAACTGCAACTTTAACTCTTATCTTGTTGCACACGTATGTCCTTTTGCCTAGTTTTGTAATGCAAAAAAATTCTATGAAATTCAACGAACAATCGCGAAACTTGTGACAGTTTGACGAGCAGTGACAGTTGTCAATTTATTTGGTGTTCATCGGCAAACATGGCTTGCTTAGTCGCGTACCATTACAAGGTCCTTTGAAGCTAGACATGTCTTTGTTCTGCACTTTGATGGGGGTCATTGAGATGCCTAGTCGGTCTTCCGCAATTAATGTGGCCTTTTGTAATTTCCCAAGTCAAAGCCCTGAGTCATATATTTGGAACACCTGTGAGCTTTCCACCTGGACATTGTTGTGTCCTCCCTTTTTATCTTCGTGCTATGTGGTGTTAATTTGCGTAGTGCCACTTCCTTATGAATGATTGAGTGTAAAGTTTCATTTTCTTGCAAGTAGACTTGATGATGACTAAGTGGCTCTATCCGATTGAGTTGCATTTCTTTAGACTGTAGCTTTGTATTATGTGGCACCTTCTCTTGTAGCTGCAACTTGTTTGTGAATATTCGAATATCAACCCTCTTATCCATGTGAGAATGCAAAAATGTGACAAGTGGTATCTTCTCGCATAGTTGTAGCTTTCTTTTGAACATTTGAATGCTAAGCCTTCTGCCTCTGCAAGAATGCGAGATGATGACAAGTGGCAGCCTTAGATTGAATCACAAACCTGCAAGGCTATACAAATCTATTTCAACATGCTTAGCTTTTTGATAATAAACCTTTGCGACATTGCGAGAATGTTACATGTGGCATGAAGGGATAAGAGGGTCCATTGTAGTCTGTGTACTGCAAAGCCACACGATTATGACAAGTGACATGTTGTGACCGGGTTGCAAACTTGCAAGCTGTGATACCTTGTTAAAACTGCCTTGCTCAATAAATCACGAGGATGCGAATGAATAGGACGTTGCCACATGGAGCGATTCGATTGAGTCGCAAACTTGCAGGTTGTGATGCCTTGTTAAATGTGTTGCGAAGATGCAAATGAATGACACTTGGCATGATTCAGATGGGTCACATTCCTTTTGAAATGTATCTTTGTGCTGCAAAGATGCAAACAAATGACACCTGGCACTGCTTTGATGACTCGAACCTCCTAAACTTGGATGCTTGCCAAGTTAAAGTACGAGAGATGCGGGAATGTGAAAATGTGGCATGTGACGTTGAGTGATGGCATGGACCTTCGCAGAGATTAAAATTCAAATGCAACTACATGCGAATGCGATGACCTTAGGCTATATGATGTGGTTGGATGCATGATCGACATGTGGATCTTTGTTGACACTTAGACATGGCACATAATCCGCGAAGAAATGTGAATGACCGTGAAGCTACAAAAACATGACATGTGGCTAGGACCCAACTTGCAAGTTTGAAAGAGCCTTGTGCAGGTACAAAGTTCACGAAAATTAGACATGGATCTTGCTCCGGTGCCAAATAAGCCAAACTCCTCTCGATTTGCATGTGAGTGCATGTGACTAGGTGCGAATTGGTGCGAATAAGTGTAATTTTGCACAGCTAAAGACAACACTCAAATTGAAAATGTCAAAGTTAAATAAAATATATTTGTGTTGAGTCAAAATTCTTTAAAGTCAGGTTATCTTTGGATTTGACAATGTTAAAAGGCTTAATACATTGAAATAAAATCCTGAACCAAAAGCACTTCAAACACCAAATCAAAAGTCGAAGAACAATAGTCATTTAATAAATAAGTTGACCTCAAATTGAAAATTCAATGACCCTATACATTTAGCTCAAAACCATGCACTTATTCAAGCAAATCCATAGAAACTATTGGGGTCTCTTTTCTAAAGGAATGGAGGCATGCTGGTCACAACAAACTCCAAACTCCTTTATTCTCTCATCCGGGAGCCCTTCTCCAATAGGTTGTTGTATTGAAGCCGGGCACAACAAGTATGCAACTGCCATACCCAAATTTTCTAATGGTGTTTTCTTGTTGACATCCTCACCCTCATAGACTTGTCGCCGCTCTGTCTCTACCATCTCTAACAACCTCTGAATTTATGCTTCATATTACCTCAAAGTTTCCTTCTCTTGCTATAATTCATCCCTCACATCTTCAACACACTTGTTTGTCATCAGGTTTCTTTTGTAGTTTTCGTGGCTAGCTTCACTATTGCTAGCCCGACAACTTTTGTCTTCTTTCTTCTCAAGTCAACCACCCTTACACCTTCCTCTTCCTCTCCACCAGGTTCCTCATCTTGTGCCCTCATCTTCATCATGGTCTTTACAGGGATTTCAAACTTCAGATCTTGAATACGACTATAAAAATAAGTCTTTAACCTCTGATGTGTATCATCCATCACATTCTTATGTCTAATCATCCCCATTTATATTTCCAAGGATGGTAATTCAATCACTAGACTTCTGCTCGTTGCCGAATGTGTTTTCCCAACTTTCAACACTTCATCCAATTGTTGCTGCCCTTCTTGTGCAATATTTCCTTATGTTTGCTTCTCACTTTGCAGTCTCATGTAATGCCTCTTTCCAGGTAAACTTATGAATCTTGGAATTTACTGTGATTCCCTCACCAAACTAGTTATAATTCAAATACTAAAATAACACATGCAACATTTAATATTGAAAACCCAATTGTATTCTTAATTTTAATCAGCTGATTACATAGAATAAGACTGAAAACAATGTCAATTGACTGCTAAATGTATCACAGCCAAACCCTAATGTGCTGAAACATTAATTTGTGATGATGATAAACCCTTACAGCCGATTATAAGTTGCAGAATGGCTGTACAGTAGCAAGGAGCACAGCCGTTACATGCTTTATACAACATAAAAACCCAATTTTATTGACAACGTACAGCAACAAAAAGGCAACGATACATAAGTACTATAGCAGCGGTACGAAAGCACTATAGCAGCGGTTTAAAGTATGTAGCATTGGTACAAATCATTGTAGTAGTAGTACAAACCATTGCAGGAGTGCCATAGCAAATTGAAAATGGAAAAAATTCCAATCTTTCGGCACAAATATAATCCATGGATGGAATCACCTCAATGGGTTAGAGAGTTTTCATCCTCTGCATTTGTACACCGGAGGGTTTTGGTCTTCTAATGACAAAGTTGAACATAGAAACTCCAACTTGAAAATAGGGTTATGATTTCAAAGATGAATAATAAATAATGACTCTTTTGAGCCTAACTCCTTTTATAACTTCCCTTTTCCAATTTTACCCTAAAAGTATTTAAAAATACTTATAATAAAATATCACTTTTCATCCACTTAATAATTATTTTTTGACCCTCTTTAATAATAATAATACATAAATTTCCTTTTTATGTTATAAAATCAAAAGTGACTTCAAACAACTTAAAGTATTGTTATAAATTTATTTCCAACTTTATCCCTTAGCCTATGAAATAAAGAATAGGCTATGGGTCTTTTCATTAGTTTAATTCCGGAAAAGGGACATGATAGTCCACCCTTCCCAGAATTGCTTTCCCTCAAGCAATTGCAAGCTCCACTTCTCTGACTTACTCCAACTGACCAACTCTGTAATACTTGGATCCCAAGTCCTCCTTAAGAACTTGCAAGTCCAAATGGCCCCTTTTGAAATTGCACCCTCAGTGCTTGCATTGGGTTCTTTTTGTTTGCAATTCTTGGTTGCTTTAGAGAATCTGAAATTGTATTGTAAGTCAGAATTCATGAAATCAAACTGATTGCCAAATTCATGCTGTAAATCAAAATTACATTTTCCTTGAGAGTCACATGACCTCCTTTGTTTATCATGTTCTTGGTTAGTGAAATTGCTTAATAAAGCTTCAAATTCACTTGCAAATTGTTTGCTGCCCGTATTTAATGCCTGGAACAAAAATTCATTTACCCGCTGAAATTTGACTTATGCAATTTTTCTTTCGTGCATCTTGGGGTGGCCAACATGTTTGGAGCTTGAATCCAAACTTATGAGGTGTTGGGTTCCTTCACCTGGCTGCGATCCTGGGGACAAATAACTAAACACCATACTATACTTATTCAGAAAATTATGAATATCAAAATTGTGTTTATCCAACTTATCATACAATGAGTAGGTACAAATGCCTTCTAAAGCCAAGCATTTGGCTGCCCCTGCTACTTGTCCTTTACAAAATGAACTCTCCATCCTCTTGGTTGTGACAACTATAGGGGCTCCATTTGCAATACCTTGGAGCACTACTTCTTTTCCTTTTGATTTGAATTTCAGCTCCATAGTATGATAATTTTGTGTGAATTCCCTGAGGGAATGTAACTACTGCACCCCTAAAGCCATATTTGTTTCTCCTATGCCCATAACGTAGAAGTCATCACACACCTATGTCTGCAATGTGTAATCTCCATCTGCTAAATTCTCTTGGTGCAAGGAATAGTAAAACCATTGGCTACGATAATATTGATGTAATGTCCCCTATAGGGCTGAATTAAAAAGATTTGGGTCTTCCAACAAACCCTAGGAATATCAAAACAAAACCCTAACACAAAATGCAATTTTCTGATTTTTAAAATTTCAAACCCTAATCCTAAATTTCAGATTTTTGGAAATTAACATCTAGGGCACAATTATCAATATTTTTGCATCATATTCACCACAAATTTCAGAACATTACAGCCATGAATAATACCTCAAATTCTGATTTTTTTGAACCAATAGATGGCTGGAAAATTTTAAATAAATAGTAGTTTATTATTCAAACCCTTGTACAACAAATTAAGCATACATTAGCCCTTCCAAATGCAAAATCAGACCCCATAACGGAGTCGCCAACCCTCAAAAAGGCAGATTGCTGCCTTCCAAAATAAACACAGTCCTAATTGCAGTCCTTTGCCTTCAATGACCTGTGCTGCCCTATTTTTTGGGCTTCAAACCCTAGTTGCCACACCTAGAGATGAAGTTGCTGCCCTTTCCTTGCTATAATTTGCCCAAAATAATGGAAATCCTGCTCAAATTGATCCATCATGCACCTTGCAACCCTTGAATGGAGCTGCCCTAGTTGAATATTAAGGGGTTTCGTCTTTAATTTCCTATGAAGGTTTTCATCTTCAAAGGTAATAAATCAAGTTTTTGGTGCTCAAACTCAAAATTCAATTCACCAAATAACATAAGGTTCACAAATGAACCTCTATCCTCTTTAAATATCCTTTTCCACAAAAGAACCCTCCCTAAAGTGGGGCTCTTCACTTGCAGGGAAAATTAGAATATTCATAAAGGTATTTTCCTTTTAAAATCACTTAAGGTGGTGGTGGGAGGGGGTGGAGACCCCCTCAGTAGGACAAGTTCTCGCGTCTGGAGCTAGCCATTTCTTCCTCCTGCCAGGATTTGCAGAATGATGTTGACACTAACCAACACGCTGATGGTTGGGACCACCTCCTTGTGGATGAAGATCCCTTGACTCAGGATGGTTGGGGAGGGAAGCCTCAGGATCCTCTGCCTCCACCTCTTTCGACTGCCATGTTTGCAGTTGCTGCTTAGTTTGTTCTTTGATGTTTGTGCTGTTATGTTATCTTTTTTTGGTTGAGATGCATTTGAGTTAATTTAACTGTGGTTATTGGCCGCCTATGACTAGTTAATTTAACTGTTGTTGCACGTACCCTTATCAAAATCTTTTCTCATGCCCCAATCTTGATTAATATTTTACCTTTGTCCTTTCATCCTCCCAATCAACATTGGGATCGCTGTTGCTTCCATTAGGGTGACCACAAACCCTTCCTTCCCGGTGTTAGTCCAAACTTTCCCCCATTTAGTGACTGGAAGAATGCTTGTGCTTAACAAAGGATGTGAAAAAGGGCTGTTCATGCTGCCTATGGAGATAACGAACATGGGGTGGCAGCCATCATGTTCATCTTTTGCTTTCATCTTCAGAAATATAAGGAATTCATGGGCTGGTAGTAATTCTACAATGACTGACATAGACCCCAACATTCCCATAAACAGAAAATTATTCATGCATGCAATTGGTATGGCATAAATAATCATGTACTGTTTGTTTAGTTGGTTGGAAGTGTGCTTGACAGCCATCTTATGACCCGGAGTTATGAGACATTTTAACAAGAACTCATCCCCTTCGAGTTCCTCTTTGAACCTCGCCATTGCAATGCTTTTTATGATTGTCATGCTAGTGCAAATGTGGCGGGTAACATTGCCTGCAGCATGGAAAAAATAGGTACAGCCTTTGCCCTTTATGGTATTTCATGCCAAACTCAGCCACACACAGGTTTTAGAGGTGTGCCACCCTTCTTCCTTGGTGAAACCTTCCATCATTTCTTGCTTAAAACTCCACTTCCAGCCAATGTCCAACAAAATTTCTGAGTAGAGCTTCTTCATTGTGGCGCTGTAGCACCCATCATGACTTCTAGGGATCCTCATGGGCCTCCCTTCAAGCTCGTGGCATGGGCTACAAAATTTTCTAAACAATGTAACTTTGAACATTATTGAAACCTTACCTTTCTTGCATTCCCATTGGGTACTCACCTTCCAAACTCTCATGGGAACACCATCAAAGCTCGGAATGAGGGAATCACTGCCTTTTCTGTCACTCCAAGTGATCTTCATTGCATTCTTACCTTCATGTGGCTGCCCATAATGAAGCAACCTTGCCATTGTGTATTAAAAAAACCCAAACTTGCCAATGGTTCATCTTTGGACATATGGTGCCCTTTGTAACCACTCATCCTAGCTGACATGTGAGTAAACAACAAATTTGAAACATTCCCATACCTTGAGCTGCCCTCAACTAGTCCATCCCTCCTTACAAGATGAAGAGGGTCTGTGACCTCTTCAATAACTTCTATCTTGGAAGTTAGAAGTGTTTCCTTCAAAGCATGCACTTTTAAGAAGGGTTGAACATACACATCTAGGTACTGCTGTCCCAACACAGAATTTGCAAAATTTATGGCACTTACCAAACTGGAGATGGGCTGAATTCCCACATGTTGGAGTGGCTGTCCAAAATCAGAAACTCCTTCAAGTGCCTTCATATACACTGCCCTTCTCCATCTTCCCCATGTCCTTTGAAGAGTGTTTATGTATGACAAACTTAGCTGTTGCCCTCTCTATCTTTTCCATGTCCTTTGAAGGACATTCATATATGATAAACTCAGCTGCAACCTTCTCCCATATCTTAATTTTGTTTTTGGTTTCAAGCCAATTGATTTCTATGGCCCTTGCATATTCTTCTTGAACCTTTTCCTTTGCCAGCATATCCTTAATCAAAGTGCTGATGTGTACCTTTGAACCATCCTTTCAAACGGTCCCAAACGCAGCTGCCCATTTGCTCATACCCAAAAAAGATCATGGGGTTAGTTCATCCTTTTCTATGTTATTATGGCAAACTGAAAATTAATGTGAGATGTTTCCTTAAAATCATGAATGTAAAAGATGAAAACCATCTTGTAGCCACTGCCAACCATTTATTCTTGATACTAGGCGGGAGATGCATTTGGTGATAAAATATCCCTTGAAGGCTGCAAATGCAATGTAGAGCAAGCTAGAAACATGTGGAACAATAGTTCTAATATTGGAGACAACTCCTAATATGAATTGTGATCCATTTTGTAGTCTCCCGTCCTTGACTTCTCCTTCCAACAACAAGCAGCCTGCTGGTCTTTCACTTTGTCAAAGACATCGATTGACTTCAAAAACACCAATTGCCCACTTGAAGCCACTAGAAAGTGAATCAAGGTCTGGTTCCTTCTATCCATCCACCCATCAAACATCATTTTGCAACCTTTTTTGCGCCATATTCTTTTTTGCTCATCTACAATAATTTATACGTTTTTAACGACATCCTCCAACACTGGGCCTCTCAAGTCATGAGGAGTAGGGGCTTTGAATCCATTCCCAACAATGATCAAAGCAGTTACCAAATTCTCCTAGTACAAGGTTTTTTCCACATTGAATGGGATGTTGTAGTACCAAAAGTTTGCCACAACCACCCTTGCTTCATTTTGTAATTCCCTATTCCAAGTCGTACTTTTGAGTGAAGGATATGCCCTATGGGTGTTGGGCAACAAAAGAGCCAAAGACTCCTAACTAATCAAAATCAATTCTTGTTGCCCCCTATTCATCACGGCTGCAAGTGCTTCAGCAATCCTTTTTTATTTCTTATTTTTTTTCCTCCTCATATGCAGCTAGGACGACAACAATCTCTCTTTAAGCCTCAGCTGGTGCTTTGTTGTATGGCCACACATCATTACTCGGAATCCGTGCTATGTGGTATGTCAGGCGATTGCCGCTTGCATTCATCTTAAACTTGAGATAATTGCATATGATGGAGTTGTTTTCTGGGCTGTCATAACAATGCTTCCATGTTGGGTGATTAGACTTCCTAGGCCTATAGGAATCAGATGCCATTTTTGAAGTTGAAAACTTAAAACCCTATAAAACAAATGTAAAAGGAAAAATTAAAACCTTAGCTTCTAGCAGCTAGAATCCAAGAAGTAGGAAGAAAATGGGGATTTGAAAAAAAAAATTAAATCCTAGATGCACTTGTGACTTACCTCTCATATCTGCACTTCAAAGTTCAAATTGTTCAAATTTTGTGGGGCTTTCTTGTATGCTGTTGCTTTCCTTTGTCAACTACCATAGGGTCCAAATGGGAGTGGTAAAAGCAATGTTATTGATGCAACTTCTTGGTAATTGATGTCACCTTATCTTTAGGTTCTATTTCAGTCTAAAAAAGAGATTTTGCTGATGTATTATCACTTCCTTAACAACAACCTACCAATGATGTAATATGTTCAACAACAACCTACTATGAACCCACCAATGACATAATATGATGTATTTGGTTGAGATTTGGCTGATGTAATATGAACCCACCAATGATATCATTTGTTCACTGTTCAACGACACACTTGTAACTACACATTGATGGCAGGGTACCATGCAAAGACCCCAACCTCTAGGGAAAACAAGCAAGTGAGCAACTCTGTCTCCTCTGCTTTTACAATTCGAGTCCTATACCAACAATGCCAAGATGGCAACAAAAATTGAGCTCAAAGGAAATCATTAGAGTCTGCTGAAATTATCATTTCATTGCTTCACAAACATTGTTAAATCTATGTGTGACATTGTCATCTCATTATTTTATGTAACCTTCCTTTGTATCAAAACCTGCGGTTTATAAAAGCAATGATCAAACAACTATGAATCATGTATCAAAACCCGCGGGTTATAACAACTTATGAATCTTGTATCAAAACCTGTACCAATGAGTTAGTGTAGTTTATAACAACAGTAGTAGAGCCCAAAATTGCGATGTAAAAAATTGCAAATAACATCTCTTTCACCACTTTTCATTATGTTTGCCTGATTATCAAGTTAGGGCTGAGTAAAGCCCAGATAAGTGCGATTAGTTACTTGCTGATAATTGCAGTTATCAGGGCTTTACCTAGCCCGCGATAAGTAGGGTGAAAACCTGTTTGCTCAAAATTTTCTGAATACTTGGCAGTTACCTGCGTGTTTTGATACAAAGGCCATAGGTGTAGCCACATGGATAGTAGCAATTGCAATAATGGTTTGAACACCTATTTTAGGATCTATACCTCTAAAAGGTTGACTGGTTTCAGTCAAAAGTTTATCATGTCATTCTTCAAATGTGGGCTCTTTAAAAAACTTTTTATTTTCATTTATAGTTACATGTAACAATGCATCAATCATATGTGGATTCATTTTAAGATATTCTATAAGTTTATGTTTATCTATATCATCCAAACGATCATGAAAATCAGTATAATTATTTCCTCTATGAGCATTTAAATTAACAATATCTTCCATTGTAATTAGTTAGGGTTTTATGTATGTAGATAAGGAAAATTAGAAATCAGATTTGAAAGTCAATCCATAATAGGAAATAAATCTGAAACCCTATGAAAATATGAAATCGTATGGTAGAGAAGCCCTAGGGTTTGCTCGTCCTCAGGTCAATGATTGGGTTCACCAAAATGTTTTACTTATTTTGGATTAATGTGATCTGAATAAAATAAAACTTGAAATGTTTAGGTTGTGTAAAATATAGCAATAAAACTTTTATCAGAATTGAGAAATAGATCGATTGATATTGCACCTGAAAGATTGGAAATTGGCAAAGCACTAAGAAAGATACACTTAGTTTATTTCTACATTCTGTTGCTCATAACAGTTGTCACCGATCTTGAAAATATTCTATGTCTACTTTGCCACTGCTCAAATCAGTAAGTTGTAGCTTAAACTCTACCTAGACACTATCGATAATAGTGAGACCCTTTTGGTGACCGATATTGTCTTGTCTTTGTCAGCAATGGCTTCATAGACTGTGTATAACTGTGACTCCTCAGACCCTTGCACCTATGCTTGTGATGCTCCCTGTTTGTGTGCTCACCATTAGTCTTGTGCGTTGATCTCTATTCTCCTTCGTTTGAAACTCTAACTCATTTAGACCACATGATGACCCTTGAAAAGGTGGTTAATATGTTGGGTTGGACAACCCCAACCACTCCCCGTTGAGTGACTGAGCGTTGTTTATGTTCGAATACTTTGAAGAGGGCTCAAATCGCTCGTAGTTTTTCCACTTAAGTGTATGTGCACAACATCGTGATCAATCTAGAATGCAACAGAATGTTTGGTTTTCGACACTTGGCACCATGCAAACTTGACCTACTTGTTTATTCATACTTGGCTCTAAGGATGCTCTTTTGAGGGGTTTCAGATGTGTATACCTTTGTGATTATGTGTCATGAGTGCTTATTGATTTCTCAATGTGATTGCCAAGTAGTGACCATGTTATCCAATTGTGACTAATTGATACTAACCGTATAATTGATTTTGTATTTAGAGTTGACTCTTTTATATTTCTTGTTATGACCGACCCATGAAATGTGTCTAGGCCGACTTGATGGAGACTTCCCAATTTGAAAAAGAGTCGTTAAGTGTTCTTGGACATTGTCAACATAAAGTAGATACCTGCGGTAACCACAATTGTCTGACTATTGCCGTTATTGTCCTAGGAGTGAAAATTAGTGATTTGGATATGGTGAAGATTAAGACTGTGAAATGTTCTTGCACAGATTGGGCCGATCTTGAATAAGTATATCTGGCGGATAAGGTTGGCCAAGACAACAGGTGGGTAGACGAATAGAGGGAAATTGTGCACAAGAGTCACATGTGTATGCAATGTCCAAGTATATTAAAGTGTGCCAGAGTTGATGTTGTTGAAATGTCTAATACCAAATTTAGGTGCTTAAAAATAGTTATTATATCACCTAAATGGGCTAAGGTTAAGCATGTTTTGCCAAAGAGTTTGTTATGCATCCATGTAGGCTAATGAATAAGTGAAAAATAATAGGGAGTGGGTGATGATTGGGTTACTGTTGTGGGCAAGCATCATTGTTTTCTTTCAGTCTGTTGATAGAACCAGTGTTTGATTTCCAAATTCAGTTTGGGAATTTGTTCTTAATGGAAACTGCACTATGTTTGTGTTTCTTATGCAAGATACCATAATATACTTAGATGATCATTGATTGTTATCCAATCACATGCAACACTTCAAGGGGAATTGAATACTTCAAGACTGAATGCTAAGTTACCGATACGGATATGGGTATAAGAATCAGATACGTGGATACGGGGATTTTTTTTGGGTTTGGATACGAACGTGCAAAAATATATATAAAAATTTAAAAATGTAAAAACTATAGCCATATAAGCAAAACTAACCACATAATATGCATAGAGGAAACAAAATAAGTTAAACAAGTTAATAACCATATAACATATTCATAATTAAATGCCAAATATCATAATATTCAAAGGTCCATCTTAGATGGGTATTATAGTAGGTACATAGTACAAATATTACAATGTATGGACAAAAATGAAGACAAATCAACATATTAATGATTCACGAATCACTATATTCATTTTCCTCTTCGGCTGCCATGTCAGAAGCATTATCATGTGGTTCATTAGAACCACAAGTAGCAATAGTGCCACTTCCACTAGCTCCACTATGCAGGTCTTGTGAAGCATTGTTTAGCTCCATGACACTAAATGAAAGCTGGGCGATGGAGGCATCCAAGTCAGTAGTCTATGGATCTGCATCCCAATACTTTGTTGCCCCTTGTAATCAGGGTGTTTGTGTGAGAGAAGATGCAAGTTGGAATGCACATAGACGAAATCCTCCGTTTTTTTTGCTGCCAACTTGTTGCATATAACTGAGTGGATGAAGTTGTAGGTACCCCAATTCTGCTCAGTTGAGGATGAACTTGCAACCTATTGAGATAAGTCGCAAAGTCAATCAGAATTTTCATTTTAATAATTTATGAAGGTTAAGAAGTTACGTCGAAAATAAAAGTAGAGTGTTAAAAAAATTAAGAATTAAAATCATACCAGTGATAAATTTTTTATTACAAGTGGTTGAAGGTGGATGGATGTGTGCCCATGGAGGTACCACCAAAATCGATCTTCCTTTTGGTACTTGTCATGGATGGTGCCAAGGGAGTGACCTGTAGAGGATATGAAATGTGCAAACTCTTCTCTAACTTGGTCTTCAATTTCTGGTTCAAGGAAGAGTCTAGAGAATGTCCCCTTATATCTCTCGCTAACCTCAATATCCCTATATGGTATGACCCTCCTAGGCAAATAAAAGATCTCTGTATTGTAGTATTTGGGTGTTAAGGCAAAAGTAAAAAGCTGCAATGGGGTGGTCGTTTTGTTCCACCTTTCAATGAGATGCGATTGCACTTTCTTGAAGAACCTCTCTATAGGATCCTGATCTTTGGCATTTATAATGGCTCTAATTTTCTTAATCATTGAGTCAATTTCATCATAAACTTCACCCAAACATGGATGATTTATATCCACATATCTCAGCATGTTCACAATGAGCTCGGTAAAATGAGCAAATATTCCACACAATCCCACCACCTGCCATCAAGAATCCACCTTTTCACCTTTGTGGCTTTCTCACTGTTTGCTTGCTTCCATACATCCAAAGGTTGTTGATAACCATTCTATTCAATACCCAAGTCGTTTCAAGACGAGTATGTGTGAGGCAAATCGAGTCTCAACAACTTAACACGAAATTAAAACAAATAAAATCAAAAAAATATTGAAAAAAAGAAACACTAAAAATTACAAACTTATAAAATTAAATTAAAATAAGATGTGACATTCAACAACTGCCACTTCGAGAAGCTCCTGAATATTCCTTGGGACAAGTGGTAGTTTATTATGAACATTTGGATCTCGCTCACCTCCTCATAAGACTTGTTTGATCCAATCAATTTTTATCCCTAATTTTTGCAACATAAGATTGAGGGAATAAATGGAACAAGGTGTCCAAAATATGTGCCCATACCTTGACTCACACTCACAACTTTGCAATTTTTTGCATTGTCCATTATAACTTGAACAATGTTTTGAGGCCCCACCGGTTCAATGGACTCTATCAGGTTGTTCGCAATGAATTGTGCATCCTTCACTTGCCCCTCACAATCAACAACCGTAAAAAACATTGCTCCTTTAAGGCACATTGCTACCACATTAATCATTGGCCGTTTTGCCATATCTTTTCATCCATCGGAAATCATGGACACCCCTATTTTGATCCATGAATCTCTGATGGGCTTTAGTGCATCTTCAACTTGTTTTCTTTGTTTTGCCAACAATGAGGTGCACACCTTTTCATACCCTGGGCCAGTGAACCCTTGTCATGTTCTCCTCTTGATCGTGGAGCTATTAAAGACCTTTAGCCTTGATTTGTTTCTCAAGGGCTAAAGGAAAAATAAAGAAGGGAAACACTTTGGGTTTCTTAAAAATATTTGTAAAAGTACTTTATTGTTATAAAATTCATTTAAGTTGGGGTATTTTAAGGGTCATGGGTGTCCAAGCCACTTAAGTGGATTATAAGGAGTGTTCTTTTTATAATTTGAAAAAGGTCTTCCCTCAAATTGGGATGCAACCCTTTGGGGGAGAGTACAAAAGCAAGTGAGAGATCGTGTGGAAAGGTTATGCATATTATGATATTTGAATTTTTGTGTCTAAGCATGAAAATGCTTGACCAAGGAATTGAAGACGAAACCCTTCAAGGCCAAGGAAGGTTTAAGGATGAAAATCTTTATTCCTCATCTAGGGAAGCACTAGTTTAAGTGCTGTAATTGATCATCAAAGCCAAAATTTATAGTTTGGACCCTTCCTAGGGTGTAGTGATTTGCTTGCAAAGTGTGGCGACTAGGTCAAGGAGTGTGGCAACTTGGTTTAAGGTCATTTGGCAAGGGTTTTAGGCCATTTTCAAGCCAACGAGTAGGTTTGTGTGTTGAAGACCCCTTTCACTAAGGCTACGCTCCATTTGGAAGCTAGGAAACCCTCTTCTAGGGTTTGGTGTGTTGACATGAGCAATTCATTATTTAATTGTAGTTGGGTGACTTGATTGGGAGGTCCAATTGAGGGTTTGTTAGGCTATTTCAAACCTAAATATTTTGAATTTTCTTATAATTAATTTTGTATTTATTTTTATTTTAAAGGATATTTTCCAACATTTTCAGATTGGAGAAAAACATAAAAAGATCAATATTTAATTTGTTGTAATTTTATTGCATGTGGCACCAATAAAGCTGAATTGGTTGAATGATTTAATGCCTTGAATTTAGTGGAATATTTTTTAAATTGCTGCCAGGGTTTGGTAATATTTATTCCAATTTTGTGAGAGTTTTGAATAATTAGGGTTTGCAATAAAAATTAGAAAAATATTTGTTTTGACTGGGGTTTGGTAGAAATTTCAGATTTCAGTATTTTATTCTATTTTGGGATATTACAGTGGTATTCGAGCTAATATCGTGGCCAACTATGGGGTTTGAAGGTTATCATATCAAACAATGACATGAGAGATAGGGATAATACAAGGTTTGAGAAATTCTTTCAAGCTCATGAAAGGATGGGGCAGCCTTCCATTCAGACCAATTTGATGGAGATTTATGAGGAGTATATGACTTACCCACTCCCTTTTAGGAAAGAGATGAACCTCAATGATTTTGTGTCATGGAAAAGAGGTAGGGGTGGTTCTTGAGTTGTATAGGAGTTACATGATGCCTTGGGGAAGATTGCTCTTCCCACTTTCGATGATTCTACAAATATTTTAGCTAGGGCATGGATTGAAAAGTTAGGTACATACCTTACACTTCGTCCCATGGAGCTAGAGGAGGCCCTAAGATTCATCACATCACATTTAGAAGGCTCTGCCCATGATTGGTAGCAGCAGGGGTTGATAACCCAAGGGCATCACCTCATAGACGATTATGAGGAATTCAACAAGAGGCTCATATGAGGAATTCAATAGGAGGCTTGGGGAGTTGGCACACTTGCAGTGAAGGGGGCTGCAAATTGGAGACATCAATGAGGAAAAATCAAGCACTTAGGGGCAGCCAAGTGTTGACATTTTTGAGTTTCACAGATCAGAAAATTCGGGGCAACAAAAAGAAGTTTTTTAACAAGTTCATGAGCAACAAAGAAAGCAAAAAGGGGAAGACAAGAATGGAGGAAAATAAGAAAAAATAGAATTCTTTAAGGGAAAGAGCAAGCTTTACATGAGGGGTGTCAAGCATCCAAGGTTGAAGTTGTCCCAACCCTAGAAGTAATGAATCCTCATGCAAACTTTGCAAAGTTTGAGCCATCATATGTTGAAAATGGTGTTATAATTTATCCCTTAGTGGTGAAGGAAGAAGGAGAAATCTTGGAGCATGAGCTAAAAAAAGAAGAATCCATTTGGCATGATGATGGAGAGCATTTGATGGTCCAAGTCAAATTTTCAGATACTATTGTTCATTTTCAACTTGTTGGAATTTTTAGACCAACATCTAAAGGTAAGCTATTTAATTATCTTCATAACAAGGAATTGTTGTATAATCGCCATGCTATGTCCTTATCATATTTTGATCAACATGAGGATCATGCTAACATGAAGATAAGATGAAGGGCACTAAATGGAGGACGAAATTTCCCTAAGGAAATTTAAGGATTGAGAAATGCAAATACCTGATATATAGATGTGGGATCTAGGTGAGACTTACAAACTCAATGTTGCTGTCATAAATTTTTTGAGTTTTTTGGCAACCATACAAATGGGTTGGCAGGGCCTTTTGATCATGGGAAGGAGCAATTCCCAGTGGGTAACGGTTGGGAAGGGTTTCTTAACCTTGTAGTATTTTCGTTCCCTACAATACTCCAACTTCATATTTTTGTACGAAGATTTCAAACTTGCAGTTGTTCCATTTCCAGGTTACCAACATAGGCAAAATCATGTTTTGAATTGTCACGTCCAGCCTTGGATAACTGCAAGTTTGATCATTTTAAAGCCATTACATCATTGGGGAAGGCAGGAGAATGTTTCCAACCAAAGGGAATGAATACTTCAACCAAACTATTTCAGATTTGGGTGGAAACTCAGAATATTCATGGCTGTCATAATATGTTTCTAGTTTGCATACAAACTGAATGGTGTCCTTTTGTGAAAGGAATAGCTCGCAATATGATCAATAAAGACCAGCTCACAAAGGTGGAAACTCAACCCACTCTAAGCATGGTAAAGGCACTAAATCTTGCAATTTTTGTGTTGGGACAACGATTCATGGAAAGTTATGTTCATCCAAGTTTGAAGAGGTATGCTTTGAGGAAGACGATTTTGAATTTGGAGATAGGAGATGATGAAGAGGTCACAAATCCTCTCCATCGTGTGAGGAAGGATGGGAAAGAGATAATTTTGCATGGCTTAAGTGATAAGGCACCCCCGGAGGTGACTTCAAGTGTGATGGAAGGGACCTTCTATGAGAGACCATTGGTAGGGGCAACAAGGAAAGCAAGGAAGGGTACATTTTCTAAGTTAGGACATCCACCTCTACTTGTAGAACTTCATCACACACTTGGTTCGGTAAGGGGCTCAAAGGTTGGAAGGTGTTATTTTTCAAAAAGGGCCAATAGAGTGGCAAAACTTGAGTATGGGCAATCACTAAGGTATGTGAAAGACCATTTAATTTCTTGTTTTATGAACTTTGCAAATTCTGAAAATAAAGGTGTAATATCCCCAAGGAGATTGTTGCATTTACATAAGGAAATCACTGTCAAGGAGAAGCGCTGCCATTTACATAAGGAAATCACTGTCAAGGAGAAGTGCTGCCATTACAATTGACAAATCACCCTTGGAGGGAGCGCTGCCATTTAATACCCAAATCGTTCATGGTGGGGCGCCTAAACAACAATCATTAAATCATTAACACCGCAGTCATTAAATCATTAACACATCAGTCATTAGGCATTTATTATTTATTAATTAATTAATTAGTCATTAACATTCATTTAACGAACGGTCACAATCTTTGGAGAAGACATGTCGCTTGAATGGGAAGAGATAAAGGTATTTATATTCAACGGATTGATGAGAAGGAAATCATCAAATCATATTCATATATTAAACATTTAATCCTGTACAAGCTTAATACTTTACAATTACAATTGAGGACGAAACCCCTCAAATGTAAAATTGGATACAAGGATGAAAACCCTTGTCATTCCAACTCAAGGACGTAAACCCTTGAGACTTGTATGGTGATACTCGAGAATTGAAAATTCTGTAATAAAAATATTAAAAAAAAAAAAATTATTTTGAAGTCCAAATTCTATATTTATTTTAAAGAACAAAATTTCAAGGAAATCAAAATTTCGTATAATATTTTGGTTTGAAATATTACAGTGGTATTAGAGCTCTCCGTCTTGTTAGCATGTGGAACGAAATTCATATGCAAGATAACAATATTTTGTATTACGAAAGAAGAACTAAAGCCAAGAAGGCAAGTCAACCAACAAAAGAAACGAAAAACGATAGAGATGAGAGGATAGAGAAAATTTTCCAAAGCCAAGAACAATTGGCAAATACAGTGGCACAATTGACCCATACTATGAAAATGATGATGGATTCAAACACACAAAAGGTAGAAACTCTTTTGTGCATGTTGGAGCCCAAACTTAAAACCACTACCACATCATCATACTGGCACTGCCAACCAATGTTCATTCCAAAAGAAGAAATCACTGAAGAAATTCTGAAATCCTTTAATGATGATCTGGTAACTAGTTTCAAGGCTTATCAAGCACTGCCAGAAGGAATCCAAAGGGGAGTTTCCCTACAAACTTATATGGCCATGAGGAAAAATGGAGGTGTACCTCGGCCAAAATATAAACCCAACAATAAACAAAGGGATATGCAACATGCATTAGGCAAAGTTCTCACCTTTTGACGGTACAAATAAATGTATGGCTAGGGCATGGGTACAAAAACAATACACATACCTTTCGTTATGTCCAATGATGGAAGAGGAAGCCATAAAATTTGCGACTCTCCATTTGGAAGGTATAGCCTATGAATGGTGGTTCCACAGATGGGTCATCCAAGGACAATCTTGTTAATTCATATGACGAATTTGCCAAATGATTGATCGAAAGATTTGATCGAGCAGACCTCGAGGTCCATTTTAGAGAATTAGCATTATTAAAACAAAATAATAATGTGGATGAATACGTAGCATAATTTCAAAGACTATCAACAATGGTCTTAGACATGTTTGAAAAAAAGCTTGTAGTGTTATTCACAAAAGGATTAATGGAACCTCTTAAAGGATTGCTCAAAGCTTTTACTCCGTCAACACTCCAAGAAGCCATTAAGAAGGATTTAGATTTGAAAGCATCAACCTTAAGAGGCAGAAATATGCCACCCCCCCAATCTAGGGCACTTGGAAGTGGTCCACCAAGGACTCAATCCTATGAGCAAAAGAGACCAATACAAACAAGCAGTGAAGCACCAAAGTCAAATAAAGGAGTGGAAACACGGAATGAATTGAGAAAAAAATTATGTTTTACTTGTAAAGACCCATGGACTTTAGGCCATCACTGTTTGGGCAAAGGACAAGTTCATTACATTGAGGTTAGTCCAAATAGTGATACTGAAGACGAAGAGATGAACCTAAATAATGAAACCCAATCACAAATAATGGCAGAAGAAACCACAGAGGGACCATGTGCTACCCTCTCAGGCGCACCTCAATATCATCCATTCAGAGTAAGAGGAACACTGTGAGGACAACTAGTTACCGTCTTAGTCGATAGTGGGGCCACCCATAATTTTATTGATGAAAAATTAGCTAAGAAAATTGGTTTAAAATCTGAAGAATTTAAGGGATTTTTGATAACGGTTGCTGATGGATTTACTCTTTCATGCACAAGGAGAATATCACAATTAAATCTGACTTTGGGTAGACATGAAATTAACGATGACTTCTATGTCATCGATATTGGCAAAACAAACTTGGTTTTGGGAGTTCAATGGTTGCATTCATTGGGTGAGTTTACCCAAAATTATTAGACCATGGAAATTAAGTTCAAATCCGATGGGAGGGATATAGTTTTGAAAGGCATGACCAATGGTGGTCCTCAGATTGTAACAACAAAAACAATGGAGAGAATCTTTAATAAAGGATATGTAACATGGATGGTACAATATCTGATCAGCGCCGCACAAGAACACAAAATACATCATAATGGCATTCAATCCATTATCAAGAAGCATAAGGTGTTTGAGAACCTACCATCGGGACTACCTCCAGCAAGAGGTTTCCAACATATCATTGAATTGGAACCCGAAACAAAATCAGTAATAACTACACCTTACCGACATCCAAAAATTTATAAGTGTGAGATTGAAAAAACCATTAAAGAACTCTTAGAGATGGGGCACATTAGGCCAAGTACTAGTCCCTTTGCTTCTTCGGTAGTACTAGTAAATAAGAAGGATGGGACATTACGAATGTGCATCGATTATCGGAAGTTAAATAAAAAAACTATCAAAAATAAATATCTGATACCTAGGATTGATGAACTAATCGATGAACTTCATGGAGCTACTTTTTTCTCAAAAATTGATTTACGATCCGGGTATCATCAAATACAAATGAGGGAAGAAGATATTCAGAAAATGACATTCCGATGCCATTATGGGCATTTCGAATTTCTAGTGATGCCATTTGGACTTATGAATGCTCTAGCCACTTTGCAATCTTGAATGAATCACATATTTGATATGCATCTAAGGAAATTTATTTTGGTTTTCTTTGATGATATGCTAATATATATCAAGAGTTGGGAAGAACATTTGTAGCATTTAGACATGATACTTGCCATATTGGAACAACAGTGCCTCTTTGCCAAGACGTCAAAATGTGAATTTGGTATGACGGAAATCCTATACTTGGGATATATAATTGATAAGGATAGAGTCCATGTTGATCAAGAGAAGCTTCAAGCCATTATGAGTTGGCCTCCTCCCAATAACATGACACAATTAAGAGGATTCATAGGTCTTTGCACTTATTATAGGCGATATGTTAAAGGATTGTCACAACTAGCAACACCTCTAACCAATTTAACAAAGAAAGGATGTTTTAGTTGGACGGAGCTAGCTAAATCAACATTTGAACACCTTAAACAAGTAATAAGTTCATGCCCGGTTTTGGGGATGCCGGACTTCTCATTACCCTTTGTATTGGAAGGTGATGCGTCAGGAGAAGGTGTTGGTGCCGTTTTAATGCAGAATAAGCATCCCATTGCTTTTGAAAGTTGAAAACACAAAGAGCACGAGTGAAGGTACTCAATTTGTGATAAATAAATGTTAGCTATTATGCATGCCCTTGCCAAATTCTGACAATATTTGGTATGTGGAAGATTTGTGGTCAAAATTGATCACAATAGATTGAAATATTTCCTTGAGCATTTAGACTTAAATGAAAGACAACAAAAATGGGTTAGTAAGATCCAAACTTTCAATTTTGACATTGAATATGTTAAAGGACAAAATAATGTAGTGGTTGATGCTTTATCAAGAAGACCACATTTATGCTCCATGGTAGAAATCACAGCTGATTGGAAGGCATTCATAATGGCAAAATACATTAAGGACGAGTGGGCCAATGCAATCTTATAAGGGAGAAATGACGATGAACGTTATAAAGTAGTAGAGGACCTCATCCTCTACAAAGATAGAATTTTCTTAGTGGCTGGTTCCAAATTTAAACATAAGATCTTAAAGGCTATACATAATGATCCATTAGCAGGGCATCTTGGTTTTGTTAAGACATACAAACAATCACAGGATCAATTTTTTTGGAAATGACTTAAAAGGGAAGTCCTTAAATACATTTAGGAATGCCCCACTTGCCAACAAAATAAAATAGAATATAACTTTCCTGTCGTATTGTTGCAAATTTTGCCTATCCCTACTCAAAAATGAGAGAGCATATCTATGTATTTCATTTTGGGACTACCCACGGTTCAAGGAGAAAGCAATCTTTATGTAGTCGTGGACTGATTAACAAAATACGCTCATTTCTTACCACTTCCCAAGAAGTATGATGGTCCTATGATTGCTGAAATATTTTTTAGAGAGGTTTTTAGGCTTCATGGACTACCGATGAATATAGTCAGTGACAGGGACACTCAATTCATGAGCGCTTTTTGGTAAGAACTTTTCAAATTACCGGGTATTGAGTTAACTCCAAGTACGAGTTATCATCCTCAAATCAATGGCTAGACGAAAGCCGTGAATAAATGGATTGAAGGGTACTTACAGAATTATGTCAACATGCAACATAATGCATGGGCTAAATGGTTATACTTGGGAGAATTCTGCTATAATACTTCTCATCACTTGTCTATTGGAATGTCACCTTTTAAAGCATTATATGGATATGATGTTAAAACTTTTGTCGATTTGGTCATTCCAGATAATAGGGTTTTCGAAGCTAAGGATCTAATACAACATCAAGACATCCTAATTACTCTCAAGGGCAATCTTTAGCACGCCCAAAATCAGCAAAAGTTGTATGCGGATCAACATAGAATAGAGAGAACTTTTGAAGTTGGAGATATGATATATATAAGGTTACAAGCTTATATACAATCTTCACTTAAACAAAGTGGTGCCAAAATACTCAAGCCTCGATTTTACGGGCCACACAAGATTTAAGAGTGGGAGAGGCAGCGTATGAATTGGATTTACTAGGGCATAGCCGCATACATAATGTCTTCCATGTGTCTTGCTTGAAACGAGCGCTTGGACAACATATTATTCCTTCCATGGAATTACCCCCAACTAATGAAGAAGGTAAATTGATTCTCATACCATAGACTATTCTTGATACTCATGAAAAGAAGTTAAGGAGTAAAAGTATCAACGAATATCTAGTTCGTTGGAAGAACTTGCCAATCGAAGACGTCACATGGGAAGGAGCGACCATTTTAGAGCATCCCAACTTACAATTACTTGAGGACAAGCAATTTGAGGAAGGGAGGTCTGTAATATCCCCAAGAAGGAGATCGCTGCATTTATATAAAGAAATCGCTGTCAAAGAGAAGCGCTGCCATTTACATAAGGAAATTGCTGAAATATCCCCAATGGGATCTGCACTAAAATTCTGAAAATAAATTTCTGAATTCTGCCCTAAATTTTTGCTATTTAATTTTCTGCTCAAAACCTTAATTTCTGATTTCAAACTTGCAATTAGAGTGAACATATATATGCCCAAACATGATAAATAAACATGGCAAAATGATGCTACAAGTTGACATTCATAACAAGCATGAAATCCACCATGAAAAGTACAACATAGGGCATTTAAATGCAACAACCAATTCTGATTTTTTGTAGAAACCCTGCTGCTACAAATCTGAAAGTTCTGATCTGATTTTTACAATGAATCTTAGGGCATAAACATGACAAACAACGCCTAGATTCCTGCACTACAAATCGGACCTATAAAATATGTTTGTACATATCAAATACTTGCAAAATAGAAGGCAAATGATCAACCCTAGCTGGGCGAATCCTGCATGAAGTGCGCCTAGGCATTGCTGCTCCAAATCACCCTCCAAACAAGTGAAATTACCCTCAAAGATGGGCGCTCCAAGTCTGCCCAAGTGTGGCGCTCAAAGTAGTGTAAAACCCTAATGCAACATGCTCCAAAATGCCACCAACGTGCTGCTCCAAAACTGATCTTCAAATTTGAATATGCAATGAAGTTTTTCTCCTCCAAATGTCGCCAATGAAGCACAATTAGGACTTTGTGATGAATCCTCCACAATGATGAGCGAGGGTTTTGTCCAACTCACCACATTCGCAAGGGTTTTCGTCCTTGGAATGAAGGCTTAGCAAAATTGCAGCTAATGAGTATAAAATTCAAGAGAAAATATGATGTGAATGGATGCCAAAAGACTTGCTCAACGTTCTTTTTATAAGTTTAGCCGGAGCTTCTAGATGATTCCAACTCCAACACAACATTTCCTCTAGAGGTCTCCAAAATTAAATAAAGTGACTTTATAATATTTATTTATTTCCATTTAAGTCACTTTTAATTAAATTAATTAAAAATTCATTTTTATTCTTCTTCCAACGTAGGCTCCAAATTCACTTATCTTATTTCCTTTTCAAGTCTAGGCGTCCCCTTGAGAAATAATAAAATAATTAATAAAATAATAATATTTTATTAATATTAATTTTCTTTGTTTTTTCTCAATTTTCACCTTATGACTCCATCTCAAGTGGGTCGCTCCTTTTGGGGATGGCTCCATAAATTATTATTTAATTATTATAATATTATAATAATATTTCCCCAAGTCAAATATTCATTTGACATATAAAAAGTCATTTTATAATAACTTTCCAAAAATAGAAAGTTTTTCTCAATTTGATATTTTTCTTTGCAATTTCATCTCTGTACCAACTGGAATAGCTTACGAAGATGACAAATAAGCTAGTTCACCATATCTCAGTGTTTGTGCCGAAAACGGGGACATTACAGTCCTCGCTTTCGAGGATGGCTTGCCCTCAAGCAATCATATGCCAATCTGCTGCTCCACTCTGATATATATGCCATATAACCGTAACCCTTGAAGCAACTCACCACGATCATTGAGTACCAATGCATCATCCATGTCAATACCTGTATCCCAAACCAATCTATCAAACCTGTGGTATGAGATGAAGTGGAAATCTCTCACCAAATCCTTTTGAATCATCCATCCAAGAAGGTAGACCAACAAAAGGATGTGAAAAGCAACTCTCACATGTCCAAAATTCAACATACCAGGGCACCCCATACTGCTGTTGTAACTTTGACCAGCAATAAAAATGATGTCATATGTGTCAACGTACTCGTGCAAAAGAAGGAAATCCATCTCACACGCAATGTCCGCCAAGTAGACATGTCTCCACACACTCCCAAACAACTCAATTGCTGATGTAAACTATGCCAAATCTGAATGTGCAATGGAAACCCAAGTAGGATAGCTATCAACCAATGAAGAATCTAAGAGGATTAAATCACCAACCAACAAGTAGATAGCTGCCATATCATATGAAATGGGTAGCAAATCTAAAGATGGATTGTGGATGCCTTCATTACCGACCAAGGACAACTCTTGAGTGGCTGGTCCACTATGAGTGTCATCACAAAAATCATCATCATCCTCAAAAAAAGATCAACGTCAACAAAAATTTCAGAATTAGAAAAGCTTTGCTTATCATTTTCTAAGGAGTGATGAATGTCATGAATGTGTTGAAGATGGAGCTTGGCTTGTTGAGCCATCAACTTGGCTTGCTTTGCCCTTTCTAGCCAATCTTCATTCAGTTTTTGGGACTGCTCTATATCAGCTGCTCCAAAGTGTCTAAAACCTCTCCTGAAATGAGATGCAACATCAAAATTTCCATGTCCTCTACTTGCATCTTGTGTACCAACCAAAGTAGCACTTATGTCACTCCTTTCCCCATGATTAAAGGCTGCCATATCATGAGAAAGAGAAGATATACCACTGCTGTCCATGCACAGAAAATAGGGACTGATTTCAACCTTTTTGTCCTTGCCTTTGAAATATTCTTTGGAATGATGAACAAATGCATGACCTTTGTTGCTTGAATCCATATTATATTCCTCATGTTTATCACCCACAACTTGAGTGTTATCATAGGAAGATTCCATAATACCATCAACCTCATGTAACAAGGTTGTTACCTCATGTTGATGAAAAGAAGCATGACTGCTGTCATCAAAATCAGAATAGTTGTGATATATTTGAGTCATGTCTTCCACCTTTACAAGTGCATCTTCATTGAAAATTTCATGCTTATCACTTGCACTTTGAGTGCCCACACTTGTAGACTCTTCTTCATTTGTTTCTCCATGTGTAAGGGCTGCAATCTCATGAGAATGAGAAAGTAAATTATCACTGTCCCAAATCAGACTTTGGGGATTCTCTTCTATGCTTTCTTTGGAGTCATCAAACACCACCAATTCTTGATTTATCTCATGTTCTTCCCAAGTGATTAGAGGTGGAAGTGGCTCAAAGAAGTCTTCATCAATAGACGTCACAAAGCTGCAAGGTATGTCCTTGTGAGGCTCTTCAATCCTTTCTTCAACTTGTTCAACTCCTACACTGTTTGCCTTGTCATCTTGCACCATAGGAGTAGTTGCTATAAAGGACTGATTTTCTGAATTATGTAAGGAATGATTAGACATACTCAAAAGAAGACAAAGATCAACAATCTCCCTATCTTTATCTTTCACCAACTTGACAGCCATGTCTCTATTTCTAAGCAATTGCAAGTAGTCATTTTTTATCGGCTCCAATGCTTCTTTGAAAGAGTGTGTTGTCCCCAAAAATAGACTTCTCATTTTTGGGACAACATGTGAACTATTTTGGTTCAACAGACCAAAATAATCCCTACGCTTCTCAAAAATTTGTTCTGAGCATTCAAATTCTTCATTTTTCAAGCTTCTATGAAATCTACGGACTCTGCAAGCTTGAATCTATGGACTCTGCAGGCCAAGTTCTACGGGCTTCACAAGTTGATTTCTACAGACTATGCAGGAAAGAAGCAAGCTCTCAACACTTAGGCGATTTCAAAGTTGGTTCAACGACAAGGTTCAACCAAAAGAGTTCATCGGCAAGCTTCTAAGCAAGGATTGAACCATTGAATCGTTGAACCTTGAACCATTTTGGTTCAACGGGTTCAAAGGTTCAACATTAGTAGCAAGAGTTAAGCGCATTTGTCAAGGTTCAAAGTTCAACTGCTTCAAGGTTCAACGGCTTCAAAACACTTATCAAAGAGAAGAAGGCTTGAACCATTGAACCGTTGAACCATTGAACCACTTTGGTTCAAAGGTTCAACGGGTTGAATGGTTCAACAGGTTCAACGACCAAATGGTTCAACGTGTTTGGTTCAAAAAAGATCAAAAGGACTTAGC
This sequence comes from Torreya grandis, assembly GCA_037957365.1. Lineage (NCBI taxonomy): Eukaryota > Viridiplantae > Streptophyta > Pinopsida > Cupressales > Taxaceae > Torreya > Torreya grandis. Next base: position 347,478 of record JARHVA010006277.1, read on the forward strand.
CAAATAAAAAGAATGAACCGTTGAACTTTGAACCAAAAGGTTCAACGAGTTCATAGGTTCAAAGGTTCAATCAGTGCGATGAAGATCAAAGAGCTTAAAAAGAACAAGTGACGGACAAAGGATGAACCAATGAACCGATTGAACCTTGAACCGAAAGAGTTCAAAGTTCAATGGTTCATGGGTTCAAGCCGTTCAAAGGCGGGCTCAGTTAAGGAAAGAAGCGGCAAACAGACGGTTCAACCAAGGAGCGGGAAAGCGATTGAACCAAGAAGCGATGGAACAAAAGAGACAGAATGAACCGATGAACCAATGAACCAATGTACTTTCAACGGGTTCAAAGGTTTAAGGTTCAACATGGTTAAAACGGCTAGCGACCATTGACAGCCCCGCGGACGTCAAATTTAAAGTAAGGGAATATCCGTTGAAATTCAAATAAAGCGCAAAACTTAATTGAATAACCAAGTGACTGACCGAAAAGATAGAATTCCTTCGGATTTGTTCAAAGGCCGACAGGGAACATTTCCTTTGGACTTTTTGTCTGAAGGAAATGACTAGGTAAAAGAGGTTGAAAGAATTCTTTCAGAAGTATTTTCCGCGGGAAAATGACTAAGGCAAAAAATCCTTCGGACATTTTGTTCGAAGGAATTCACCCGGGAAGAGAGCCCGAAGAAAGCGAAGGAAAAGCTCAACTGAAGAGAAAAGCCCGTGGAAAAACGCCCGATGGAAAAAGACGAAGTGCAGAGTGGAAGCTGCCATGTGTCATCTTCCGCAGGACCCCCAAAGGTTTCTAAAGCTTCTATAAGTTAAGCGGAATACGTCACGTGTCCTGTTATGACTCAGCAGAACGTGACAAGTGTTTGCATCCGTGTTCCCCTTTTGAAGTTGCTCGGGCAGGACGTGTCGTGGATCCCATTTTCCGTAAGTTTCTAATGAGTTTCATAACAACGGAACTTGCCACTTGTCAAAGACGCAGAAAGGACCCCCAAAGACTTAGACAAGAAGGGCTATAAAAGACAAAGAAGCAACATGGACGATTCCAAAGGCAAGTTCAATTAAAGCGATGGTTCAACCAGAGAGCAAAGAAGCATTTAGGCAGTGAAGAGAGGAGCGAGACCAAAGGACCAGTAATATCTTCAAAAGAGTTATTTCTAGTAGGTGAAACAATGGATCAAGTAGATTTCTGAGCGCACCAAATCAAGGACGCAAGCCTATTTTTCTAACATGAAGTAATGGCGAATTGGACAGTTGCGTAGACATCAGAGAAAGGACTAGACAATCCATACCAAGGAAGAGACATTAGATAAATGGACACGCCATAGTTGAGGCAATGCGTTGTTTCCAGCATGGTCCCTCCAGACAGAACTGAAGGCGCATTGAAGACGTTGACTGCAGCATGGGCCCTTTTCATGAAAACAAGTGCCCAAGTCTTTCTTGGAGCGCTATATATTGTAATCTCTCATTTGTTACAAGGGAGATCTTTCGGTATATAGAAGCAAAACTCTGTCCAAATTGAAAGGCGAATACTGAGACTTTGAGCTCATATTGTAGTTCATTTTATTTTATTTGAATGAGAAAGCAAGTGACTTGCAGACTTTGTGCTGTTATAGCTTGTGCTATTTTAGGAAATTGTTCTTATGTCTGTTTCCTATGAGCATTCTTGTTTATTTGATCTAACAAGCAGAACTAGCGGAAGTAATCAGGAAGGTGTCCTGACGCCAACTACTTTCAGACTTTGCGTTGTCATAGTTGTCTTCAGTGTGTGTTTATTTTCTGTTTCTGTGTAAAGGACCTTGGGACGACTTTGTGCCCCCATTGTTCTTCGTATCTCACTCTTGGGCAGTCGAGGTGGAGACTTTGCGCTACATCTCAGGGTGTTGGTTACTCTGCACTTTTGGTTACTTATCCTACCAGAAAGATTCCTATTGTTTACAAGAACAAGCACTTCTGAAAGAAGAGAAGTGCCTTCTGTCGCTTCACTAGGATTTCTACTATCCAAGAAGGGATCTGGCTCTTAGCTGAATGTTACTTTTGAAAGAAGAGAAGTACCGTCACCAATCACCCAGGATTTCTCCTCTGTTTGTTAACATCATCGCTGAAAAAAGAGAGATGGATGGCTTATCCTACCCCAGTGTCTTACTTTTTGCTTATATATATAGTATATAGCCTCCGTATATTTAATAGGGAACCTCCCCTTGATGAGAGGAGAGATTTGTCCCCTGTTGATGTATTAAAACTGCACACTTGGACGACCAATCTCCCTATGCTGTGGTGAAGAGACCTATTTTGCTCACCAGTTAGCTGGTCAACAAAATATTCACCCAACAGAGTGCAAATGTGAATGAGTGATACCATGTTCCATTCTTTTTTGTCTTTCCTCTTTTTGGGCTGTCCAAATGAGGTCTTCAATGTGCTTATTAGTAATATCCATCCTTGTTAATGCTTGAGTTATTTTATCTTCCTTCACCACCAAATGATCTTGCAAGTCTTCTCAAACCAACGGCTTTTGTTCTAAATATCCTTGGCTGCCATAGTCTGATTTTTCATCATGTGTAGGTGATGTGACATTATTGGAATCAACTATCACACTAGAAGATGCATTGAGATCACCCAAATAATCCATACTATTGCTATCCATATCACTAACATGCTCTATGCTAGCCTCTAATATAGAAGCCTCTTGTGAAACCTCTTGCAAGGATGATGTAGACAAATCATTACCCAAGGCTGTCCCCATGTCCTCTTGAGTCAAATCAACATGCCTAACAAACTCTTCATGTAGATTTTTGCAAACCTCACTTGTATTTTTTCTATCATCTTCTTGTGCAAGTAGATCAAGAGCTATCATATGGTATTATTTCTTTGCCAAATCAGTCTTGTAGTGTTGCCTTGGATGCAAGTCCATGAGATCAATGAAAGGTAATTTTTTTCTTAACATATTGAGGGAGAGTATCATATTCCTCAAACATGCTAAGTATTTTTTCCCTTTTATTTTGCTGTGTTGAACCTTTACTTGTAGATGTGGATGAGTCACTAGAGTGCCTAGATTGTCTTGAAAGAGAATCTTCATAATGAACTAACCTTCGGTGTGTTTGAGCAAGGTCCTTCATGATCTTTTCCATGCTAGGCATCTTTTCCATAATTAACTAACTTGTCTACAACTTAAAATCGACCAAAACTAAAATACAATCAACTGATTTTACCCAACAGGCTGGCAAGATCTAAGCTCTAATACCATTGAAATATCCCCAATGGAATTTGCCCTAAAATTTTGAAAATAAATTTTTGAATTCTGCCCTAAATTTCTGCTCTTTAGTTTTCTACTCAAAACCCTAATTTTTGATTTTATTTTCTGATTTCAAACATATAATCACAACGAACATATATATGCCCAAACATGACAAATAAACATGGCAAAATGATGGAACAAGTTGACATTCATAACAAGCATGAAATCCACCATGAAAAGTACAACATAGGGCATTCAAATGCAACAACCAATTCTGATTTTGTGTAGAAACCCTGCTGCTACAATCTGAAAGTTTTGATCTGATTTTTACAATGAATCTTAGGGCATAAACATGACAAACAATGCCCATATTCCTGCACTACAAATCGGACCTATAAAATATGTTTGTACATACCAAATACTTGCAAAATAGAAGGCAAATGATCAACCCTAGCTGGGTGAATCCTCCATGAAGTGCACCTAGGGATTGCTACTCCAAATCGCCCTCCAAACAAGTGAAATTGCCCTCAAAGATGGGGGTTCCAAGTCTGCCCAAGTGTGGCACTCAAAGTAGGGTAAAACCCTAATGCAACATGCTCCAAAATGCCACCAACGTGCTGCTCCAAAACTGATCTTCAAATCTGAATATGCAATGAAGTTCTTCTCCTCCAAATGTTGCCAATGAAGCACAATTAGGACTCCGTGATGAATCCTCCATAATTATGAGCGAAGGTTTCATCCAACTCGCCACATTCGCAAGGGTTTTCGTCCTTGGAATGAAGGCTTAGCAAAATTGCAGCCAATGAGTATAAAACTCGAGAAAATATGATGTGAATGGATGCCAAAAGACTTGCTCAACCTTCTTTTTACTGGAACTTCTAGATGATTCCAACTCCAACACAATATTTCCTCTAGAGGTCTCCAAAATTAAATAAAGTGACTTTATAATATTTATTTGTTTCCACATAAGTCACTTTTAATTAAATTAATTAAAAATTCATTTTTGTTCTTTTTCCAACCTAGGCTCCAAATTCACTTTATTTTATTTCCTTTTCAAGTCTAGGCGTCCCCTTCAGAAATAATAAAATAATTAATAAAATAATAATATTTTATGAATATTAATTTTCTTTGTTTTTCTCAATTTTCACCTTATGACTCCCTCTCAAGTGGGTTGCTCCTTTTGGGAATGGCTCCATAAATTATTATTTAATTATTATAATATTATAAAAATATTATAATAATATTTCCCCAAGTCAAATATTCATTTGACATATAAAAAGTCATTTTATAATAACTTTCCAAAAATAGAAAGTTTTTCCCAACTTCATATTTTCTTTTGCAATTTCATCTCCTTACCAATTGGAATAGCTTACGAAGATGACAAATAAGCTAGTCCACCATATCTCAGTGATTGTGTCGAAAATGGGGACATTATAGTTGTCAAGGAGAAGCATTGCCATTTCAATTGGCAAATCGCCCATGGAGGGAGCGTTGCCATTTAATACCCAAATCACTCATGGTGGGGTGCCTAAACAACAATCATTAAATCATTAACACAATAGTCATTAGGCATTTATTATCAATTAATTAATTAATTAGTCATTGACATTCATTTAACGAACGGTCACAATCCTTGAAGAAGACATGTCGCTTGAATTGGAAGAGATAAAGGTATTTATATTCAGTGGATTGATGAGAAGGAAATCATCCAATCATATTCATGTATTAAGCATTTAATCTTGTACAAGCCCAATGCTTTACAATTACAATTGAGGACGAAACCCCTCAAATGTAAAACTGGATACAAGGATGAAAACTCCTGTCATCCCAACTCAAGGACGTAAACCTTTGAGACTTGTATTGTGATACTTGAGATCTGAAAATGATCTAATAAAATTCATTTAAATAAATAAATAATTTTGAAGTCCAAATTCTATAATTATTTTCAAGAACGGAATTTCAAGGAAATCAGATTTTTATATGATATTTTGATTCGAAATATTACAAAAGGTTCAAAACAAGTTTATGAAAAGGTTGAACTTCAGCTTGTGGAAGGTAGGAGGTTTGAAACTTTCATAAGAAATAGGCTAATAATATACTCAGGAAATTCTGATTTTTCAATACAAAATCAAAATATTTTATGCTCACAAAATTCTGGAAAAGTTGGTTCACTTCAGCCCCTAGCAAATTCGGTGAATGAGAAGGAAAATGGGCCCTTGGCATACAAAATTATGTGGAGATTGGAAACTCGGGATCAGCCCTTCCAAGGCAAGGAACTTTGGCTCGGCGCAAATATGGTGAGTGCTCTACATTGTGTAAATTCTGTTTTAGGACAATAAGGGTTAAGCTTGGATAAGCACATCAGTTTGAAGAAGCATGCTAGGAAGGAGGGTATTCAAAGCTTGGATATGCAAACCCGTTTGAAGAAGCATGTTAGGAAGAAGAGTATTCAAATTTCAGAATGGAGGAGTGGTTTGGAAACCACAACTTCCCCTCTCAAGGGGATGGAAGGAAGAAAAAGAAGGCAAGAGACATGAGTGGTGGAATCATGGCAAGGATGGTCACTTTATTTAGAAGGTATGGTTTTCAAGTTATTTGAAATTGATAGTTGCATAGAGGAGAGTAAACCGTATCTTTGGCTCATGGAGGGGACTTTAGAGTCCATTGAAGGTCATGAGGGGTATGTGGAGACCCTACAAAAGAATACCCTTTCAAAGGTGCATATGTGGAGGAGAAGGGGCATGAGGGACAGCCATGGTACTCTCTTCTACCATGCTGTCCATGTCAGTTCCAGCTCACTTGTTATGAGCTTGAGGGCCCTTGGTTGCATGGGGAAGGCTGATTGCAAGGTGACACCCCAAAGAGGTGAGTTTTGGTTCACCGAGTTCATTTCGAGGGGTCACAAGCCAATCAATCACAAGGGAAGTGACTGATTTCGCCATCCCTTTTGCATATGTGAGTGCTTATTTATTGTCGAAAGGCAAGTTGAGGGATTCAAACAATATAAATGAGTTTCCAAATCTTCTAGATGGTAAAATTTTGAGTCTAAAGGCAGATTTGGAGTGTGTGAACAGCATGGGTGTCATGTCCCCTTTTCAAATAATGTAAAAATAACAAAGTTAATATTTTAAGTTGTCTAATTTATTAATTATTAAGTGACAACTTAATATTGTTTTATTATAATTAGAAATAATAGGAAAGGGGTGGGAAAAGTAAAATAAAAGAAAAGGGTAAAAGTAAAAAGTAGACCCTTGGTGTTGCGCTTAATGGGTTTCACTATTGCATACTTTTGCTAGTGGAATTCACAAATACCCACGTGTGTGTACATCCTTAGTGGAGTTCACTATTGCAAGCTTTTGTTAGTAGAGTTCATTATTATACACGTGTGTGCACATCCATGTTGGAGCTCACTATTGCAAGCTTTTGTTAATTGAGTTCACTATTACACACGTGTGTGCACATCCTTAGTGGAGCTCACTATTGCAAGCTTTTTGCTAAGTGGAGTTCACTATTACAAGCTTTTAGCTAAGTGGAGTTCACTATTGCACGACTTTTTGGTCCCTCATGTTGGAAATGTGCTTTCTTTATTAGACCGCCTTTTCCATTGAACATGTGGACCCCTTGTGTAATGGAGTACTTCCATGTGGTATGCCCACCCTCCTTCGTCTCTTCCTCCTCTCAAAGGCTATATAAACACCTTGTACACAACCAAAATCATCTAAGTTTATGCAAAATATATTTTCTCAATTTGTTGAGCTTCATAGCTCAAGTTTTCAGCATAAGGACGAAAACCCTTATAGTTGATATGAGTTGTGAGGACGAAAACCGTCACCATTCAGATTGAGGCTTGAGGACGAAAACCCTCTAAACTTGTGAGGTAATTTCATACAGAGATTACAAGTGTCCTTCATCGAAATCTTTCAACAGGGCATTTGAGTTTTATATTTGTAAGATTTCATATTTGACGAGTTTTGTGATCAACTTCAGAATTGTATGAAAGGTTTTTGTTGTATTTTGGTTATATGTGTATTCTGATTATTGTAATAAAGAAATCAGTTGGGTTTTACTGTTGTAATTAGTGTTATACATCTCCTTTTTATGAATGTTTCCAGTAGGGATTAGAACAACAATATTGTATGTTGTTGTGTAGTATGTTTCTTAGTTGTCCCTAAGTGCAAAAACCAGAAACTACAGTGTTGTGGGTTTATTTTGAAAAGGATATTATTGTAAAAATTAGAATTCAGAAATTTCTCCAAAAGAGACATTACAGTGGTATTAGAGTTGGTGGTCTTGCCAACCTGTTGATGTTTAATCTTCTGTTGAGGATTTTAATATTGCATGTTTGGAATCAGCACTTGCATGTCAAGTGCCAACCATTGCATGTGTAGTTTCAACTATTGCATGTAGTGCCCTGTGACTGCATACCTGATTCAAAATCATGGCAACATTCAGTGAAGAAGAATTAAAAAAGAAGATTTACAGAGCAGGCAAAAAATTGAACATTGCCTTAGTCAAAAGATGATTTACTTTGCATATTGGAAGAAGTTGGGAATTGCTTATTCATGATAGATTAGTTAGATTCTGTAAGGATGGAATTCACTGTGACTCCATCAGTGAAATCTTTAGTTAAGCTAGAGTTTATGAGACATCCAGATGAGGAGGTAAGACTTGCTATTACTTTTTGTGTTAATAAAATTATGAAATTAATAGCTCCAAAGGATCCTTATAACAGTAGTAATATGGAGTTTTTTCAGTTGATTGTAGAAAGTTTAAAAGGTTTGAATGATTTTATCAATCCAACTTTGGCTAAAAAGATCTTAATTCTAGAAACTGTTGCAAAAATCAGATCTTATGTCATTATGTTGGATTTGGATTGTAAAGATCTTATTCTTGAAATGTTTCAACATTTCTTGGTTGCTGTTTGTGAGAATCAAATGAAAAATGTTATATCCTCTATTCAGACCATCACGACTTCGATTATTAATGAGAGTGATGAGAATTCTCAACCACTCTTATCTTCTCTATTGGTCGTTTTGAGGCAAGAATAGGTTACTTCTACAGTCGCACATGAATTGGTTAACAGGGTTGCCAAACATTGGAAGCAAAAATTGATGACATACTTATTAGTTGACAGAATAGAGGAACAAGAATCACATGATGCATCTGCAAGAGTACACAAAGATGAGAAGTTAGCATTGAAAATTCCTAAAATTGTTAGAAGCCCTAAATTTCAGGAGGCATGTATGGTAGAGCTCCAGAATGACTTCATAGAAGTACATGCAGCTACAAATGATGGGATTGAGCTTGATGGAAATTTCAGTACAACCTTGGTTACAAATACAGATCAATCCAATGAAGTTTACGAGACCTATGGCTACCTTGCTGACACTAATGGAAGATATGCAAATGATAATAATTTTGAAGTCACCAATGATGAAATAGAGTTGGCTGAAAATTTCAGATTAATAGGGATTGTTGAGCACCCAAATAAATCTAGTGAAGCCTTTTCAAAAAAAGAGCAAGATGAATTTGAGGATGATGAAGTTTTCAGATCAACATATAGTAATTTGTACATACATCACTTCAGTGATGATAGTTCAATTGTTGAGAGGGAATTTCCAATGCCAAATGTGTACTAGATTGACTTCCAAACATAACCCATGGAGAAGAATGTTCCTGATAGTTCAATTTTGTTTGATTCAGATCAATTTGAAGTGATTTGATGAAGAAATCAGCCATTCATGGAGAACACAATGAGCCTACTTTTCCAGATCAAAGCCATCAATTCATAAGACCATGGGATCCAAGTGTTTTGACACCGAAATACAATGAAGAGCAAGCAAATGATGATTCTTTTTTTGAGCATAGTGCTGTCCTAACTTCAAATCATAAAATATGCAAAGAGAATGTTAGAGAAGTAGATGATTTTAAAATTCATGCTCTTGAAGACAAATCAGAAAATTTGATGTGTGAAGCTGATTTTGATGGAAGGGCTAAAGACTTATAAGTTTTGAAGAATCAATTATTGGTCTCAAAAGAAAAGATTGTGCAAGTTTTAACAAGATTTGATAGCACACACAACTTCTTTGAAGAACTCTATTGGAAGGCTCAGATTGAAGAGAGGCAGAAAGGAATTAAGGATGGAACCACCCTTACTTATTTGCAAACCATCAAAGAAGCTTTATAGATAATGAAATCAGATTATTTGCATTTGCTGACTGACAGGGTTCATGCAATCAAGTTTTCAGAGGAGACCTTGGATGCATACAAAGAGAAGGAGAAGGAGATTGATGAGCTCAGCATTGAACTTAGCTTAGTTCACTACTCACTCTACCAAGCTGAAAATCAGATGGATGTTGCAGCCATAACTAAAAAGCTGAAATCTGAAGCAAGATTAGAGGAAGTCAAGCAAATAATTGAGGGAGTTGTTGAGCTTCTAGAAAATGAAGAATGTGGTGGTGATACAAACTCTCCTTGGAGGCATGAAAAAGGAATTATGAGTGATGAAATACCGTATAGTGATTTCAGCAGTCCTAGAATCATGGAGATCCAACATGTTAATAGCCCCTGAGATGAACATCAAGAATGCAATCTCATGAAGCTAGAAAATAAATTTTTTCTTGATGATACATCTTTCATTTTGGATGCAAAATTATCTTTTGATAATTTGATTTTTGTGTTGAATGATGAGACACTTCCTGAATCAAAAGACACAAATGGTGATAGTAGCAAGATGTGGGATCCAGGTGATTGTTTGGGACACGCAAGACTTAAAATCAAAGTGGATCAAGCAAGTGAATTTCTTGGTAATTCATTGCTTGATTACAATACGTTCATGCCATCTTTTCAAAAGGGTTGTAGGGCAACTCACGAAAAGGAAGCTGAAATTGAAGATCCGGTTATGCTTACACAAGTAGTTATCATTCATGTTCAAGTCAAAAAGCAATATTTGAAGAGTTTGTTCACATTGCTAGATTCAAAGGGGGAAGCTCACACTAGTGGCATGGTGAGGTATGCCCATCCTTTTGTTTACAACCGACATGAAAATAATATGGCCATGTTTCGGATGACACATAAGAGTGAAGTAGACAAAATATTTCATAGAACACTCTGGTAGGAGGTGCTATTTTCTACACAAGAAGAATCCAAATTTTGTATCTCAACTTGACTCATTATTCTGGGATACAAGAAATGAAAATAGACGAAATTTACATTGATATCATTGTGCTAATCAGAGTAGTGCAACGTAAACATGGTAGAGCTACTTCATTGTTGAGTAATTATGCAAAAGTTCACCAACCAAGTAATTGAGAAATTATGGTAACAAAGGGAATGCACCATGGAGGATCATGGGTCAAAATTTCAGCCTTGGTGCAGCTGCCATCATTTCAATCAGCCATCACATGATTTCAATTGCTTGTATATAGATGGTTTGGCAAATAAATTCTAACAAGGGATGGAGCATATTTCAGTTAATGAATTTTGGGAAGGGATTTTTAGCCTTGGCAAAGGTATTCTCAGTCATTAGAATGCTCATATTTCTTGTTAGTGCAAGGAAATTTCACTATTGCAGCTACTGTTCCATTTTCAGGTCGTTACTCTTGATAATATCATATTTTAAGTTGATAATTTCAGACTTAAACAACAAGAAGTTTAATTCCTACGAGGTTATCGAATCATTAGAGATTGTTGGTAAATATTATCAGCGGAAGAGAATATACACTCCAACCAACACAATTCTGATTTTGGAGACTTGTGTCTGTCATAATTTATTTTCAGCGTGCACCCATGTTGGTTTATGTCTTTTATTGGAAGGGATAATCTTCAACATCATTAACGAAGATCATTTTGCCAAGATTTTTCAGCTTATATCAGAGTGCTGTAGTGGAAACTTGGTGGATCAAAGCAGTTTTTTTAGAGAGTTCACTGGATTCTTGCAAAAGATTCTCTCTATTAGCAAGAATAGTGAAGGAGGTTTCATTTGAAAGAGTGATGCAACATAACACATCAAACAAGAGGACTTACAAATCTCCTAGACTGATTTGGGATCCTGGTATTTGGAATCATGAGGTCAACTAGCATTGCCTGAGGACAATCTTTGGGAAGGGCGGACTGTCATGTCCCCTTTTTCAAATAATGTAAAAATAACAAAGTTTATATTTTAAGTTGTCTAAGTAATTTACTTTTAGGTGACACCTTAATATTGCTTTATTATTATTAGAAATAATAGGGAAGGGGTGGGAAAAGTAAAATAAAAGAAAAGGGTAAAAGTCAAAAGTGGACCTTTGGTGTTGCACTTAGTGGGTTTCACTATTGCATACTTTTGCTAGTGGAATTCACAATTACGCACGTGTGTGCATATCCGTAGTGGAGTTCATTATTGCAAGCTTTTGTTAGTGGAGTTCACTATTAGACACTTGTGTGCACATCCTTAGTGGAGCTCATTATTGCAAGCTTTTGCTAGTGGAGTTCACTATTACACACATGTATGTGCACATCCTTAGTGGAGCTCACTATTGCAAGCTTTTTGCTAAGTGGAGCTCACTATTGCAAGCTTTAGCTAAGTGGAGTTCACTATTGCACCACTTTTTGGCCTTTCATGTTGAAAATGTGCTTTTCTTATTGGACCACATTTTCCATTAAACATGTGGAACCTTTGTGTAATGGAGTACTTCCATGTGGTATGCCCCACCCTCTTTCGTTTCTTCCTCCTCTCAAAGGTTATAAATACACCTTGTACACAACCAAAACCATCCAAGTTTATGCAAAATATATTTTCTCAATTTGTTGAGTTTCATAATTCTTCAAGTTTTCAGCATAAGGACGAAAACCCTTACAATTGATATGAGTTGTGAGGATGAAAACCCTCACTATTCAGATTGAGGTTTGAAGAAGAAAAACCTCACTATTCGGATTGAGGTTTGAGGACGAAAACCCCCTAAACCTATGAGGTAATTTCATACAAAGATTATAAGTGTGCTTCATCAAAATCTTTTAGTAGGGCATTAGGGTTTCATATTTGTAAGATTTCATATTTGGCGAGTTTTGTGATCAGCTTTAGAGTTGTATGAAAGGTTTGTTGCTGTATTTTGGTTATATGTGTATTCTGATTATTGTAATAAAGAAATCAGTTGTGTTTAGTGTTGTAATCGGTGTTATACAACTCCTTTTAATGAATGTTTCCAGTAGGGATTAGAATAACAATATTGTATGTTGCTGCCTAGTATGTTTATTAGTTGTCCCTAAGTGCAGAAACCATAAATTACAGTGTTGTGGTTTTTTTGAAAGGGATATTATTGAAAAAATTAGAATTCAGAAATTTCCTCAAAAGGGACTTTACATTGAGCAACACTCCTATGCCCTCCAAGGCATCCACGTACATGTTTCCAGCCACTCCACATATGGAGAACATTGTCAAGGATGCAAATAAGGGAAGTGGAGAATTCCTGATTCGATTAATGTGTTTATGTCTTGTGAAGATGTTGATATGTGGGCAACCAAGGCCCAAAATGATAGGAACTACCTTGTTGGAGTGGACTTTTTCAACGTATATAATGCTGCCAATGCAAAGGATTCTTCTTTTCTCATAATCTTTTTGGAATCCCTGGGGTACAAGGCTTTAAGTGGAAGGGAAAGAAGGAATATGCGCTGCTGTTGTACCATTTTTAGCTTGGGTAGGCAGCCAAATTTTTTCAGGTACAACAAAAAAAGACTTCAATATGAGGCTTTCCTTCCATGGGAGGAGGCAAGGGACATGATTGATGTGAAACCAATAGTTGGGGTAGCCCCTTAGATGTTGCTATTGCTTGAGGACCAACAATTTTAGGTAGAGAGGATTGTCATGCCCCCCTTTTGATCGTGGAGCCATTGAAGACCCTTAGCCTTGATTTGTTTCTCAAGGTCTAAAAGAACAAGAAAGAAGTGAAACACTTTGGGTTTCTTAAGAACATTTGTAAAAGTACTTTATTGTTATAAAATTCACTTAAGTTGTGGTTTTTTAAGTGTCATGGTTGCCCAAGCCACTTAAGTGGATTATAAAGAGTGTTCTTTTTATAATTTAAAAAATGTCTTCCCTCAAATTGGGACTCACCCCTTTGGGGGAGAGTATAAAGGTAAGTGAGGGTTCGTGTGAAAAGGTTATACATATTATGATATTTGAATTTTTGAGTCTAAGCACGAAAATGCTTGACCAAGGACTTGAAGATGAAACCTTTCAAGGCCAATAAAGGTTTAGGGATGAAAACTCCTATTCCTCATCTAGGGCAGCACTAGTTCAAGTGTTATAATTGATCATCAAAGGAAAAATTTATAGTTTGGACCCTTCTTAGGGTGTGGCAATTTGTTTGCAAAGCGTGGCAACTAGGTCGAGTGTGGCGACTTGGTTTGATGTCATTTGGCAAGGGTTTGAGGTCATTTCCAGGACAACGAACATGTTTGTGTGTTGAAGATCCATTTTATTAAGGCTGCGCTACATTTGGAAGCTTGGAAACCCTTTTCTAGGGTTTAGTGTGTTGATATGAGCAATTAATTATTTAATTGCAGTTGGGCGACTTGATCGGAAGGCTCAATTGAGGGTTTGTTAGGCTATTTCAAGCCTAAATAATATTCTGAATTTTCCTATAATTAATTCTGTATTTATCCCTATTTTTAAGGACTTTTTTTAGATTGGAGAAAAGCATAAAAAAATCACTATTTAATTCGTTGTAATTTTCTTGCATGTGGCATCAATAGGGCTGAATTGGTTGAATGATTTAATGCCCTAAATTTAGTGGAATATTTATTAAATTGTTCTTAGGGTTTTGAATAACTAGTGTTTGTAGTTAAAATCAAAAAAATATTTGTTTTGGTTAGGGTTTGACAGAAATTTCAGATTTTAGTATTTTATCTTATTTTGAAATTGTTGACGCTTGGATTTGCATCCTTGAGGAGATGCTTAGCTCTCCTCATCCACGTGGCAAAATGGAATCATCTCTCTTGCTGTGGGTGACAATTTTGTTGAGAAGAATAGGGGCTAGCTCCCTTTGATGCACCTTTAAAACTCTCTCTAATCTATCAAGTGTTTATGAAAAGAGTTCAAGAAAAACAACCAAGAAAACAAACGGTGATGCACCAATATTTGGTATCCTCCCAATCGATTGAAACCACTACTTTAAAGACAAAACAAGGTGTTTTCTTTCACAGGACTCACAACTCAGGATCCATTGTTACATCGATATTTCATATGCTAGATTCGAGAAGGTATATGATTCTCAAGAAGGAAATGAATAATCCAAAGAAAAATACAGTCATGAATCACTTCTAAGATATCTCTACACTTAGAAAATGATAATAGCAAAGACCTGCAACAATCTTTTTTTTGTAAATTGGTAGACCATCAAGAGTACAAGCTAGAAAAAACAATCTTTCACTAGACTAGACCAACAATGATTCAATCATTACTCAATATTACAACATATGAGAGGTAATCACACTTGTGTATTTCTTCAAGAGTTCTTCGAGTACAAATTTGGTCAGAGTTTCCCCAATAACCAACGGAGGATAATGAACAAGCCAGAAGAATGCATATATATAGCCTTTGAGAGGTGGAGATATCAAAGGAAGTTCAAGGGTCACTTGAACATGTGTCATCCTTTATCCTCGCCTTCATGTTCCCGTTGATCATTTCTTTTAAACTCCAACGGCTAGTTTTCGCAATCTAAAATTGACATTTTGCGGGCCGTCACCTTTTGGGTATTTCTTTGGACTTTTATTTCCTCGGACTTCTTATCTCGACACTTTTCCCGAAAGAATTTATTCAAGTCTTTTGTTTCCTTTGTTCTTTTCTTTCGGCTTTTCGCTTGGTCCTTTATGCCTTAAACAATTTCCGTAGACAAAAAATCCGAAGGAAATGATGTTTTCTTTGTATCGAACAAAATGTTTGAAAGAATTGGACTGTCACCTTTTCAAGTTTTTCGAAAGAATTCTTTGGACATTTTCTCCGAAAGAATTCCTTCGGACTTTTTGTTTGGCCCTTTTTGGTTCTTTGAAATGACCATTCGGAAAAGTGAAAAAGCCCCTTTTTGAAAGGAAACATACCTTTCGGCTTCTTGCAAGTGACCATTCGAAAAAATTGTAAGCGTCTCTTCTGAAAGGAAAATACCTTTCGGATTTTTGAAATGGTCCACTCTCTCGTGGAAACAATCTTTCGGGCTTTTGAAAACGTCCCTTCGAGAAAGTTGAAATGCCCTTTGAACTTTCTGAAAAGTACGTTTCAGCCTTCTTGCAAATGACCCTTCGGGAAAGTTGAAAATGTCCTTTAGTTTGAAAAAGTCCTTCAAAAAAGTTGAAACATTCCTTTCGGAAAAGTTGAAGTGGACCATTTCTTGATAGAAAGATACCTTTCGGGAAAGTTGTTTCGGACAAAATGTCCGAAACAATTCCTTCAAAAAAGTTGCAAGTTGCCCTTCAGAAAAATGAAATGATCCTTTGAAAATGCAAGTGCCCTTTCGAAAATACTGCAAGTGACCCTTCGGAAATTTGTAAGTGTCCACTTTCCAAAGAAAATACCCTTCGAGAAAGTTGAAATGTCCTTTGGACTTTCTGAAAAGTACCTTTCGGCCTTCTTGCAAATGACCCTTCAGGAAAGTTGAAAGTGTCCTTTAGCTTGAAAAAGTCTTTCGGAAAAGTTGAAACATACCTTTCGAAAAATCTGTCTCGGACAAATTGTTCAAAAGAATTCGGCACTTAAACAAAAACCCGAAGACAAAAACCCGAAAGAATAAACACTTAGGAAAAGACCAAAATAATCCCTTCGAAAGAATTAGACTTGTACATTTGTTGGGGCTTGGCAAAGAACACTTCTTCCGAAGAAAAATTAAGTATTGGACCTGGCCAAAGATATAGACTTAGACGATTTTTTGCAAATAGAGGTGCCCAATTTTGGCTTGAATGACCAAAATTTGGTCAACAAAATAGTGACTCGCAGGGGTAGTATGCCTGCTATACTAACCAGACTAGTAGCCTTATCCAACTCAGGGCCAGTGAAGTCAATGAATTCTTGAAGATGACTAACAAGGATTATGCCAAAACAAAACACAAGGAAACTCACCACACAACAACATCAAGACCAAGCAAAAACAAAACAAAAGACAAACTCACACATGTGCATCAACACTTAGGGAACACAAGGAAAACAAGAATCTATGTACAAAAGAAAAAAGAACTTCAGTAATAATGCTTTAGATATATCCCATTGATTGGGATATGCAGCTCCTCTCCATCCAACTTTGAGAGTTGGAAAGCATTGTGTTGTTTGCACTGTATGATCACATATGGGCCACTTCACAAAGCATCAAACTTTGCGTGCTTTACAGGTTTGGCCCTATCTTCATCCCATTTTAGGACAATGTCTCTTTTGAAAATCTTTGGCATGGATTTCTTGTCAAAATACTTCTTTGTTTGCTCTTGGTGAGTTGTCATGGTTTGCATAGCTTGATCTCTTGTCTCATCAAGCTCCATCAACTCACATAATCTGGCTCCCATGCTTTCATTTTCCGTCAATTGTAGCTGATAGGTGAGGTCTAAAGCTGAAAACTCAAGTGAGATAGGAACCCTATCTTCCCTTCCATACACAAGTGTCTATGGTGAGTTCCCAATTGCTCTCTTTGGGGTGATCCTATCAGCCCAAAGGGCAATCTTCAGCTTGGTATGCCAAGTCCTTTGATTCTCCTCCATAGTCCTCTTTATGATCTTGATTAAGTTCTTGTTTGTGGACTCAGATAGTCCATTCCCTTGGGGATAGTAGTTGGAGGAGGTGCTAAGATAAATGCCTTGCTTCAAAGCCCATTCACTTGTCCTTATTCTTAAGAAGGCTAATGCATTATCTGAAATGATTGTTGAAGGAGCTCCAAACGTGGTTACTATACCTTCATAGAAGCCCAGGATTGAGTTTTCATTTGCCTCCTTAAGAGCTATAGCCTCCACCCATCTTGTAAAATAATCAGTGGTTGTTAACACCCACTTGTGACCAGCACTAGGAGGATTGATCAGACCTATGAAATCCAAACCCCATTGCATGAAGGGTTTCTCAACCTGGATTGGGTGAAGAGGCAAGACAACTAGCTTTTGTTTGCCATAAAAAAGTGCACACTTTTGGCATTTCCTTACCCAAGCGTGAGTGTCCTTAAACAAGCTAGGCCAAAAGTAACCAACCCTCATAATTTTAGCAGCTGTGGTTCTTGGAGCAAAGTGACCACTAGTTGGTCTATCATGAAACTCATGCAACACTTTGTCAATCTGATCCAACTCAATACATCTCAACAACACACTTGAAAAGTCCTTTCTAAATAGCACTCCATCAACAAGTACATAAGGAATGGATTGCAACCTAAAGTACCTTCTCTTGGCCCTATCAAGACTTAGTGGACACTCACCAGTTTGAAGGAAGTGAATCATGTCTTGTGTCCAACTCCTCATGGTTGAAGGTACAATTGCTGTAGAATCATCATGGAGTGCCAAAACAACTTTTCTTTGCTCTTTCAAGTCTAAAGCAAGATGTTCACACAATCCTTTTCCCTTCACTAGCTTGGTTGTTTTGATCTCCACATCATACTCCATCACTTTGGTGATCCAATCTGCCCTTTTCTCATTCAAATCTTTGCTCAACAAGAAGTCTTTCACATTAGGATGAGGCACAAAAATGTGAATCTTGTGATTAGACAACATATGCCTATATTTATTTAAACTCCTTATGACTAAAAGCACTTGTTTCTCAACATATGTGTATCTTGTCTCATAGCCTTCCAAACCTTGACTAAAGAAGGCAATAGACTGTTCAAAATTTTCATCATTAGCTTGAGTAAGCATTGCAGAGATTACCTCTTCATTCCCAAAAGTGTACAAATTGAAGTACTTGGAGAAGTTTGGACTTGCAAGAGTAGGAGCTTGGGCAAAGGCTTGCTTGATCTTCTCAAAACTTTCTTTCCTCCTTCCTGTCCAGGTGAATATCTCATCCTTCCTTAGCATGGAGGTCAAGAGTTTGACCAGATTAGCAAAATCAGGAATAAACCTCCTAATGAAATTTATCTTACCAAAGAAGCTTTGCAAACCCTTTTTATGCTTAGGCAAAGATAATGCCAAGATGACACTTACCCTTTCAAGATAAATAGACAAACCTTTCTTAGAAACAATGTGGCCTAAGAGTTTGCCTTCATGAACAAAAAACACACACTTCTTTGGGTCTAGATAGATCCCAAATTCTCTACACCTCTCAAAAATCTTAGGTGCTTCAAATAATCTTTTGTTTTCTTGGAGAAAACTGTCACATCATCAAGATATACCAATACAATGTCATTGATTAATCCTTGAAAAGCGATATCCATCGCATATTGAAAAGTAGCTCCAGCATTTGACAATTCAAATGGCATCTTCCTATAGGCATATGTGCCCCATTTGGTGGTGAAGGCTGTTTTGTATTGGTCACTTTCTTTCATCAAAATCTGATTGTACTCGGAATAAACATCTAGGAGGGAAAACCTCTCACTACCTGCCACCACTTGCGAAATTTGCTCCATGGAAGGGAGGGGATAATGGTCTCTTAAAGACACTTTGTTCAAGTCCCTGAAGTCCACACACAACCTGATCTCTCCATTCTTTCTAATAGGGACTAAGTTGGCCAACCAAGAAGAATGTTTGATGGGAAAGATGATTTTGGACTCAATCAGTTTGGTGAGTTCTTTCCTCATGAGAGGCTCAATCTTGGGATTGATTGGCCTTTGTCTTTGCTTGATGGGTTTGGCATTTTTATCTAGCTCTATACTGTGTTGAGCCAAGCTTGGGTCAAAACCCTTCAAATCACTATACTCCTATGCAAAAATATCACTCAACTCTTTGCATAATTCAATGAAATCATGCTTTTCTTGACTAGTGCATACCTTCCCAAGTGCAAGTAGCTTATCTTTAAAGATTTATACTATTTCATAGTTCTCTTTCTTGGTCGACATGCTTACCTTCTCCTTCTTGAGCTGGTCATCTTCATTCAATATGCTTTCAAGAGTCACTAGGCCTTTGGGGAGCTTGTCAAACTTCAGTTGGACAATCTACCCTCCATATTGTTGCTGCAGTTTAGACTGATTTTTGGAAGAAAACTCAGCGTCTTCTTGTAGAAAAAGTGCTATTTGCTGGTCACTATCAAAGACTTGCGAATTGGTGACATTATCTGGTATGCATGGTCTCACAATCACCTTTAAATGGGGTTGGTTTTTGTCTTCCTTTATGCCTTTTGGAACATCAAATTGAGCACCAACAGATGCCAACCTATCAGTATGCTTATTGTCTTCCCTTGGAATAGATCTGATGTTAAAGGCCATGAAATCTTCTACAAGGTTCCAAACTCTGTGCTTATAGGATTTGAGCAAGGAGTTCTTGGTCAAATTCCGCCTTCTAACTTGATTCACAACAAGCTCACTATCACCAAACACTTGCAATTCCTTGACACCTCTTTTCCTTGCCCATTCAAGGCCATGAATGAGGGCCTCATACTCTGCCACATTACAGGTGCATGATAATTGAAATCTGAATGCTGAAAAATACCTTTCTTTTGAAGGTGAAACCAGCATAGCTCCACCACTTGCCCCCATCTTGCTTCTAGACCCATCAAAGAAAAGTTGCCACAAGCCATTCACATCATGACTTGGCTTCATCAAATTAGGCATGAAAGAGCCCTTCTCATGCATATAATAAACTCCAAGACCAGATTCTTCAATAAACTTGAGGCTCATGCTCATAGTTGTTTCCCCACTCATCTAGGAACAAATCAGAAACTCCTTCAAGGGAAGATGATGGAGATTGGTCAATATGAAGTTTTTCTTCATCAATGATAGCGTAGTTAACATTTGCTACCTTAGGTGAGTATGGTTTTAAGTGATCTCTATGAATAGGTTTTGACTCAATCTTCATCTTAGTGCAATATTTTGTCCTAAACACCATGTAGGACCAATTGGCTGCCAAATATCCACTTATCTTGGATGTAAAGTCCCTTGACAAGAAAATAGCAAAATAGGGAGGTAAATCTGCTACTACCACATCATGGGGAACTGAAAAAGTAGGACAAGCATGTAGGTTCAAATTCAAATGTTTCACTACCCCCAAGGTCTTGGCTGGTGATTCGTCCAATTGCAAAACTCCTATAGTCATTGGCTCATACTTGAGCCTTAGCTTATTTGCTGTACATTTTGGCATAACTGATGTGCTTGCTCCACTATCAACGATACAATTATGAACCAGGAAATCACCAATAATTAGAGATAGGTAAAAAGGAGTATTCTCATCTTTCTTCACTTGACCATCCATAGATTGAGTTTCATTTACCAGAACGACATTGTCATTTCTAGATGGGCCGACTTGTTTGCCCAATCCATGCAATTCCTTTTGAAGTATATCTTTCTGCCCTGGTAATGTTAGAGAATCCCACAATGAAATATTCATACGAAGCTTCTTCATCTGGTCTACCACATTGATGGAAGGATTACTCACATTGGGGTTCTCTTTATGAACATTTGCATTTTGTGATGTAGCTTGTGGAGGTAGAGTTGTAGCAGCTGTCCTAAAATTTGGAATTCTCTAATTTTCTTGCAGTTTAGGAGCTGTATTAGACCCACTTACCATAGGAGATGATGTAGGAATCATAACAGGTCCTTGATTAGCTCCTTGAGCTTCATCGACAGCCCTCCTTTTGGACCTAGTATTGTAGGCAACACTAGTATTCTGATTGTTTGTAGTTCCCAAGAAATTAATGGCACAAAAATCACCCTCCAAATGATTTATGAGGGTAGCATCAGTTTGAGGTTGTCCATTTTCCAACCCACCTTGCATGGATCTTTCAAAATTTGAAGCTTGGAAAGGTTGACTGCCTTTCATTACCATACCTTGATTGTGCATTTCATTTGCATAAGCATCTTGTTCTTGACCATTTTCAAAAGATGGATAGTTGGGCTGTTCTTGGACCAAATTGTTCTGAGTGGGGACAAGGGCTTTGGAAGATGGAGCACTAGGATTATAGCTTTGATAAAGCTTGACATAGGTAATTTGGCCTTCTCCCTGATTATTTCCCTGAAAAGGGGGTTTGCTTGTTTGTCCAAACTGATTGTAGGATTGATATGGTCTATAACCTTGAGCTTGTTGTCTTTTAAGGGCAACTAATTCATTTGTAACACTTTGCAGTATGCTTTTAACTTCATGGATTTCATTGGTAGGGGTAATGGCAGATTTTTCTTGACTAGGCAAAGGAGCAAAAGTGGGCAATGCACTTTGACTAGGAGAATGCAAATCAGGGAATAGTGGCATTGGAGGTCTAGGAGCTATCTTTCCTGTTTGAACAAGACAATTCTCAGCGTTTATGGCTATTTCATAGGTGGCACGCAGTGTGTTTCCAATCATAGATTGAATCATCATGGCAATGTCACTATTCAACGCTTTCAAGTAGTACGAAAATGCATAGTTTGCAGTTGGCCTCACAAGAATTGGGATTTTGTCCCAAGTTTTTTGGACCTAGTATTAAAATCTTGCATGAATTCATGTGGTGCCTTCTTTATTGTGGTCAATTGCTTAGCTAAAGATAGCTGATCACTCTTTTCCTCGAACCTATTAGTCAATAGAGTCCCCAACTCATCCCATGAGCCAATAGAATTTGCAGGTAGGTTCCCATACCAGTCCAAGACTTTTCCTTTGAAAGACAAGGCCAACAACCTAATAGCTACATTTTATTGGGTAATATTATGGATATTACAAAAGTTTGCTATATTCTTGATGTGCTCAATAGTAGTAATTGGACCATCTCCACTAAAAGACAGACACTTTTGAGAGTAGCTCCTAGAATTTGATCATATTGGGCAAGATGCAAGGGAGATGCCTCGGTGAAAGGCACAAAAGGTTGTCTTCTAGCCATTTTGGAATGATCACTATAGGTATTAGGAATGGAATGTAACACAAACTTGGAAGCTTTAAACGCAAAATCTCTTTTGTAAGGATGAGTATTGACAAACCTGAACCTTTTGGTGGAATATGGAGGTAATTCTACAAACTCGAAGGGTACACCTTTAGCAGCAGACCTAGTGGTCAGCTTTGGCATGGAAAATAGGATTGATCATCAACCAAAGACTTGAATTCTTCAATGGAGTCGTCAGGTACTGAATGTAGATGTTTCTTTCTCTTCAACAATGCCAAGATTAACACCAATTTTGAACAATCTTGTAGGACTTAGACGTCCCACCGGGCGTGCCAAAAACTGTTGACGCTTGGATTTGCACCTTTGAGGAGATGCTCAGTTCTCCTCATCCAAGCGGCAAAATGGAATCATCTCTCTTGTTGTGGGTGACAATTTCGTTGAGATGAATCTCTAGATTAGGGGTTAGCTCCCCTTGATGCACCTTTAAAACTCTCTCTAATCTATCAAGTGTGTATGAAAAGAGTTCAAGAAAAACAACAAGAAAACAAACGGTGATGCACCAATATTTGGTATCCTCCCAATTGACTGAAACCACTACTTTAAAGACAAAACAAGGTGTTTTTTTTCACAGGATTCACAACTCAGGATCTATTGCTACATCAATATTTCATATGCTAGATTTGAGAAGGTATATGATTCTTAAGAAGGAAATGAATAATCCAAAGAAAGATACAGCCATGAATCACTTCTAAGATATCTCTACACTTAGAAAAGAATACAAGCAAAGACCTGCAACAATCTTCTTTTTGTAAATTGGTAGACCATCAAGAGTACAAGCTAGAAAAGACAATATTTCATTAGACTAGACCAACAATGATTCAATCATTACTCAATATTACAACATATGAGAGGCAATCACACTTATGTATCTCTTCAAGAGTTCTTTGAGTACAAATCTAGCCAGAGTTTTCTTAATAACCAACGGAGGATACTGAACAAGCCAAAAGAATGCATATATATAGCCTTTGAGAGGTGGAGCAATCAAAGGAAGTTCAAGGGTCACTTGGACATATGTCATCCTTTATCCTCGCCTTCAAGTTCTCGTTGATCTTTTCTTTTAAACTCCAACGGCTCATTTTCGTAGTCTGAAAGTGACGTTCTGTGGGTCGTCACCTTTTGGGTATTTCTTCGGACTTCTTGTTTCAACACTTTTCTGGAAAGAATTTATTCGGGTCTTTTGTTTTCTTTGTTCTTTTCTTTCGGCTTTTCACTTGGTCCTTTATGCCTTAAACAATTTCAGCGGCCAAAAAATCCGAAGGAAATCATGTTTTATTTGTATAAGACAAAATGTTCGAAAGAATTGGACTTTGGCACCTTTTCAAGTTTTTCGAAAGAATTCCTAGGACAATTTCTCCAAAAGAATTCCTTCGGACTCTTTGTTTGGCCCGTTTTGGTTCTTTGAAATGACCCTTCAAAAAAGTGAAAAAGACTTTTTTTGAAAGGAAACATACCCTTCGGCTTCTTGCAAGTGACCCTTCGGAAAAATTGTAAGCGTCTCTTCCGAAAGGAAAATACCTTTCGGATTTTTGAAATGGTTCACTCTCCCGCGGAAACAATCTTTCGGGCTTTTGAAAACGTTCTTTGGGGAAAGTTGAAATGCCCTTTGGACTTTTTGAAAAGTACCTTTCGGCTTTCTTGCAAATGACCCTTCGGGAAAGTTGAAAGTGTCATTCGGAAAAGTTGAAGTGGACCATTTCTTGTGAGAAAGATACCCTTCGGGAAAGTTGTTTCAGACAAAATGTCCGAAACAATTCCTTCGGAAAAGTTGCAAGTTGCCCTTCAAAAAAATGAAATGATCCTTTGAAAATGCAAGTGCCCATTCGAAAAAACTGCAAGTGACCCTTTGGAAGATTTGTAAGTGTCTACTTTCCAAAGAAAATACCTTTCGAGAAAGTTGAAATGCTCTTTGGACTTTCTGAAAAGCACCTTTCAGCCTTCTTGCAAATGACCCTTTGGAAAAGTTAAAAGTGTCCTTTAGCTTGAAAATGTTTTTTGGAAAAGTTGAAACATACCTTTTGGAAAATCTGTCTCAGACAAATTGTTCGAAAGAATTCAGCACTTAAACAAAAACCCGAAAGAATAAACACTTAGCAAAAGACCAAAACAATCCCTCCGAAAGAATTAGACTTGTACATTTGTTGGGGCTTGACAAAGAACACTTCTTCCGAAGAAAAACTAAGTACTGGACCTGGCCAAAAATATAGACTTAGGCGACTTTTTGCAAATAGGAGTGCCCAATTTTGGCCTGAAGGACCTGTTGTCTCCAAATCTTGCACCCTAGAAGAGGGTTGTTCAGGCCTCTTCTAGATTTGGGCAACTTTGGGACATTTTCAGGCTTGTGGGTGTGCCTATAAGTGAAAATGAATCTCTAGTTTGAAAGGGCTAGCTCCCTGTATTAGCTTTTGTCCAATAAAATCTGCTGAACGAGCTTGTTTGGATGAAAAAGGTTATAAATTTGCATAAATGAAAAGCCTAGTCTAAAATGGTGATACACCAAAAGTTATTATCCACATGTATGCCCTATACGTTTGCACAATACAACAGAATACAAGCCTATTCTTCAAGCTCTAGAAGATTCCAACATAAATATTTCAATGTAGAGACAAAATGAATGAGATCACACAAGGTAAGTAATTGGAAAAACTTGTATAGTCCAGAAAAAGGGTTACACATGCAAAATCTCATACAGCTAGAGTGCACTCTACATGACTTGTTGGATCAACTCTTTGCTCAAAATCATGAAAGACAAAGAACAAAAGGATAAAACATCACTTGCTGTCACTCTGTCTCTTACATGTCTAGGCAAATGGCAAATGTTCAGAACTTAGAAAGAAAATAGACTTATGCTTCTTTGTTCAAAGGCAAGAAAATGACAAAACATTCCAGTAGGGCTTTGCCGTACTATCTGTGTATATAATAACAATAGCCTAAGGGTTTTATTTATAGCAAAGAGAGAGAGAGGAGGGAGGTCCTTTGTGCCAATGAGAGGAATCAAATCTGTTGGAAGTCAGTGTCCTCAGCTGCAACTGATTTTTGCCAATGATGCTTATTAGGGCACTCTGATTGATCTGTGTCACCTTCTTGAATGCCATGGGCTTGCCCCTCTGAAGATGCTTCCTAACGGTTTCTTAACAGAATTGAGATGCTTGGGGAAGGCAAAAAAAAATGGTCCTTGTCAATGGAACTACTTGTTAGAAATCTCTTTTTTGCGCCCAACCGCTTCTCCTTGGCTTGTCGATTTGTGCAATGGCATGGAAAAGGTTGCTTTCATTCAGTTTGGCTTTGTCCTTTCCTTTTGATTGGTCCTCAAGGAATGACTCGGATCATGGTTTTGCTTGTCGATCAGCGATTTGGATCAATCTTATAAGCTAAGCAGTTCTAAAAATCCGATTTGCTTCTGTCTAGACCCTTTCGGGTTTTCTGAATGACTTCACTTATAAAACTTTATAAGCAAAGCACTTGCTTAAACCCGATTTGCACCTGCAGACCCATTTGGGTTTTCTTGCCTACTTATAAAACTTTATAAGCAAAGCACCTTGGGAAACCCGGTTTGCATTGCCAAGACCCTTTCGGGTTTTCCAAGCTCTTTTACTTATAAAATTCATAAGTCAAGTATGTTGAGAAACCTGATTTGTATTGATGTCTTTCGGCATGTCATGAACCATGGCCCCAACGTCTAGTTGTCCATTTTAAACTTGACGTCTTGCAGTACGTCATGCATTGACCCAACGGCTAGTTTGTTGTTTTAATTTTGACGTCTTGCGGCACGTCATGGGCAATCCAGTCGGGTTTATTGTTTCGAGCAACGGTTTGACAAAGGGCAACATGTTCCTTCGGGAACTTTTCCCGAAGGACACCTATAGGAAAGTGACCTTCGAAAAAGTTTCGAAGGACACCTGGGAAGGGACCAAAGGCCCCTTCGGGAAATTCCAAAGGGCATTTCCAAAGGAAATGGCCCGTCGTAACTTTTTCGAAGGGCAATCTTTGGGGAAAAAGCCCTTTCGAAAAAATCCGAAGGGTAACTTGGAAGAATGGGCCAAAAAGTGACCCTTCAGGAAAATTCCCGAAGGGCACCTGGACAAAAAATGTCCCTTCAGAAAAATTTCGAAGGGGCATTCAGGAAAAGACTAAGGCAAAAGTGCCCTTGGTAAAGTTCCGAAGGGACACTTGGGCAAAAAGTGCCCTTCGGAAAAGTTCCAAAGGGACACATGGGGGAAAACAAGGCAAGTGAAGTGCCTTCGGAAAATTTTGAAGGGCACTTCGAAGGGAAGTGGCGCTTCGAAACTTTTCCGAAGGGCACTTTGGGGCTAAGACAAAAAAGGGCTACGACAAAACAAAACAAAGGGAAAAACAAGGAAAACAAAACAAGGATGAAGGGAAAAAACTACAGACTCTGCAGGAAAACTACAGACTCTTGTTCGAAGGAAAAGACTAGGAGGAAAGAAAACAACGAAGGGAAAGCATAACAAGGAAAGACCAAAACAAAAAAGGCCCAAACACAGAAAACGAGCAAGGAAAAACGAAAACCAGTTGAAGAGGAAGCACAAACTGGTTATGCAGAAAAATGGTTAACATTCTGGCGATTTCCAGGGGAAACAGGCCTGCAATGTCCAAGACCAGCTGCTTGCATGCTTCCATTGGGCATGGAGTCATAGAAAGTAAACAAAAGCCAAAAGGAACAAGTCCATGGTTGAGAGCAAAGACAGGAAAAACACAACAAAGCAAACACAAGGAAAGAAAACCCCTGAAAGGGAAACACTTGTGCTACAAAGCACTTAGGGAAAACAAAGACAACAAAGGAAACACACAACAAAAAGTATTTGCAAGACATGGCGAGCAAGGTCTAGAAGCGAGACTTCAAGTGGATCCCATTCACTGGAATAGGCAGCTCTTTTCCATCCATCTTGGATAGCTGAAAGGAGTTTCTTTGCTTGCACTTGCCGATGATGTAAGGACCACTCCACAAAGTATCAAACTTTGTATGTCTGCGTGGTTTTGCTCTATTCTCATCCCATTTGAAGACTAAGTCACCTTTTTTGAACACTCTTGCCCTTGTCCTTTTGTCAAAGGATTTTTTCATGAGAACTTGATGGTGTTCCAAAGCTTTGTGTGCATCATCTCTTGCCCCCTGCAGCTACATTAATTCTATCAATTTGACATCCATGGGAGTGTTTTCAAATAATTCCAACTGTTGTGCAAGTTCCAAGGCAGGGAGCTCTTGTGATATGGACAACCTAGCTTCTCTCCTATAGACAAGTACAAAGGGAGAATTACTAATTGACTTCTTGGGAGTGATTCTGTCTGCGCATAAGGCTGTCTTCATCTTGCTATGCCATGCTCTTTGATTGGTTTCCAACGTCCTCTTGATGATCTTGATGAGGTTCTTGTTGGTAGACTCAGCCAATCCATTACCTTGAGGGTAGTAGTTGGATGAGGTACTCAAATGAACTCCACTCTTTGCTGCCCACTCAAAAGTTTTAGCACCTATGAAAGCAAGTGCATTATCCGAGATGATGACATGAGGAACTCCAAACCTTGTTACAATGCTGTCATAGAACTCTAAGATAGCATTTTCGTTTGCCTCTTTCAATGCAACAACCTCTATCCACATTGTGAAGTAGTCCGTAGCAGTCAATATCCATTTGTGTTCAGCACTTGATGGAGGGTTGATCATGCCAATGAAGTCAAGGCCCCATTGCATGAAATGCTGGTCCACTTGGATATGATTCAATGGAAGAGTTGCAAGCTTTTGTTTTCCAACAAAGAAAGCACATTGAGGACAAACCTTAGCCCAATGATAACAATCTTTAAAAAGACTAGGCCAATAGTAACCAACCCTCATTCTCTTTGCAGCTGTTGTTCTAGGAGAGAAATGGTCCCCATCTACACCATTATGAAACTTTTCCAGCAACATATCAAATTGATCATTGTTAATGCGTCTTAGCAATACATTATTCACATCCTTTTTAAAGAGAATGCCATCCACAAAACAATAAGTTATAGTTTGCAGTCTAAAATACCTCCTTTGAGATTTGTTCAAGCCATTGGGACACTCACCATTTTGAAGAAAACCAATGATGACTTTTGTCCAACTTTGATTTTGCATTTGATTAGCTGACTGGATTTGAACTTGTTTGACCAAAGCTTGCTCCTTTGGCTCTTGAAAATCAGATGCTAAATGTTCAAACAAACCTCTTCCTCTTACCAAGTTTGTTACCTTAATGTCAATGTCATATTCCATCACTTTCGTGATCCATCCAACTCTTTTTTCATTGAGATCCTTTCTTAGTAGGAACTCCTTGGTGCTAGGATGGGAAACCATGACATGAATCTTGTTGTTGGAAACCATATGCCTGAATTTTTTCAATTCTCTAATGACGGTTAGGGCTTGCTTCTCTACAAAAGAATAATTTACTTCATAGTCCTCTAATCCTTGGCCGAAGAAAGCAATTGGCTACTCAACATCTTCATCATTCTTTTGCATAAGCATCATTGAGATTGTGTCAAGGTTACCAAAGGTATAGAGTATGAAATCTTTAGCAAAATTTGGATTTAAGAGAGTAGAAGATTCTGCAATTGCTTGCTTGATTGCTTTAAAACTGCTCTTACATTCCTTTGTCCATGTAAAAACTTGGTTCTTTTTGAGCATGGCTGTGATAGGCTTTACCACAATTGCAAAGTTTGGGATAAACCTCCTTACAAAGTTTATTTTCCCCAAGAAGCTTTGCAGCCCCTTCTTGTGTTGAGGCAAAGACAAGCCTATAATAGCTTCAATCCTTATGGGGTCAATAGATTAGCCTTCTTTTGAAACAACATAACCCAAAAGCTTATCTTCGTGGACAACAAAGACGCACTTCTTTGGATTGAGGGATATGCCATACTCCCTACATTTCTCAAACACTTGCCTTAGATGTCCCATATCATCAGCAACATCCTTTGAAAAAAGGGTTATATCATCAAGGTAAACAAGCAAAAACTTATTGATCAAACATTTGAAAGCCATGTCCATTGCCCTTTGAAATGTAGCTCCCGCATTGGATAAACCAAATGGCATCTTCTTGTAGGAAAAGGTCCCCCACTTGGTGGTGAAGGCTGTCTTGAATTGATCCTCTTCATTTACCAATATTTGATTATAACTTGAATAACCTGTTGTCAACCTGGAGCTGCGCCCTGAATCGAAGATGTGCACGAAATGGCCAGTCCTTTATCCGGCTGAAACAATGGGATCTTCTCACGAGGGTGGGTGCCTCAACGGTGAGAAGAACCTCCAGAGAAGGCTAGTTCCTGTATGATGTATCAATGAGGATCTCTACTCTACGCTGTGGACTACCATGGAAAAGGGAGAAGGAAACTAAAAGGGGAAATCCTACTCAACTTGGAACCTTGAACATTGAACAATCAAGGGAAAAGGAAGACCTTAGACTTCAATAAATCACATGTGCATAAATATATCATGAAGAGGTTCGATCCAATGACTAAAACTTGATGGAAAACGATGGAGAGAGGTCTGATACAAGACACTTTGTAGCCACATAACATCCACTTGCAGCTTCAGCAAAAGACAATAAAAAACACTAAACATGACCTGCACAAGGATAATCTAGCAACTAGGTATGAATCAAAATTTGGGAAGGGAGAGAAATCTATCACTTGTGCAAATTGCTGAAGAAATATACACTATGCCAGCACTTGAAATCTGAAAGTACAGTCCTATTGATTGAAGAGGTTACACAACTCACCAATGGCAGAGTCTGGTCTAACCAAGAGAGAGATTGGATGATTTTTAATCAAGGCTCAAAGCCAATTCATATAAAATTACAAAAGGCCAAAGATTGGCGTTGAAAATTTGAAGAGAAGAATTTAGGCTAACTCAACGCTGACTTGGCCTTTCAATAAAATATGTTTTCCTTTTGTCTTTGCATGAAGCTCCTTATGCTTGGGAAAGTGAACTTGCCTTTGTTCTGAACCGCCCACCTCTCTTTGCATGCAAATCCACGCCAATGTCAATTTTAAAACTTCTACGTGAGCTGCTTGATGCTGAGTTGGAGCGTTTGAAAGGTAAGTTAACCGTTTGGTAAGTTGAGTTGGACGAAGAGATTAGCTGAGTTGAACGAAGAGATCACCCTAACTCGCATGGAAAGCTCCTAGTGAATGCGGCGTTTAACAATTAGTCAACTCTAAATCTCGAACAGTCAACTCGACATTCGAATTTGGAATTTCGGTTAGACTCTCGGATGTGTGGAGTTGATCTGGAGACGAGCGGGACTTCAATAACCAGTCAACTGAAGCTTTGATCGGTGTTTGAAAATAGCTCCTGCTTGCATGTATTCTGTCCTATTCTGGTCTGCCTGTTCGTGTCTATTGTTGGCGGGATTCTATATTTAGATGTATTTTTATAATTATATCCGGTCTATATTTTCTCCATTGGGCTTTGCTTTCGGAATTCTGGGTTTCCCCTTGTTTCAATGGCTACATCCCATGGTCAGAATTTGACGGCTAGCCGGACGTCACCCTTTGGCATTTTTTCCTTCAGGATTTTCTTATTTCCTCTTTTGAACAGTCCAAAAACCACTACTTTTGGGTGTCTCGGCTTAATTCCTTCGGATTTTATTGAAGGGGCCTTGTCCGAAATTCTTTGGACTTTTTGTCTGAAGGAATTCCTTCGGACAAAAAGCCCGAAGGTTTCCTTTGCCTTTGCTATTTGCTCATTTTGCCAAGTCATTTTCCCGCGGCCAAAATGTCCGCAAGAATTATCTTCCTTTACCTTCGGAATTTTTCTTCGACTGTTATTTTCTCGAGCTTTT
This sequence comes from Torreya grandis, assembly GCA_037957365.1. Classification (NCBI taxonomy): domain Eukaryota; kingdom Viridiplantae; phylum Streptophyta; class Pinopsida; order Cupressales; family Taxaceae; genus Torreya; species Torreya grandis. The sequence continues at coordinate 378,490 of JARHVA010006277.1, forward strand.
TTCCGCGGCCCTTTCTCCGAGTTCTTTCGGACTTTTTGTCCGAAGGAATTCCTTCGGACAAAAGTCTGAAGGTTTCCTTCTACTTTGTCATTGTGTTTTGCCGTCGGCTTTTTGTCTTCGGACTTGTCTTCGGGCTTGTAATTTCTCCGAATTCCTTCAGACAAAAAGTCTGAAGGTCTCCTTTGTGCCTTGGCTTCACTTTTTTTTCGAAATGTGCCCTTCGGCTTTTTTACCGTGGTCCTGTCGCCGACCAAGTGCCCTCCACAAGGGCTAGTTGCTCTTGTCTATGCCTCTTTCAGAAAAATTGTAGGGCACCCGGGCTTTTTGCAAATGTCTCGAATTCGTCTCTGTACCTTCTCGAAGGGTAGGTGCCCTTTGGGATTGTTGAAAATGACCCTTCCGAAGGGTCTTGGCTTTTCCTTTGATGACTTGGGTGGACTTTTGGATTTTTCTGAAGTATTCATTTGGACAAAAGTCCGAAGGAATTACTTCCTTTGCTTAATGGGCTCCCTTTCTGTTGATTTGTTATTTCCTTGGCTTTGCCCTTGTTTCATGAACCATTCCTTCGGACAGAAGTCTGGAGGAATTCATCCTTTTGTAGCAAAGGGCCCTTACCAAAAACAATATATTCTTTCTTCTTTGGCTAGAGATGTGATCTTTCTAAATGGCAAAAGACAATCCGACTTGTGGAAGAATTGTGTCAACATTTTTGGCGACTCAGTTGGGTCAGCATGCTTGCTATGCTTGAGAACTCAGACCATGTATAGACGCTATTTGAATTATCAAACTGTGATCCTGATTTCTCACTGAAAATTTGCTCTGATCATGGCTGTAGTAACCTCCTTCAAAAAAGAAGGGAAACACACGAAAGTAGAAAACTAAGAAGCAAATGTGCAAACAAGCACTTATTGGACAAAATTGAAGCAAACTAGTGTGCTTGAACAACACTTGGAGGAAAGGAAAAACAACTAAAGCACCTAGCTAACCATGATAAAGCATGATCTGCTTGGATCAAATGGGAAATTCTTGAACTCACTCCTTCCAAGAGATGGTACAAGTTGCAAAGCAAGATGTTTATTAGTCATAACCTTCGATGAGGCATTTTCCTTGTCCAACTGTATTAGCATCTTCTCGAATGAGTCATCAACAACAAATCAGTCACCAACGAAGACAAACTCATCAAGTACTTCCTGATATTTTTTAGATTGCTTATTATCTACCACCTTGTCAAGTGATACCTCATCTATGCATGGTTTTTGAGTGACCACATTTTCCTTATTGACTGCTGCAAGTTCATCTAGCTCTTCAAGGAGCTTTGAGTAGGCAACCCAATCTGTACTGGGATCTTGAATAGGTGATTGTTGATCAAATCTCTCATAAACATGCTCTTTAATAGCCATCATATCCATACAAAGCTCGTCGATCTCTTGTAGAGATTCAAGGTATAACTGCCAATCATCTTTTTGTTCCTCATTTTGATCTATTTGAACTGAATCAGCTGTCATGCTATCTAGATCCTTCTCAATAGGAGATACCTGTAACTCATGTATGACTTCAATTTGTACCAGCTCCTCTTGAAGTTCATCTACATCAAGATCAGTCTTCTCACTCTCAACTATAATTGGATACTTAATTACAACCTCAAGTGAAGTATCGATAGGAAATTCTTCTTCAAACACTCCTGAAGCATCCTCTACACACTCTGCAAGAATTTGTCCTGTAGCTGCAACCTCTTTCTCAATACTCCAAAGAATATGATCCTCCTGAGGAAGGGGGATGGCGGGACGGTGATAAAATTCATTTGTTTGAGAGGGAAAATGAAGCATGGGAGGTTGATCATGATCAGATTTTGGAATCTTGAGGGCAATGGAATTATCTAGGGAGTTTTGGAGGGGAGGGAAAGAGAAACTCTTAAAGACCTCTGTATTCTGTTCCTTCCACTTGGCCATTAACTCATCAAAGTCTGGAACCTGCTTGTCTTCCTAGACAACCTGAGCTTGAGGGATGATTGGTAAGGAAAAGGGACTATAGGAAGGTTTAGTCTCATGAATAGTCACTTGAATAGGCTCTTGACTCCAACTAGGAAGCTCCCTTGGCACACATTGGGCATGGTTAAGAATTTCATGAGAATAAGAAGCACAATAGCCCTTTGTAGGCAATTGGTTTAACTCGATTTTCTGCCTTTCCCAAGCCTCAATCTTTTCCAATACAAGAATACATAGTCCATTTATCTCTTCTGGATCATTGGACACATTTCGAAATAGGCCATTCACTTCCTCATACTGAGAGTTAGAACAGACCTTTTTTGCATATGCTAGTATTCTGAGCTCTATTTCATTCACTTTTTCTTGAAGGCAATATTGCTCATATGCAACATCATAGCCATATGGGAAAGATGAATTCTGGTCTTGACACTGATATGGCTTACCAAGAAGGTAAGATTCACGCTCTTGATAAGGCTCAACATAGCTTTGATAATACTCTTGATAAGGCTGATTAGGCTCATAAAGAGGCTCATAGGTATCATGACCAGGCTGGTATGATCCATCATTGGGCTGATAAGGAAACATAGCATAGGGATCCTCTTCATACACATCCATCAAAATTCATTCACGATAATACAATAAAAATGGTCTTACATGGAAGCTGTCCCTGAAATGTTAGAAGCAATTGCTTGAACTTGGAATCACCAAATACTTCTTGAAGAACACTGCTACAATTGCACTTTCATCAAGACCAGCTAAAAATAGGTCCCATCGAGCGTGCTAAAAACTGTTGTCAACCTGGAGTTGCGCCTTGAATCGAAGATGTGCACGAAATGGCTAGTACTCTATCCGATTGAAACAATGGGATCTTCTCACAAGGGTGGGTGCCGCAACGATGAGAACCTCCAGAGAACGCTGGTTCCTGTATGATGTATCAATGAGGATCTCTACTCTACGCTGTGGACTACCATGGAAAAGGGAGAAGGAAACTAAAAGGGGAAATCCTACCTAAAAGGGGTGATACACCAAAAGTTTGATCCACTCAACTTGGAACCTTGAACACTAAACAATCAAGGGAAAAGGAAGACCTTAGACTTCAATAAATCACTTGTGCATAAATATTTCATGAAGAGGTTCAATCCAATGATTAAAACTTGATGTAAAACGATGGAGAGAGGTCTGATACAAGACACTTTGCAGCCATCTAACATCCACTTACAGCTTCAACAAAAGACAATAAAAAACACGGAACATGACCTGCACAAGGATAATCTAGCAACTAGGTATGAATCAGAATTTGGGAAGGGAGAGAAATCTACCACTTGTGCAAATTGCTGAAGAAATATACACTATGCCAGCACTTGAAATTTGAAAGTACAGTCTCTCTATTGATTGAAGAGGTTACACAACTCACTAATGGCAGAGTCTGGTCTAACCAAGAGAGAGATTGAATGATTTTTAATCAAGGCTCAAAGCCAATTTATATAAAATTACAAGAGGCCAAAGATTGGCGTTGAAAATTTGAAGAGAAGGATTAACTTAGGCTAACTCAACGCTGACTTGGACTTTCAATAAAATATGTTTTCTTTTTGTCTTTGCATGAAGCTCCTTACGCTTGGGAAAGTGAACTTGCCTTTGTTCTGAACCGCCCACCTCTCTTTGCATGGAAATCCATGCCAATGTCAATTTTAGAACTTCTACGTGCGCTGCTTGATGCCGAGTTGGAGCGTTTGAAATCTAAGTTAATTGTTTGGTAAGCTGAGGTGGACGAAGAGATCAACTGAGTTGAACGAAGAGATCACCCTAACTTGCATGGAAAGCTCCTAGTGAATGTGGCGTTTAACAATTAGTCAACTCTAAATCTCGAATAGTCAACTCGACATTCGAATTTGGAATTTCGGTTGGACTCTCGGATGCGTGGAGTTGATCTGGAGACGAGCGGGACTTCAATAACCAGTGAATTGAAGCTTTGACCGGTGTTCGAAAATAGCTCCTGCTTGCATGTATTTTGTCCTATTCTGGTCTGCCTGTTCGTGTCTATTTCTGGCGGGATCCTATATTTAGATGTATTTTTATAATTATATTTGGGCTATATTTCCTCCATTGGGCTTTGCTTTCAGAATTCTGGCTTTCCCCCTATTTCAATGGTTACTTCTTATGATCAGAATTTGACGGCTAGCAGGACGTCACCCTTTGGCATTTTTTCCTTCGGGATTTTCTTATTTCCTCTTTTGCACAATCCAAAAACTACTTTTGGGTGTCTCGGCTTAATTCCTTCAGATTTTATTGAAGGGGCCTTGTTCGAAGGAATTCCTTCGGACAAAAAGCCCGAAGGTTTCCTTTGCCTTTGCTATTTGCTCATTTTGCCAAGTCGTTTTCTCGTGGACAAAATGTCCGCAAGAATTATCTTCCTTTACCTTCGGAATTTTTCTTCGATTGTTATTTTCTCGGGCTTTTTTCCACGGCCCTTTCTCCGAATTCTTTCGGTCTTTTTGTCCGAAGTAAACGACAAAACACAAAAGCAAAGCAAAAGTCCTTTTTGTCCGAAGGTTTCCTTCTTTTGTTTTGCCTTTGTGTTTTGCCGTCGGCTTTTTGTCTTTGGACTTGTCTTCGGGCTTGTAATTTCTCCGAATTCCTTTAGACTTTTTGTCTGAAGGAATTCCTTCAGACAAAAAGTCCGAAGGTCTCCTTTGTGCCTTGGCTTCACTTGTTTTTTCGAAATGTGCCCTTCGGCTTTTTTACCGTGGTCTTGTCGCCTACCAAGTGCCCTCCGCAAGGGCTAGTTGCTCTTGTCTGTGCCTCTTTCGGAAAAATTGTAGGGCACCCGAGCTTTTTGCAAAGGTCCCAAATTCGTCCCTGTACCTTCCCGAGGGGTAGGTGCCCTTCGGGATTGTTGAAAATGACCCTTCCGAAGGGTCTTGGCTTTTCCTTTGATGACTTGGGTGGACTTTTGGATTTTTCCAAAGTATTCCTTCGGACAAAAGTCCAAAGGAATTACTTCCTTTGCTTAATGGGCTCCCCTTCTGTTGATTTGTTATTTCCTTGGCTTTGCCCTTGTTTCATGAACCATTCTTTCGGACAAAAGTCCGGAGGAATTCATCCTTTTGTAGCAAAGGGCCCTTTCCAAAAACAATATATTCTTTCTTCTTTGGCTAGAGACGTGATCTTTCTAAATGGCAAAAGACAATCCGAATTGTGGAAGAATTGTGTCAACATAACCATCAAGAAGTGAGAAATATTGAGACCCTGAAACAACTTGTAGAATTTGTTCCATGGAAGGGAGTGGATAATGATCCTTGAGAGACACTCTCTTTAGATCACGAAAATCCATACAAAGTCTGATTTCTCCATTCTTTTTTCGAACCGTCACAAGGTTGGCTACCCAAGTTGAGTGTTTGATAGGAAAGATAGTTTAGATTCAATTAACTTGGTCAGCTCTTTCTTCATGAGTTCTTCTATCTTGGGATTGACATGTCTTTGCTTTTGTCTTACTGATTCAGCTTTGGGCTCCAACTCAATGGTGTGATGGGCTAGACTTGGATCAAACCCGTTCAAGTCCTTGTACTCCCAAGCAAAGATGTTATGAAACTCTTTGCATAATGCAATAAAAGCTTGCCTTTCCAGCTGAGAACATACCTTGCCAATCTTCAAAAGTTTGTATTTGAAAATCAGAACTCTTTCATAGTTTTCCTCCTTTGTTGACATGCTCATTCTTTGATTCTTCTTTTGATCATCCTCATTGAAGACACTCTCCAAGGTAATCAGCGCCTTGGGTATTTTATTTGTCTTCAACTGTATAATTTGCTCTTCATAATGATCATGTAACCTCTTTTGATTTCTTGAGGAGAACCCTGCTCGTTTTGTAAGAAGTGTGCAATGTGTTCATCACTTTCAAACACTTGTCATGACACTTCATTATCCGAAATGGAAGGTCTCACAATGATCTTAATATGAGATTGATCCTTCTCCTTTGCTACATCAGCGGCTGAGTCAAAATGTGCTCTTATTGCAACCAATCTATCAGCATGTTTTTTCAAGTCTTTAGGTATGGGCTGTATGTTGAAAGCATCAAAGTCTTCAATTAGATCCCATACCCTATGCTTGTATGACTTAAGCAAGGAGTTCTTGGTTGTAGCCTGACTTCTTACTTGATGAATGACCAGTTCACTATCTCCATAGACTTTCAAATTCATGATTCCTCTTCTCTTTGCCCATTGGAGACCATGAACTAGGCCTTCATATTCTGTCACATTGCAAGTGCAGCTCAAGTGAAACCTATAAGAAGAGTAGAAACGATTCCTTGATGGAGAAACTAACATGACGCCAGCTCCTGCACCTACTTTGCTCCTTGAACCATTAAAGAACATTTCCCACTTGCCATCAAATTCATGATCCTCATTGGTGAGTGAAGGAATTGGAACGTTCTCTTCATGCATACAATAAACTCCCAAATCACTCTCCTCAATGAAAGTGTAAGGATCAAGGCCATGTGTTTCAGTGTTGTACTTGTCAAGATAAAGATCAAAAATACCTTCAAGAGGGGAAGATTTTTCACCATCCATGATCGTTTTCTCTTCCTTGCTGATTAGACAATTCTAATTTGACATTGTGTCCAAGTATGGCTCAATGTGGAACCTTGCTAAGGGCTGAGTCCTTATAGTTACCTTGGTCCTATACCTTGTCCTGAAAGCTAGAAATGACCAATCAACAAAAAGGTATCCTCCTATCTTGGCTGTGAAGTCCCTTGACAAGCATATAGCAAAGTGTGCTGGAAGGTCCACCACCACAATGTCTTGCATGATAGGGAAGCTTGGGCAACCATGTAAAAATACTTTTCAGACCTTTGACCAATCCTACCGCCTTGGTTGGAGTCCCATCCAACTGTAACACGCCCTTGCTATGTGGCTCATAGTTCAAACCCAACTTATCAACCACTACTTTAGGCATGACGGTAGTGCTTGCTCCACTATCCACAATACAATTGTGGACCAACTTGTCTCCCACAATGAGTGTGAAGTAGAAAGGTGGAGGCTTTTCCGGCTTGGTTGAGGGCTCCAAAAGATGATTTGGAGAATTTGTGAAAGCCACACCATTGTGCTTTGAAACTTGAGGAGTCACATGAATGCTTGCTCACTGCTCTTGCAAAAGCTCTTTTTGATCGGGTATATGCAAGACTTCCAAAGGGATATACTTGCCTTGGTGCTTTTCAATGAATCAACAATGTTTAGAGAGGGAGCATTCACCTTCTCTAGCATTTTTGATGGTAACGAGGGATCTCGAGTCTGCTGCGTTGCAATCTTGGCAGCCCCACTTGCATTTTGATTTTGTTGGGGAATATGACTTGCAACATCACTTGGTGGCCTTGGAGAGGCATCACTTGGAGCTACCCGTGGTTCTTGGCCTTCTCCCAATGCTCTCTTCTTAGCTCTTGTATTGGCTGCAACTGACATGCCTTGAGTCAACACAAAATCATCTTTTGCTTGGAAATTCATCATTCCCACACTTGGCCTGCTACCTTCTCCATGACTATCTCTTTGGCTGGGACATGCTTCTTCTGTTGTCATGTAGGGAGTAGTTTCCTTTTGTGTTGTCAAAGCATGGTTGGTTCTATCATCATGTAGAAACTGACCATGAGGCTGTTCCCATTGGTCCAAATGATCCTCTCCTTGCACTAGATTTGCATGTACTGGAATAATAGCCTTTACGGGAGGAGTAGAATTTGGATTATATGCATTGAGCTGCCTGCTGTAACCTTGTTGATTTTGTCCTCTCCCTTGATAATTGTATTGGGATGGAGATCTTTATCCTTGTTGATGATAGTATTGTGCATTAGGAGGAGCACTTGCCTGATATTGGGCTTGCTTGAGCTGAGCTCTCAATGATCTGATTTCTTCATCCTTGTCCACAACATTATCCACCTTCTTGGGAAAGGCTCTTGGCTTCACATTGGCATTAGGAACTTGTGACATGCTTGGAGCTTCAACTGAATTGTGGGACAACAAAGGCATGGAAATTCTTGGAGCAAGTTTTCTAACCTGAATTAAGCTATTCTCAGCCTCAATTGCTAGCTCATATGCACTTGGAAGAGTGAATCCTCCCATTGACTGAAACATAACAACAACATGAGTACCAATCCCTTTGACGTATGTTGGGAACACAAAGCTAGGAGGAGATCTCATGATTGGTGGCAGCCTATAACATGTTCTTTGAAATCTACCATGGATTCATTTGGACCTCTTCTTATTACATTCAGCTGATGTATTAGGGAAGCATGATCACTCTTATTTTCAAATCTTGTCACCAATAGATCTCCAAAGCCATCCCAACTTGTAATGCAGCCCCCTTCCAACGTTCTATACCAGTCAAGTGCTTTGCCTTTTAAAGACATAGCAAGCAACTTAATGGCTATGTTGGCCCTAGTAATATTATGGAAATTGCAGAAATTAGAGATGTCTCTAATATGTTTAGATGGGGTAATAGGACCCTCTCCATTGAAACTAGGAAGATTTTTGATAGCATTCGGAGGGATGGGGTCATATGCAAGAAGTTCTATTGGGTTTTGGGTATTAAAAGCAGGGAAGGGTTGACGCCTATCCATGTCTTCTTGATTGTCTACTTCTTGATTTTCAGTTTCTTCAACTTCCTCAACTTCTTCCTCTTCAAAACCACCCTGCCTAGGCTCTCTAAGCGCTAGGAATGGTTCAGGATGTTCTTGGTCAAATATCCTTGATGACCTAGTGAGGACCATGAAGTAAACTATGGAAAATTTGATCTAGAACGATTCTCACCCAAAGGAGTCACCAAATGCTGTATTTCAGAATACAAATGATACTTGTCAAGACCAACATTCACCATGAAATGAAAACAACAAAGAATTTGGTCCCATCGGGCATGCCATAACTGTTGTCTCCAAATCTTGCACCTTAAAAGAACACTGTTCAGGCCTCTTTTAGATTTGGGCAACGTTGGGACATTTCCAGGCCTGTGGGTGTGCTTATAAGTGGAAATGAACCTCTAGGTTGAAAGGGCTAGCTCTGTGTATTAGCTTTTTTGCAATAAAATTTGCTGAACCAGCTTGTTTGGATGAAAAGGGTCAGAAATTTGCATAAATGAAAAGCCTAGTCTAAAATGGTGATACACCAAAAGTTATTATCCACATGTATGCCCTATACTTTTGCACAATACAATAGAATACAAGCCTATTCTTAAAGCTCTAGAAGATTCCAACAAAAATATTTCAATGTAGAGACAAAATGAATGAGATCACACAAGATAAGTAATTGGAAAAACAACTTGTATAGTCCAGAAAAGGGTTACACATATGCAAAATCTCATACAGCTAGAATGCACTCTACATGCCCTGTTGGATCAACTCTTTGCTCAAAAGCATGAAGGACATAGAACAAAAGGATAAAACATCACTTGCTCTTACTCTGTGTCTCTTGCATGCCCAGGAAAATGTCTAGAACTTAGAAAGAAAACAGACTCATGCTTCTTTGCTCAAAGGCAAGAAAATGGCAAAACATTCCAACAGGGCTTCGCCGTACGATCTGTATATATAATAACAATAGCCCAAGGGTCTTATTTATAGCAAAGAGAGAGAGAGAAGGGAGGTCCTTTGTGCCAAAGAGAGGAATCAAATCTGTTGGAAGTCATTGTCTTCAGCTACAACTGATTTTTGCCAATGATGCTTATTAGGGCACTCTGATAGATCTGTGTCACCTTCTTGAATGCCATGGGCTTGTCCCTCTGAAGATGCTTCCCAAGGACTGCTTAACGGAATCGAGATACTTGGGGAAGGCAAAAAAAAATGGTCCTTGTCAATGGAGCTACCTGTTAGAAATCTCCTTTTTGCCCCCAATCTCTTCTCCTTGGCTTGTCGATTTGTGCAATGGCGTGGAAAAGGTCGCTTTCATTCAGTTTGGCTTTGTCCTTCCCTTTTGATTGGTCCTCAAGGAATGACTCGGATCATGGTTCTGCCCGTCGATCAACCATTGGATCAAGCTTATAAGCTAAGCAGTTATAAAAATCTGATTTGCTTTTGTCTAGACCCTTTCTGGTTTTCTGAATGACTTCACTTATAAAACTTTATACGCAAAGCACTTGCTTAAACCCGATTTGCACCTGTAGACCCATTCGTTTTTCTTGCCTACTTTACTTATAAAACTTTATAAGCAAAGCACCTTGGGAAACTCGGTTTGCACTGCCAAGACCCTTTCGGGTTTTCCAAGATCTTCTACCTATAAAATTCATAAGTCAAGCATGTTGGGAAACCTGATTTGTATTGACGTCTTTCGGCACGTCATGAACCATGGCCCCAACGGCTAGTTGTCTACTTTAAACCTGACATTTTGCGGCACATCATGCATTGACCCAACGACTAGTTTGTTGCTTTAATTTTGATGTCCTGTGGCACGTCATGGGCAATCCAGTCGGGTTTATTGTTTCGGGCAATGGTTTGACAAACGACAACATGTTCTTTCGAGAACTTTTCCCGAAGGACACCTGTAGGAAAGTGTCCTTCGTAAAAGTTCCGAAGGACACCTGGGAAGGGACTGTTATAGCTTGGAATTGCACCCTTGTGAGAGAGTTCTTCAAGGTCCCTCACTTCCTGCTACAAACATGGGGACAACCTTAGGATGTGGGTATCCTATTGGTGAGGTTGAACCTCTAGGCTTTTTTATGAGCCTAGTTCCTTAGGTGTTTTACTTCAACGTTTGATCTCACACTAAAATCTACTTTCAGTTAAAGAAAAGGGATAGGAGGATTACTTGAAAAGAAATCTAAGCTAAGGGAGGTGATGCACCAAGAGTAAGTGATCGACTTGGTCTGGGGAATGACACTAATTCAGCATAAGACAAGTTCGCTTACACAATCTCCTAACCAACTAACTTACATGAATATTTCGTAAACTAGGCTCACTGAACCATACGTGAAAGGAAAGAGGGATTTCTAAATCCACATTAAGTGTCCATTAATGGCAGAAAAGCACAAGTTCAGCCTTGCAACGAATTGGACAACACCTGAAAATGAGCAAGAAAGAAGGACAATAAGGTTGGAAGGATGCTTCTTCACAACACTGTTATGCACAAGCTAACTCGACACAATTTTTAGACAAAGAGATAAGTAAAATAATCTTTATTGCTTCAAAGGTCTGTTACACAACAATTTTTGAAGAGTGATTTTATCACCATCTGGGGATCATTTGCTTGGCTCCAAGGCCTCTATATATATAGAAAAAGGGAAAGGGAGAAGGGGAAGAGAGAAGAAGTCGATGGCGGAAACTCTGACGTTGCACTTTCTTGTTCTCCCTAAATGCATCGCTCAGGATCACCTGACAATCCTCTCGAGCCTCTCCCTTCTTTTTGACTTTCTTTGGTGCGCCTGAAAAGTTATGTTGTGAGTAGCTGGAATGTTTCTTCTTGAGACGACACATTTAAGTGTCGAACGACGATTGCGGGCAATGAACCATGACGGATGAGAGCCTTCATAACTTCCAGCTACCAGTTGCTCGGACTCTCCCGTGTTTATTGAACATCCTTGTGCCACTGTCGTTTACTGATTGGCCCTTTTTGCTCTAGTTATGCCACATGGCAGTCTTCCATTCGTTGCATCGTGATTCTCGCATTGTTGGACCAAGCTTAAGTCGAACCCTTGGAGAATCCTGATTTACTCTATGCAGAGTAATTTGGGTTCTTTGGCCTCTCCAATTTTGGACTTTCCTAGATCCTTCACTTATAAAGCCTTTTAAGTAGAGTACTTGAAAAAACCCAATTTACTCTATGCAGAGTAATTCGGGTTCTCTAAGCCTACTTACTTCGGGGTTGTCCATCTTGAAGTCTTCTCATTTTGTTGTTTCCCAAGCCTTAAGACTTCGGGCTTTTCAAACCCGATATTTCCAATGGCTAGTCGCTTACCTTGATTTTGACGTCCATTGGCCTGTCGTTTCCTTTGGACACTTGGTCTCGGGTTTCCTTCTTTCGGGAAAATCTCCCGAAGGAATTTCTTCAGACAATTTGTCCGAAGGAATTCCTTCGGACTTTTTATCTGTGTCTGTCTTTGAAATTACCCTTCGAGCTTTTCAAAATGGACTTTCCCGAAGGGTAAGAGACCCTTCGGGCTTTCTGCATGTCCCTTCGAACTCTCGTGAATGATCCTCCCGAAGGGAAAGACACCCTTCGGGAATTTTGAAATGGTCCCTCCGAAGGGTAACATACCCTTCGGGAAAATCGCAACTGTCTACTTGGAGAAGAAAAAGCCCTTCGAAAAAGTTGAAGTGTACTTTCGGAAAAGTTGATTGGTCCATTTTGCCCTAAAAAGCCCCTTCGGATTTTGAAAGTGCCCTTCGATTTTTTTGAAAAAGACTCGTCCCTTGAAGAACTCGAGAAGCACCATTTTTCAAGACCAAATCGGGTTTGTCAAGCCCCTTTACTTATTTCGGGCTTCTGACTGCTCACAACTTATGAAGTAATCAAGTAGTGCCCTTTGGAGAATCCGAAATACATTGTCTACGAGTAATTCGGGTTTGTAAACCCGAATTACTTCTACTTATAAAACATTTAGAAGCTAAGCACTGTTGGAATCTCGATTTGCACTGTGCCTTCAGAAACCCAAAGTTGTCATTGTTAGAAAACCCGAAGTCCTCCCAAAGACTTACCATTTTCTTGCCTGAAAGCTCCCTTTTTCATACTTAAACAAACTTTGATATGTGGGCCACAAAATGGCCAACATTTTTGGCAATTCGCAGGGAAGCATGCTTGTTATGCTTGAGAACCCAACTCATTTGCTTTGTTCGATCCATTGGGCGTGGAGTCACTGCTATTGTACAAAGCTGGCTTTATTTGGAAATCTCCCTTGAAGCAACACGAACAATCGAAATGAAACAAACTGTGCCCAAGGCACTTAGGGAAGGGAAATTCAACTGAAACAGATGTGCACAAGGCACTTAGAGAAAAACATGAAAAGCTATACAAAATGTACAATAACATACAATGGCTGCAAACTCTTCTAATAACACGGCTTTAGATGAATCCCATTGATTGGGATGGGTAATACCTCCCCATCGAGTTGGGTGAGCTGAAAAGTGTTATGCTTTTTGCATCTGTGGATGAAATAAGGGCCACTCCACACACTGTCAAACTTGGTATGGTTGCTTGGGTTGGCCTTTTTCGAATCCCATTTGAGGACCAAGTCTCCTTCCTTAAAAGTCTTTGCTGTAGCTCTCTTGTCAAAAGCCCTTTTGACCTGAGCTTGATGTGCCTCTAGCATCTTCATTGCAAGGTCCCTTGTCTCCTCGAGCTCTGTGAGTTCTGCCAATCTCACATTCATGGGTTCATCTTCCAGCAGCTCCAGTTGATGGGCTAGCTCTAATGTAGGCAGCTCAAGGGAAATGGGTAACTTGGACTCCCTTCCATATACCAGAACATATGGAGAATTGCCAACAACAGCTTTAGGAGTTACCCGATCAGCCCACAACGCTGTCTTCAACTTGGTGTGTCACGTTCTCTGATTCTCCTCCATGGTCCTCTTGATAATCCTCAACAAACTTTTATTTGTGGACTCAGCTAGTCCATTTTCTTGAGGATAATAATTTGAGGAAGTGTTGAGGTAGATGCCCATTTTGAGAGCCCATTCACTTGTTTTCAAACCAAGGAAAGCCAATGCATTATCATATATGATAGTGGATGGAACACCAAACCTGGTCACAATGCTGTCATAGAAATCTAAGACTGCACTTTTGTTGGCTTTTTTTAATGCAACGGCTTCCACCCACCTGTGAAATAATCAGTTGCAGTAAGCACCCATTTATGCCCTGCACTTGATGGGGGGTTGATCATACCAATGAAATCCAAACCCCACTGCATGAATGGTTGCTCCACTTGAATCAGGTTGAGAGGGAAAACTGCTAACTTTTACTTACCTGTGAAAAGAGCACATTCCTGACACCTCACCCATGCATAAGCATCCTTGAAGAGGTTGGGCCAGTAGTAACCAGCCCTCATGATCTTTGCTGCAGTAGTTCTTGGAGCAAAATGACCTCCTGCAGGCCCATCATAGAAATGCCCCAAAAGCTTGGCTATTTGATCATCATCTATGCACCTTAGGAGCACTCCATTGAGGTCTCTTCTGAACAAAACCCCATCAATTAAAGCATAAGGTATGCACTGAAGTCTGAAATACCTTTTTTTTGCTTTGCCCATACCTTGAGGGCACTCACCTATTAGCAGAAAGTGTGTCATATCATGGAACCAACTAGTGTGAGGTGGAGGTGCATCTGCTTGTAGGTTATCTTGTGTTACCAAGATGACCTCTTTGTCTTCATGAAGGTCATCAACCATATGCTCATATAAGCCTTTACCTCTTACTAGCTTAGTGACCTTGATCTCCACGTCATACTCCATGACTTTAGTAATCCAACCAACGCCTTTTTTGCTCAAATCCTTGTTAAGAAGGAAGTCTCTTACCCTAGGATGAGACACCATAAGGTGGATTTTGCTGTTGGATAGCATTGGCCTGAACTTCTTGAGACTCCTTACTGCTGCAAAGACTTGTTTTTCTACAGAGGTATACCTCACCTCATACTCTTCAAGCCCTTGACTGAAAAATACTAATCGTTGCTCAAGTCTTTCACCATTTCTTTGCATCAGCATAGCTGATATATTATCGATGTTGGCAAAAGCATACAATATGAAAGCCCTTGAAAAATCAGGATTCATAAGTGTGGGTGCTTGAGCGATGGCTTGCTTGATAACTTCAAATGCTGACTTGCCTTCATTTGACCAGGGGAACACTTGGCTCTTTTTTAGCATAGCAGTGATGGGTTTGACCAAACTTGCAAAACCGGGGGTAAATCTTCTCACAAAGTTTATTTCTCGAAGGAAACTTTGGAGTCCCTTCTTATGCTTGGGTAGGGATAAAGCCAAGATGGCACTTATTCTCTCAGGATCAATGGACAGCCCCTCCTTTGAGACGATGTGGCCCAACAACTTGCCTCTATGCATGGCAAACAAGCACTTTTTGGGATTCAATGAAATCCCATACTCTCTGCACCTTTCAAAAATCAGCCTCAGGTGGTTCATATGTTTGTTGGCATTCTTGGAGAAAACCATGATGTCATCCAAGTAAACCAACACCATTTGGTTTAGCAGCGCCTAGAAAGCCATGTCCATGGCTCTTTGGAAAGTTGGGCCAGCATTTGATAAGCCAAAAGGCATTTTCTGATAAGCATATGTGCCCCATTTGGTGGTGAAGGCAGTCTTATACCGGTCTTCATCTTTCACCCAAATTTGGTTGTAGCTAGAAAATCCATCCAACAGAGAAAAGCATTCTGACCCTGCAACTACTTGGAGAAGTTGCTCAATGGACGGCAGAGGGTAGTGATCCTTCAAGGAGACTTTGTTCAAATCTCTGAAGTCTACACAAAGCCTAATCTCTCCACTCTTTTTTCTTACAGGCACCAAGTTGGCTACCCATGATGAGTGTTTGATGGGAAAGATGATCCTGGACTCGATCAACTTGGTTAGCTCCTTCCTCATCAACTCTTTAATCTTGGGGTTAACAGGCCTTTTCTTTTGCCTTACGTGCTTGGCATTGGCCTCCAACTCTATGGTATGCTGAGCTAACTTAGGATCAAAACCCTTTAGGTCGCTGTACTTTCAAGCAAAAATGTCTGCATACTCTTGGCAAAGTGCAATGAAAGCATGCCTCTCATCCTTGTTGCTTACCTTCCCAAGCTTGAGAAGCTTGTCCTTGAAGATGAGGACTCTCTCATAGTTTTCTTCATCAGTTGATATTACTACCTTATCTTTCCTCATATGGTCTCCTTCAGGAAAAAGACCCTCAAGTGTAACCAACCCCTTAGGAAGTTTGTTCGACTGCTGAACAATCTGATCCTCATATTGATGATGCAATTTAGCTTGGTTGGAGGAGAACTCAACGTCTTGTTGTAAGAAACAAGCAATTTGCTTGTCACTCTCAAAAACCTGTTAGTGGGCTTCATTATTTGGCACTGATGGCCTTACCACCACCTTGACATGTGACTGAACCTTAGCTTCTTTCAGCTCGCTTGGAATGTCAAACTGAGCTCCCACGGCTGCCAGCCTGTCAGCATGCTGGTTCTGATTTCTTGGGACAGCTTGAATGTCAAAAGCTTCAAATCTTCAATCAGGTCCCACACTCTATTTTTGTAGGACCTCATCAAAGGGTTTTTTGTGATGTTCAAGCCTCTGACTTGGTCAACTATGAGCTCGTTGTCCCCATAAGCTTACCTCATCAAAGGGTTTTTTGTGATGTTCAAGCCTCTGACTTGGTCAACTATGAGCTCGTTGTCCCCATAAGCTTGCAACAGTTTGATTCCTCTTTTGGTGGCCCATTGAAGGTCACAGAGCAAGCCTTCATATTCTGCTGCATTTGAAGAGCAACTGAAATGGAACCTGTAGGAAAATAAAAGCTTATTACCCGAAGGGGAAACCGACATTGCCCCATCATCTACACCATTTTTGCTCCTTGAGCCATCAAAGAACAACTTCCATAAACCATTGGAGTCTTCTTTAGGTCCAATGAGGGAAAGCATGGGCTGATTCTCTTCATGTAGCATATAGACACCTATATCTCTTTCCTCAACACCTTCCAAAGGGTTGAAAAATTGGTTATCTCCCCATAGCTCATCCAAGAACAAGTCTGGAACCTCTTCATGATGAGTGTTTAGCTCCTGGCCAATTGTAAATTCATCCTCATCAAGGATAGTACAATTGAAGTTTACGTTGTTTCGCTGGTGGGGTTCAATGTGGAATTGTGCCATGGGTTCAGCGTTGATCGAGACCTTAGTCCCATACCTTGTTCTGATTGCCATGTAAGACCAATTTGCTGCAAGGTAATCCCCAATCTTGGCTGTGAACTCTTTGGAAAGACATAATGCAAAGCAAAGAGTGACATCCAGGATCAACACGTCTTGCACCACGGATACGCTAGGACAAGCATGCAAGGTTAGGCTTAAATTCCTGATGATATCTGATGGCTTTGTGGAAGAACCATCAAGCTGCAGGACTCCCTTGGTGCACGGCTCATACTTGAGGTTCAGCTAGTCAACAATAGACTTTGGCATGACTGAGGTGCTGGCCCCACTATCCACCAAGCAGTTGTGCACCAAGGAGTCGCCGATGATTAATGAGATGTAGAATGGGGAAGGCTTGGTCACACTAATGGACCTTTCTCCCAAAGGACTCTTGGCTACATTGGTGAAAACTTTAGCTTCTTTGCTTGGTTGCTTACTTGTAGCTGTAGAAACACTCATCCTGGACAAACCTTTCTGAAGAATGTTTACTTGGCCGGGCATGGAAAACATGTCCCACATTGGTATGCTCATGTTGGATTTCTTCATTTGCTCCACAATGTTGATTGGCGTACCCCTAGCCTTTGCCTGGGTTTTGGGAGTAACTGCTACTGGCTTTGTCAGTGAAGGAGTGGTGATAAGACGTTCTTTGAAAGCTCCTTGATTGTCACCCATATTCCTTCTCTTGAACCTTGTGTTCGCTGAGACTGGGGTGTGGGCCAAACTGGGAGTAGCTTGCTGATTGGATGCATAGCACTCCTCTTGTTCATTGATGACCATTGAGGCTTCCGGATGGTTTGACCCCTGATTCGAGTCTTGTTCTTGTGGAGGCTGCTCTTGCTTTGTCAGCGTGGGCACCTCTATGCTTTGGACTATAAGAGCCTAGTTATATCCACTGGCAACAACCTGCTGCCATTGATCATTAAATGCTTGGTTGGAGCCATTAGTTGGGATAATGGATTGTCCAAAAGAATGATTCCAAGGCATTGTCCCTTAAGCCTCTTGAGCCATGTTGTTCTGAACTGGGACCAAGGAGTTGGAAAGCCCTGCAGCGTTTAGATTATAATTATGCTGCCTAGCATAGTTAGGCTGCCCCTGTCCTTGGAAACCTCCTTTGTAGGGTGGCCTATTAGCTTGATAAGGCTATTGTTGAGGCTGATATGGAGCTTGATAAGGCTTGCTGTAAGCCTACTGTCTCTTGAAATTGACCACATCATTTTCCAAGGATTGGAGCATGCTTTTCAATTCCAAGTAATTTTTATGCTCTTGGGAGTCGTTGAATCCGCTAATAGAGGCCTTCTCTTGCTTAGCTGAAGGTACAACAACAATTGTTGGCATTGGAAGTATAACATCAAGTGGAGGAATGACTGTAGGAGATGGTCTGATTTCTGAAAAAAGAGGCATTGGGGGTCTGGGAGTAAGCTTGCCAGCTTGAAGTAGGCAATTTTCTGCCTTGATGGCCACTTCGTATGCATCTGACAGTTTGTCTCCTCCCATAGATTGAATCATTACAACTATGTCGTTGTTGAGAGCCTTAAAGTAATACAAGAAAACAAAGTTCGGCGATGGTCTAATAGCTGCTGGAATTCTATCCCATGCCTTCTGAAATCTCGTATTGAAGTTTTGCATGACTTCATGAGGAGCTCTCTTGATTGTGGTCAGCTGCTCTGCAAGCAACATATGATCACTCTTATCTGCAAACCTTTTACACAGGGTTGCTCCCAGCTCGTCCCATGAATGGATAGAATTAGGAGCTAGGCCCCTATACCAGTCCAATGCCTTTCCTTTAAAAGATACAGCCAATATCCTAACAACCACGTTCTCCACTGTGATATTGTGAGTGTTGCAGAAGTTAGCTATGTCCGTTATGTCTTCAGTAGGAGTTACAGCTTGGTCTCTTGTGTAATAAGGAACACTTTTGAGGGCTGCTACTGGCATAGGATCATATTGTGGTAAGTTCAAAGGGCTTTGGCTGCTGAAACCCACAAAAGCTCTTTGGGGAATCATGGCAACAAGAGGGGCTGATAAAGATCTTCTTGCATAGGTATACTTTATGACTAGTGTAGGAGGATAGCTTCTTACATAAGGGGGAGTATGGACGAACCTTAACCTTCTTGCTGAGTTTAAAAGGAATTCAACAAAATCAAAAGGAATACCTGCAGAAGTCGATCTTGTAGTCACATTTGGCATGAAAAACATCTACTGCTCTGCCACCAGATAGCTAGGTGTTCTTCGGAGTCTCCAGATGCAAAAGGATGAATGCTACCAGTGCTGCGAAATGATCAAAACAACATCAAATTTGACCAATCTTTCATAACAACGAAAATGAAATGGTAGTGGTCCCACCGGGCGTGTCAGAACTGTTATAGCTTGGAATTGCACCTTTGTGAGAGAGTTCTTCAGGGTCCCTCACTTCTAGTTACAAACATGGGGACAATTTCAGGATGTGGGTATCTTATTGGTGAGGTTGAACCTCTAGGCTTTTTTATGAGGCTAGTTCCTCAGGTGCTTTACTTCAGCATTTGATCTCACACTAAAATCTACTGTCAGCTAAGGAAAAGGGATAGGAGGATTACTTGAAAAGAAATCTAAGCTAAGGGAGGTGATGCACCAAGAGTAAGTGATCCACTTGGTCTGGGGAATGACACTAATTCAGCATAAGATAAGTTCGCTTACACAATCTCCTAACCATCTAACTTGTATGAATATTTTGTAAACTAAGCTCACTGAACCATACATGAAAGCAAAGAGGGATTTCTAAATCCACATTAAACGTCCATTAATGGTGGAAAAGCTCAAGTTCAGCCCTGCAACGAACTGGAAAACACCTAAAATTGAGCAAGAAAGGACAATAGGGTTGGGAGGACGCTTCTTCACAACGCTATTATGCACAAGCTAAATCGACACAATTTTTAGACAAAGAGAGGTAAAATAATTTTTATTGCTTCAAAGGTTTGTTACACAACGATTTTTGCAGAGTGATTTTATCAATAGTTCGGGGATCATTTGCTTGGCTCCTAGGCCTCTATATATATAGAAAAGGGGAAAGAGAGAAGGGGAAGAGAGAAGAAGTCGCCGATGGCGGGAACTCTGACGTTGCACTTTCTTGTTCTCCCTAAATGTGTTGTTTAGGATCACCCAACCATCCTCTCGAGCCCCTCTTGTCTTTTTGACTTTCTTTGGTGTGTCTGAAAAGTCATGTTGTGAGCAGCTAGAATGTTTCTTCTTGGCACGACGCATTTAAGTGTCAAACGACGATTGCGGGTAGTGAACCATCGCAGATGAGAGCCTTTATAACTTCCAGCGACCAGTCGCTCGGACTCTCGTGTTTATTGAACATCCTTGTGCCACTTGTCCTTTACTAATTGGCCCTTTTTGCTTCAGTTATGCCATGTGGCGGTCTTCCATTTGTTGCATCATGATTCTCGCGTTGTTGGACCAAGCTTAAGGAGAATTCCGATTTACTCTATACAGAGTAATTCGGGTTCTTTGGCCTCTCCAATTTCAGACTTTCCCAGATCCTTCACTTATAAAGCCTTTTAAGTAGAGTACTTGGAAAAACCCGATTTACTCTATGCAGAGTAATTCGGGTTCTCTAAGCCTACTTACTTCGCGGTTGTCCATCTTGAAGTCTTTTCATTTTGCTGTTTCCCAAGCCTTAAGACTTCGGGCTTTTCAAACCCGATTACTTCCAACGGCTAGTCGCTTAACTTGATTTTGACGTCCAATGGCCCGTCGTTTCCTTTGGACATTGGTCTCGGGCTTCCTTTTCGACTTATTTTTTTTGGGCAAATCTCCCGAAGGAATTTCTTTGGACAATTTGTCGGAAGGAATTCCTTCGGACGTTTTGTTTGCGTGTCTTCGAAATTACCCTTCGGGCTTTTCACAATGGACTTTCTCAAAGGGTAAGAGACCCTTTGGGCTTTCTGCATGTCCCTTCAGACTCTCGTGAATGATCCTCCTGAAGGGAAAGATATTCTTTGAGAATTTTGAAATGGTCCCTCCGAAGGGTAACATACCCTTTAGGAAAATTGCAATTGTCCACTTGGCGAAGAAAAACCCCTTCGAAAAAGTTGAAATGTACCTTCGAAAAAGTTGATTGGTCCCTTTTGCCCTAAAAAGCCCCTTCAGATTTTGAAAATGCCCTTTGGTTTTTTTGAAAAAGACTTTTACCTTGAAGAACTCGAGAAGCACCATTTTTCAAGACCAAATCGGGTTTGTCAAGCCCCTTTACTTATTTCGGGCTTCTGACTGCTCACAACTTATAAAGTAATCAAGTAGTGCCATTGGGAGAACCCGAAATACAGTCTGAGTAATTTGGGTTTGTAAACCCGAATTACTTCTACTTATAAAACATTTAGAAGCTAAACACTGTTGGAAACCCGATTTGCATCGTGCCTTCAAAAACCCAAAGTTGTCACTGCTGGAAAACCCGAAGTTCTTCCAAAGACTTACCATTTTCTTGCCTGAAAGCTCCCTTTTTTATACTTAGGCAAATTTGATATGTGGGCCACAAAATGGCCAACAGGGACAAAAGGCCCCTTCGGAAAATTCCGAAGGGCATTTCCAAAGGAAATGGCCCTTCAAAACTTTTTCGAAGGGCAATCTTTGGGGGAAAAAGCCCTTCGAAAAAACTTTGAAGGGTAACTTGGAAGAATGGGCCAAAAAGTGACCCTTCGAGAAAATTCCCGAAGGGAACTTGGACAAAAAGTGTCCATTCGAAAAAATTCTGAAGGGGCATTCGGGAAAAGACTAAGGCAAAAGTGCCCTTCGAAAAAGTTTTGAAAGGACACTTGGGCAAAAAGTGCCCTTCGGAAAAGTTTCGAAGGGACACTTAGACGAAAAAGTGCTATTTGAAAAAGTTCCGAAGGGACACTTGGGGGAAAACAAGGCAAGTGAAGTGCCTACGGAAAATTCCGAAGGGCACTTCGAAGGGAAGTGGCCCTTTGAAACTTTTCCGAAGGGCACTTTGGGGCTAAGACAAAAAAGGGCTAAGGCAAAACAAAGCAAAGAGAAAAAAAACAAGGGAAAAAAAACAAGGACGAAGGGAAAAAACTATGGACTCTGCAGGAAAACTACGGATTCTTGTCTAAAGGAAAAGACGAGGAAAGAAAACAACGAAGGGAAAGCAGAACAAGGAAAGACCAAAACAACAAAGGCCCAAACACAAAAAACGAGCAAGGAAGAACGAAAACCAACTGAAGAGGAAACACAAACTGGTTATGCAGAAAAAGGGTCAACAGGACCAAAATTTGGTCAACAAAAATATTACAACCCTTTAGGGGTATCATTGATAGATCTCACCATATCTTGCCAATATGGTGACCTAACCACATTAAAAAGCACAATTTGCATGCATGAACAAAACACAAAACACTTTACTTCGTTATATCTTTGGTTTGATTCTAGAATGCCCTTTTCAATGGGCCTACATCT
This sequence comes from Torreya grandis, assembly GCA_037957365.1. Classification (NCBI taxonomy): domain Eukaryota; kingdom Viridiplantae; phylum Streptophyta; class Pinopsida; order Cupressales; family Taxaceae; genus Torreya; species Torreya grandis. The sequence goes on from JARHVA010006277.1 coordinate 400,741, forward strand.
TTTGTTCTCTTGCGAATAAGAGGTGAATCCTCTTCCTCTTCGGCCACAATGGGTGTAGCAAGAAATGGGTGTGATGGAGTCACCACATTCGTACGAGAATCATCCACACGTATCAATCCTTTATTTTTCAAAGGATGCTTCGTTCTTTTTCCAGCAATGGCATCTACGTCTTCTTGTTCTTTGATGTAAGCAAGGATCTTTGCCTATGACAAACTCTTTCCTGGCTGTCCATTTATGCTTGGTCCACTACAAGCTTTGATTTTAGCACCAAGAATTGCACACAAATGGGCTTTCATCCGAGTGTATGGGCTCTTGTATCTACAATTGCACTCTGAGCAAAGCTAAAGGAAACACCCTCCACCGGGCAACTGTTCTACGATCATCACATGCCTCCAAAGGGGTGCTCACTAATCGGGTCTGAAGGCTATCCCTTGGCACACCGAACTAGCACTTACAGCCTAAGACATTCTAGCAAATCCTATAGCCCCTGGTAAACAATAATAATATTGATATTAAAACTTAAAGTATTTGGTATTTGACATTTGTTGAAACTTAAAACATTTGGTATTAAAAATTTAAAACATTTAAGAACTATAAAAAAAAAAAATCCATATAACTGAAAACCTACCTTAAAGACACAAATCTTCTTCCTTGCAAGCTCCTTGAACTCCTTAGTAGTTTAATCTTCTTCCTTGCAAGCTTCTTGGTAGTGTAGGATTAACAAAAGGAAGGAGATTCAATCCTATGCAATTGCAAAAAAGAAGATAAGAGAAAAAATGTAAAAAATGCAATGAAAGGTAAATGTGTTGTTGTTTTGTTTTGATGAAATGAGAGTGAAAGCTGTTTTTAGGATTTAAAATTCACTTTGGATTGTTTTTAATTGTATTTTGAAGTCCATGTTTGACTTTTCATTGGGTGAAATTGAAAAGAAAAATGAAACTTTTTTGCAATGGAACGACGTGGATATGCCCATGATACTTCCTTGGGCTGTGGTTGTGCTAGGTGGTATTTGGGCATATCCACAACCCAGGGAAGTATCCTGGGTGTATCCCCACCAAATTCTTTGCATACAAGATCTGTTAGAGGTACAATCACTGAGAGGAGGGGTGTATCAGTGATACAAGGTAATCTAATTCAATTCCCAACTCTTAAACATTTAACACATACAATCATGATGCATACAAATTAACCATTGTAATGAACAAGGAAGATATAGCAAGATCAAGCACATAACATATAACATATGTGGGAAACCCTCTTTGGATAAAACCCACTGAACCCTGCAAGATGGACTACAGTCCTATAAAGACAAGATTCAACATTTAGACCAACACCAACTGATCAAGGAACACCCATCCCTTAATTTAGTAAGACAACCATCCCACAAGGAGGAACCAACCCCCTAGTCAACCAAGCACCAATCCAGCTACCTTGATTTGATCTCCACCTTTGATTTGATGTCTTCTATACCTGATGATGAACTTCTCTTACTTTCTCTCTTTCCCACACTCTCACAAACTTGTATATACAAGCAATGCATTCAAAACACCCTTTTGGATCACTATTTACTTTTTAGCACATACACCATTGGAAAACCTGCAATAACTCTGTTACAACACCAACAACATGACCTGTAGGTCATGCACACAATCCTCAACCTGCTCTACTCTTCAATCCATCTACTAAGCACATTCACTCAATTAGCCTCTAGGGCTTACTCGATCAATCTGCCTCTTCTAGGCTTATTAGGTCCAATGACCTATGTGTTCACTTTCATCACTTTGATCAGACAAGTATGACTGATCCTCTTCACTCTCTGTTGGTCCTCAATGACTTGTACCTTCTCTTTCAAAGGATCTCTCCTTCGCTTGGCCCCACAGACACACTACTGCTCAACTCTTCTCACTCAAGTCTAGAAACCATCACATTTGCGTTCACTCTTTATAGTCTTCATGAATATTATCTTCTTGGTCGGCCAAAAGACTTGCCTTAACCCTTAAGACTTCTATCACGCTAAGATATACCTCAAATCCATTCTCATAGGTCGGCCATTACCTCATTAGCCTCAAACCACCATTAGTTCTTGGTGAGACCTAAAACAATTAGGCCTTCATACTCACACGTTACATGTGAGTTTACTTGGAGCACTTTCATCCTTTACCAATGCTTCAAACACATCAAAACTGTCTCCAATAGCCCCTTGCTTACTCCCATATGGGTCCATGCCGCCTGAAACACCAACTCACACCTTGAACCTACAAATTAGGTCTCTTTGCTCTTCAGATCTTCATACATAGAAACACAGTCTCAAACTTTTGAAGCAAACACACAAGTCTTTCATATATCCATATTATTAGATCACATGGGTGAACCCTTCAGGACCTCAACTACACCTCCATGTGCTTTAGACATTCCAACACAAGTTCTAAGCACTCAAATCAACTCTCTCAGTATGACCACTCAGACTGGTCATATATAGTCAAAAATATAGTCAAGCTATTTTGACTCTCCATAATTGATCAGGGGGATATTATGACATCTAATACTTTCTCATCAATCTTTGAAACTTCCTCGACATCTTCGTATTCATTTGCTTCCTTAACTCTGCTCAGAACACCTTCAAATTATCTCTACAAGATGGTCACTCAAACGGTCAGTGTATTTAACAAACACAGTCAACTTTTAAGTCTTTGTTCATACTTAATATGGATTGGCCAATCCTCCAAAAACCATACATATAGTCTTCATGGAGTCTACAATACCCTCCAATAGTTAGTTCATCTTGAAACATCAAAAGGCTATTAAGAACAACTCAATTTTCCTTCTCGGGTCACTTGCATAACATGGTCAAACACACAGTTAACTTTGGAGCTCAATATCTTTGACTGTACGAACATTCAAACCTTCTAACCAGTGTCTCTGGATGCACCTTGGAGTCCTTTACAACTTTGCCTTTTACACCATGATCAAATTCTACATATATCAAAAGTTATTTCTCAAACATTGCAGACTGGGTTTCCCTCGTTAATTTGAATATTCAAATTCCAACGATCACTGAACAAATGTGAAACAATGGACACTTTGACCTCATCTCGTGCTCCCCCGCAACTTTGAACAAATACGCTCTGTCGATTTCCTTGGAAGTAGCTTGGTCTTTAATCTGCAATCGCTCACCGTTGATCTAAGATCCTCGCTTTCGTAATCGTGCCACTTGGCAGTTTTGCATGCCTTCTGCACATTGACTATTTGACTCGATGCGCTCCGTCGATCTCCATCTGTACGAGCACCCATGTGTCGTTTATCTTCTATCAAATCAACGAGATTGAGACACATGTCGCTAGCGCGTGCAATCTTAGGAACTTTTGACAATTTGACTTCATGCGTGCCGTTGATCTTTATCTGACAAGATCACGCGCTCTGTTGGATCCTTATCCAATCAGATTAAACGCTCATCGTTAGATCTGTGATCCGATTAAACGCTGACCGTAGATATTTGTTAACACAAATTTGGCTAAGTATGGGAACTTGGTAAACTCTGCTTGAGAAACCAACTTTGCATCTTAATAACTTTTGCTACACTCCATGTCTAGCCCTGAAATTTGAACCATATGATCTTCTCACATAAGGGAATCCATCCATGTATCAAACTACCCCTGAAACCTTCACACGTGTGAAATATGATGTTATCAATCCACTCACTTAGCTTTATCTGTCAAGATGATTACTTGAGCTCAAACATTCATATGACTATTTTGATGAATTCCGTTCACTTCCATAAGCACTCTTAGCACTCATAACACCCCATAGGGTCTCTGCAACATGTCCATACCATCAATAACATCCATCAATTGCCTATCCAAGTCAAACACTGAAGAACTATGCAAGAACACTAAAGCTCATTGAGGCACACTTAGTCATTGTCAATCTAGCACACATGATACTTCATCAACATCCTTGATCATCTTGGAGACATTATTGACAAATCTCCAACAGGATCGTATCTGCCCCTGAATCGTATCCAACAAGGATTTGTGACGTATCCGGCTACTTAGACTAAATGAATTTGATCAATGTTATATGCCTGTAGCTATCTGTGGATAACCCAAGTATGCGGTGATGCTCCTGAATTGGATAAAATACTGTGCCCACCACATCTCTCCTGCTTGTCACAACATTTTCATGCATGGAAAAACTGGTTATTTGTCAAACTATATAAAACCCTTTCACCTTGGCTCTCGCTTAGAAGGTAGTGGAAACTTTTGGCATTGCCTTGTTACAAATTTTCCTGCTAGAATGATATTCTTCTGGAGTTACTGTGAAAATTTACATAAATATATTAGAGCAGTTTTACCTCGACACGAGTCGTTCATATACCTGAATACATCAAGATAATTTTTAAAATTTATATTATCCTTTGACTTGTAATAAATCACCAATACTCATGCTCTTTAATCCTGGATAAGAATTCAAAAATCTCCCCATGTTCCTCCTAGTATACCTCATATTCTTCTTGTTTTTGGGGTAAAAGGGCAAACGCTTTTAAAACTGGAGCTATGAACTGGAATTGAGGGTTTTGACTATGGAGGCCCCCTAACCTGCTACAATATTTCAAAAGATATACAATGAAGCTCAACAACATCCAACAGGGCAAACATCCCTGACCAGTGAAACAACAACTAACTCTTAGCAAACTGTCAGCGAAACTACACTAAAAGATATACAACTAAGCACAACCACAACCAAACAGGGCAAACAAGCTCGTACAGCAATAAGAAGATATACAATGAATCTCAACAACATACAACAGGGCTTGCAAGCCCGAACCGGAGCAGCAGCTAACAATCAGCAAACTGTCAGCAAACCTGACTCAAAACTAGAGTAAGTATATTATAGTAAGATGTACCTCATATTCTTCTGGAACTGCTTGGCAATTTAACATTTAATTTTTGAAGCAGTTTCATCTTAGGCACAAATCATTCACACAATTTTTGTTTTGAAATGGATTGAGTATATTAGAGTAATAGGATAAAGATTGCAAAAACAGCCCTGGACTTATGATGTAACCTGTCATAAGTGTGGTCATCAGAAAAATGAAGCTACAAGATATTCAATATAAACTTGTCTTTGGAGAACAAAATACAAGCCGAAACTACAAAGCAAGTATTTTGAACAAAAACATACCGTGAACTATTAGCAATGACTGTTTTACAGCTACTAATGCTAAATAAAAAAGTGTTAAATCCTAAAGGTAATTCTTCCATCTGACCAGCTTGAAGAAAAAATTAAAAAACATCTGGTCCTTATTTTGTCGCTTTGGCTGTATAACTTAGAGGCAACCCTGATAACTTTGTCACTTGGATTCAGCATTGCTTGCAAAAAAGTTATGGGTTTCTTCCTCCGGGAATCATACATACAATTGAATATGTCAAGATAACTTTGTTAAATGACATCTATTACACTTTGAAAAGTAAGCCTCTTTGCATGAATTTATCTGCTCATAAAATATCTGAAATGGTTTTAAATGTATAGGAATGGGGTTTTGTCGTATACCTATACGTAGTTCTGGAATTTCAGAAGCTTATATCTTGGTCACTAGATCTCTTTCGACTATTTGAAATATTCATATTTGTCATCCTGCTCAGGCGCTTTCTGGCACTGCACTATTCTTGGGAAGCAAATTACCTTGGCATCTTAGAAAGGTGCATGGTACTTGGGCTGAGCTAACATGCAGAAGTACAAAGGTAATGCACAATGGGGCAGCTCGAGCATTGGCCACATTGGCAGTCGACCTAAGCATTCCACCATTAGATCTTACTATGGGCCAAAGAATGGCTTGCGAATTGCTGAAGGTCATGGGGTCAGAGGAGAAGGATCCCACAGATGTGTCAGATGTATATGTGATTATAAATGCTTCAACAAGGAATGGAATTGCTTCCTTGTTACTTCAACGTGCTGAGGCTACTTTAGTTGATGTGGACTGGTTTATCTCAAAACTGAAAGCTTATCCTGTAGCTGGAAACTTGCCACTTTTAGATGCTAATGCAAACAACCAAAGACCAGCAAAAATTTCAAGATCAGTTTTGGAGGAAACATTGCACTCGAGGGTTGAAGCTCTTGTTCACATGGTTTCCCTCTTCACAGAGATGAGTCTTAGAAGTAAGTCCTATCAAACTGCATTCCTTATTGATGTGTAGTTATCTTTTGTCTTATTCTCTCAGTGCCCGCTATTCTGATATTTGTTATTGTTTTTTTTTCAAAGCTGCCCCATCAGAACATTTCTTGAGAGTGGCTTCAAAGCTTTATAAGATCTTAACTGCTGTAACTAAACTAAGCATTGCTCCAAAAGGCTATAAACAGGCTTTGCCTAGCAGTAAATTTCAGATGCTTGCAGAAGTTACTTGCAAAAAAATGACCTCCCCTCTGTACAACTTTATGGCTGTGATGCAAAGGGTATGTATGATCTGCAGTTTTCATCTTGATTGATTAAGGGTGCTAGCCAATAAAAGACTATCTAATCTTTCAAGAGCCTTCTATAATTATTTTTATTTTCTAATTTCTGTTTTCCAGTTGCTTATTTCATATGGTTTTAGTGAGCTACAGATTTACGTGCTCATGAGGAGCATTGTGGGGTTCTAATGGTTTTCTGAAGTGGTTGCAGGACCAGCAAGAGAATTTACAGGAAAAAGGCAAGGTCAACAAGATCAAAAGAGAATGTAAAGCAATTCCCAATCTAATTTTCTATATTGAGGACTACGAAAAATATCTCATCCAGCTTAGCAAACTCACTAAAGTCAATTTGCTGAGACATGCTAAACGCAGTACTGCAAGGGATTTTAAGATAATAGATTCTGGAAAGAAAAAAATGCAGGATGAAAACGATCAGCCTGAAGAACCTAATCAATCAGATGCTGCAGTTGCAGACAATGTATCGGAAGACGAATCTCAAAGGCAGGAAGAAGAGGGATCTCAGGGTGTTCCTTCTGAAGGTAATGTAGTTGATGATGAAAGCAAATCTGAAAGTGACATTGACTCTGGGATGAACACAAATAATGGACGAAAGCGCAAGATTACCCATGTTCAGGATTCGGATGAAGAATAAACACAACCTAGCTGGTCAACAGTTCAGACACAAGAAATGTAAATGATGTAAAGAAGTTAGGGACTTCAAGGCTTACTATACCATTAAGTGTGTACCAGTTTTGAGGTCATTCATCGCTAAGTATAGTTCATGAAAAATATACATTAACGCGGTCTACCCATAGTAAATACCTGATTGAGAATTGAATGGTTGGGAAGTTTTGGCAGATACAAGAGACGTGGCCTAATGTAGCTTCAAGTTGTACTTGATTCACTATAAGCATTTGAATGTCGAGTTTGTACAATGAATTTTAACGACACTTCATGTGTAGATGATTATAAAGAATAAGTAATCACTATAGTATACAAAGATAAGTAGAAGCATCCACATGAACATTATTCTATGGGCTTTCTTCCATTTCAGTATAAAAATGTTATGGGTTATGTTTTACAAATGGCTTTTTATGGATTGATCTATAAGAGTTTAAAGAAATTATTCTAAATATTAGTAAGTATTTTGTGCAAAATTCCCAATTTAAGATATGTGATATAGATTTTTTAATTCTTTTCAATATGTAGATTTTAATGATTTTCATATTTATATATTATTAATTATGTTGGAGGCGTTTTTATTGGGGTGCTAACGCCAAAGATTCGTCTCACATTAGACAAAACGTTGGATATTCATTTTTTATACAATTAAATGTTGCCACGTGTTTATAAGCATCATATATGCTCTATTTTGCCAAAGTTTTTATGCCGGATCAGGGAATGACACATGTGGGTAAAGAAGGTTTTATCTTGAAGACCAAGAAACAAAATAAATGCATATTTTAAAGGTTGAAAGGTATGATGAACATGAAATAAAAATCCTAACAAGAAAACAATTTTGTTTTTGGTGATTTGTTGTTATCATACACTGCATATGAGCTACACATTGAGGCCAAGAAGCATCACATATGAGCAATGTATGACCCTTTTTTTTTGGTCTCACATATATTGTTGAATTGAGTGCCTCAAAGGAAGCTACAAAACTTTTTTAGGGGCTAAATGCCAACAAATTTCTCAAGCACTTGATCATAGCTCTATTTGGTGTAGTCCACCACCAGATCTGTTCCAAAGTAGCGTTGATTTCAAAGAATGTTTTTGTAATCGCTGGAAGTTGCCCTTTTTTGCCTACATAGTGACAAATTTGGATATTGGTCACATATGATGTTGTTCCAGGTAAACAAATCAAAATAATTGTAATAAATGTATGGAATTTGAAGAACAATGTTTAATAAATACTTGTCATCAAAATATTTGGCAAGACACAGGGTTGGCCATCAAATTTGCTTCATGTAGCTCTTGCACTTTCTTGGCGGGCTTGTGCACTTCCATCACGAGTACTTTCACAAGTATGGTGGCTTCCTTGTGCATGTGATCATCCTTAGCCTTGTGCTCGGATTGAACTAGACTAGACTGTAAAACCCCTTTTACTTGCATCATCCTTGGAATCTATTTCAATGTTTTGGGTTCTTGTTGTAGACTCTCCACAAAATGCAACCGCTTTAATATTTGTTACATCTCAACTTGGAAGCTTAGTTTCGATGGAAATTGTTGCTTCATTCGCTTAACTACGTGTCCTTACAAGAGAATTATGTTGCATGTAAACATAACTACATGTCTAGACAATATACAAAAATATTAGAATACATATAACATGATATAATATTTATATATGTTATATAAAATAAGATTTGATATATTAGTGCGATGGAGCGATTGTTGATGGAGTGCGATGCAGCGCAGTAGGTTTTCTAGTAGGGTAAGGGGGTTCTCAATAGTGGCAGTAGGTGACAATTCGTTGGGAGGTTTCAATTTCAATATGCAGGCAGATGGGGGGAGGGTTGAGCACAGAGGTGACTTTTAAGGCAAGGGAATTGGCGAGCAAAACTGTAGACCTGGTGTTTGTTGAGTGCCCTAACTTGAACCCATTTCATATTTGCAGCGAGTACTGTTGTGGGAGGATCTTGCTCTCTATGCCTTATGATTTGACCTTGGTTCGTTACCTTACTACCAATGCCGGTAACATAATTATTAGGGTTTGTTCTGTAGATGCTAGGCTCTCTGAGGTCTTGGTTGTGATCGATTTGTTGAATAAAGCAGGTTTTGACTCTAAGGGATTGGGTAAGTTTGAATTTGAGTTGACATTCCTTGGGGATGCCCCTCTAGTCTTCTCTAATTAAACCCTTGTTTTTGAAATCAATGATAATGTTCTTCAATTCTTTGACATTGATCATGGTTATAAAACCCTAATTTGCAAGTGTTTGGGGAAGTGGCCTTCTTGGGATGATCTTGTTCAATGGGCCAAGGAGGTTTGGCATAACTTACTCGAACCCTCTTTTTCAAGGTTATCGTATGGGTATTTTTTGGTTAAATTCATGAATGTGGACAACCAAAATTTTGTGTGGGGCAATGGCCCTTGGTTTTTTCGTAATCGTGGTGTCTTTGTGCGCCTTTGGGCTCTGTTTTTGATCCAACTAAGTCAGTGATCACAAAGGCCCCCATTTGGGTTCGTCTATATAATCTCCCTCTAGTTATGAGTGCCAAGGTTGATTCAACAAATCGCTGAGAAGATTGGAGATTTGTTAGAATTGATTTTGATGCTAATGTTCAATGCAATGTTTTTAAGGGTTTGTGTCATAACAGATTTATCAAAGCCTCTCCATTCCATCAAAATTTCTTCTTCCCTAGCTTTTGGACCCAATTCTTAAACTTTGAGGGGTTACCTTTTAGATGTTTCAAATGCAATCGGAGTGGGCACAAAGTGGTGATGTCATTTGAAGCATCAACAAGGGTTTTGCTCTTCGCTTAAGAAATGGGTTAAAAAAATTACTTGTCCTAGATCTGATTTTGTGAGAAGAAATCATAAGTTGTTCCTCTCGTTTTATTCGCACCCTAGGGTATTAATTCCCTGAATACCTCGAATATTAAATTGGGGAAAGGGCCTTAAAAATAGGCAGTTGTGCTGCAGTGGGGTGTCTCTTCCCCTGAGAAAGGGAAGGAGCCTTTAGGGTTTGAGCCTTCACCAAGTCGGAGCTTCTTTCAGGAAGTCTTGATTTCAAAATCTCTCTCCAACGTTGTAACAACGAATCTTGCAGGATTTTCGATCGAAGCATGTTCCTCCCAACTTCTATAAGGAGGCGGATCTTCAATCTCAAGTGGTGTAGCAACAACATTTTCAAGAAATCTAAGTGCAACAAGCTGCCCTCAACAATTTTCAAGCAATTTTTGACCCTCAAAAATAGGGGTGGTTTAATCTCTTAGAGCAAAGTGGCTTCTATAAGTTAAAACAGTGTAATGCTGACTCAGGGTGTGGTTTCACAGGATGAGGAAGTAGGCTCTAAACAGATTCGAGTCTTTGGAGAAGATGAAGCTTGTCCTCTAGAAGGTGCATATGCTGATTTTGGAACTAAGGAGATCTTAACTCTTGCACAATGTGATTGTTAACTATCAAAACCTGATTGTGGGAGCTTAAAGAAATCTTGTAGAGGAAGAAAAACAAAAGCAAAAAAGTCACATCCCAATTTCTCTCTAAGCTGAATACCCTATTTGATCTGTGAATTATTATGGTTGATAGTTGATTAACTAATATTTGATTACGCTTTATGACATGCTGATTATGGGACAGTTGTGTTGTGTAATTCACATGAATAGTTTGCTATGAGTTAGTAGTACTTTTATATTTTGTACATTGTGATCATGTTTGTTAGTTATACATCATTATTTTATAGATATAATGATGTTTCGGGCTAACTACCTTCAATATTGTGAGGTAGATGCATGCCAGATTTATCCTTTAGAGTTTGACAGAGGGAGAGCATCATCGAAGAGGGTGGTTTAGATGGAGATGTTGGGAGATGACAAAAATTGAATTCAGAAACCCTTGCACACACCTCATTTGTATTTCATGATTGTGTGATTAATTGTTTAATAGATAGTTGTACTATGCTTTGTTTTATGTTTGAATGATTGCTATGATCTTTTATGTTTTCATTAATCTAGGTGCTATTAATGATCATGTTGATTTGTTTAAGTGATTTCGCTAATTTAGTGATCATACGTAGCTTATCTTGTTTAACGTAATTGTTTGATTGAATGAGTGAATTTGTATATATTTTACTTATCTTACTGCCTTATTAAGTATAAATGTATGGTATAGCATTATGGTGTTATGATGAATTTCATAATTGTTAATTGATCTTTAAGATTTAGATAATAACAATTAAAGATTATTATTATAATATATATGTTAAATCCAAATGTCGAAAGATATAAATAACATTGTTTTAAATATCTTTGTATTCGATTAAATGTTTAACCAAAAGTTTGATATATGTTAGATAAATGAATATATTAATTTTAATTGTTAAACTATTTTAAGAAATTATTGTATTTGCTAAGTATGTTTGTGGATAACATTTTAACATTGAACTATAGTCTTGTAATACCTAATTATATTGCCATGCCATATAATCATTATTTTATTTGGTTGATAGTCGTTGCATGGAAATACAATGGTTATCGACTAAGTTGATAGTCGTTGCATGGAATAAACATTGGGGTTATCTGACTTATGGTTTAATTGGTCAATTTTGAGAAGTCAATGATAGAATTGCTTAAGTCAGTGTCATGCAAATTTTATAAAAAATATAAAATGATTATTTAGGGATTCTATGGAAGTCTTGAGATGATTAGGGTTTATAATCATCTGTTAACTCTGAGTTAACAATCATTTGACAAAAAATCATGGAGAGTTGGCTGTGGCTACATGGTGGTAGACTATAGAGATCTATTGATAAATTTTTGCATGTATTTTATCAGCTAGTTTTGCCTGATGGGAATATAGGAGAAATTAGAAGAAAGTAAGGTGATGGAAAGAAATAAAAGAAAGGAAAAGAAGTGTTGTGGATGATGACACATGCATACGAGAAGTTGTAAACAAAAAGAGAAAGATTAAAAGGATTTGGAGCTTAGAAGGATTCAACTTACTTGGCATAATATATAGGTCGATTTTGTATTTGAATTTTTGTAAGTTAGTGTTGGATGGAATTGTGAAAAGAAGTGATAGAATAATGGGTTTTTCATTTGTTAGAAATGGATTGAAAAAAACTAAGGGGCCGTATGTAGGGCCCTGTGGAAGGCTCGGCCTCCACAGAATCCTACATCCAATCCCATAATCCCAAAGGGTAAGGGATAGGGCCATAGGTGTTTGCCTTGTTTGAATTCTCCATTGCGAAATCTTTGCCTTTAACCCTTTATCAATTCAAAAATGTTGAAAGTTTCATTGAATTGCTTATTAAGTTGTTATGACATTTTGAATATGTTATACACAGTCAATTTTATTAAGAAGGTATACTGTATATGAAACTGGTTCGATTGTGTAAAAAGGAAATGAGGTTATTTCTTTATTTCACTTGAAAGTATATATACACATATATTATTATAGGTAGGGGTGTGTCTATACACCTTACATGACCTTGATGGCTTGGGGTATATACACATTGATATATATGTATGTATATGCATATCTATGTATAAATACATACATATATACAATAGAATATATATATGACTAGCGTTAACATCTATAATAACTATGAGCCGATTAAGGATGTTTTGGTATGAGATCGACTAGTTAGTATGAGGAATAGTTGTATGCAGTCAATTAAATAAATGATGTCTGAATTCAGATTGTGTATATATATACAATGACTGTATTCGTAGGGGTAATGATAATAGATTATATTTGAAAAGAATTAAAATAAGAACCAAGTTTAATTATGATATAATATTGATTTGTGTCAAATTGATAATTGAGTTTGATTATATATTAAATGGACTACGTTGAACTCTTAAATGAGTTTGAAATATTATATCATAATCAACTATGTTGATTTGTAGGCTGAGTAGGATTTTCTAAATCAAAATTGACAATGTTGAATTGTTGAATGATTATATTTTTTTGTATGAATTTGATTGTGTCGAATGATTGATAGTTTGGGATATATTTATATTAATTCGACTGGGTCAAATGTCTAATTGTTTGGGTTATGTTGATAAGTATTTGAATGTGTCGAATGTTTGTTTGATTGGGATATGCATTTGGCTATATAAACTAAGTTAACATTTAGGTTAACGTTGAAGCCTTGAGTCTTGGTTAGGTTGTAGACTAAGCATGGATTGAGTAGATAAAAATATAAATTTGTCATGTCTTTTGATTTTAAAAGAATGAATAAAACTTGATTTGGATTATATTTAGTTTGATAACTTTAAATAAATTATGGCTCTGTGCATATGTTTTAACAAAATTACTAAAAGTATGAAATGGAATATGAATTCTGTTAGGTGATTTGGCAATTCTTATAATAAATTTGAAACAATACTCCATATCGAGATGTTTAATCGCTATGTATATTGTGTGCAGTATTTAACATAACAAGAATTTAGGAATATCTGTTATATGTTGAACGTTTGGTTGAAAATTTAAATTTATAGAATTTAATTGATAAATTATAGATATTTTATAGTTAATACTATATTGGCATTATTGTTTGATTGGGAAATATGAACAAGATTTAAACTAGGTTTAAATAAATAAAAGTTGAGGAAATAATTTTTACAATTACATAGTGATAGTAACTGATAGTCTAGATATGATTCTTACCCAGATGGCAAGATTCTATTGAGAACTGTATTTTGATTTTATTTATTATTCTATAATATCTTAGAGGATAATAGATTCATTGCATTTCATTTGATGGACTAAATGAACGAAAATGATATTTCCCTACTAAGCATATTTTATTTGCTAATAGAGAATATTCTGTTATAATCTATTAGTTTTTATATTATTATATTTTAACCAAATCTCATATTTATGAAACTATATAAGTAGTGGATGAATTCTATTGGCTTAATTAGCGCCATCAATGCAAGATAAGGAGTAATTTGATTGAGTAGTGTGTATGAAATCAACTGATACTAGAGATCATTAATTATTGAAAGCTTTGGCCAAAGTAATGTTTTAATTAAACATCATCATTTCATATGTTGATATAGTTTTCATATTTGTGCGATATCATGTTAGAATAAATTTATTTATGATACACATTATGTATTAGATATCTTCAACACACGGATTCTGGTTTGTCTATCTAGACTCACACACCGTCATTATCTACCCATTTGTGAAGGGAAGGCCATCCTCTTGTTTGGGAGATAGTGCAAGGGATATATAGTCTGTGGTTGGTGTGAAAAAGTGCTTAAAATATTCTCTCCTTCTAGATGGAGTACTACACTAGAAATTACACTTGAGGTTACCTTTGAGATTATAAATTGATACTTGAGTCGTGGAGGCTCTGCTTCATGGAGCTTTGTATCATGTTTTAATATTTGAGATATTATTATGTATTGCTGAAAACTATAACATTTATACATTATACTTCTAAAAAAGTGGTTGCAATGCTGTATCAATCGTGGATAAAATTGTACTATTTTATTTATTATTAGAAGCGGTATTTATTGGTTATTCAGTATTGTCCATGATTGTCATATCTGATCATGGAGATTCTTAGCTAAGTGGATAAGCTATAAACATTTTGGTTAACTAAATTAATATAGATAGTTAAATATCACTAATTAGGCTTCTCATGGTGAAATCTATATGATGAATATGTGTAATTAATTTAATTTTTTTTACTATATTTTTGTAAAATCTAGTGGGGTTGTTACATTGTGGTATCAGAGTTGAGGCTCAAAATCTAAGACTTAATGTATCTGATAACATAGATTTATTCTCCTAATAAACATGAAGAATAGTGGTGTGCACTAGACCAGGAGGTGAGGTTAATTCAAATACCAAACTCCCTTTTGACTCAAATCAGTTTACCACTGAGCAAGCTGCAAAGTTGGACCAAATCTTCATGACCATGCAAGAGACTAGGGACCGAATCGTAGCTCTAGAATAGGAAGTGTGTGGCCATGAAGAGGAGAATGCTTAGGAGGAACTTGAAGGCATCTTGATGACCATGAACATCTTCAAGAGCAGATTCATGGGGAAGTGCCAAAAGATGCGAGAGCTCAAGTAGCTACAGAGTTGGCAAACAACATGAAAAAGGTAAATCCACCCAAGTTCAATAGAACCGTATTGGGAGATGGAGCCAAAGTGTGATTGGCATAAATGGAGAAGTATTTTGAGATTTATAATTATTCTAAAATCATAAAAGCAGTCTGGAAAGCTTATCAACTTTCTAGTGGAAACGTGTTCAAGAAGATGGTTAAAAAAGAATAGAAACTAAAATCTCTTGCCCAAGTTAGAGATAAGTTCAAGAAAAAATTTATAAGTTCTAAACCAGCTTTCAAAAAGAATAACTGGAATCAAAGGAGTGGAGACTCCAAGGGGTAGTTTAAGAATTAGAACATCAAGTTTAACAGTGGTTTAGGGAATAAAATATCTAGTAATGGTTTCAAGGGAAACTAGCAGATTAAGAAGAAAGGACCAGTTAGAGGTTACTTCATAGGTAGAGGTGACCATTTAACTCCAGAATGTCCTCAAGAAAATCAAATAACAAGGGTTCAACTTCTCATCAAGGTATGTTTCAACAACGAATTCATGAAGCTGTTGACAATTGACAAGCTGAGTATCAAGCTTCACCCATAGAACTGTTAGGTATTTTATTCGATCATCTAATTTCTATTTTGATTGACACATGAGCTATAGAATGTTTCATTTCTCCTAATATGCTTAGTAAATTATCTAGAAATGTTAGAGTTATGGCAAATGCATGGTCGGTACAATATGTGAATGAGTCTAAGATCAAAGTTGACAAGTGTTTAGTCGAAGTAGAGATTAGATTATTTGAGTTCACTATGATAGTAGACATTTATGCAACACCATTGGGATCATATGATGTGATCCTAGGAGTAAATTGGCTTACGAATCATAAATCCAAGGTTGACTATTTTCTGAAGAAGGTTGAGTGTCAAGATGATTTTGGAAATCAAACACAACTTCAGGGTAAGAGAAGGGAGTTGAAGCCAAGGCATATTTTTGGAATTCAACTCAAGAAAGCTCAAAAGAAGGGATGAAAGACATTTATCATTAAAAAAATGAGATGGAAGAATCTAAAGAACCATCTATCAAATATTATCCTTTTCTGAAAAACTTTCATGATGTAATTCTAGAAGAATTACCAAAGTTTTCACTTAAGAATGAGTTTGATTTCTTGATTTATATAATACTTGGATCAAAACCGTAGTCTAAGGCATTGTACATAATGAAAAACAATGAATTGGTTGAGTTAAAGGTACAACTTCAAGAGTTGTTGTCGAAAGGGTTGATTTGACCCAACATGTCACCATGGAGTACACTAGTTGTCTTTGTCAAGAAGGATGACACTCTTTGCCTATGTATAGATTACATGATGTTGAATAAAATAATGATCAAGAATAGATATCCATTGCCATGCATAGATGATCTCTTTGATCAAATTCAAGGAGCATTGATCTTAGAGCAGGGTATCATCAGTTGAGGATCCATGAAGATGATATTTCAAAAACAATGTTCAGGACTCGATATGGGCACTACGAATTCACTGTGTTACCATTTAGATTAATGAATGCTACAAAAACATTTATGAATCTTATGAACAATGTGTTCAGAGATTACCTTGATCATTTTTTTTTGATTTTTCAGATGACATCCTCATTTATTCCAAGGATGAGGAAGAACACTTATAATATTTAGAATTGGTTTTATAACATTTACAGAAGCACATGTTATATGTCAAGTTGTCTAAGTGTGTATTTTTTCAAAGGAAAGTGTAGTATTTAGGTCATATTATCTCAATGGATAGTATTTCAATAGATCCAACAAAGATAAGAGTCGTAATGGAGTGGTCGACACCAAAGAATGTGTATGAGGTAAGGTGTTTCTTGGGATTATCAAGGTATTACAGGAAATTTGTTCCAAATTTATTTAAGATAACTAATCCAATTACCTCTCTTCAGTAGAATAATTAGAGTTTCATCTGGTTAGATAAGTGTGAGGTAGCCTTTTAAGAATTGAAAAGGAGGCTTACTTCAGCACTAGTGCTAAGAGTTCCCGATCTTAATAGTCAATTATCAGTAATCATTGATAAATCTAGAGATGGATTTGGAGGAGTTCTTGTGTAGGATGGATCAGTGGTAGCCTATGAGTCTAGGAAACTAAATCTAAATGAGGTGAATTATTCCCTTCATGACCTAGAACTTGCAGTAATTGTGCATGTTTTATAAGTTTGGAGGCATTATCTATTGGGAAAACCATTTGAGCTCAAGACTGATAACTTGAGACTCAAGTACATCTTCACCCAACCAAATTTGAATGCTCATCAAAGATGATGGTTAAAGTTTTTATCAGATTATGATTTTGATATTAATTATATTAGAGGCAAGGAGAATAGAGTAGCTAATGCTCTAAGCCATAGGAGGTATATAATAGCCATGGCTACTATCAAGAGTAATTTTAGAGATCAAGTAATCAAATTTTTGCCAGGAGATGAATTATAAGACCAGGTCATGAAAGCATCATCTGAGAATGTTCATAATCCTATGTATAAAGGATTCAAAATAGAGAGCGATGGTCTTTTACGATACAATGAAAAGATGCATGTGTCTGATAGAGAGAATTTGAGGAACACAATGCTAATTTTTTTTTACAATGCCTCATATTTAGGACATCTAGGAGTAATCAAGCTCATGGCTGAGCTAAGACCACTCTATTTATAGAAAGGAATGAAGAGAGATGTACTATATTTTGTGTCTCATTATCTAGAATGTTAGCATATGGAAACTTGAACATGTGCACCCAGTTAGATTTCTATATCCACATGATATACCAGAATAGAAGTGGTAGGTGATTAGTATGGACTTCAATCAGTGTTTGTAATTGTCACTAAACTAATATGACATGATCTTGGTAGTAGTTGACAAACTAACCAAGGTATCCCACTTCATACCAGGTAACTTGACAGATGATGCACCTACGCTTGCGAAGAAGTTCATAAAAGAAGTGTATCAATTACATAGTTTCTAGAGAAGATAATTTTAGATTGAGATCCGAGGATGACTTATAGATTTTAGTTGACTCTAAATTCAACTTTGGGTACGTAGTTAAACTTCAAAATTGCTTATCACCCAAAAATTGGTGGACAAACTGAGTGAGTTAAGCAAGTTTTAGAAGATCTCCTTCGTATGTATTACATGGATCAACAATACAAGTCAGAGGAGTACCTTCCATTGGTTGAGTTTTATTACAACAAATCATACCAATCAGGGTTGAAGATGGCTCCATTTGAGGTATTATATGGAAGGAAATGTAGAATATTAATCAATTGGGACATGTTGGAAGACAAGGTAGTATTTAAACCAGAGATGTTTTTCAAAATGGAAGAACAAGTTAGGACAATCAGGTAGAGGTTGGCTGAGTCCAATAATAGATTAAAAATTTATGCTGATCTAAAGAGAATAATTAGGAAGTTTTTTGTAGGTGATAAAGTGTTTCTGTGGGTTAAGCCTTAGAAAATCTTGATTAAATTTGAGAAGTCAGCAAAACTTTCACTGAGATATGTGGGACCCTTCGAGGTTTTATAAGTGGTCAATTTGGTAACGTATAAGCTTGCATTGCCACCAACTCTAGCTATTTTGCATAATATCTTCCATGTATTTTATCTTAAAAAGTACATTATCCATCTTTCAAATGTGTTGGATTGGAATGCTTTGCATGTTTTGGACCTCAGGGTGGTCATGGTAGAACCAATCATAGTAATTGACACTCACAAACTCTATTTTTATAATAGAGAAGTGCCACAGTGTAAGGTCTAGTGGGATCAATATTCTGAAGATAGTGCCACTTGGGAGGACTATGATGAGTTTTACAAGATGTTTTCACATTTGTTTGCTTGATTTGCTACTGCATATTATATTATTTTCTATTGAATAATATTTAAATTCATAACTTGTGTTTGAATAAATGCCATCAGGATGATGACTAGCTTTAAGGGGAAAGATGTCACATCCCAATTTCTCTATAAGATGAATAACCTTTTTGATCCATAGATTCTTATAATTGATTAGTTGATTAACTAATATTTGATTAAATTTTATGACATATGCTGATTATGGGAAAATTATGTGTTGCTTAATTTACATGATTAGTTTGCTATGAGTTAGCAATAGTTTTATATTCTATACATTGTGATCATGTCTCTTAGATATACATCATTATTTTATGGATATAAAGAAGTTTTGGGCTAACTACTTATTGTCACCAAATCTTGCACCTTAAAAATAGTTGTTCAAGATTCTTCCAGATCTGGGTAACATGGGAACATTTCCAGGTATGTGGGTGTACCTATATTGGAAATGAGCCTCTAAATTTAAAGGCTAGCTCCCTGAATGCATCTTGAAATGCTCTTGTCTATGCCAACTGATTACTTATGGAAAAAGAAGTTAGAGATTGCATGAACTGAACCTACTCTAAAGGAGTTGATGCACCGAATGTTCAAAGATCCACTCTCAAGATTGAACTCATTAACACACTAATAAACTATGAATAGAACTAATGCAGTGTCTGCAATGGTTTTCAAGTAATAATGTTTCACCTAGAGGTCAATTTGATAAACTTAGGCTAGAGGTCAATGAGGGCAAGGCTCGATTGGAAGCACTTACAATCAACTATCCACTATATACCTGAGACATTAACCTTAAGACAGACTATATAACCTGCAAGGAAAGTTTATTAGCACTTAGGCTGAACTTGGACCTAAAAAAGGAAGATGACAACCACTTTTGCATATCAAATAAATATAAAACATTAATAATAAATTAGTAACAACTACCAAATGCTCTATTCATTACTCCAAGAGGTGCAAAATATAATTTTTGGTAGAGTCTAGTCATACCAGCCTGAAGGATAGCCAATAATAGCTCAAAAGCTATATTTATATAAGAAAGGGCCTTTCGCTAAAAGAAGAATCAATGATCTCAACTTCATTTGAACTAAAATTACAATTGTTTCTACAAATTATGCTCATTTAGACCTTTTGATTGATCTAGGTCACTTCAAGTGGTTGCAAAATTACATTATTCCTTCATTGATGCTTCCTGATGGTTGCAACGATGGGATCAAGTTGTTTTGAGCTAAGTTTTGACATCAATGTAGTTATAATAATTGGATCCATCTATTCAAACTTTGTCCTGGTGCTAATTGCTCCTAACTGGTTTATCCTAGTGTGCAAAAATGGAGAGAAGGGTCCCTTTCATGCAGTTGAATCTGGCGATGAAGCTGTTAGATTCTATGTGTATGCCTTCATGTCACCCTTTGAAATGCTAGATCAGGTTCAAACTAGATCATGCTTTAACTCATCCCCATGTTCATAGGTCTACCATAGATGGGAAAACCAATCTCCCTTTTGATCTTATTAGGTCTAAATAGACCCATTTTTTCCTTTGAGCATCCATAGAAATTGAGAACTCATCATGTACATAGGTATTTCATCTAACAATGGTGAACACAGTCATAAAATGAACCTTGCATGACACAAACCCTTAAGCTAGAGGTCCATATTAATCTTTAATGGTGGTCCCTTTATGTTCTTTATACCTAACTACATGGCTATGTCCACTCTTTGGTGTTTGATCGAGCTCTAATGGCAAAATGATGACCCTAGAAGACCTATTTGCTTTAGTCAAAAATGACTCTTGGCTCAACTTTATCCATAAGAAATTGACTCAAACCAATCAAAATGCTTGCCTCACAAATCCTTGCTGACTTCTTGACTTTTATCGCACCATAAGATCAAGATGTATGAATGAACATGGTTCATTGATTTAGATCCCTTGACTCCTTTGACATGTTGACTTAAGCTCGCACCATTGGATCAAGATGTATGAATAAATGTGAGCCTTTGATCTCATTGGGCCCAATTTCCTACCAGTTGAGCTCACACCATTAGATCATTAGTATGATTAAACACTGATCATTGATCTACTTGCATTTGAAAATGAATGACTTTTTATCGTGGTCTAAATTTGACATCCGCATGAATGTCAAATTTAAGACCTTAATGGTTTTTGCCATAGCTTAAAGTTGATGTCTACACAAACGTCTCCCATTTTTTGACCAACTTTGAAGTCTTGGATCTCGAAGTGAAAAGGTCGTGGAGGCACCAAATTTATAGGAGATGTTCTTGATACTAAAAGGATTATGCCCACTTGATTTGCTAGTTTTGGGAGATTTTTAAGTGTGTTTACAAAGAGTTCAAGTGAACTGACTTGTTTGTTTTGTATGACATCTACATGCCTATCACTAGTTATTTAAACCTAAATGGCTACTTTATGGAGCTCAAACTTGATGTTAGTGCAAATGTCTTATGCTACAGGTCCAACTTTGAATGCTCATAACTTGAGCTAGGGAGCTTGTGCAGAATTTAAATTGGTAGAGCATGTTCCTATCATGAATAAATCCATGGTGCTATAACCTTTTGGCTCGTGAGGATTTTTAAGTGCATTTATAAAATTCACAAGCAAGATGACTAGTGTGTTTCCATGTGATGTGCAAGATGGCCTAGTCCTTTATAATTGACAAAGTTAAACTTTGAAGGCTTAGATATCAAGATAGAAGACTCATCAAGATATGAAACTTGTAGAGAATGATCTTAGCACTAAGCACATTTAACATGCATGGTTTGATGGTAATGCAAGGATTTTTAAGCATATTTATAAATTACATAAGCAAGCTATCTAGTCTGGTCTCTGGATGACATCTTGATGATGACTTAATTCACTTAGGATTGTGCTTGAATTATTGATTAATATTTGAAAGCTTAAATGAACTTCTTGAGGCCTTTTCAAACTCTTTTTGGACACCATGAAAACCTACCACTTGCATATATGATTCTAAATGACCCCAAAGACACTAAATGACACAAGGACTAAGCTATACTATGACCAAATCTAGAATGACATATTAAATAGAATCAAATAAACTATAATCATACCCTATAACATTATAAAAATCCTCTATATAAGATTTTGACTATAGGGGTTGACCCATTTTGACCTATGGTAAAAATGGTCAACATCTTTAGCAATTTCCTAAGGGTGGCATGCTTGCTATGCCATGACCAGTTGCCTAATCTTGTCCATTGGTATATGGAGTAACAAATATATAGGTTTGACATATAAAATGTCCTTTGAAAACACACAACAACATGAAACACAAACGATAAAACACAAAGCATAAACAAGTATGTGCTTCATGAGGTCTTATGGAACACAACACAACAAGAAAGGAAACACACACCTAATCTAATATTTATAAAAACAACTTTTAGTTATCGAAAGTAGTGTTTTAAATATATCCCATTCATAGGTATAGGTAGCTCTTCTCCATTTATCCTTGCTAACTATTAAGAGTTGCTTTGCTTGCACTTGATGATGACATGAGTATCCATAGGGTATAGTTAGTATCCATAGGGTATAGTCAGTTGATAACTATCACTTGATGGGGGATTTATCATGCTAATGAAATCAAGACCCCATTACATGAAAGGTTGATCAACTTGGATAGGCTTTAAAGGAAGAGTTGCAAGCTTCTATTTTCCTATAAAGAAATCACATTGTCTAGACCTTCTCACCCAAGCATGATAATCCTTGAAGAGGCTAGGCCAATAATAATCTACCCTCATGATCTTGGTAGCTATGGTTCTTGGAGAGAAATGACCTCATGCTGTCCCATCATGGAACTTCTCAATCAACACACCAAACTGATCATTATCAATGCATATCAATAGCACAACATTGATGTCCTTTCTAAAAATCACACCATCCACAAGACAAAAGAGAATAGATTTCAATATAAAATATCTCCTTTGTGATCTACTCATATTATTAAGATACTCACCATTTTGAAGAGATCTGATCAGATCTTGTGTCCAACCTTGTGGAGGCAATGAACTAGTTGATTGGGAATGATCATGATTGACTAGAGCCTCTTCCTTTGAATCATAAAGATATGAAGCTAGATTTTCATGAAGGCCCTTACCCCTTATAAATTTTTTCACCTTGATATCAACATCACATTCCATTCATTTTGTGATCCACCCTGACCTATTTTCACTAAGATATTTGCTTAAGAGAAACTCTTTGGTACTAGGATGAGAGACCATAACATGAATATTATTATTTTAAACCATATATCCAAAATTTTTTAGTCTCTTTACAATAGTAAGGACCTATTTTTCCACAAAGGTGTACTTGACTTCATAATCTTCTAAACCTTGACTAAAGAATGCGATTGACTTTTCCACACCCTCATCATTCTTTTACACTAGCATGGATGAGATAGTATCAAGGTTAGAAAATGAATACAACATGAAGCATTTAGTAAAATTAGGATTCAAAAGAGTAGGATCTTTTAAAAATTCTTTCTTTATGGATTCAAAATTACTCTTACCCTCTTTGGTCCAAGAAAAGAGTTGGTTCTTCCTGAGCATAACTCTGATAAGTTTCAACAAAGATGCAAAACTAGGTATGAACCTCCTTACAAAATTTATCTTGCCTAAGAAACTTTAAAGACCTTTATTATGCAAGGGAAATTATAAGCCTAGAATAACCTCTATTCTTTTATGATCAATATTTAAACCATCCTTGAAAATAATATGTCCTAAGAGCTTACCTTCATAAAAAATAAAGATGCACTTCTTTGGATTAAGAGATACTCTATATTGCCTACATATTTCAAACACTTATCTCAAGTTTTGCATGTGTTCATTATCATCTTTAGAAAATATTGTTATACCATCTAGATAAACTAATAGTATCTCATTGATCAAACCTTTGAAGGCCATGTCCATTGCTCTTTGAAATGTGGCATTGGCATTGGACAAACCAAAAGGGATATTATTATAAGTAAAAGTCCCCCATTTAGTAGTGAAGGCTATCTTAAAATTATCGTCATCACTAACTAAAATTTGATTATGTCTTGAATATCCATATATAAGACAAAAACATTGAGAACCTAAAACCATTTATAAAATCTACTCTATTAAGGGTAGATGATAGTAATCTTTGAGCTACATTCTATTAAGATATCTAAAGTCTACAAAATGTCTTATCTCCAAATTATTATTTATAACATGAAAAAGGTTAGATATCCATGTTTAATGCTTGATGGAAAATATTTTCTTAGATTCAAGGAGTTTTGTAAGCTCTAACCTCATGAGTTGCTCAACCTTGAGGTTGATGGGTCTCTATTTTTGTCTAACTAGTTTAACTCCAGGTTCCAACTCAATGGTATGGTGTGCTAGGATAAGATCAAATAATTTGAGGTCTTTATATTCCCAAGCAAATATATCTTTAAATTCTCTACATAGTTTAATGAGTGCTTGCTTTTCTAATGTAGAACATACCTTGCCTAGTTTAAGGAGTTTGTCCTTGAAGATCAAGACTCTTTCATAATTCTCCTATTTTGTATAAATACTCACTTTCTCATTCTTATTTATATCATTTTCATTGAATATACTTTATAAGGTCACCAAACCCTTAGGTATCTTATTAGTTCTTAGTTGCATAATCTGATCACCCAATTGTTCTTGGAGCCTCCTTTGATTCTTTGAAGAAAACTCAGCCTCATTTTGCAAGAAGCATGCAATGTGTTTGTCACTATCAAACACTTCATTATCAAGTATAAAAGGTCTAACAATGATCTTAATATGAGACTATTTTCCCTCCTCTTTTATGGTAGTTGGAGTATCAAATTGATCTCCTATGGAAACTAGTCTATCAACATGACTATTCTACTCCCTTGGGACTGATTGAATATTGAATACATTGAAGTATTAAAGTAAATACCATACCCTATGCTTGTATGAATTAAGCAAAGGGTTATTTTAAATAAACACATTCCTCACCTGATGCACATCCAATTCACTGTATCCATATACTTGCAAGTTCTTGATTCCTTTTCTCCTTGCCTATTGAAGGTCATGAATTAAGCTTTCATACTCAACCACATTACAAGTACAAATAAAATGAAATATAAATGAAGCATAATAATATTTTTTATATGGGGATACCAACATAAAACCATCTACTATACCAACTTTACTTCTTGAACCATCAAAAAACATCTTCCACATCTCATCATCTTCACCTTCTTTTGGGAAGTAGAGGTGTTGATACTCCTTCTCCATGTATACTATACACTCCTAAATTAGTTTATTCAACAAAATCATAGGGATCATGCTCATAAGTATTAGTTTCATATTCATAAAGAAACAAATCTAAAATACCCTCAAGCTTAGAAGAAGTTTCATAATCTACAATAGAGTCATTTTCTTCATGGGCCACACATTTTAGGTTGGAACTTATCTCAATTTAAGGATCAATATGAAAAACCTTGCAAGAGGTTGTGTCCTAATTGTCACCTTGGAACTATACCTTATTCTAAAGGCCAAGAAAGACCAATAAATTGAGATATAGCCACCTATCTTGGCTGTGAGTCCCTTGATAAGTAGATTGCAAAGTGGGCTGGGAGATCAACCACAACTTTATCTTTCAAGATAGGAAAACTAGGACAATCATGCAAGAAAACCTTCAAGACTTTTATAAGTCCTACTATCTTGATAGGTGTACATATAATTAAAGGACATATTTGCTATGTGGGTCATATTTTAGGCCCAACTTGTCAACTATAACTTTGGGCATGATAGAAATAGAAGCTCCACTATCGAATATGTAATTATGTACTCGCTTGTCACCTAAAATGAGGGTGAGGTAAAATGGTGGAGGTTTATCAACTCTAGTATATGGTTCAACAATGTTACTATGAGCATTTTCAAGAGCAATATGGCCATGACTTTGATTTGAGGGTTAGACACTTGTAAGGATATCAAATAACTACTTTTGTAGGAGTTCTTTTCGACCAAGCATATGAAGAACATCCCAAAGATAAATGGATGTTTTAGCAATCTTCAAAAAATCTATTTTTTTAAAAGAATCCATACCTAATTTATCTTAGGCTCTTGTAGGTAGAGTATTACTTGAAACTTGAGGAATAAGAGTAGACCTTACCATATTTTAACTTGATGGAGATGTAGAAGTTATTAAAACTATCAAACTTATAGCTATATCTTATTACCTTGTAGGAGGATTGGATGAGCCTATGGGCATGATAGTACTACCTCCTAGAGCCTTTTCTATGCCCTTGTATTGTCTATGAAAGAGGCTCCTTCATTTATCAAAAAAGTGTCTTCAACTAGAAAATTGGTGAAGATATTTCTTTGAGGTTGCCAATCCTCATTAACTTGCATCATCACCTCATCCTAATTTTATAGGAGGGGAGTAACTAATCCTTGAGCCACTAGAGCTTGATATCCATTCTTATTGGCATATATGAATTGGTCTTGTTATTAATATTCTCGCTACACGAATTGCTATGAACTGGTGCCATATCTCTTTCATTAGTGGTAGAGTTAGGGTTGTATGCATTAGTAGGCCTATTGTGATTATGTTGAAATTGGCCTCTTCCTCTTACATATTGTTGATCATACTGTGGCTTATAGGGTTAAGGATTTTGATAGGCACCTTGTTACATATTAGCTTGCCTATTTTGAGCTTTTGAGGCTATGAAATTTGATTTCTTATCAACATGATTTTCTACTTAACTAGGGACAACATTAGTTTTGGTATTGTCATTAGGAAGTTGGGATACATCTAGAGCATTAGCATAAGTATGAGATAATGGAGGCATAGACACCTTAGGAGGCAATCTTCCATCTTGGATGAGACTATTCTCAACTTTGATAGCAAGATCATATGCTTCGATAAGAGTGGAATATCCCATAGATTAAAGCATGATAATAATTTCAATCCCAATGGATTTCAAGTATGTAGGGAACACAAATATAGTAGGTGGAATCATGGGAGGACACAATCTGTGCCAAGTCTTCTTAAACCTTTCATTGAAGTCATGCATTGTTTCTCTGGGTCCCCTTTTTATCACATTGAGATGATGTATGAGAGAGGCATGATCACTTTTATTTCCAAATTTGGAAGTCAAAAACACTCCAAAGTCATCCCATGTTGTGATGCATTAAACTTATAGAGTCTTATACCAATCAATAACCTTCCCTTTAAGGTACATGGCAAGGAGTCTAATGGCAATGTTCTCTCGAACAATATTTTGGAAACTACAAAAGTTAGAAACATCTCTAAAGTGCTCACTAGGTGTGACATGACTCTCACCATTGAATGTGGGCACATCTTTTGTGGTGTTAAGAGGAATGACATCATATATGTGAAGTTGAATTAGATTATCACTATTAAAGGCAGGGAAAGCATGAGGTCTAGCCATGTCTTCTTCTTCAATATCTTCAATTTCTTTAGCCTCTTTAACTTCTTCCTCTCTAGAAAAATATACTTGTTCTTCAAATAACAGATTAGGCTATGGATACTGAACTTCAATAGGAATTTCAAGTTGAATGGGTGAGTTAATGGGATTGAATGTTCTATCAGAGGATGACCTAGTGAGAACCATGAATTATGAGGGCACATTTATAACAAAATAATGGCCTTAAACTAGATTTACTTTGAAGGAGTCAATAAATGTTGAGTAACACACCAATTTGTAGTTGATGTTGTTAAGACCAACATTCACCTTAACAAGTTGTCTTGAATTTAATGGGTCCCATTAGGCATGCCATAACTGTTATCACCAATTTTTTCACCCTAAAAGAAGTTGTTCAAGCTTCTTCTAGATTTGGGAAACATGGGAACATTTTTAGGTATGTGGGTGTACCTATATTGGAAATGAGCCTCCAGATTTAAGGGCTAGCTCCTTGAATGCATCTTGAAATGATATTATCTATGCCAATTGATTAATTATGAGGAAAAGAGTTAGAGATTACATGAATTGAACCTACTCTAAAGGAGGTGATGCATTGAATGTTCAAATATCCACTCTCAAGATTAAACTCATTAACACACTAATAGACTATGAATAGAACTAATGTAGTGTCTACAATGGTTTTCAATCAATAATGTTTCACCTAGAGGTCAATTTGATAGACTTAGGCTAGAGGGAAATGAGGTTAAGGCTCGATTGGAAGCACTTATAGTCAACTATCCACTTTATACCTGAGACATCAACATTAAGACACACTAGATGACCTGTAAGGAAAGTTTTAACACTTAGGCTAAACTTGGACCTGTAAAGGGAAGATAAAAACCACTTTTTCATATCAAACAAATACAAAACACTAAGCAAAAATTAGTAACAACTACCAAATACTCTATTCATTACTCCAAGATGTGCAAAATATAATTTATGGTAGAGTCTAGTCATACCACCCTGAAGGATAGCCAACAATAGCTCAAAATTTATATTTATAGAAGAAAGGGCCTTTAGAGAGAGATATTTTGTGCTAAAAGAATAATCAATAAGCTCAAATCCATTTGAATCAAAGTTACAACTGATTCTATAAATTATGCCCATTTAAACCTTTTGATTGATCTGGGTCACTTCAAGTGGTTGCATAATTACATTATTTATTTATTAATGCTCCCTGATGGTTACAATGGTGGGATTAAATTATTTTGAGCTAAGTTTTGGCATCAATGTAGTTACAAAAATTAGATCCATCTGTTAGAACTTTATCCTAGTACTAACTGCTCCTAACTAATTTATCATGGTATGCAAAAGTGGAGAGAAGGGTCCCTTTCATGTAATTGGT
Organism: Torreya grandis; assembly: GCA_037957365.1. Classification (NCBI taxonomy): domain Eukaryota; kingdom Viridiplantae; phylum Streptophyta; class Pinopsida; order Cupressales; family Taxaceae; genus Torreya; species Torreya grandis. Next base: position 429,636 of record JARHVA010006277.1, read on the forward strand.
TTTGGTAATGAATTCATTGGAGTCTACGTGTATGCCTTTATGTAACCCTTTTAAATGCTAGCTCTAGTTTAAACTATATCATGCTTAAACTCATCCCCATGTTCATAGGTCCACCATAGATGAGAAAACCAATCTCCCTTTTGATCCTTTTAGGTTCAAATAGACCCATTTTGAAGTTGAGAACTCATCATGTACATAGGTCCTTATTTTACCAATGGTGAACACAATCATATAATGAGCCTTGCATGACACAAACCCTTGAGCTAGAGGTCCATATTAATCTTTAATGGTGGTCCTTTTATGTTCTTTATACTTGACTACATGGTTATGTCTGCTCCTTAGTATTTGATCAAGCTCTAATGGTAGAATGATAACCCTACAAGACCTATTTGCTTTGGTCAAAAATGGCTCCTTGGCTTTATTTTGTCCATCAAAAACTAACTTGGACTAATCAAAATAATCCTAGATGTCTTTACTCTCATTGGCCTCATAGATCCCTATTGACTTCTTGACTCTCTCGCACTATAGGATCAAGCTATATGAATGAATATGGTCTATTGATTTAGATCCCCTAACTCTTTTGACATGTTAAATCAAGCTTGTACCATTGGATAAAGATGTAAGAAGTAACATGAGCCTTTAATATCATTGGGCCCACTTTCTTGCCAGTAAAGCTTACACCGTTGGATCATCGGTATGATTAAATGCTGATCGTTGATCTGTTTACATTTGAAAACAAATAGATATTTACCATGGTCTAAATTTGACATATGTGCAACCATCATTTGACATTCATGAGACCATCATTGACATCTATATGAATGTTAAATTTAACACCCTAATGGTTTTTGCCATAGCTTAAAGTCAATGTCTATGTGAATGTTTCACATTTTTGACCAACTTTGAAGGCTTGTATTTGGAAGCAAAAAGGTCATGGAGGTACCGAATTTTTAGGAGTTTTTCTTGATACTAAAAGGATTGTGCCCACTTAATCTACTAGTTTTGGGAACTTTTTAAGTATGTTTACAAAGCATTTAAATGAGCTAACCTGTGTTTTGTATGATGTCCACATCACTATCACTGGTCATTTGAACCTAAATGGCTACTTTATGAATCTTAAACTTGACGTTAGCATACATGTCTTATGATACAGGTCCAACTTTGAATGCTCATAACCTAAGCTAAGGAGCTCGCACTAACTGGAAATTTTTAGAGCATGTTCCTTCTATGATGAACTCCATGGCACTTCAATCTTATAGCCCATGAGGATTTCTAGGTGCATTTATAAAATGCACAAGCAAGCTGACCAGTGTATTTCCATATGACGTGCAAGATAGCTTGGTCCTTTAGACTCGATAAGATGAACTTTAAAGGCTTAGATATTGAAATATAAGACTCATCGAGATATGAAACTTGTAGAGAATGATCTTAACACTAAGGATATTGATCATGCATGGCCTGAGAGTCATGTGAGGCTTTCTAAGCATATTTATAAATTACATAAGAAAATTGTCTACTCTGGTCTCTAGATGACATCCTAGTGACAACCTGATTCACTTAGGCTTATACTTGAGCTAATTCTTAATCTTTTAAAACTTGAATGAACTTCTTGAGGCCCATGTGAACTCTCTCCATGATCTTGGCTATTTGGACACCAAGAAAAAATACCACTTGCATATATGACTCTAAAATGACCCCTAAGACATTAAATGACACAAGGACTAAGATAAAATATGACCAAATATATAATGGCATATGAAATGGCATCAAATGAACTTCAATCATACCTTATCACATTATAAAAATCCCCTACAAGATTTTGACTATAAGGAGTTGACCCATTTTGGCTTGTGGTAAAAATGGTCAACACTACCTTCATTATTGTGAGGTGGATGCATGATAGATTCATCCATCAAAGTGTAACGGAGGGAGAGCATTATTGAAGAGGGTGGTTTAGATGGATATGTTAGGGGATGATAGAGAATAAATCCAAAAACCCTTGCACACACCATATTTATATTTTATGATTGTGTGATTAGTTATTTGATAGATAGTTGTAGTATGCTTTATTTTAAATTTGAATTACTACTATGATCTTTTATGTTTTCACTAATCTAGTTGCTATTAATGACCATGTTGATTTATTTGAGTGATTTTATTAATTTAGTGATCGTACCTAGCTTATCTTGTTTAATGTAATTGCTTGGTCAAATGAGTGAATTTGTATATATTTTACTTATCTTATTGCCTTATTAAATATGGCTGTATAGTATAATATTATGATGTTATGATGAGTTCCATAATTGTTAATTGATTTTTAAGGCTTAGATAATAATAATTCAATATTATTATTATTATTATAATATATGCTAAATCTAAATATCAAAAGATATAAATAACATTGTTTTATATATCTTTGTATTTGATTAAATGTTTGACCAAAGGTTTGATATATGTTAGATAAATGAATATATTTATTTTAATTGCTAAATGATTTAGGAAATCATTGTATTTGCTAAGTATGTTTTTGGCTAGCATTTTTACATTGAACTATAGTCTTGTAATACCTAATTATATTACTGTTGATGTTTAAAATTGTGCTTTGTTTCAGACACCAACAATGGTAAGTTTCAAGATGTGGGACATGCGCCTTGAAACAACCTCCAGATTTTTAAGAAGCTGGTCTCTTCTTTATATTAAGTGCTGGGGAAAAGGGATAGGAATTTAAATAGAAACACAAATGTAGAGAAAGAAAATCTAACTATGGCAATGCGCCTGAATATAATTTTGATCCTTAATCCTAAGCACAGTGAAACTATATGTAAGATTCAATTACGTTTAAGAGCAGACGAGGCATGATCATTGTAAAAGATAGAAACAATAGAAACATAGGCTCACAGTTTAGACTACTTTCATAATGATACATGAAACATCAACAAAGGCACATAACTCTCTCTTCTCATTAATTCTCCAGCCACATAAAAGGCATAGAAACATGCACAGTTACATAAACATTACAACTTTAGAAAATAGAATAAAGGCAAATGATATTCCTAATTACAGCTCTTGAAAGTCTAAAAACTCTTGACAATAATTTTTCTCTAAAATTTCTCTCCCTCCATATATCATATTTGGTGATCCCTGCACTCCTCTTTATAGCCTCAAGTTACCCCCAAATGATACAAGAGATTACATTATATAGAGGCCTAAGGGAGGCTTGGAAATTTTTCCCATGGAGTGACCCATTTAATGAATTCAATGCCTTGGATGCGTTCTGGTCTTGTCAAGAAGGGCCATGCTAGAGCAGGGCGGCTGCCCCGACTGTGGCGTGTCGGTTCATGTCTAGTGCTTCCTCTCGAGCCTGAATCTCTCATTTTATTAAACAAAAGAGGACACTTAGTCAATTCCTTGAAAATATTCTTATTACTTTAGGAGACACTGGAGGATGACACTTGTTGTGTTCTGCAACAACTATCGAAGACACACGGCATTTTGTGCATAGCTTATACTCTTTTGTGTCTTGGCTCAGGATCGTTCTGCCTTTGACACTTGTCACCATCCACTTATTTGAAATCTCAATAGCTCAAAAGAAAATAAGACCCACATCATCTCTTACCTGAGTAAATTTAAAAGGAACACAGGGACATGTGTCAATCTCCACTTACTTCAACAAAAGACATGTGGCAATCTCTGCTGCTCTTTAGCTATACCGTGGAAAAGTTTGGGGCACATGTTAGGCTCCTATGGATGGTGACACTTGGTAGCTTCTGTAGACTTTTAGAAATAAAACTTAGGACCCACCATAGTCTTTATTCAATAATGAAACATGGAGATGATCCTTCAGATGGTGACACATGGTGGCTTTCGCTTCTCCTGGGAAGATACATGGCATCTTCTGCTTCTCTTGGGAAGATACGTGGCATCTTCCACTTCTTTTGGGAATGGAATAGAAAGGGGTTTGGTAGATGACACTTGGAAGCCTTCGCTTGAATGGTTTGCTTGCACCTTACTGCCTTCTGAAAGGGCACTTGACCCTTTGGTTTTTTTTTGGGATGCTCCTTTGAACTGCCTGATTGTACTAAGCTATTGAACCAATCGATTGAACCAAGAATGGTTCAATGGTTCAATGTTGCATGCCATTTACACATGAACTAAGGCATTAAAATGAACATATTTTGGATGTTGACACGTGGTGACTTCCACTCTCTTCAGCTGGGATACATGGTAGCTTCCGTCACTTATAGAAAAGCAACACTGAGACCTTTTGCTATTACCACTTGACACTTTCCACTTGATCTCAATACTTAGCCCTTTGAAATCCTTTTGCTGGAAAGAGATAAAATGTGGGTGTTGATATGTTACCGTAGACACTGACATTTGGCACGTTCCACTGAGTCACTGTGAGATACGTGGCACATTCTGACCAACTCATAGAAAATATGAAAGGTGCCTCAGATGATGACACTTGGCATTTCCACTTGAGATAAGATGCCTCAGAGGATGACACTTGTTAGCTTTCACTTTACTCTGACACTTAGACAAAACTGAATCAAAGGAAAAATAGAGCCCGTGCTCTATTTCAAACTTTGCCATCTCAGACCATAGTATGCAAAGGCAAAATTTTGTGGCACGCAACTGAAAAAATAGAATGAAACGTAGAGTAAATTTTTACTCTACAGTTACTGGTGACCCTACGAACTTTTGAGCTTGCTAAAAAAAACCCACGACTCCCGCTAGATCAAAATTCAAAATTACAGCTTCAACAATGCTATCTGGTAGGCAGACCACTCTTCATAAGATAACCCTTGTTTACTCTATAATTCATTGAAGGCTAAATCAAGGTTAATAATATCCTTGTGTGAAAAATGTTGCAAAATTTGAACTGTAGCCTTCAATTTGAATTTGAGCTGGGAAATAAGAACCAAGATAGCTTTTACTTCAGGGACTGATGAATTATCCCTTAGATTCTGGAAAACTATTTGATCTTTCTATTTGGCCAACAACAAAGGTTCAATTTCTTCTACCATTAGCACGGTGTTGTCATCAAGAAATGGAGAAGGAAAACCTAGTTGCACTAGATCTTCAACATACTATTTCATTCCATTTATTCCTTCCTTAATGACATCTAGAAGCTCCTTGCAACTATTGGCTATGGAATTGTAATTGAGAACTTCATTTACCCACTTGGCAGTGACCATTCTATCATTGATTCCTGCTACTAACAGTGTTGCATCCGTTGCATCATACAGCTTTTGTAGCAATGTTTTTGAGTCCATTACTCTCTCAGAGACTGTAGCCAGAGTATTTACAACTAAACTCTCCACCTTTGTGCATAATTTCTGTGCATTTAGCAGGAAGGTGAGATATGGCCTGAGCTGAATAATCTCTGAAGAGATTCTCTTCCATATAGATTCATATAGCTCCTTTACCAGACTTAACACTTTGATACTCTTTGGCCTATTGGCCAACTCTAATGTCAATTGTGCTACTCTCTATTGCTCTCAGTGAATCTAGGCTATTATGATTGTAGTACTATTCTATTCACTTAGCAGCTTTTGTTGCAATTGGGTAACCTACAATAGGTGTTCCTCGCACTTTCTGCCTTTTCATGTCTGAGGGTTGCCACCACCTTCTTTACCTGTGTGAGCTCTACCTTTAAAGAATCATTTTGGGCCTAAACTGCATGGTGAGTCTGAAGAGAAATAGTATTTTGCAACTATTTATTCAAATTCTCTACCTCATTGTTTTTGTTATTGATTTTTGAGGTTAGACTATCACAATTTGCCTTTTCCTTTGCTAGCTCAACTTCCATCTTCTGTAGCCTTCCTGATATCTTCAAATAATCTTCAGTAACTGCAGAAGTAGATTCAGTTAGTAGCTCAACTTTGTCCTATGGCCTTAAGAGTGACATGTTGATGGCCACAACATTCATCGTGTAATCTTTTGGCTGCATCTGCTTCATTGGCTTTATTACATTTGGTGATAAATGAGTCACCATCAATTACTGCTGGATGGGATCAAATTGTGACCGCAAATGGAGTGTAGCTAAAGTTTTATTCTCCTTGATCTTCTTCTTCTTCTTTATTCAGGCTTCCCTTGCTTTCCTAGCAGCATTTAATTGGGTCTAGAAGGTGGAAGTAGAGATAATCTACCCACCTGCAAAAGGATGTCCCTATGGTAGACCATATTGAATAGCCAATTGTTGGCTATGAGCAATCTAAGGGAAAGGTTTTGTGGGAGCAGAAGGGGAAAAATAGGGTAATGTTAAAGCTTGAGGTGGCATAGATGGGGTGAAGTGAGAAATGGGAATGGCAAAAGTGGCAGGGGAAGAAAAAGACTGAGAAGGAGAGGGAGGAATAGTACTTACTTGAGGAGTAATTACAGTATCCTGTAATTGGCACTGTGTGGTTTCTATCTCCTCTTCCAAACTGAACCAAAACTGCACCCTCTTTCATTTCTTGGGTGTCTCTTCTTCTTGTTGCATACTTTTTCCTTCCACATCTACTTCTTGTGGAGAACTAGGAATATCTATAACCAGGGCTGATGGGGAAGCCTGTGATGATGAAGGCACCACACTTTTTTGCATTTCTATAGCACTGAGGGATTGAGGCCAAACTGATACAGTTGCTGTAGCTATAGTTTGCTCTGAGGCTTGTGACTCCTGGCTTGACCCAGCCCTAGCTTCTTGCTCTTCACTCAGTGTCAGTAAATTACCTATCTCTGGGCTAGATATAGGGGAGAGATGACACTCATCCCATAGTTCTTGTCATCTTTCATCTGTATCCACATTTTTGAAAGAATGGGTTGTTTGACAAATTTCCTGCCTATATTTCCAATAGGCCTCTATCTTTTTAGTATCCCAATCTTTATTCTTTAATTCTTTCCTTAAGCCAAATGTCATTCTAACTTTAGGATCATAATCTCTTTGCTTAACATAAAATGTCTCCCAGGGTCTATTTTGTGGAAGGGGCAAGTCTGTTAACTCAACATAAAATCCAGGAGCATCTTCCCTAGGATTTTTCCTGGTTTCCCAAAAAGGGTGGCCCTCATGTGCAATTCTGATTGTGACTCTATTATTTCTTATCCAAGAATCTATGAAATCATTTGGGTCATAAACCCATTTATCCTCTATTACAGGAAACCTAGAAAGCCTAGCTTTCTGAGCAATACAACTTCAGCATCTCTGGTTTCCAAAACCATGTCGTTGGTCATCCATTATAGATTATACATTTTTCTTTTCCTCTTCTCTGAGCCAAATTCATTGTCAATTATGGATACCTATCTGGTGACCTCTAGTAATGCTAACCTAAGAGTCAAGATCTTAGGTAGCAATATTGGTTCCCCACAAAAACCATGGACTCTTATAATGATATGATTGGATCCAATATAAAAATCACAAGGTATTGGGTAGCTGGCCAAAAGATTTGAAACACTGGGGAACAATCTATTCATAATTGGTTTGGGACTGAGGTGGCAAAAAGCAAGAGTAACAAATAATTCCCAGAACTCATACAGGTCACTAGTCTTTGACAAAATATGTGTCCATGAAGACACAGGAATGGTCCTTTGGAGATCAAAATCTGGGTCATACATATTAAGATACATATGTTGGGTAAATAGTTCAGAGTTTTGAAAAAGCATGAGGTGAAACAAATATGAAGAATACTTAAACACTCATTTTGATTTGAAATGGGCCAATTGTTCTACCATTGAGAAAGCAATTTGTTCAGAAAAGTCAAGCCAATACTCCTGGGTTTTGTCAGCAGTCTTCAGTTTGAAAAGGATAGCCATTTGTTCCACATACACTGCCATATCATCTTTCATGCCAAAGATGAGAGCAATCATAGACAATGCATCTTGGCTAGCCTGTGTGAATTGAGCTCTTGGTGCAGGGAGTGTGGGCACTGTAGTGTCGTCATCACCCATTTGTAACTCAGACCTCAAGAACCTTGTCTGAGTGTTGATGTTTTCCCACATTATTTGCATCTTATTAATAGTGGGAAATGTAGGTGTACTATCATGATGCAGGGCTAACATATCCCTAATAGCTTGTGGTGTGATTTGCACTATGAATGGGCCTCATTGAATGGTGCTTGGAGGTGCATGGAGCAAGTCTACACATAATTTGACCAGGTTGGGACATGAATGCATAGTTGGGACAATGAACTGAGCCAGTTGTGAGGTCCATATCCTCATGGTGAATGTTTCAAATTGCCTTACTATGGCCCTTTGTAGACACCTTTGATGTGCCCCTTCTCTAAGATTTTTGCTATTGGCTTTCTGAAGAATTAGATCCATGATGCCATCCGCATAATCCTTTATTTTCATTGAATCACTTGTTGGACCAACTTCATAGGCCTTCAATGGTTGTGCTGGAGCTGAAGCATATGATTTACTTGCAAGAAACCTATCAAGGGATTCATACATCCCAGCTCCTTGCTGTGAAGATTGTGCCCCCTCCATCTTTGTATCTTCTCTGTGGTAACTTGTATGAATCTTTGCAAAATAGAGACACTTTCACTAAATCAATTTGCTAAGCACAAAAATGCAAGTAGCAGGATATTTTTCACGCGGGTGTAAGAATGTTTGAGAACTTGTAAACTTTAACTCTTGCTAAGAGCTATTTATTGACCTATCAAGTCTCAAAATGGCATTAAACTCAGATAACCATTAGCGGATCCTACTCAATCTTTATGGAACAACGGGATAGACATGTTACGCAAGTGGCAGCGCAAGGTACCTTGGGGATTTCTAAAGATTTGGAAGACATTCAATGTATTGGAGATTTTTTGAAAGATTTGAAAATTTCTAAGCTGTCAACTATGTGTTTAAAGAACACTTATTTAAAAGAAAAGTGGGAAAACAAAACAACAAAAAGGGGAAACTACCTAACTATAATATATTAACCAAGTATCTTTATCTCCCTCCTAGATCAAAAGAAGAATTTCTAAAGTCTCTTTCATGACAAGCCAGCTTATATTGCCAGACAAGTGGTTGAATTGGATATAGCTCTGGTGACTTGCTTTTTTTGTATGCCATATTGATTTGCTTGCATTTGAGTGAGTCTGAGTCAAACCTGCTTCCAACAAAAACCTCTTGACATATATCATTTATTGTCTTAACTTCTTCTACTTATCATTTTTTGAAAGGAAAATTCTAAAAGTTTGCAATAATTTTGTGCATGTAATTGAGGCTCAATTCCGTTTTGCTTATCTGTAACTGATTCACAACTATCTTGAAAAATGATATAACCAGACTCAATGATTTCAAGCAAATCATTTAAATCATGGTCTAGGAATTGTCCATGCTCTTCCTCATCATCTTGCAAAGTAAGAAGAAAGTCAGAGATTATTTCTTCTTCATCAGGGGTCAAAATATATACCTGTGATTTCTCACTAGGAATCTGAAATTCATAAGAGACTCAAGGATTAATAGAAGAGGTATCTTTTGACTTTTCTTCCTCCTGAACATTTGGAATTCTATGATCCTCATCAAGTATAATGTAAGTGCCCAGACCAATGGAGTCATAATTTCTAAATGGGTCACTTTGCATCATAGCTAATAAATGATCATTTTCTTCTTTTTGATTATACACAGTCCATTCACCTAGCTCTTCGACAAATACCTTCTCTTCTTTATTCGTCATGGCATGGGCTACCTCTAACTTTGCAGTGGGCTCATTAGTGATGTGATCTTTATGTAATGGTTTAGACAATATCTTCATCTTTGAACCGTATTGGGTTCTTAAAATGAGATGAGACCAATCAAGGGACATATATCCCCCTATTTTGGCTGTAAAGTCTCTTGACAAACATAAGCCAAAAATAGGAGGTATATCTATCACTACTACATCTTGATTTACAATTATATTTGGACAAGCATATAATTGTAATTGGAGTTGTTTGATTCTCCCTATGGTTTGTACTACTTTTCCATCTAGCTGTATGACTCCTTTAATGAGTGGTTCATACTTAATTCCTAAAGCATCAGGTATCTGCTTGGGTATTACTGTGGTACTAGCTCCTGAATCAATCATTGCATTATGCAGTAGTTTCTTGCCAACAATTAAAGTTAAATAAAAGGGATCTGGTTTGGATTTGCTTACCTCTGTTGTATTATTTACTAGGGCTGATGTCTGCAGATGGACTATATTTTTGAGCTTTTCTTTTCCAGCAGGTCCTTTGGTAATAGTACCTTTGGTCACTACTTGGCCTTGCAGAGCTTCTTATAGTAGTGTCTTCTATTCAAGAATAGCCAATATATCCCATATTAATAATTGTGATAGAGTCTTCTTTAATTGATCCACCACATTTATTAGTCCCAGAGTCTGAGCCTTTTGAACATAAGGATATCTTGTCTTTTCCTGAATTTGGGCTGGAGTTCCTTGATTTTGTACTGGCTGAGGCACTTCTTGTCTGACAGTAGTGTTTCTTTGTATTTGAAATGGAGGATTCTCCATGGCTTGACTATTTACAATCTCAGGCTGTTCCACCATCCTTCTCTTTGATCTGGTGTAATAATTAGATCGCACCACTGGTTTTTGGGAGGTAGATGCTTCGTTCAAGAAAATTGATTCTTCATCTTCAACCCATGAGAATAAAGCATGTTTCAGGGCTATTTCTTCCTCTTGTTGCAAGGACATTCCTTGCATCTGAGCCACTAGGACTGAGTTCTAGATACCAAGAGACTGGTAGGCTTGATTGTCACTAGAACTTGCAAATTGACCATCCATTCTTCTTTGCTCTGCTACCTTTTGTTTTAGATTACCCATAGGACAATCTCTAGGTGTATGAGCATTATTGCAAGGGAAACACCAGGCATTAATATTATCCACATAGTTATTTTGTCCTAGAATAATATCCCTATTTGAATTGGGAGGAATAGTCTGTGAGGTTGTGGGGACTACAACCAATTGGTTTGCTGGCTGATGATTAGTTTATCTTGGAGGGCCCTAGTATTGATTTGACTAAGATGAAAATATATTTCCTTGATAGCCTTTATATGGAGGCCTAGAAAAAGTATTTTGCTATTTTTTTATATTGATCAGTTCATTAGAAAATGTCTTTAGGATATTTTTGATATCATCCAACTCAGATGAGTGAGTGGGGACAATTTTTTTAGCAGATGGTTGAGGGTAAGTGTACATGGACACAGGTGGGCTTGCAGATTTAGGAACTTCTCTAGGTAATGGCAAGGAAATTTTTGGGAACATGGGCATGGGAGGCCTTGGGGGTAACTTTCCAACATCTATTAAATGATTCTCAGCTCTGACCGCATATTCATAAGCTTTTGGCAAAGTGTGTCCTCCAAGTGACTGAATCATAACATATATATCTGAATTCAAAGCCTTAAGATAAAACACTATGGCCATAGTTGGTAATGGTCTAGCTATAATAGGGATTCTATCCCAAGTCTTTTGAAATCTAGAATTGAAGTCAATCATGGCTTCTTGTGGTCCCCTTTGAATAGTGATTAACTGCTGTAACAAAGAAGACTTATCACCATTCTCTACAAATCTTTCAAAGAATAGATCCCTGAGCTGATCCCATGTAGATATGGTATTTGGGGTCAAAGACCGATACCATTCTAGAGCCTTCCCCTTAAAAGAAGTTGCTAATAATCTTATGGCCACATTTTGCTATGTGACAACATGTATAACACAAACATCTGATACATCTTGAAGATGTTCCCCAGGTGTTTTAGAGTCTTGCCCACTGGATTTGAGTAGAACTTTTAGGGCATTCATTGGGATAGGATCCCAAATGGCTGGTGGTGTTGGGAGGATCAGAGAACTACTAGTGTTCCAACTTGCATAATTCCTTGGGGGAATAGGGGCTCCCATATTTACTCTTGGTATTGGTATAAACTAATTGACTCTCCTTCTTGGACTAGTTACCAAAGGTGGTACAAGAATACCCAGATTTACAATAGATTGAGATCTAGTTACTGGTCCACACTTCTGACTCCTTATAGCTCTCTGGTTCATATGGTCTTGAAAGAAACTTCAAGACTGGTCCCACTAGGCATGCCAAAAATTGTTGATGTTTAAAATTGCACTTTGTTTCAGACACCAACAATGGGAAGTTTCAAGATGTGGGACATGCACCTTGAAACAACCTCCAAATTTTTAAGAAGCTGGTCTCTTCTTTATATCAAGTGTTGGGGAAAAGGGATAGGAATTTAAACAAAAATGCAAATGCAAAGAAAGAAAATCTAAGTATGGTGATGCGCCTGAATGTAATTTTGATCCTTAATCCTAAGCATAGTGTAACTATATGTAAGATTCAATTACATTAAAGAGCAGATGAGGCATGATCAATGTAAAAGATAGAAACAATAGAAATAGAGGCTCGTAGTTTAGACTACTTTTGTAATGATACAAGAAACATCAACAAAGACACCTAACTCTCTCTTCTCATTAATTTTCCAGCCACATAAAAGGCACATTAACATGCACAGTTACATAAAGGCAGATGATATTCCTAATCATAGCTCTAGAAAGTCTAAAAACTCTTGACAATAATTTTTCTCTAAAATTTCTCTTCCTCCGTATATCATATTTGGTGATCCTTGAGTCCTCTTTATTGCCTTGGGTTCCCCCCAAATGATACAAGAGATTACATTATATAGAGGCCGAAGGGAGGCTTGGCACTTTGTCCCATGGAGTGACCCATTTGGTGCATTTAATGCCTTGGATGCATTTTGGTCTTGTTAGGAAGGGCCATGCTGGAGCAGGGTAGCTACCCTGACTGTGGCGTGTCAATTCATGTCTAGTGCCTCCTCCCAAGCCTGAAGCTCTCATTCCATCACCTCCTTAGCTATGAAAGTATCTATCCTACCTTTATCTCATAGGGGACAAACAGACTATGCTTTCAATGTTTGCAGGCCTCAGATATCTACCTGATGAACTGCTCCATCTACTGGAAATAACTCTCATTGAGTTTCCCTCTTCATCTCTTCCTCTTCTTGATCCTAGCCTTAGGATTTTTTGAACACATTTGGGTCCACGCATTAAGTCTGCCAAAACAACTCTAACTGAGCTGGAAGTGTCTATCAGAAGATAGTTCTTAGATTCTGAAACGTTCTATTTCCCTGCAGTTTGCTTGCTGAAACAAATACACAAGATGCTCTATTCTATTAAATGGAAGAGGACACTTAGTCAATTCCCTAAAAATCTTCTTATTACTTTAGGAGACACCAGAGGATGACACTTGTTGTGTTTTGCAACAACTATCAAAGACACACGGTGTTTTTTGCATAAGTTATACTCTTTTGTGTCTTGGCTCAGGATCGTTCAATCTTTGACACTTATCACCATCCGCTTCCTCAAAATCTCAATAGCTCAAAAGAAAATAAAACCCACAACATCTCTTACCTGAGTAAATTTAAAAGGAACACATGGATAGGTGTTGATCTCCACTTACTTCAACAAAAGACACGTGGCAATCTCCGCTGCTCTTTAGCTATACTGTAGAAATGTTCGGGGCACATGTTAGGCTCCTATGGATGGTGACACTTGGCAGCTTCCATAGAATTTTAGAAATAAAACTCAGGACCCACCACATTCTTTATTCAGTAATGAAACGTGAAGAAGATCCTTCGAATGGTGACACATGGCAGCTTTTACTTCTTCTAGGAAGATACGTGGCATCTTCCACTTCTCCTAAGAAGATACGTGGCTTCTTTTGCTTCTCCTGGGAAGATACGTGGCATCTTCTACTTCTTTTGGGAATGGAGTAGAAAGGGGCTCAGTAGATGACACTTGGCAGCCTCCACTTGAATGGTTTGCTTATGCCTTACTGCCTTTCAAAAGGGCACTTGACCCTTTGGGTTTTTTTTGGGGACGCTCCTTTGAACTGCCTGATTGTATTAAGCTATTGAACCGACTGATTGAACCAAGAATGGTTTAATGGTTCAACGCTGCACACCATTTACACATGAATGAAGGCATTGAAAATAACATATTTTGGATGCTAAAATGTGGTGACTTCTACTCTCTTCAGCTGGGATACGTGGCAGCTTTCGTCACTTTTAGAAAAGCAACACTGAGACCTTCCGCTATTGCCACTTGGTGCTTTCTGCCTGATCTCGATACTTAGCCCTTTAAAATCCTTCCACTACAAAGAGATAAAATGCAGGTGCTAATATGTAACCATAGATGTTGACACTTGGTGCATTCCACTGAGTCGCTATGAGATACGTGGCACATTCTGACCAACTCATAGAAAATATGAAAGGTGCCTCAAATGGCGACACTTGGCATTTCCAATTGAGAAAAGATGCCTCAGAGGATGACACTTGTCAGCTTCTGCTTTACTCTAAAACTTAGATAAAAATGAATCAAAGGGGAAATAGAGCCCGTGCTCTATTTCAAACTTTGCCATCTCAGACCACAGTATGCGAAGGCAAAATTTTGTGGCACGCGACTGAAAAAATAGAATGAAACGTAGAGTAAATTTTTACTCTACAATTACCGTGCCATATAATCATTATTTTATTTGGTTAATAGTCATTGCATGGAAATACAATGGTTATCGATTAAGTTGATAGTCATTACATGGAATAAATATTGGGGTTATGTGACTTATGGTTTCATTGGTTGATTTGGGAAGTCAATGATAGGATTGTTTAAGTCAATGTCATGCAATTTTGATAAAGAATATAAAATGATTATTTAGGGATTCTATATAAGTCTTAAGATGATTAGGGTTTCTAATCATCTATTGAATCTAAGTTAACCATCATTTGGTAAAAAAATCATGGAGATTTGGCTATGGCTGCATGGTGGCAGACTATAGAGTGTTGTTGAGAAAATTTTGCATGTATTTTATTAGTCAATTTTTCTTGATGGGAATAAAGGAGAAAATAGAAGAAAGTAAGGTGATGGGAAGAAATAAAAGAAAGGAAAATAAGTGTTGTGAATGATGACATATGCATACAAGAAGTTATAGACAAAAAGAGAAAGATTAAAAGGATTTGGAGCTTAGAAGGATTCGACTTGGTAGAATATACAGGTTAGTTTTATACTTGAATTTTTGTGTGTTAGTATTGGATGGAATTGTGAAAAGAATTGATAGAATAATTGGATTTTCATTTGTTAGACATGGATTGAAAATAAAATAAGGGGCTATATGTAGGGATCTATGGAAGGGTCGACCTCCAAAGAACCCTACATCGAACACCATAATCCTAAAGGGTAAGGGGTAGGGCCGTAGGTGTTTGCTTTGTTTAAATTATCCACTATGAAATCTCTGCCTTTAACCCTCTATGAATTCAAAAATGTTTAAGTTTTTTATTTATTAAGTGGTTACGACATTTTGAATAAGTTATATACAACCAATTTTATTAAGAGGGTATACTATATATTGAACTAGTTCGACTGTGTAAAAAGGAAATGGGATTATTTCCTTATTTCACTTGAAAGTTTAAATACATATATATTATTATAGGTAGGGGTGTGTATATACACCTTACATTTCTTTGACATCCTGAGGTATATGTACACTTCAATGTATATAATAATACACACACACATATAAATATATATAGTAGAATACATATATGACTAACTTTAACATTTATAATAATTATGACTCGATTAAAGATGTTTTGGTAAGAGATTGATGAGTTATTATGAGGAAAATTTGTATACAGTCAATTGAATAAATGATGTATGAATTTAGATTGTGTATATATATACAGTGACTGTATTCATATGGGCTATGATAATAGATTATATTTGAAAAGAATTAAAATAAGAACCATGTTTGATTATGATATAATATTGATCTGTGTCAAACTGATAACTGGGTTTGATTATATATTAAAGGGATTGTTTCAAATTGTTAAATGAGTTTGAAATATTATATCATAATCAACTATATCAATTTGTAGACTGGGTAGGGTTTTTTAAATTGGAATTAATAATGTTGAACTGTTGAATGATTAATTTTTTTTTGAATTTGATAGTGTCGAATGATTGATAATTTGGGATATATTTAGATTAATTTGACTAGGTCAAATGTATAATTGTTTGGGTTATGTTGATAAGCATTTAACTATGTCGAATATTTGTTTAATTGGGATATGTGTTTGGCTATGTAAACAAAGTGAAGATTTAGGTTAATGTTGAAGCCTTGAGTCTTGGTCAAGATGTAGACTAAGCATGGATCGAGTAGATAAAAATATAAATCTATCATGTCTTTTGATTTTAAAAGAATGAATAAATCTTGATTTAGATTATATTTGGTTAGATAACTTTATATAAATTATGGCTCTGTGGATATGTTTTAACATAATTAATAAAAGTATGAAACGGTTGGTTATTGAAGTTTAGTTGAATAATGCATATTATATGAGTTCTGTTAGGTGATTTGATAGTTCTTATAGTAAATCTAAACAATAGTCCATACCAAGATGTTTATTCATTGTGTATATTGTGTGTAGTATTTAACATAATAAGGATTTAAGGAGTCTGTTATATGTTGAATGTTTGGTTTAAATTCTAAGTTTATATAATTTAATTTCTAAATTATATATCTTTTATAATTAATAAAAGATTGGTTTTATTATTTGATTGGGAAATATGAAAAATATTTAAACTAGGTTTAAAGATATAAAAGTTGAGAAAATAACTTTTACAGTTACATAGTGATAATTAAGTAATTGATAGTCTAGATATGATTCTTACTCAGATGGCAAGATTCTTTCAGGGACTGCATTTTGATTTTATTTATTATTCTATAATAAATTAAAGGATCATAGATTCATTGCAATTCATTTGATGGAATAAATGAATGAAAATGATATTTATATACTTAGCATATTTTATCTACTAATAGGGAATATTATGTTAGAATCTATTAGTTTATATCTTATTATATTTTAACTGAATCTCATATTCATGACACTAAATAAGTAGTGGATGGATTCCAGTGGCTTAATTAGTGCCATTAATGCAAGATGAGGAGTAATACAATTGAGTGATGTGTATGAAATTGATTGATGCTAGAGATCATTAATTATTGAAAAATTTGGCCAAAGTAATGTTTTAATTATACATCATCATTTCATATGTTGATGAAATTTTCATATTTGTGTGATATCCTGTTAGAACAAATTTATTTATGATACACATTATGTATTAGATATCTTCAACACATAGGTTCTACTTTATCACTATGGATTCACACACCATCATTATCTACACATCCATGAAGGGAAGGCCATCCCCTTGTTTGAAAGATAGTGCGTGGGTTTTATGGTCCATGGTTGGTGTGGAAAAACACTCAAATGATGCTCTCCCTCTAGCTAGAGTACTACACTAGAGACTACACTTGAAATTATAGATTGATACTTGAGTCGTGGAGACTCTGCTCTATGAAGCTTTGTATCATGTTTTAATATTTTAGATATTATTATGTATTTCTAAAAACTATAACATTTATACATTATACTTCTACAATAGTGGCTGTAATGTTGTATCATCCATGGTTGAAATTATAATATTTCATTTATGATTAGAAGCAATATTTATTGGTTATTTAGTATTGTTCATGATTGTTATATTTGTTCACGATGATCCTTAACTAAGTGGATTAGCTATAAAACTTTTGGTTAACTAAATTAATACATTTAGTTAAAGATCACTAATTAGGTTTCTTATGGTGAAATCTATATGATGAATACATGTAATTGGAATTTATTTTTTTACTATATTTTAGTAAAAAATAGTGGGGTTATTATTAAAAAATATTCAATTGAATACCATGAACTCCATTGATGGAGTAACCTAATAGACCATGGAAGCCCTTCTTTCCAACAGGGGAAGGAGAATTGTTACTGCTAAGCAATGAAGGCCCTTGTTTGGGTTGAGTCTTGTCTCAAAGCCAGGTTATTTATGTTTTTCTTACCTTTGACTCATCAGGCTTCTCTTTGTATTTTTTAGTGGTTTCAACACTGAGCCTCTTGGTTATTTATGTTGTATTGTTCCTAGTTAACTAAGTTCTTTAGTTTCCCCATGAAAGTAAAGCTTCTGATGGATTAGTTTTGGTATATTACCAACTATTTTTTAGCTCTTTTTGTTATTCTTTTACTAGGTGAGGGCCCCTTTAAAAATCCATCATTATCTTAAAAAAAGAGTCATATATATTATATAATTAATGTTTAATATATAAAAATATTCTAATATATAATATAATATTTATATAATAACTCACACACACACACACACACACACACACACACACACACACACACACACACACACACACACACACACACACACACACACACACACACACACACACACACACACACACAAAGTTTCTATATTGGTAAGAGGGTTCTTAAAAAGTGAAAGAGTGTAAATTGATAGTTAAACCTAAATTGAAACCCATGACTACCAACTTGCCATTGCTTCTCACCATCATCACCCAATGCACCTTAAAATATTTCACCTCTTTTATACTCTATAATAATGTATTTGAATGCCAAAATAAGTTCATGTCAAGTAATTTTTGGGGTAGTAAAATTAGGATTTGAATCACCATATAATGATTTAGTCTACGATGGCTTACATTCTTCATAGAAAGAGATAGCCTCTTTGCCCAATCTCTATGTCAAAACTATAACTCCCTTAGTTTCAATTAGGTGACATCTATCTTGACTGGTTGAATATCCCAACATGTTGGGGTTAGGTCAATTGTGGGTGATCAGGTTTTATCTTGGTGATTGTAATGGAGAAATTATTTTGGTTACAATAGTACTGGAAAAATTAGAAGCAACCAAGGGTAATTTGGAATTTTGAATTTTGGATTTGGATAAAAATTTCATGTGGACATGAGTACATACAATCAATATAAAGATTGAAGTTGTAGATGCTCCTAACCTTTGTGATTATTTTTCTTGACCATCAGTCATGATGATCAAACACGTTGTGATATGGTTGATGATAAATTATTGTCATACTATACTTAAGCATGATCTGCACTAACAATCATCAACATTCCAATTTCAAACCTTCATGAAAAATGTGAACATGGCATTAAACTTTACAATTGTATGTTCACAAGGTTGTTTGAGTTCATCACCTTAAATGCCTTGACATGGATTCTCACCATCATTTCCCAACTCAAATTGAAATATTTCATCACTTTCATGCTCTATAAGAATATATTTGGATGTCAAAATAAGTTTATACAAAGTAATTATGGGGGTAGATTGATCAAGATATGAATCACCATGTAATGATTTAGTCTATGATGGCTTGCATTTTTCATAGAAGGGGATATCCTCTTTTCCCAATCACTATGTCAAAATAAAAAATCCTCTAGTTTCAATTAGGGGACATTTATATTAGTTGGTTGATGATCCTAACATGTTAGGGTCGGGAAAAATATGGGTGATTGGGTTTTGACATGGTGATTACAATGGAGAAATTATTTTCATTACAATGGTACTAGAAAAAATAGATAAAAACCAAGAGAAATTTGGGATTTCAGGTTTGGAATTTGGATAGAAAATTGAAGTGGAAATGGGTACATATAATAAAGATCCAAGTTGTAAATGTTTTAACTATTTGTGATTATTTTTCTCAGCTATCCACCAAGGTGATCAAACACAGTGTGATGTGGTTGATGAAAGTGTTTCCATATTATAACTAAGCATGATCTACACCAACAATCATTATAATTCCAATTCTAATCCTTGGTGCAAAATATGTCATCCAAGTTTCGTGAGATATGACTTTTATGTTTGTTGGGATTGTGTGGATTTAAGGTAACTATTGGATTTACGTGACTTGATTCCATTAGAAAGGGGTATAAATCTTCCAAGTTAGTAGGTTATTTGATTAGATGTTTGCTATTGTGAAGGGTCAACAAGGATAACATGCTGCTGAATTGATTGTGAGAAGGCTCCATATTTGATGTACAACTCAAGTCAACATTGGAATGCAATTGGTATGAAAATAAGATAATGAGGTTCCAAAGTATATATTGGAACTTATGTTTGTGTATGTTGCCAATATATTGACACATTGATAAATTATGACAAGGCCATACAAAACTTACAAAGGGTGAAAGATTTCAAAGTGAATTGGGTAGTGATGATGAGGGGCAATGACATCATATTTCATGTGATATCATACACCATAGGGACCATATCATAAACATTATAAAATGATGCTAATGTGGGTGCAATACATTGAGGTTATGGAGTTTATCTTGTTACTTTTGTTATGATTGAAATGAGTAATGATACTAAAGTCAACCATTATTACCCTTGTGGATCTATGGTAGCACCTCTTGGTTTAAAGAGGCCTTGGTATCTTATTATATAGTACATATTTTTAAAGTCAACCATAATATCCTTTGTGGATATGTGGTAGCACTTCTTAGTTTTATGCAACCTTGGTCATTTTTTTTGATGTCTTGGTACTTTATTTTATAGTACACATTCTTACAGTTGGCCATTATTTTCCTTGTGGATATGTGGTAGCACTTTTTGGTTTGATGTGAAATTGATCTTTTTTTGGATGCCTTAGTACTTTATTTTATAGTACATATTTTAATTTCATTTTGGCCATTTATTCATTTGTATTTCTTTGGAATATTTTATTATCATTGCACCCTTATCAAATTTGATAAGATTTCTATGATTCATAACTTTTTCCCTACTTATTTTTATGCCTTTTGGATTTTCAATTTGTGAGTTTCATGGTAAGACCTTAGGGAATATAATTAGACACTCCTCATTGTAGATTAAGATTACAAAGGGAGTTAGTCAATCATTAGTGACATAAAATTAAAAACAAATTAAAGTGCATAACACACTAGGCTTAATCTCTCAGATTGAGTAATATTAATAAGAAATGAATTAACTAATAGAAGATAAAACAAACACGTTTATACCTTCTATGTAGACTTTGATTGCTAACCAAATTGAAAAGAGGTCCATGATTGGCTTATAGAACTAGAGGTCTTTGGAAATGTCAAATCCACATGTGAACAACATCTCCCCTTATCTACACTTGATTTGGTTTGAGAATTGACATGAGAATTGTGAATCTCCTTATGTATTTTGGTATAGTCAGTTTAGGTCCAAGAATATTGTCTATAATGGAGGTAAAACCTTCAATTTATAGACATGTTGATCAGTGAGGACCATCCATCTTTTCTCAAGGTGGACGATTGAAAATAGGTTAAATTTGGATGGTTGAGGAAGGGATTGGATGAAAATAATGAGGCATAGGCCAAGCGTGGGCTTGGCTTGCCTTGGGTTTTGGTTGAGTGATGTAAGAGGTATGAGCTGATCTGAGGATAAATATATTTATTTGATTTAAATAAATATGGAACTTCAAAAAGCTATGTAAAATTACATTAATGATGGATTAGATAATTAACAATGGTTAATTAACTAATATCATTTGATGTAAGAGGTATGGGTTGTACTAGTGAGGCATGGTTCAAGCATGGGCTTGACTTGCCTTGGGATTTGGTTGAGTGATGGAACATGTATGGGTATATTTAGATTTTTTACCCCTCCATGTATTTTGATGTCATGATTTGGAATTTTGACTTGAGATAGGTTGATGTGAGGATAAATATGATTTATGAATTTTTAGAAATTATGGATACTCAAAATCCATAGAATTTATGATTTAAATAAAAATTAGTTAATTAATTTGGATTAATTAACTTAATGAAAGAGGATGTGAATAATAAATGATGAATAATCAATAGTGATAATGGAGGAAATGATCCATTGTGTTAGGGGACAATGAATAGTGATAGTGAATAGTAAACAATGAATAGTAATGATGAATAGTGATGGTGAAGGAAAGTTAAAATCAATACAAATTATCCAATTTTAAGTGTCTACATTTTACCCCTCTTTGAGAAGGCATTGCAAGACACTAGATGAAGGAATAATTTTTCAAAAAATGAAAAAGTCAAAATATATATATGAAAAATTAGAAAAAGAAATAATTAGTGACCCGTTATGCCCCCTTGAGAGGGAATGTAAGATGTGGATGGGATCTTGAAAAAGAGATGAAGACTATAGAAAGGGAGAGATTGACACATGGATGGGATTAATCCATATGAGTTAATGCTTGCACATGTTGATATCAAATTATGATATAGTAGAAAAATAATTTGCCCCAAAGAGGGGGGAATTAGGAAGGATGCATCCTAAGATAAGAAGAACATTTTGACTTGCCTTATCAAGGTGAAATATATAGATGTAGGGAATGATCGATCCCAAAACAAGCTACACACTTTATTTTTCCCTAAATAGGGCAAAGTTTGTGAACTTGGAATTAGAAGAAAGGATGAATGATGGAATTGCCCCAATAGAGGGATTGATTGATTAATGATTTTGACGTAGTAGGGTGGATTTGATTGTTGATTGGTCTAAATGAATGGATTGATTTATTAGCAAACATATCTCAAGGAGTTAACCTATTACATAGATTAAGATGAGATGAATGATGTAAATATATGTGCAATATGAAGAAACCATAAAAAACTAGACATACGAGAATGCAATGGTGGAAGAATAATGAGATAATGGTGGTTGATTTGACTGAGTTGACCCCATAAACTAAATGTAACTAGGTGTTGCCTACATAGTTTAAATATACCTTAGGCCACTATAGTTCTCCTTAGATGGGAGAAAATATGATGAAGAATGAAGAATAGAATATGAATAATGATGGACCAATGTGTATGATTCTATTTAATATGGTTAGTTGGATATGTGCATATCCTAATTAGAATATATGTGTCTAGCCTATTTAATTTTTGATTGGATAATATAAAATATGATGATGTGATGTGATTGAAGATGATTGAGATGATGGGATGAGATAATAGATGATTCTATAAGGGGATAAGCTACCACTGTGACATTGCCATATAGGTTCCTAGTACTTGATTTTTGATATAACACATGATGATAAAAATCCATGAGGATCTCTATATAATGTTCACAAGTAATAACCCCTAATCTAATAGAAAAATGACAACAAAACACCAATGATATTGAAAAATTATGATGATAATGCTGGCGTATGCTAATGGATGAAATTAAATACAAGTGTATGACAAGGAACACCATGATGATGACCTTGTTAGCAAAATGGACCGAATCAAGAAAATAATATAAAAATGAAACAAAAGAAAACAAAAAACAAAAAACAAAAAACAAAAAATTAAAAACAAAAAACAAAAAACAAGCAAACACAAACTGAAAAGAAAATCAACTAGGTAATTGACCATTTATGCATGTATGTAAATAAAGAATTACTTGGGGGTGTTGCCCAAAAGGCAAGAGAAGTGTTAGATGTAGTCTCATGATAATTTGGACATGGGGGGAATGGAATAAAAAATGAGGGATGGTCAACCTAACCTAATTCTCCATGCATCCAAGCACTGCCTACATAGTTCATGTGGATCTCAGGCCAAATATAGTTCTCCCAAAAATGGGAGTATAATGAAGAAATGACAATGGTGATTGGAAATGATCAAGATTAGAGAAGAGGTTCCCACTTGATAGGTATTTCAAATGTGAAGGGATGGTTACCCACACAATTCCTAAAAAGTGCCACCTAAAACAAGATGAAGGGCCACTAGTGAATGGGATGACAAATAGGGCTAATATTTTATGATTTTATATCTCTTTTAGAGGTTTTAAGCATTTTTATAAAATTTTTATTTCTTATGATTTTAATATTTTTAAAATGTTTAGGGTTTTTAGAATATAATATTTAAATGAATATTTGTCAAGTAGGATATATAAATGGGATACATACAAGGGAACCATATAGAAAAGTAAAAAGCAAACTTAGGTAAGGGTTTAAATTGATCACAAAATGATAAGAGTGTGACTTGAAATAATATAAAAACATTGAGAGCATGGATTAAAATAGTCACAAAATAATGAGAGTATAACTTATATTAATCATAAAATGGAGAGAGCATGAATTAGATTACATGCAAAATGGAAAGAGGATGGAAAGGGGGTGGTTGAACTCACCTTAGAAATTGAGTGCTACCTACATAGTTCAAAATAGACCTTAACTCATTGTACTTCAACCTATAGTGAAATATACTTATAATCAAAAATAGGTTGGGATGGGAAGATAAAAAATTAGTAAAATAGGTAAGGGGCTTGGCAAAATCTTAAAAGTGGAATTTCATGGACAACTATGCAGGAAAACCATGTAAAAGTGCTCTAAGATACTATTGTCTAGGATGTGTTGATGATGAGAAAATCTAAATTTGCCTACTGAATCTTTTTCTAAATATGACATCTGAATCTGGTATCTAAATTTATTTTATTGTGCCTATAAACTAGAAGCAAGGTCAGGATGGTTATAGGATAAAATAGATAAAAGTCTACAGATATGATAACAGTGTATATATAAAAATATTGTTTTCAATCATTATTAATTCAGATTCAAAAGATAAAGGTTTCACATGTAAAACGTATATCACAAGTATTATTTCAATCTAACAACCATCAACTCATTCACTATTCACCAACTAATATCATACACACACACTTCTCTCTTCTCTCTCACTTGTGTTGTATATTAAACCACTTTTGAATTTGTAAAGGATCCTCCACCTAAGTATGGAAAATCCATACTAATTTTCAACCTTTGATCAATAAATAACAACCTAATTTACCTTTTCCATGGATTGTTTTAATGTGTATGTTAGACTAGTTGATCTTGTTAAGTGATATATTCACTTCCTTCATATATTATCCTTAATAGCATTCATATTCAGTTTTAAAAGTATTTTGTAGGTCTATCAAATTTTTATAATGAAATTTTCATGTTTTTTTAGTGAGTTTTCTCTCAACTAGTGTCATGTTATGACCTTTTGTTTAGTCCTCCTAGCTTAAGCTTACTTCACAAACCTCTACGAGAAATACTAATGCAAGAGGTAGATTTAGATTAGTGTTATGTATAGGTTAAGATGTTATTTAAAGTATAATTAAATTTTGTTGGTAGTGATTAGGCTACAATTGGTGCATCACCTCTTTAAGATAGGTTTACTCTATGTTTTCTCTCTCCCTTTTTATCTTGATTTAACAATTCTAGGAATATTGGAGTCTTATTTCTAATTTAGTTAAAGGTCCAAGTTGAATAAATCAATAAATAATATTACAATAATTTAACTACTAATTTGTATAAATTAATTGTAATTTTATCCTTTTTAAAGATATTAATAAATAAAGAGAAATGTAACTTAGCTTAAACTAGACTGAGATGGTTAAGACAGGGTCTGGAATCTATTGTGCAGGACTGGGATAATATCATGAATCAAGATCTGGCCTTCATTTCATGAAAGGATAGGAGCACTAAAATAAGACACCTTGGGGTTCGATGTTATAGTCCTATTCTACCAATATTGTCCAAGAGACCTAATCTTTCTAGGTTTTGTTTGTTGTTCTTGTGTGAACCTACTTGTAAAATTTTAGATGTTGGCTATCTGTAGAACTCCCTATAGAATTGATTTAGTCTTCAAACCCTATATTCCATTATGTTTTGATAAAATTTGAGAAAGAGGGGGGTCTAGTGTATGTAAGATGCATTGAACATGTATCCACACCCCTTGTGTGGGCACACTACCTACATACCAATACTTCTAAGAGGGATCAAGCCATATGTAGTTCTCCCACTTGATGTATTTTATGTAATAGTATATATGAAGATGTAAAATTTTAAATTGGGTGTGCTTGAGGTGTTTAGGTACTAGTGTGAGGTTTTGAATAAGCTTGTATTTATATCAACTGGCTATTTACAAAGAATAGAGAAGATTGCCTTAGTGGTTTTGCTTGTATTATTGCTTGCTTTGTGATATTTTCCAACCTCCTTCTAAATGAACTTTTAATGGGATTTTATAGAGATATATTGTTCATGGGTCTAATGTATTCATGTTAGGCTAACAAGAATAAGGATAGGAATCAGGAGGAAATGATTGTTGGAGCTAAAAATTCAATTGGATAAGAGTGCCAAAAAATGACACCCTAGGGTCTGATGTTATATTCTAAATTGGGCGCTATTGTCTTAAAGGTATGGGACCCAAGGGGATAAGATTAGTCTAGGAAATGTTGCCTGAAAGAGGTAGAATCACTGTCTAGAAGGCTATAGATGATTGAGAATTAGTGAAAAAGTTCCTATAAGGGTCATGAGAGTAAACAAGAGGGACCTATAGGTTGGGTGTCACAAGCCACACTCAAGTTACCAATTTTCACATTTTATATGACTACATTTGTCCCCACTTTATTCTCATGATGTAACAAAGCAAAATACTAGGATAAAGGAAAAACAGAAAGCAACCTAAACTTACCTACAAGGGTGAAGCTCATGAAGCTATATGATGTTGAATGTGCATAGAGAGAGCATGTTGTGAAGTGTAAATCTATAAGAGAAAACAAATGGTAAATTAGTTCTTACTAGATACGCTATATCTAAATAAGAATATATAAAAGCTACGTAAGAGAGAGAGGAAGAGAAAGGAATGAATACACCTCACCAGGTACATGAACTAATATAAAACTTGTTGTGATGTTAAGTGATATTAGATGATGCTGAGTAATGTTGGGTATTTGTTGTACCAAGAGTAATATCATGAATAAAGTTGAGTGCTCAATTCCCTAAGAGTGGCTCAAGAATGCAAAGGCTGGCCCTTTGGCTCCATCATCACCCACTAAGTGAAGCTATGTGATCATGCATGTGTTAATTGATGTTTGGATTGTGTGTCCAATCCCTTTGAGTAGGTGGCTCAAGAATACAAAGGCTAGTTAGTCCTTTGGTTTCATTATTGTACCATGAAGTGAAGCTATGGACTGATACTAGTATGAATGTGTGTCATATGAGATAGCTCCTAAGGCCCATGAATGTTCTATATATGACAATGTTGGCATAGATAGCTGAATATATGCTATAAACTAAGCCACTCTTGGCCACTTGAAAAAGGTGGAGATTAGGCTTGTATGAAAGCCACTTTAAAACTAGGCAATAGGCTTATGTAGAAGCCACTAAAAAATGATGCCAACCACTTACATATGGAATAAGGCATGCAACTATTGAGAATACCTAGGTAATGTACTAAACTTGAAAAGAAAATAAGTCAAATGTGCCATACACATTGCCCCTAATCACTTATGTCTAAACCATGGATTTTGATTTGGAAGTTATATCAATTGCCTAATCTGAAACTAGAAGCGAGAGCGATCATGCCACGTATGATGCCCCTTATATCTGGATTCTCTAAGAAAAATTATATTTAAACTATTGATTTTGAACTAAACTATAGTTAACAAAACCATAAATTTACTTTCTTTTTTGTCTATTTCTAGAAAATTTGGTTTTTTTATGTTTGGATAGGAACACCAAAATCAAACACCTGACTGTCTGACATTGTAGTCCAATCTTGGTGTTATTCTCCTGTGTTGATTGTAAAGATTGTTCTATAATTGTCACTATTTGCTTGGTCTATTTTGCCTGGTTTGAAGCCTAGATACTCTTTTAGGTGTTTTAAAAGCTAATTTTTTAACTAATAAGAGCTTTGATCTCTGTAATAAAATACCTATTTGTTGCCCCCTCTTTTGAGGGTAGGAATGAATACCCTAAAATTTTTACCCTTGGAAGAAAGAACCCTGTAAATGTGTTATGCTATAAAATACACAATATAGTAATGATAAATGACAAGATATCTCAAGATATAACATGGTTTGTAATGGAGATTGTTAGAGAAATAAGGGTATGCCTAGATAGATATAACAATGGAATAACATGTGTAATATATTAAACTGGAACTAGAAGTTTGGTTAGTTGTTAGTAAATTTTTAAGGAGGGATGGAACATGATGTCCATCATGGCATCCAAGAAAGCAAGATAATGCATGATGTGGATCATGGCATTGCAAACAGTGAAAAGTAAACAAGCAACAATCACACAAGACAAGAAGCAAGAAGCATACAAGAGTGGCCAAGGGTCCAAGAAAATAAGGGACATGGGCACATGTCACTCAATCTAGAAAATAGGCATGTAAGGCATGTTCAAATGCCACATACACATACAATTGAAAATAAGCAAGGTTGGCACGAGGGCCATAAGCACATAGAAGAGTACAAGTAAAAGACATTGGCAAATGACCTAAGGCACACATAAGAAGAGAAGCAAAGGATATTGACAAATGTCCTAAGGAACACACAAGAGATAAAACATGAACTGAGAAATGCAATCACATCTCGCTATATAAAGTAAGAAAAGAAAACATGTAAATACTAAAAATACAATCTCATCTAACTAATCAAAGTAAGAAGTGAAAGTATATAAGACATGAAGTACAAGACTAGGTAGATGCTAAAAAATACACAAATGCTATATAATATTGAGTATCGATAGAGTAATCTATGTAAGCTAGTAAGTAATGTACATCAACATGATAACTAGAGTGTGTGGTGTAAGAATGACTTAACTTGGATAGTGTAGTCATGTATAAGACGCCCTTAATGGGTAGATATATCGATGTATGTCTCAGATGTAGAAGTAGGATGCCTCCTCAATGGGTAGAGTGAAGCAATCATGGATCTAGATATCACTACACGCACTCAAAGAAGATCAAGTGAAGTAGGGTAATGTAGATAAATCAACAAACAATAGCATAAAATAGCAAATGTAAGTCTAGCATGGTAGTAGAAATGTAAAGCATGAATAATGCATACAATTGAAAAGTTTTTAGATTTTTGAAAATTTTGAATGTTTTTGGTTTTTTGATATATTTGAATGTTTTTGTATTTTGAATTATTTGAATGTTTTTGGTATTTTTGAATATTATATTGTTTTTGTATTTTTGATATTTTGAGTTGTGTAGAATCAATCATAAGAAAACTATGTACAAATAAGACTAAGAAGAAAATGATACTAATCGATGAGTCTCATGAGAGTCTCCCTATCATGGTGTCCTGTATCAAGGAGAGGGATCGTGCACGATCATGAAGCAAGATGGAAGGGCTAAGACTGTGGCTCTAAAATTTGTATATGTTATAAATGATTCAAAATCTCTATAGTGGAAACCAACTGTGGGGTCCCCCTATAACTCTAAGAAGTGGATGCAACTATGGTGCTCTTAGGTACCCATCTAGTAGTAGGAGAAGCTCTCTAAACATGTGCTTTGTAAGGTATGAGACCTCAATGATACTACCCTAGGTGTGAACACTGTAGCTAGAAGTTGTCTAGAATCCTAAAATTGTGGTTGCTCTAAAAGAGGCCTATGTGGAAGTGTATGAACTCTTTGTGCTAGTGATGGAGGGCTTGACTATGTCTAAATCTAAACTAGAGGAAGAACTAAAACTAGTGGTAGAACTAAAATTGGTGACTTAAAAATAGTAGATGGCTCTAAAGTCGAAAGTGGTAACTCATATGGAACTCCACCAATTAGAATAACCTAATTAGCATGAATGAATTTCATGCATGTGTGAACTGTAGAAGGTATTGCTCAAATTTTTTGAATCCATGGTCGACTAAGTAACATATCAAAAACTCCTACACTGGGAAATATAGTAAATGGTGTGGCCATGTGTGTTGGACCAACCTATAGAGGAAGTATAATCTCACCCATTGAAATCTATATGTGCCCACTAAATCTACTGATAACTATGTTTGTCAGGGTAATATCCTCCTCTGAATATTCCAAATGCTAAAGTAATGTCATAGTACACATGTTCACATTGGATCCATTATCTATGAGAACACTATGAATGGGATGATTATGAATGTAAGCTTTGATAAAGAGTGCATGATAATCTGAATCATCCTCAATGATCTCCTACTCAAAGAAGGAGATTGAAGGTCTAGCTTGGAACTCTAGAATTATATACACTTGACTCAACTGAAGGTGCCTTGTATGTAGCTGGTGGTGGATGTGCATGATATGCATGGTGAACACCTAATGTATTCCTATCTCATGTTTAAAATGTTGTGGGAAAGGATCTAAAAATATTTTCAAAACTTTATCTTGTGTTTGCTTTGCTTGAGGAGGCTCAACTGAAGTGCCAAGATCAATAACATTGTCATCTATCAAATCTTGTATCTTATGTTTCAAACTGATGCATCTATTTGTTGTGTGGCTTGGTGCCCTATGAAAATTATAAAATGAATTTAGATCATATCCTTGTGGAAGAGGTTTTGTTGGATCAACTTCTCAAATAGGAGGGAGAGATATGATATTACATTCCAATAATTTGGATAGAAAATTGAAGTGGACATGGTTACATATAATCAAGATCCAAGTAACTATTTGTGATTATTTTTCTCAACTATCCACCAAGGTGATCAAACACATTGTGATGTGGTTTATGAAAGTGTTTCCATATTATAATTAAGCATGATCTACACCAACAATCATTATAATTCCAATTCTAATCCTTCATGCAAAATATGTCATCCAAGTTTCGTGATATATGACATTTATGTTTGTTGGGATTGTGTGGATTTAAGGTAACTATTGGATTTACGTGACTTGATTCCATTAGAAAGGGGTATAAATCTTCCAAGTTAGTAGGTTATTTGATTAGATGTTTGTTATTATGAAGGGTCAATAAGGATAACATGATGCTGAATTGATTGTGAGAAGGCTCCATATTTGATGTACAACTCAAGTCAACATTGGAATGCAATTAGTATGAACATAAGATAATGAGGTTCCAAAGTATATATTGGAACTTATGTTTGTGTATGTTGCCAATATATTGACACATAAATAAATTATGACAAGGCCATACAAAACTTACAAGGGGTGAAAGATTTCAAAGTGAGCTGGGTAGTGATGATGAGGGGCAATGACATCATATTTCATGTGATATCATACACCATAGGGACCATATCATAAACATTATAAAATGATGCTAATGTGGGTACAATACATTGAGGTTATGGAGTTCATCTTGTTACTTTTGTTACGATTGAAATGAGTAATGATACTAAAGTTAACCATTATTACCCTTGTGGATCTATGGTAGCACCTCTTGGTTTAAAGAGGCCTTGGTATCTTATTATATAGTACATATTTTTAAAGTCAACCATATTATCCTTTTTGGATATGTGGTAGCACTTCTTAGTTTTATGCAACCTTGGTCATTTTTTTTGATGTCTTGGTACTTTATTTTATAGTACACATTCTTACAGTTGGCCATTATTTTCCTTGTGGATATGTGGTAGCACTTTTTGGTTTGATATGAAATTGATCTTTTTTTGGATGCCTTAGTACTTTATTTTATAGTACACATTTTAATTTCATTTTGGCCATTTATTCATTTGTAGTTATTTGGAATATTTTATCATCATTGCACCCTTATCGGATTTGATAAGATTTCTATGATTCATAACTTTTTCCCTACTTATTTTTATGCCTTTTGGATTTTCAATTTGTGAGTTTCATGGTAAGACCTTAGGGAATACAATTAGACACTCCTCATTGTAGATTAAGATTACAAAGGGGTTTAGTCAATCGTTAATGACATAAAATTAAAAACAACTTAAAGTGCATAACACACTAGGCTTAATCTCTCAGATTGAGTAATATTAATAAGAAATGAATTAACCAATAGAAGATAAAACAAACATGTTTATACCTTCTATGTAGACTTTGATTACTAACCAAATTGAAAAGAGGTCCATGATTGGCTTATAGAACTAGAGGTCTTTGGAAATGTCAAATCCACATGTGAACAACATCTCCCCTTATCTACACTTGATTTGGTTTGAGAATTGACATGAGAATTGTGAATCTCCTTATGTGTTTTGGTACAGTCAGTTTAGGTCCAAGAATATTATCTATAATGGAGGTAGAACCTTCAATTTATAGACATGTTGAATTAGTGAGGACCATCCATCTTGTTCTCAAGGTGGATGATTGAAAATAGGTTAAATTTGGATGGTTGAGGAAGGGATTGGATGAAAATAATGAGGCATAGACAAAGCATGGGCTTGACTTGCCTTGGGTTTTGGTTGAGTGATGTAAGATGTATGAGCTGATGTCAGGATAAATATATTTATTTGATTTAAATAAATATGGAACTTCAAAAAGCTATGTAAAATTACATTAATGATGGATTAGATAATTAACATTGGTTAATTAACTAATATCATGTGATGTAAGAGGTATGGGTTGTACTAGTGAGGCATGGTTCAAGCATGGGCTTGACTTGCCTTGGGATTTGGTTGAGTGATGGAATATGTATGGGTATATTTAGAGTTTTTACCCCTCCATGTATTTTGATGTCATGATTTGGAGTTTTGACTTGAGATAGGTTGATGTGAGGATAAATATGATTTATGAATTTTTAGAAATTATGGATACTCAAAATCCATAGAATTTATGATTTAAATAAAAATTAGTTAATTAATTTGGATTAATTAACTTAATGAAAGAGGATGTGAGTAATAAATAATGAATAATTAATAGTGATAATGGAGGAAATGATCCATTGTGTTAGGGGACAATGAATAGTGATAGTGAATAGTAAACAATGAATAGTAATGATGAATAGTGATGGTGAAGGAAAGTTAAAATCAATACAAATTATCCAATTTTAAGTGTCTACATTTTACCCCTCTTTGAGAAGGCATTGCAAGACACTAGATGAAGGAATAATTTTTCAAAAAATGAAAAAGTCAAAATATATATATGAAAAATTAGACAAAGAAATAATTAGTGACCCATTATGCCCCCTTGAGAGGGAATGTAAGATGTGGATGGGATCTTGAAAAAGAGATGAAGACTATAGAAAGGGAGAGATTGGCACATGGATGCGATTAATCCATATGAGTTAATGCTTGCACATGTTGATATCAATGATGATATAGTAGAAAAATAATTTGCCCCAAAGAGGGGGGAATTAGGAAGGATGCATCCTAAGATAAGAAGAACATTTTGACTTGCCTTATCAGGGTGAAATATATAGATGTAGGGAATGATCGATCCCAAAACAAGATACACACTTTATTTTTCCCCAAATAGGGCAAAGTTTGTGAACTTGGAATTAGAAGAAAGGATGAATGATGGAATTGCCCCAATAGAGGGATTGATTGATTAATGATTTTGATGTAGTAGGGTGGATTTGATTGTTGATTGGTCTAAATGAATGGATTGATTTATTAGCAAACATTTCTCAAGGAGTTAACCTATTACATAGATTAAGATGAGATGAATGATGTAAATATATGTGCAATGGTATAATGAATTTTCAAATAATGAAGAAACCATAAAAAACTAGACATACGAGAATGCAATGGTGGAAGAATAATGAGATAATGGTGGTTGATTTGACTGAGTTGACCCCATAAACTAAATGTAACTAGGTTTTGCCTATATAGTTTAAATGGACCTTAGGCCAATATATTTCTCCTTAGAAGGGAGAAAATATGATGAAGAATGAAGAATAGAATATGAATAATGATGGACCAATGTGTATGATTCTATTTAATATGGTTAGTTGGATATGTGCATATCCTAATTAGCATATATGTATCTAGCATATTTAATTTTTGATTGGATAATATAAAATATGATGATGTGATGTGATTGAAGATGATTGAGATGATGGGATGAGATAATAGATGATTCTATAAGGGGATAAGCTACCACTATGACATTGCCATATAGGTTCCTAGTACTTGATTTTTGATATAACACATGATGATAAAATTCCATGATGATCTCGATATAATGTGCATAAGTAATAACCCCTAATCTAATAGAAAAATGACAACAAAACACCAATGATATTGAAAAACTATGATGATAATGCTGACGTATGCTAATGGATGAAATTAAATACAAGTGTATGACAAGGAACACCATGATGATGACCTTTTTAGCAAAATGGACTGAATCAAGAAAATAATATAAAAATGAAACGAAAAAAACAAAAAGCAAAAAACAAAAAAACAAGCAAACACAAACCGAAAGGAAAATCAATTAGGTAATTGACCATTTATGCATGTGTGTAAATAAAGAATTACTTGGGTGTGTTGCCCAAAAGGCAAGAGAAGTGTTAGATGTAGTCTCATGATAATTTGGACATGGGGGGAATGGAAGAAAAAATGAGGGATGGTCAACCTAACCTAATTTTCCATGCATGCAAGCACTGCCTACATAGTTCATGTGGATCTCAGGCCAAATATAGTTCTCCCAAAAATGGGAGTATAAGGAAGAAATGACGATGGTGATTGGAAATGATCAAGATTAGAGAAGAGGTTCCCACTTGATAGATATTTCAAATGTAAAGGGATGGTTACCCACAAAATTCCTAAAATGTGCCACCTAAAACAAGATGAAGGGCGACTAGTGAATGGGATGACAAATAAGGCAAATATTTTATGACTTTATATCTCTTTTAGAGGTTTTAAGCCTTTTTATAAATTTTTTATTTCTTATGATTTTTGGATTTTTAAAATGTTTAGGGGTTTTGGAATATAATATTTGAATTAATATTTGTCAAGTAGGATATATAAATGGGATACATACAAGGGAACCATATAGAAAAGGAAAAAGGAAACTTAGGTAAGGGTTTAAATTGATCACAAAATGATAAGAGTGTGACTTGAAATAATATAAAAACATTGAGAGCATGGATTAAAATAGTCACAAAATAATGAGAGTATAACTTATATTAATCATAAAATGGTGAGAGCATGAATTAGATTACATGCAAAATGGAAAGAGGATGGAAAGGGGGTGGCTGAACTGACCTTAGAAATTGAGTGCTACCTACATAGTTCAAAATAGACCTTAACTCATTGTATTTCAACCTATAGTGAAATATACTTATAATCAAAAATAGGTTGGGATGGGAAGATAAAAAAGTATTAAAATAGGTAAGGGGCTTGGCAAATTCTTAAAAGTGAAATTTCATGGACAACTATGCAGGAAAACCATGTCAAAGTGCTCTGAGATACTATTGTCTAGGATGTGCTGATGATGACCAAATCTAAATTTGCCTATTGAATCTTGTTCTAAATATGACATCTGAATCTGGTATCTAAATTTCTTTTATTGTGCCTATAAACTAGAAGCAAGATCATGATGGTTATAAGATAGAAGAAAAAGAGGGACTAACTTAATTAGAAAATGAATGAAGGGAAGGTGATAGGTCATGACCCCAAGAAAGGGTCCTCATAGATAATGCTCAATAAAATCAAGTGTAAAAACACTTGAGATGCATAATATTCATGGGCTCATCTAAATCTTACCCATCTAGTGTATCTACTATGTATGTGTAGATGATATTTATTGATTATATAACACCTTAGTCTTATACACTTAGAAAAATTTAGACCTTGGCTATTCCTCTCTGTTCTGAACCTTTCACCTTTCAAGAGTCTCAATTTGCTTTATCTTGTGCCCCTTTTCCTATCTCCTTGTTTGAACAATCTTATGTTGATGACTCAAACCTTCTATCTTGCCTAAAATGATTAAAATATTCTTATCTTATGCTCTTATGAGTTTTAAAACTATACTTATTTTTTAACTGCTAGGACATAAGCATCAGTCCTAGACCCCTATATTGACTCTAGTGTCCTAACTTGATGTAAGTGTCTAGTGCCTTAAAGTCATATAATTTGAAAATAAAATGTATCATAATAGTCAAACTAAGTGATTTAATGTGAGATATTTCATGATATGAGTGGTATATATTCATAATCACTCCTCATTCATTCCTCAGCTGGGATGAACCTGGTATATACCAAGGCAACTTATCAAAGCATTCAATCAATTAATCGATAAATCAAATCTTCCCTTTTTTCTCATATTTTCATATCAGTCATAGGGACAACACATATATAGGTTTGGAGTACTGAAGGAGTAGCCTAATATCTTGATTTACCAAGTGATAATCTAGGTCACTATTATACTTAATTTCTATATATTGCATGATTCACACATAAATCAATACATATGGGAGAACTAAATCAATCTGAGACCCTCTTTAGAGTATTGGCTATGTAGGTAGTCCTCATTGATAGAGGGGTATTTGGTGTTAGCTCGACATTGTGTTCCCACTAACCCATTTTTTCCAAGGTTGCTATGAAGATGAATAACTAGAGTTTTGTTATTTCATGAGGAGTGAGAGTCCATGAACTAGATCCGAATGCACCATAGCAAAGGTGATGAAAAATATAGAAGCATCCAAGTGTTCACATCCTTTTTTAATAGGTATTTTATATAGGACACCCATGTCTTGTTCAAATAATAACATCAAAATAACCATCCAAGGCTGATGTTAGTGTCCATGGCTCCAAAGGCACTAAATCCAAAATTTAGATATTGTTCTAGAGTCTTCTTCCAGTCTACTTCATGCTAGTTCTAGATGCAAAAATGTATTAGCATCAAAACCAAGTACATTATTTCTTTGTCATTTCCATATCTATCATAGTTATACTTACTATTGTTAGCTTATCTAAATTTAATGAATTTAAAATATGATATATATAAGTTTAATATATAATTGGCTTGTTATAGATTTGATTATCACCCTTGTGCATTATTATTTATAAATTCTTAAACCTATCTACCCAAGTAGGATCCTCATCCAAATTTAGGGTTAAACATTTTGGTGAACCCAAACTATGAACATCATTCTTGCCTAAGTGCACCATTTAAAATGTTTCTTACCTAATTTTTTCTAATATTTGTGTTCTTTATCTCTATTATCATGGATGATATTGATTTCTTTGATGATTGTGATTATGAAAATTTATAACTCTCCTTCAAAGAAGGAATCAATATTGATTACTTTTACATTCTTTCAAATGTTAAAATATATAATATAAAATCTTTAAATGATGGTAGATACTATCCATTTAATTAGGTTCATGATACCACCATTTAAAGAGATGAGTTGATACCTATTATGTAAGATAAAGAGCCTATGATATTTAATAAAATATGGATACAAAGGACAAGGGTTGGAAAAACATGAGCAAGGTATAAATCACCCTATATCTCTAAAATATAATACATGTTGGCAAGGTTTACATTCTTCCCTCACCTCAAATAGGGGCATATCAATGGGGGCATGCCATAGAGGCATGGATTCCACACATTCACAATTTCAAATTTAGTGGGGGCATGCTTTGGAAGCATGTTCTCCACACTTATTCAATATTTGAAACACCTAGATTTAGTAGGGTCATGTTTTGGAAACATGTCATCCACATTGGCAATTATTTAAATTTTTAGATTTATCCATATATAGTGGGGGCATGCTTTAGAAACATATTATCCACACTTATAAAGTTTCTAAATTATCCAAAGCACATAGTTATGTTATTCAAACTCACATTTGTGGCAAAATTTTATAATTGGCACCATTATTATAATAGTTTAAGCATGAGACATCTGAGTTGCATATGTTTTGAAATGTGTGGTTACTATTAGAAAATATGAATTAGTTTCATATTTTAAAACTCTTCTATGGAATGTCACCATCGATCGAGTCATAATTTTATAGACTAAATTGAGCCAATATACTGTAGTAGTTGGTTTAATTTTTGGTAGGGTTGAGGTGATTAAATCACTCAATATTGCCAAGTTTTTAGCTTGGGCTTGATTGTATCATCCAACATCACCAGTTTAATAGTATAATTTGACTTTGTTCACTCATGATCACCACGTTATAAGTATGATTGGGTTGCATGATTAAGCTAATCTCAACTACCAGGTGGCAACTCAACTTTTCTCTTAGGTTGGGGGCATGTGACTTCTAATCTCTCTCTATCACCTTAGATATATACACTTTCTATATATATGTACATACATATATCTTAGTTTTAGTTTTATTTCTTTATAATGATACATATTTCAAATCAAGTTACCAATGGACAAGGCAGTTGCATCAACGCACAGGTGTACTCCAAAACCTTGCTCTTTAAATTTTAATCATTTAAAATGCAATTTAATTTCAGATTATATGTATTGATTATATATTGTAATATTCTCTTTGTTCCAGGTCAATCACCAACAAAGTGCTCAAGTTGGACTCATGTAAAGGCAAGGTGTGTTATACACATCCAGGTACACATTTCTTATCTTTTAAACCAACAATTTCATTACTAGATTAAAGGGGGGAAAATGTATATGATATTTATCAATTTTATATAACCTCAATCTTTTACACTTAGAAAAACTTACACCTTGGTTATTCCTCTCAGTTCTAGACCTTTCCCACTTTTAGAAGTCTCGTATTTGCTTTATCTTGTGCCCTTTGGTCTATTTCTTGGTATGAACAATCTTATGTTGATGACCCAAACCTTTTGTCTTACCCATAATGCTTAAAATATTCTTATATTATGCCCCTTAAATTTCTTATCCTTACCTATGTTCTAACTACTAGGACACAAGCATCAGTCTTAGACCCCTACATTGACACTAGTAACCTAACCTTACACATGTGTCTAGTGCCCTAGATTAATTTAATTTAAAAATGAAAAACATCCTAATGGTCAGCCTAAATGATTTAATGTGAGATAATTCTTGATAAGAGTGGTATATATTCATAATCACTCATTCATTTTTCACTTGGGATAAACTTAACACATACCAAGACAACTTATCAAAGCATTCAATCAAACACTTGATAAAGTAAATATACCCTATTTTATCCTATTTTCATATCAATCATAGGGATAACATATACACAGGTCTGAAGTATTGAAGGAGTATCCTAAGAACCCAATTTTCCAAGTTACAAGCTAGGTCATTATTGTACTTACTTTCCACATATTGCATGATTCACACACAAACCAACACATAGTGGATAACTACATTAGTCTAAGGACCTCTTTAGAGTATTATTTATGTAGGTAGTGCTAATTTATAGAGGGGTGTTTGGGGTTATATCACTACCATGTACCCACTAACCCATGTTTCACAAGGTTAACCAGGGTTTTATAATTTCATGAGGAATGATAGTCCATGACCCAAATTTGAATGCACCAAAGTGAAGGTGATGAAAAACCTAGAAGCATCTACGTGGTTGCATCATTTTATAGTAGGTATTATGTATATGACACTTGCATTTAGTTTAGATAGTAGCATTGACACAATTATCCAAGGCTGATGCTAGTATCTAAGACTCCAAAATTTGGTGATTATTCTAAAATCTTCTTCTAGTTTGCTTCTTACCTATTCTAGATCTAGTACTGTATTAAGATAAAAAATAGTTAAGTACATTATTTCTTTGTCATTTCCATATCTATCATATATGCTATTACTATTTTTATCCTATCTCAATTTAATGAATTTAACATGTGTTATATTTGAGTTTAACATTTAATTAGCCTACAATAGATCTGATTATCACCCTTGTGGATTGTCACTTCTATATTCTTAACCCTATCTACCTAAATAGGATCTTCATCCAAATTTAGGGTTAAATAATATGCTCCAAACCCATAATCAATGATGATGATGAAAAATCCTATCTAATTAGTCTCAAATTTACCTTATTTTCATGCTTTACATTGGTATTTTTCTGATTCTCTTTTAGTAGAAGATAACCAAGTTCAAACTCTCTGGGTTTGAAATGTTTATTGTAGATACAATGTAATTGGGTCTAATATGATTTGAGATTATTCAAGGTGACTACTTATTTTTCATCAAGTAGTTCCAGTTATTGTATCAAGCTAATCCATATACCTCATCATCAATGATATACTATAATAAAGTTCACAAACAAGGAAACCAAATATCGATAGGGAGAATAGATTCAGTGCCATAAACTAGGGATGATGGTGTGGCTCCTATTGTGGTTTAGGTATTGGTATGATAGGCTCATAGGGTAGGAAATAATTATAAGTGCTAATCATAGCTAGTGGTGTTGACAATATTCTTAGGTATCTTGAAAATGGTCTTGTTAGAGGTTTTAACTTGACCATTGCCTT
Source organism: Torreya grandis (assembly GCA_037957365.1). Lineage (NCBI taxonomy): Eukaryota > Viridiplantae > Streptophyta > Pinopsida > Cupressales > Taxaceae > Torreya > Torreya grandis. The sequence goes on from JARHVA010006277.1 coordinate 469,606, forward strand.
GGGGAAATATGGAATGAAAATCTTTTGTTTGACATGGTATTGGGCACATAGTGATTTTACATCCTTATTTTTAAATGATCCACCATTATTAGATATAATGGTAGAGATAATGCCATAGGGGAAATATGGTGATTTAGTATGAATTTTTCAATTTTTTTTATTGGTTACGTAAGTGAGGGGCATAACTTCACCCACTTAGTAAAATACTCAGTCATAATGAGAATGTGCTTGTGGCCATATGAAGAATTAAGATTGATTTTACCTATAAGATCGAGTCCCCATGTTGAAAATGGCCAAGGAGTAGTGATCAACTAAATTTCTCAAGATAGAGCATTAATGAGGTTGGAATTTTTTTGAAAAGGCACACACTTTAACACACATTCATGTGTCTACTTCCATAGTGGACCAATAATACCTGGTATGTAGGTGTCTCTTGGAAAGGACATTTCCACTAGTGTGGACCCAAAAATCTATTTTTGTACTTATTTAAGTGATAATATAGATTCTACCAAAGTTTAACAAATGAAGTAAAGTTCCATCATAACCTCTATGATAGAGTGTAACAACTAGTAAGGTATAATGAGAGGCATTGTGAATAAAGTATTTTTATTACTTATAGGAAAGGTTGGTGTATACATCTAAATTTTCTCATTTCATTTATCATCACTAATATTACTATTAGTCAACATTAATTCCACTTATCTCATTTATCTCTTCTAATTCCATCCTAATATCACCCCTTATAGTCATTTATCTAACATCCCCCTTTATTATTCTTTATCCACTAACCTTATATTATCTCCACCATCTTATTAATTATTCTAATCATATATTATCCACTAACTAATTCCAATTGTCTATTATATTAGAATTTTAAAATCCAATCCCACCTACTCTAGCCTATTCCTAAGATTTCCTACATCCCTAGTCCCTAATCACCTATGTAATCACCTATCTAACCACTTCCTAATATTGATTATCCCCCATAATGGATTCTAAATTTCAATTCTATAATCCTTTCTATCTTATCCCTTATTATCTATAAGCCTCATTCTAAAAGATTCCAAGAAATTTTTAATTCTTTGGATAATCCTCCATTGATTCTCTTCATCCCAACTTTGAATATTGGCCATTGATATTCCCTTCATAGCTTGTTTAAATCTACCTCCTCTCCATTTCAAAACTAATCAACATTCTCAAAAGATCTATAAGTATTCATATTATCATTAATTCCATGAATCCATGTCATCTTAATCAATCAAGCATCATGTTAAAAATCAAGTCTTTGGTAAGCAATCCAAAATCCATAGTTAGTCTTTTTCTTATTTGTTAGGTTGTAGAGCTAAAAGCTTCACTGTATGCAGACATGGAGGAGTTGCTGAGTGTCACAGTCACTAGCGTTGGTTAGGCTGACTGATGTCAGTCAGTGGTGGACAAGAAGGAAACTGATATCAGTTAGGAGTCAGCCAACATCGGTCACCTCTAGGCAGACAGGGACCAACGTCGGTCACCTGTGCGGTTCCAGAACTATTCGTTGCATGAACAATTAGTTTTTTGAACTAATTGTTTGCATGTAAAGACTACTTCAAGTCTTGAGCTGTGTGTCTAATTATTGTAAATAATAAGTCTAAGTTATTGTTTAGTATGGGATCTATTTATAGACTCATTGGCATGTATTGTAAGAAGAGTAATAGAGGAAGGCAAGGTAGATCCTTCCAATTGTAAGAACAGGTGATCTGCAGGTTGTGCAAGATCAAGAAGAAGTTCTACAAGGTAAGTAACATAATTTGAGTTTCAGGTTGTTACAAGTTCATGGGAGATCTGCTTGAAGTACTTTTGAGTGCTTGGTACTGGCAGTATTATTTTTGACTGGTTGGAGGTGAACACCAACTCTGTGTTTAAGTTGTGTGTTGGGACCATTTTTGGTAGGAGAGTGAACTCTTGAGGGAAAGAGATCTATACATCTGAGAGGTGTGGAAGATTGTGGCATCTTCATTGTATTTCTTTTTGGCATGAATATTAATACAAGATTGTGTATTGTCTCTCATATTCTGTGTCATTTGTGAATTCTAGTTACTTGTTAATTCTAGTTTAATTTCATGATTAGTTGCTTATACAAGGTAATAATATGTGCTCTTATTGAGGAGCAAGATCTTGCCAAGTTGGAATCAGAGTGTTTATGTTCTAGATTCCATATCAAGTGGTATTGGAGCTTTTGGTTGGGTTACTAACAGGTTGTATCAGATCTGGGTAGTGTTTATTGATTACATGTCACTCACAGGGGCTTTTGTTTGAGTGGGAGTATAGCAATGGCAGAAGAAAGTAAGCTATGAATGGAGAAGTTTAATGGTAATAACTATCAATTATGGAGGATGCATATAGAATATTATCTATATCAGAAAGATTTGTACTTACCATTGGGTGGGGTTGCATGCAAGCCCATGGATATGAAGGATGAAGAATGGGAGGTTCTTGATCGGAAGGCTCTGGGATCTATAAGGTTGAGCCTTGCATTGTCTGTGATTTCCAACTTATCTCAGGCTAAAACAATGGTAGAGTTGATGGAATCTTTGGCAAATTTATATGAAAAACTCTCAGCTTTGAATAAGGTATTTCTTATGAAGCAATTATTTAATTTGCAAATGTTGGAAGGTGGATCTATACATAGTCATCTTAGTGATTTCCATGGTTTGGTAAACTAGTTAAATATCAGTCAATATTGTTTTTGATGATGAAATTAAGGCTCTCTTAATCTTATGCTCATTACCTGAAAGTTGGGAGAGTTTGGTAATGGCAGTTAGTAATACTGCGTTTGCTTCAAAAATCTTAAAAGTGGATGATGTTGTGATAGTAATCTTGAATGAATAAATTTGTAGGAAAAACACAGGTGAATCATCATGAAATGCTTTGGGTGTTGAAAGCAAGGGAAGGCAAAGAGAGAAGATTGAGCATGGGAGATCAAGGTCCAAGATAGGCAGGAGATCCAAATCCAGGTATGGTAGAATAACCTGCTGGAATCGTGGAAAGCAAGGGCACAAAAAGAAAGATTGTTGGTCGGTTGAAGATCAACAAGAAGGAAATGAAGAAGTAGATGTTGCAAATTTTGTTGCACAGGATGCTTTGGTATGTTCCTTAAATAAATTAGAATCTTGGGTTTTAGATTTTGGTGCCTCTTTCCATGCATCCCCGAATAGGGAATTTTTTCATGAATATGTCCAAGAAAACTTTGGAGAAATTTATTTAGGGGATGGTAAGCCTTGTCAAATGGTTGGAAAAGGGAAAGTGAAGCTGAAATTGCAGATGGGCAACACATGGGTGTTGATGGAGGCCATGCATGTCCCAGTCCTGAAGCAGAATTTGATTTTTATTGGAAAGTTGGGTGATGAGGGTTGCATAGTAGCTTTCACAGTGGAATCTTGGAAAGTTTCCAAGGGTGCACTTGTTGTAGCAAGAGGTAAGAAAGTAGGTACGCTTTATCTATCTACTTGTATTACTGATTCTCCTTCTGGTTTATCTACTTCAGTTGTAGATTCAAAGATGTGGCTTAATAGGCTTGGTCACATGAATAAGAAGGGGATGCATGTTCTTGAGTCAAAGGGGATGCTTTCAGATTTGAAAAGCATGGATCGAGATTTCTATAAATAAAAGAAGAAAGTGACATTTTTTGAGAAATTTGATGTTCATGACAAGAACAGGAAAGCCTTGGTTTTCAAGGAGAAGATGATAGACAGAGATCAGTCCAAGGGGCTGAAGAATTCTAAGTAGAGCAAGGTTGATATGGATAAGGGTTTGATCCAAAAGGAGCTCACAGGTAGAAGTCATCACCCACAAGTAAAACATAAAGACTGACATCGGTTAAAAAACTGACTTCGGCATCCAGACAGGGATAGACATCGGCTATGTGCTGCCCAATGTCAGTGACTCCAGATAAATAAACACTGGCATTAGTCAGGGGGAACTAACGTCAGTGATGAGGCAGTTACATGGAACCAACGTCGGTCGAGTACAGACTAAGATGTGACTGGCATCGGTCACTGAGACAGATTTTGGGTGGACAACAAGCTATCAAGGAGTCTCAAACACCCATATGGAGGACTGAAAGGGTAAGTAAGCCTCAAATTTGTCATTTCCCTTCTTTACACTACTTGTTGCTCACTAATGGTCAAGAACCAGGAAGTTATTAAAGAAGTAGAGAAGGTAGAATCCAGGAAACAGTGGGAGCTTGGCATGGATGAGGAATGTGATTCCTTGGAGAAGAACCAAATGGGAGTTTTTGGTGGAGTTGCTAGCTGGAAGAAAGCACTGAGATATGAATGGATTTTTAAGATAAAGAAGAGTGGGAATGGACACGTGAGATGGAAGGCCAGGGTATATGGTTTTGAGTACCCTGCAGGACAATGGAGGTTTAACCATTGTGTTTTCTTTACCAAGTTGGATAATATTAGCTACATTATCTTGTTACTGTATGTTGTGCTTGTTGTAGGGTCACATATGTAGGGAGTTGCTGAACTAAAGGTAAAGTTAGTTCATAGGTGTGTCATGAGGAATTTGGTAGCAGCAAGATTCTTTGGCATGAGTGTGTTCTAGAGAAATGGAAGGTCACAGGTTGATTTTGTCTCTAGATGATTATGTGAAACCAATTAGCATGCCGATGGTTGGATAGTTCTATGAACAGTGTCGTGATTCACATGATGAGGTTGAGTACATGTGTACTAGACCTAAGATTTCCCAAGCAGTGGGAGTTGTCAGCAAGTTTGGAGCCAATTCGAGAAATAAGCACTAGAGGGCAGTTCAGTGGATTCTCAGGTATCTGAGAGAGACCAACAATAGGTGCACATGCTATGCAGGGTCAAGTTATTTTCTACATGGGTTTGTAGATGTGGATGTGGTAGGTGATTTGGATGACAGGAGGTGCCCCACATGATATGTGGTGGTTGGTCTTCAAGAGTGATATTGAAGAGGGATACAAAGCCAAGAAACAAACTAGATGATGTATAGGTACAGATATAGGTGCAACTATTTATCTCCAAATGGGAGATTGTTAGGTTGTGGAGCTAAAAGCTTCACTATATGCAGACATGGAGGAGTTGCTGAGTGGCACAGTCTCCAGCGTCAGTTAGGCTGATTGATGTCAGTCAGTGGTGGACATGAAGGCAACTGACATCGATCAGGAGTTAGTCAACGTCAGTCACCTCTAGGCAGATAGGGACCGATGTCAGTTGCCTATGTGATTTTAGAACTGTTTGTTGCATAAATAGTTAGTTTGTTGAATCGATTGTTTGTATGTAAAGACTACTTCGAGTCTTGAGCTGCGTGTCTAATTATTGTAAATAGGAAGTCTAAGTTATTGTTTAGTATGGGATCTATTTATAGACTCATTGGCATGTATTGTAAGAAGAGCAATAGAGGAAGGCAAGGTAGATCCTTCCAATTGTAAGAATAGGTGATCTGTAGGTTGTGCAAGATCAAGAAGTTCTACATAGTAAGTAAGATCATTTGAGTTGCAAGTTGTTGCAAGTTCATGGGAGATCTTCTTGAAGTACTTTTGAGTGCTTGGTACTGGCAGTATTGTTACTGACTAGTTGGAGGTGAACACCAACTTTGTGTTTGAGTTATGTGTTAGGACCATTTTTGGTAGGAGAGTGAACTCTTAAGGGAAAGAGATCTGTACATCTGAGAGGTGTGGAAGATTGTGGTATCTTCATTGTATTTTCTTCTGGCATGAGTATTAATACAAGATTGTGTATTGTCTCTCATATTCTGTGTCATTTGTGAATTCTAGTTACTTGTTAATTCTGGTTTAATTCTGTGATTAGTTGCTTATACAAGGTAATCATATGTGCTCTTATTGAGGAGCAAGATCCTAACAAGTTGGAATCAGAGCGTTTATGTTCTAGATTCCCTATCATTATTTTGTATCTTGTTTAGAACATTTATATTTAGGTTATAATGCTAGTTTTAATATCTATTTGATTGAATTATATTTTAATGGATCTAAATTATGAATTAGATTGATATTTTGGGTATTTTGATATAATTGTAGAATCAAATCTAATTGCTCAAATTTATCATCTTACAGTTGGTAGGAAGAATGTGGTTGTGGAGATAATCATATAAATCATGGTACCAAGGTGAGTTGGGACCAACAATATCACATACCATCTCATATGTTGAATGATCATGAGCTAGTTTCAAAATATGTTTAATAAGGAATTGGTAGTCTCGAACATGATCTAGGATTTACACCAATGATCCAATTATTGCCATTGCATCTGCTATCCTATTACTAGCCCTTGGAATTTGTTCAAACTAGATACATTCAAAGTTTTGATTAAGGATATCCACTATAATTTTTTAAGGTATAATATTTTCATCCTTTGTATGGTATTTCTATGTCACCTAAATAATAATTAATTGGGAGTTCTCATGAACATACATTTGCTTAATATTCAAATAGTGGGATATATATGGCATTTCTATGTTGGTCCTTTCACTCCTGGCCAAGGTCACTGTAAGTAGCCCTATAGTTCTCTATGGCCCCCTCCAACCCCCAAATCTATAGAGGGGGGCCCTATATATCTAGGGTCCCCTCTCTATATAGATCTCCCAAACCACCACTACTATACTTTGAGTCTCTCTAGTTCCTAACTAAACTCTATCTAACTCCCCATATATAGAGAGAGGGCCCCTCAACTAACTCTATCTAGCTTATTAGGAAAAGCTTTGAAATGATTGCTTCATATTCTACTATACTGATAGTACAATTGAAACCAATATGGAAAGCCTTGGGAATAAGATCTCCCTATGGTGTTATAATCAAAATTCTATCTCCAAATACATGATATGTGTAGGAACATCAAAGTACAATACCCACTATTAAGATTTAAAAGGTATTTCATCTAGAATAAAGATTGATTCATCATGAAAACTAAAAGTGAATGGTTTAGTATCTGATAAGGGTGCTTAAGCAAGTTGATATGCAAGTACTTGCCCCTTAATTAATTTTTGATGTATATATTTAATCTCAAATTCACTCAAGAGAATGATCCACTTAGCCATACTACCAATCAAATTTGCCTTGGAAAGTAAATACTTGAGTGGATCAACTTTGGAAATAACAATGGTTTTGTTATTTAGCATGTAATGTTACAACTTATAGGATTCAAACACCATTTCTAATTTTTTTTTTCAATTAGTGAATAGTTGTGTTCATAGGCAACCAATGTTTTGTTTAAATAAAATACCACTCTTTCTTTCCCTTGGTCCTCACATTTAGAAAGAAGTGCCCCAAGGCTTGTTGTATTACTAAAATGTAGAGTAATGGATTCCCTAGTGTTGGTGGGGCTAAAATAAGTAGATTTGACAAATAATCCTTCAAATTCTAAAATTTATATTGATAATCAACATTCCATGAAAAGGTGGTGCCCTTTTTCAAAGGTAAGTGAAAGGATGATATCTATCTGCAAATTGTGAAATGAAATATTAAATAGATTTAATTTTACCCCAAAAAATATGTAGATACTTTAGATTATAAGGAGGCACTTATATAATAGCCTTATCCTTGGATGGATCGACTTGAATGCCCCTACAGGAGATAATGAAACCTAGAAAATTTATGGAAGTGATAATAAATACACACTTCTAAGGATTAAGATGCACCTTATATTCATGAGTCCTTTCAAAGATTCTTCATAAAACTTCTAAATGGCTTATCTTAGTCTTATATTTTCCCAAAATATCATCCACATATCTTCTACAATATCATACAACATCTCATGGAAGATGATAGTCATTTCATGATGTTATTGAGGTAAAATGTCAACACTTAATAATAAAATGTCCCCTACAGAGTGATGAATGCTCTTTTGTGTTGATATTCAGGTGCTATTTTATCTAATTATACCTTGAAAATCCATCCATTATAAATAACATCTCATACCCAATTGTGGAATCTATGATCATATCAATGTTTGGCAAAGGAAAATCATCCTTTGGGCATGATTTATTGATATCTCTAAAATCTTTACATTTACAAATTCCTTGTGGTTTATTACCAACAAGAAAAATGTTGGATATCCATTATAAATAATCTATGGGAAAACTACATCCTGTCCACAATAATTTTTCTATTTGGTTTTTGACTAGTTTAGTAATGTGAGGATGCATTTTTATTAGATTTTGTTTGATTGGGTTTGTATCCATGTGTAAAATAAGGTGGTCTATAATAAATAAATATCCAAGCCAAGCATATCTGAATAGGTCCAAGAAAATATATCAATAAACTTCTAAAAGAGGGTAGTAATGATCTCACATTTCTCTTCAGTAAGGGACACACCAAGTTTGATCCATTTAGGATCATCTGGGGTTCCAATGTTTAATTCTTTGGTATCTTACATGAGTAGTGTGGAACCATATTCGAGAATAGTTGGAAATGAGGTGCATTAATATTATTTTTCATCTTGTGGATCAACTAGCTCATCAAACTCACCCATTTATGAATAATCTAGATCACCAAAGGATGGAAAAGGCTACTCAATAAATTAATGTGGGAAGTTTTGAGCCAATTATTCAAATACCTTATGATATTATATCCTTATTCTTAATCAACATGATATTCTAGTATTGGAGGCACCCTAATATTCATTTGAAAGAGGATGGACTTCACCATCCAACAATGCCTAAAATAGGTTTTCACCATAAACTCATCTTTTTCTTTAGTATTTCCCTAGTCCAAAAATGCCTCAAAGAGGTTTTCACTTTGGAACCTCAATGTTTCATTTTTTTTATATTTATTTTTATTTATGACCAAGGAAGTTCACCTAATCTTTAAAATTGGTAGTGTATGCACATAATGTTTTTAAAATTGATCAATTATTATGATTTCTCTCTTACAAGAACCCATCGAATTTTAGTCTATCTGAGTGCATGCCTTAAGGGTATACAAATAAAGAGTTTGGAAAATTTTTAGTGATTCATAGGATTTTTGGACCCTCTATCACAACTTAAAACCAATATAATCTACTCTTATTCAATTACCTAAGCATTAAAACCATGCTTATACACTTCCCTAAGTAGTTCATTGCCCAAAATAACCCCTATGTAAGTAAAAACCATTTTTAATACGTCAATCGAGTCGACCCTATTATGGGATCTATCAAAAATTATGAAAACTTGTCAGCCTAGTATGACATATTTAGATACCTAATGGACCTATTTATTGCCTAACAAAGTCAATTAGGTTGACTGCTTCAGCTAAATTCCTAAGAGGATTTAAGGTCAATCCATGGCTATAAATACCCTCTCAACTTCATTTATAAATAGATGATCATTCAATTGTGGATCGTTAATACTCATAAATATTATTATACAATTAATAAAAGGTTTCATTATTTAGGTTTTTGAATTAGAGAAGTAGCACTTGTCTTGTGGTGGTCTTGGATGCATAGGAGAAGTCTTATAGCCTATAGCTGATTTGTCTTTGTTATCCTTAAAATCCCACAACAACCTCTTACAAATCACCATTATCCAAGAGAGAGATTGAGGTATGATGTGTTTGCTTCAAGTAGGTAAGTATATTCCTAGCCCTTTATATTTTAATAAGTATATTTTTTATAACTAATTGATTGAATTGTATCTCTCCTTGCTTAGATCATTTCTATGTTATAGTAAATAAAATTGTCTTTCTATGTTTATTATTTTTTCAATTTATGCCACAAGATTTAGTAAACATAAATTAGCTTTCATATTCATTTACTAGATTAGTTTGCATGCAATTTAGTAAATTAGCTTGATTATTATTATTACAATCATAAGACCTAGCTAGGGTTATCAAAAAATGGAATTTGACTAGAGGCTGTGGAAACCTATTCTTTGCCATTGTACATGTAATAAGGGATCCCTTAGTGTAGGTTTAATAGATCTATTATTGGTCATGAGTCGTATATAAACATATTTCTAAATGGACTTGTTAGTTGATTACCTTTTTTGAGCTTGAATATTATTGAATATGATAAGTTATAGATTTGTCTAGTTTTACTTGCATACATTTTGTTGAACCCAACATGAATCTGTTACCTTGTATTTTTTTAATTTTTATTTACAGATAATTAGATCAACCCTGTCGACCTAGTTTAACACTATGTGCATACGTTTTCATACTTCATCGAACCTATTGACCTAGTTTGGCTATATGTGTAGATTTTTATATCTTCATCAACCTAGATGACCTAGCTAGGACATATTATTATAGGTTTTCTAACTGAGGTGAGTTTGTCTACCTTATTTAAATTTCTATGCATGGAATTTCCAATATTAGAAAACTAGGTCGATCCAATCAACCTAGTCTATTTTCCCACCTTCAAACATTTAATTGAATTGATCTAATCGATTATTCTATTTTTTTCATTTATCATTTTATAACTGGGTCAATCAGATTGACATAGTTCTATTTTTTGTCAGTTACCAATTTTATTTATACTAAGTCAACTGGCTTGATTATGTATAAATATTTTATGTTTGACCTCTATAGGTTCAAATTTCCAATTGAGCAACATAATTTAAAATAATAATTTTACCTTCTTAGGAAAACTACTGAATTGACCTGGTCAACTCTATATTATCTACTGGGTTCATTCTAACTAGATCAATAATTTCACTTTGATAAATTTTAAATAAATCCATTTTCTTACTATGTTTTAAAATTTTAATTTTAGTATTGTCTTTACCAAATTTTTAGTTCTATAAAATTGTAACTTTATAGTCAACTAAGTCGACCAACTCACCCTAGTTTTGTATCTACTTTCTATCTAGAAAACTAAGTCAATATGATCAACTATGTTTATTTAGACTATCTTCCAACATATTGAGTTGATTAGCTCAACTTTGTTTTGTTATGTTTATATAACTTGGCTGATTAAGTCGACTTTATTCTAATTATTTTTATTCTTAGTTCAAACAAAGGGAACTAACCTACATTGATAGTAATTAAACACATTTTAATTTTTAGTTGGTTGCCTATTTATTTAATTTACAAAAATTACAAATTAGATTTCAAAACTTTTATTTTCACTCTTATTTTTCACTTTGTTTGGTTTTCTCTAGAAACTATGTATCAGTAATTTTCAAACTACTTAGCTATTGTCATGAAGGGATACTTGATACTTTATTTACAATCCTTATCTTTCATTTAAATATATCATGTCATGAGGGGATTTCCCCAATATTCATAGCCATAGTCATAGCTAAACATTGTCTTTAGTTTCCACGTACCTCATGATATTTTATAAATTCCTAAGCTTTCACTCTTTATTGAACCTTAGGAATCTAACCATCCATTTATTTGTGTGATACATTGGTTAATAGGTAGCACCAAGAACATACTTACAAATAACCTTTAAAACCAAGTTTAGTGGGCTATAGGAATGGTACTTACTCCATAGTTAGTGTTCTAGACTATTGGGCTAACACTATCCAATAGATAAGAAAGTATCTTTGGAAGCCTACACTTTCAATCAAAACCTTTAGTATAGCTTCTTGATCTTCTTTTCAAACAATTAATTAACTCATAAATTTCATTAATTTTTATTGTTGTTTACTATTCTATGTTGTATTATAAATTTATATTAGCCAACGTCGATACAAGGTTTGTACTGTACGTTGTAACTAGATTGACCAACTTGATGTAATTGCCTGTGCTTAGATTTATTTTCTTTAATTGAAACTGAATTATCAAGATTTAGACTATTTTAATTTTTTTCTAAACTATAGAACTTAGTTGACCAATTGGACCTAGTTTATTACAGACTATTCTATTTTATTCTCTAAAGAATTTAGTCAACCAGCTTGACCCAAATTATTACAAACTATTTTGTTTTCCTTCCTACAAAACTTAGTTGACTAGCTTGACCCAGTCTATTATAAATTGTTCTATTTTATTTCTTATAAAACTAAGTTAACTAACTCAACCTAGTCTATTACAGACTATCCTATTTTATTTATTACATAACCTCATCGACCAACTCAACCCAAAATATTATAGATTATCCTTTTTTTCTATCTATCAAACTATGTCAACCCACTCAACTTCATCTTATTCTATATTTTCAACTTCTTAATTTTTTAACTCCCTAAGTAAGTGTTTAACTCAATAATTTCATCATGCAATATTTATTTGATGATGTTAGAGATAAAAATCAAACTAACATGATGAGCTTCATTAATCCTAATAAAATTCCTAAGACATTTTTTAATAACCAACCTAGATCAAAGAAATATCCATGTTACCACTAGAACTAATAGCTATGGGATTCCTCCCTTTTCGATCTTAACCCTTTATTCATGCAAATGGTAAAAGATGAAAGTGACCAGGAATACATAGTTGAAATGATCCTCTTCATCAACAAAAATCCTCAACCTAGAGGTAAGGATCCTATAATCATTTATAACCTTATGATGGGACCTTATATTGGATAACCCCATTTACCTTCACCTAATTTTTATATAGGATTTGGGGCAAGTAATTTTATGACTTCTACCACAACTTTAAGCTCTCTCATACCTCCCTCTAATAGTATGACATCATATTTCCTATCTATTTCAAATCCATGCCAAGTATTTATGGAAACATGGTAGGTGTGACTTTTAGTGGGTCTACTTAAAACACCGACACTAATACCAAATTCCATAAAACTCATAGTACATTTAATACTAGTTATCTTCCAAACTAGTGATTTTCCTAAAAATAACTTATCCCACTTTATCAACGTAAATAATTAAAATCTAAAATTGCATAAGTTTTCATCAAATGATGGAAAGATTTTAAAAAAAAGTTAAGCATAATAAGTCAGATGACAACCTCTTCCACTTATTCATTAATGATTTTAATACTAAATTACAATATCATGTTATGACCCTTTCTCTAAAATCTTTGGAAGAAGCCCTTGACCAAGATAAACATCAATACTTCCTTATGCATCAATTTGAGCCTTCACACCCTCCAACGGGAACTTGATTGCTTGTAATTGATAAAAATGACATGCAAAAATTGATGGTATTACATATACTTATGAATACATAAATGTTATTCAATCCATTACTCGAAGCAAATCCATGAAGAATAATCCTCCAATGCCAAATAACAATAATTCTCATCCTAGTTCCACATTTTATCAAGGGTATAATATGGATGTACACAAACCTCTTTCCTTATTAGAAATTTAAAAGCATCTTCCATGACCTTTTTCATGAGATCTTGATCCTACACGTCCTATCAAACATTGGTATGCACACAACATTTTTTTTGGTTTCATTAAAGTTGGGGCTATTCTCATGAAACTTGTTTCCAATTACAAAAAATTGTTATGGATTATCTTCTTGGACCTAAATTTGATCACAAATCACTCATATGTAAACATCAACAAGCTTAAAAAATATTAGCTAAGGCTCATGAAACTAAAAATAAAAATGAATCTTTAAATCAAGATAATTCTCATTTATCCATTTACAAGGATCCCCTTCCTAACCATCAAGCTAATACTAATCAACCTCGTACTATAAAGAATGTTGAAAGTAATATGGATCTTAACATCAACGATGAGAATGTTATCAACATGAATAACATGAAGAGAGTAGTTTATTATAGTGATCACTATCCAGCCTCTAACCACAACAATTTTCCAAAGTTAGGCATTATTCAAGACTCTTACTCATCCCATCTCATAGAATTGGGGTATGTAGAACTAACAAACACACAAGTATCAAATATAATAATCCAAATTGATAATACCTCTCATATCATTGATATAAGTTTTAATCCCCCTATAATTAAAAAATCTCAAGAGGATACCTCACAAACTTAAATTGGTATTTCTTCCACTCAAATACAAGAAACTACCAAAGATGCAACCACACCACCTAAGATAACATAAGTACCTACATCTAATCAACCCATCTTAACCAAACCTAAAATAAACATACCTTATCAACATAACTTTCAATACAATCCCAACTCATCCTCAAAGGATTTATTGTAACACTATGCACCTTTGTCCAATAACACTCTAATGGGTTATGATGAATGGGACCCCATAGCTAAACTTTCACGTCTCTTTTCTCATATTACCTTCTTATAAATTATGATAACTTCTCCTTATAATTGTAATTGATTAATGTAATTATTATTTTAAATGAACATCTTTCATCCCCCAACCATGGGTCAATAAGCTACCTTATTAGGATATGAAGATAACATTTTTCAATAGTGTGAAGAAATGTCTATCCACAATGATGAAACAATGGACACTTATCTTCCACTCAAATTTCCTATCTCTTCCATGATTCCCAGTGAGACATTACGTCATGCAGATGACCCATCATTACTCAATGTATAAATAGGATATATCCATGTCAAACATGATTTAATTAATGAAGGATCAGACACTTATGTTGTTTCCCTAGATTTTGTTAAAATACTAGGATATTATAAATACAATCTTAAATCCACATAAAGTACATGACAAGGATATGATCAAATACAAATGCCTCCTTTAAGTTATGTTTGGCTTCCTATCATGGTTCCCCCAGTCATGGTACATGTGAAAGTCACGATATTTAACTTTCTACTCTCTTACAATATCTTACTCGATCAACCTTGGACATATTTCATGAGAGTAGTCACCTTGTCAACATGCCAATGTGTTAAATTTCCTTGTGATGGTGATATATACAAAATTCAAGGAGATATGAATCCTTAAAATTTTAAATAATTCCAAGAAAGAGGTGTTTTCAAAATACTTAACCTTGAACCTATACCTATCATCCCATTTCATGAATTTCAATGCTTTAATTATCCCATTAACTCTACTAGAGGTTATAATGGTCATCCTAAAATAATAGGAAACATACCACCTAATATTCTATATTTTGATGATGATGAACTAAATGATATTAATTTAAAAATTAAAACTTTTAAACTTCCCCTAACATAATTTCTCAATCACCTCCT
This sequence comes from Torreya grandis, assembly GCA_037957365.1. Taxonomy (NCBI): domain Eukaryota; kingdom Viridiplantae; phylum Streptophyta; class Pinopsida; order Cupressales; family Taxaceae; genus Torreya; species Torreya grandis. The sequence goes on from JARHVA010006277.1 coordinate 484,607, forward strand.
TCTCTATGACCTTAATCTTGTCAAAAACCATGTGATGAAATTCTAATTATCTTAGCAAAAACTAAGAATTCCATTCACCATATTGATAAAATCATTAACGCATGTACTATTGAACTTAAAAAATCCTGATTATGATGATTTATATTTTTTAGATGATCTCTTTTTAGCTAGATTGGATTAAGATAAAAATGTTTAGGTACTTAGATATCATTCTTATTTACAACACTTTTATTTCTATTCACATAGTTCCTTCTCTTGCTATAGTACATAATTTTAGTACTTCATCTAATGTTCATAGGTCTGAGATAGGGCACACACACTACTGTAGTCAGTGCTGAGCCTCTTTAGAGTATGTTTATGGACTATGCCATGATGGGACCTTACTAGTTTTCTAAATTTTATGATCCTTATATTTTACTTCCTCTAGAGATGTCAGCTACACTATTATGACCCGCTATGAGTTTACCTCTTGATGTGGTCCAACCTAGTGTTGAAATTATTATGAGTTCTTATATCGGTGATGGCATACTACCTTTTTAAAGCTTGATACTATACTAACATGATGGATAGATGAGCCTTATTATGAGATCTATAGAGTTGTTAGTCATTGGGCTAAGGATTATAGTGCACACCAATGACAACATACCTCTTCTTTTAATACCACATATAGCTAACCTTCACCATCTACTACTATATGTACTTACTTATTTCATGGTAAATTTAACCATTCTTATGCTCATTATTAACAACTTAGGTAATACATTGATACACATCATCTAACCATAACAAAACCAAAAGACAAGATTCTATCACCTCCTAAGGTACTTAATGAGTACATTCCATAATATGGGGAAGTTTATTATCTTTGGCATAAATGACACCATACTAATAGATATCGAGTGATCAAACAACATTTTTATGATTTTACATAGCCCATGACTTCACTAACTCAAACTCATCCTCTAGATCATTCATAGAAAAAGGCTCCTCCTTCTTCACAACCTATACCTTTACATAGATCTATACATACCATTCACATTATGACATCTCTTCCTTGCATTGAGTATCACACACATGAGGTGCCTTATGAGTATCATTTTTATTATAACATATCTACCTGCTCTGTAAAATTGATATGGTAAGAAGTCTTTTCACAACTTTATACTAAGATTGATGAAACTCTTATTAATGTTAGAATTTAGTTACACAAGGATGTATTAAATGTTATGGATGATATTTGTCATGATATTTATTGGTATTTGTGAACACATTATTTATCACATTATTACATGATTTGGATTTGATTTATGAGAATATATGGATATTGTGTTTTACTTATTTACATGTCTCATGGATTATTTTCTCTTCATACATTATTTTATATTTCAAATCTTTTTGATTTAAAATTAATATCTCATGCATTAATATTATTCTCAGAGTTTAATTTTTTTTGCATGATTTAAATCTTCTCTCAATTTTTATTAGATTTATTTTTCTTATGTTTGTTATGTCGTTAAAAATAAGATAATTATTATTGTGACATGATTATAAAAAACACATTCCTTTATTACCATAACTTTACCATATGATTATTGGAGAGTTATCAGTGATTTCATGGAGGTCTCCTTGTGAGTGGATGAAGTTCTTTGATAAGCCTAAGTAACAATGGCGAAGTATGCAATGTACTTGTCCTAGTGTGCTTAAAATTGGTTTGGTTGATCTTCAATTTTGGCATAATTATACATGTTTAGGGATTCATATGGTGATTAAATCATGTGAAAGAGGTCACTAATATTTTATCTATGCTTTGAGAGCTTGTGTGCATAAGTGGATCCATCTAGTAGTCCATAGTTTTCATCTAGATAGTTTGGGTCTAGTGGCAAAAAATCTAAGTAGGTAGTTTGATGATGTCACCATTGACACATGGAAATGAGTAAAGGGGATTTGTTCATATGGTTGTGATAAAATTATTCCCTAATTGATATGTGATAAATATTTAGTCATGCATCAAAGCACAATCAAAGATTTGTGGATGCAAAGTTGGCTTCTCAGTCAAAATTCATTATTTTCTTTGCCAAATTTTCAAAGTGGCAAGATAAGCCAAGTAAAATTTTCAATGGTGGAATATCTCACACGTGTACATTTTATGAGAAGGTGATGATATATGTTTTTTAATTTTGGTGCCTAGTTTATTTTCACTAAATTTTAGATCATGCAATGTAACGTGTCAAAAGATATGTATATGCAAAGTTGGGCTCCTAGATAGTTTGACTGTGTTTTCCCATACTTAGCCAATATTTAAATGTGGAAAATTATTTTAGTGATCATTTTGATGATGTTATATCTTGCACATGTGAAGGGGTCAACAAAAAATGATCATATAGGTTTATTCAGTTTTATGCATAGTTGATTTACGCTAAATTATAGATCATGCACTAAAACGTGATAAAAGTTATGAAGGAGCAAAGTTGGTATCCAAAATAAAATATTGACATAGTTGGCTCTATGATATAATATTTTTATAATATATTTTAATGGTGTTATATCTCATATGAACAAAATTTTTAGGAGTAGTATGTCATATGGTTAGATTCTCTTATGTGAGGAGATCATCTAGTCTAAATTTGAGATCATGCATCGAAGTATAGAAGAAGTTATTAAGGTTCAAAAATGGATACTCAAGAATATTGAAAGGGTCCGCATACTTAGTTCATTTTGAAAGAGTTAAAACTTGACCAAGATCAACAATGCACATTGCTCCAAGAAGTCAAGAAGTAGTGAGATGAGGACAGGTGCATGATGCTTAATGACTGAGCAAAGGTAAAGATAAGAGATCAATGATGAACAAGTGTTTATAAGATTGAGATAAATGGAGTGTGTTAAGTAAAAATTGTCAAAGTAACTAAATTTTAATAGATTTAAATTTTGGTGTACTTTTAAGAAAGATTAACAGAGCATGATTGGCCAAGCTAAGTGAGGACACTAGATGATAGTAGAGTGGTCAAGGTTTAACATTTGAGCATTGTCACCTTTGTGTTAAAGATTAAAAGATATCAATGGTGCATATTAAATTTGAGAATTGAGGACATGAGATGATTGTTAAGTGTCCTAATTTTAACTATGACCATTGCCATTTGAATATTTGAATTTGCTAAGGGAAAAACTAGTGCTCAGTAATTTGTCCATATATTTTGATAAAAGATGAATTTGCTCATGTGGTAAAAATAAAAGTGGTAGAGGACTCCAAGGCACATATGGATATATATATTTCAAGATCTGAAAGTGATTAAATTCAAAGATAGTTATCCTATAATTTTACTATGCGTTCATGCTTGTTCTGTAAGTGACCCAAGAAAAGTAATTAAGCTTGTGTTGATGCTGTTTCAATGTTTCATGATGACTTAGCTATTGGGGAGTGTTATAGACTCCATGAGGATGCTTTGTGTGGATTTTTTAGGTGTGATAAATCTATCTTGAGTATGAAAAATGATTAAGAAGTTGACTATATATTTGTTAATGGTGTTCCTGTGTACCAGGTCAGTGTTTGAGTTATTTGAGAATATGCAGATGTGAATAAAGTTGATTGTGATCATTTGAGGATGTCTTCAGGGACATAAAGATTGGAAATATGTATTTTTAAGTGGTCTTGTATTCTTTATTTTCTTGAAGATGTATCAAAAAGGTGAGTGGGTCTCCATAGGATCTTAAAAGTGACTTAGGCCTATTTTGAAAGGGGATTGTGCTTAAGTGTGACCAATATGAGATGTTTTAAATGTGAAGGCATGTTTTGTGCCTGAAAAGGAAATATTTTGATCTTTATTAATTCATGATTGATATATATATATATATATATATGTATTTAAACCAAATGTGTTAGTTTCTAGACTTTAAGAAGAAAATTTGGGAGAGTTAAAGAGCATAGGAAAGCAGAGGAGAGTGAGAGTGCCCAGCTATTAGGTTGATGAGAAGAGGAGACTATGGACTATGTGTATGGTTTAGAGATCATTTTTTTGATGAAAATAAAATTTTATTATAGTTTAAAGTCATGTAAGGATATCTAAGTGTGCATATGAGGATAATTTGAGTAAAAAAGGAAAGAGATTGTGGCATGCCTATGTGAGAGGCCTGTTTGAGAAAGAGAGAGAGTTTGTGCAGGGGTTAGATAATTAAATGTCCATAATTAGGTATTGAATACATTATTTCTAATTTGGAATTGTTCTTCTCAAGGAGGGTCTAAAGGAATTGATCTTCCTTAGGGGTATTTGCTTCTTGTGAAACAAGGTTTCAGTAAAGACCTTTGGTCAAAAGGACTTGATTAGTATTTTATTTGTAATTATCTTATAAGAAAGTAATCCATGTGTTTCTAGGCTTGAGAGTGGGTTTTATTCCCAAAGAGGGTTCCCCATGTAGATCTTGTGTTGTGTATGTGATCTTGCATTATGTTCATTGTTCACTGCTATGAATGATATGTATGCTTCATGAATGATAGAATTGAATGCTTAAGTATTTGTAAGGGTTTGAAAATTTAATTGGATTATTTTCCACCACTAATTCACCCCCAATATTAGTGTATTTTACCTCTAAAAATGATCAATTAGAAATCAAAATTCTCATTGTATCAATAAATACATAGATCTCTTTTGATCTCCATTTATCCCCTTTACTCCCTTTTTATACTAATCACATATATGGTTAATACTTGAGATCACATGTTATTTTTTAGGAAAGCCTAATTATTTAGTAAACTATGTTAATATCTCAAGGTATTTTTTATCCTATAACTAAAACCTAAAGCTCATTTACGTTTGTCACATATATCACTCATGGTTAGTTATTCCAAATCTGTATGGATGAGGAATAAAAAAATCCATAAAAAGCTAAACCAAATCATTTAAATAAAAGGCAATGATCAAAAGGTAAAAAAAAAAATTTAAAATTCAAAATCACACCAAAATACATTAGTCCTATCGTAGCACATACCCTATTTATAATTGAATCTCAAACTCCACAATTGGCATCACAATAGAACTGAGGTCCATTGGTGTGTGATAGGCCTATAGATTGGGATAAGAGATTTTAAAATTATATATTATGCTAACTAATTTTTCATTGAAGTACTCAATATTCATAGTAGAGTGATGGATTTTTAAGGGGTCTTGAGGAATGGGGAACATGATCTGGGAAGGTAGGTCCATTTTATTTCTATTATAATTTTAATCTTCACGAGTTTATCTTAGTACTGCACTTATATACCCAAAAAAGTTTTGTGATTATTGTGAATAGAAATTTTTTGCATATGGCATCCAATAGAATATTAATGTGTCCCTATTTACTTAGTATGTCTCATGCATACTAAGGTTTTATTACAAACACTTATGTCATGATTTTTCCACTCAATTCATTACAACAATCACATTATTCCTCCTTGATGAATATGTTTTGTTAACTGATCATACCCCTAGAGTTTTATTTTTGTGAGTTCCAATATAAGACTTTGGATAACACTAGGCATTCCTCACAAACATATCCTTATTGTCAATATTACCATTTACCTCATTGGTTTTAATTTTGTGAGTTGTAGTGTATGAGCTTGGATAGGACTAGGCTTAATTCACAAAATATTCCAAACACTTCCATACCATGATTAGTCGTAAACATTATCAATCATGATATTTACATCCTATTTTACTCATCATTTTATTTTATACACTCATAATGTTAGAAAAACATACTTAGTACTTACATTATTATTAGGTTGGGTAGCATGTTTTATAAAATAATATGTAAGTGAGTTGTTCAGAAAACTCACGTAGATAATCTTGTTAATAATTTTAGGCTGCTAGTTAAATATTATGGGAGAATAAATAGATTTATGGGATTTATAGATGATGATAGACTCCTATTATGTAGGAGATCATTATTGTATAAATATCTCTCAATTTCAAATAAAACATATCATAAACATATTTTGTAATGATTTGAATATATAGAGAATGAAATATAGTTGAGTTTATTTTATTGTATTCACCTCTAGTTGTATGTAGATCCGAATTATCCTTCTTATTTGGTATTAAAGCGGGAAAATGGTTTGGTAAATTTGTGGAGTAATAGATTGTGATCAAGATGAGATTCCTTGATAGTAAATTATGTTTAAACATCTATATAATGGATGTTTATAATCCTATGGTTTGTGATTAAGATTCAATTATCTACAATGAATTAAATATTGAGACATTAATCAATTGACGATTGGTGATGATAATTAAATCATACTATTCTTTAGAAAAATATATTGTTAAATATGTGATAAGTGAAAACAACAATAAGGCTCACTAAATCACCATATTCATTGTGCATTGTAGCATATGATTTTACAAATCCATCATTTTTTAATAGCCTATAAAATCTTACCAAGTTAGGCCCTATTCTATCAAATAATGAGGTAAAGTCCTTTGGTTACTAGTCAATTTTAATGAAATATATATTCATTGGTCAAATCTATAGTGCATGTCAAACTGCCAAATACCGATCAATTCTACTCAACTCAACTTTTTACCTCAAGACTTACCACTATTTCTGCTATGATCTGTACAACATGCATTATTGAAAGGATCCATTTTAGTCATTTAGGTATGGTCAAAGTTTTTTAATAGCTATTTTAATTTTTTTAAAATTATTTTTCATTAAAAGATGATTAGAAATATGTCTATTATAGGTCTAGTAAAATTTTATTGATTATTATGTGACATGTGTTGAGTCACTTCCATACAAGGCATCATAGGTCAAGGTTTTATTCTAATTTATTCTATGAGTTAATAGGTTTAAATTATTATTTCTTAGTTTTAAATTAAAATCTATGTTTAATTGTTTTAAGGATTATTATTGATGATCATAATTTTACTCAATTAGTTTTTCAAGTTGATTTAGGATTTATATGTTTTTAGTTAGTCTCAATAACTCTCAGTCTATTATATATCAATAGTAAAAGTCGTTATTGTCAAAAAGAGTCAAGTTGGTCACATTTTGTAATGGGTGAATTTTTGGGGTAACCAATTTCTAGTGTTGTCTTGGTCATTTTAATCTTGTAAATTTAAAGATGGATATTCCACTTGAAAAGTTTACTAGTTTTAATTTTCACATAGAGAAAGTTAAAATTTAAATGTAACTAATGAACAAAAACTTATGGGGAATAGTTAGTGGGAAAGAAACACATGCCACATATGCAAATAAATTATTAGAATGGAATAACAGAGATGATAAAGCTAAAGCTATTATTGGTCTTATACTTTCAAATTCTGAACTACATTATGTAGATTTAGAAAAATTATCTACTAAAATTTGGGACAATTTGAGTAAGTTGTTTGGGGATAAAGCAGTTTATGCTAATTTTTTTTAAAGTTACGCTTATTCAAATTGAAAATGAATGAAGTATAATGTCCAGTCATATAAATGAATTTAGATCTTTCATGAGACAGTTAGTAGAAATAAAGGCTCTAGTTGATGATTATGATGCTAAGGCCATTATGTTAAATAGTTCATCTTCTAAATATAATAATGTTGTATTAAATCTTGGTCAAATGCTATCATAGTCCCTAGAAGACATGATCTCAACTCTCTTAGCAGAAGAAAAAAGGTTTTTATAAGATATAAAAGTAGAAACATTAATGAAATCAAAGAATCATAAAAATCTTAACAAAAACAAAGAAGAAGTTAAATGTTTCTATTGCAAGAAAAAAGGGCACACATCATGGTTCTACAAAACCTGAGTTAATGATATGCTCAAGGGAAAGCTTAAAACAAATGAAGAAAATATGGTCAATGAAAAATAATCTTCTAGAGAGGAAGAACCAAATGAAGAACTAATAAAAAATGATAGTGCTTATAATTCTAAAGAATATCTGTTAAGTGAGCATCACTTATTGGAGGTCAGAGGCAACATAGGTAGGAGGCTTTTTATGCCTCTTTAGCCACTGACAATGAGGCCACTTTATGATTTAGTGGTGAATTTTATTTTTAGTTGTGTTGTGTGTTTGATTTTAGTAGTGTGTGTTTTAATAAGAACAAAAGTCTGTGCCTGTTCAAGTATTATAATAAGTGAGCAAGATTTCCTATATAATCTCTTGAGGTAAGATAGTTATGAGGACTAAAAGAGTGTTGTAACATCATGCATTTTTTTGTTGTTGGTTAACCACATGTAAAACCATACTTTGTTTATAGTTTGATGGTAAACTAAGTGTAAAACCATCTGATGTTTGTTAATCAAGTGTAAAACTATCTGATGTTTGTAGGTTATTGGTTAACTGAGTGTAAAACCATCTATTGTTTGTAGGTTGGTGGTTAGCCAAGTGAAAAACCATCATTTGTTTTTTGGTGAGAGTTGTAGTATAGGATAACATTCTCCCCATGTTCACACTAAGGGGGGGGAATGTTAGAAAATCATACTTAGTGTTCACATTATTACTAGGTTGGATAGCATGTTTTATAAAATAATATGTAAGTGAGTTATTCACACAACACATGTAGATAATCTTGTTAATAATTTTAGGGCGCTAGTGAGATATTGGGGGAGAATAGAGAGATTTATGGAATTTATAGATGATGATAGACTCCTATCATGTAGGATATCATTATTGTATAAATATCTCTCAATTTTGAACAAAATTGTTAGGGTGTGGAGCTAAAAGCTTTAACTATTTGCAGACACAAAGAAGAGGATGCTGAAGAACCAAAAGCACCAACATTGGTAGCATGATCGACATTAGTCAGATGCAGTGTAGAAGGAAACCAACAATGGCAGGGAGTCGGCTGATGTCGGCAGCACCAAGCAAGCAGGGACCGGCGTCGGTCACCTATGCATTCCAGAATTGTTATTGACCAACAGTCAGTTAAGTGAAGCGAGTGTTTGCATGTCAAATGACTAATTATAGTCACGAGCTGCATGTCTAATTATTGTAGTTAGATTTCTATTTTTGTATGCATGGAATCCTATTTAAAGACCCATAAGGCATGTATTGTAATTAACCAAGAAGGCAAGTAAAAGCATTGAAGCAAGCAAGGTCAAGGAGATCTACAGGTGTAAGGTCAAGGACATCAGCTGAAGCATTCAAGGAGGGATAATAACTCAAGCTATAGAGTTGTTGTGTTGAGCAAGAGAGAGAGGGAAGAAGGTCTTGAGGTGTGGCAAGCCTTTGAGGTGGAGGAAGAAGTGGCATCTTCCTTATTGTATTTTCTTCTAGTAATATCTAATACAAGAGTGTGTATTGTCTCTCAAATTCTTTGCTGTCTCAAGTTTCTAGTTACTTTATCATTCTGGTATAATTCTGTGTTTAATTGCTTATAAGAAAGTAATCAATTGTGCTTCCATTGGATAAGGGGTTCCTAACAGTTGGTATCAGAGCATATTGATTGTTGTAGGTTTCCTGACAAGTGGTATCAAAGCTACGGTTTGCAGGAAGCAGGGTATTTTTTTTGATTACAGGTCATTCACAGGGTTTTTTGATTGAGTGGGAGTTCAACAATGGTAGAAGAAAGTAAGCTATGAATGGAGAAGTTTAACGGCAAGAATTATCAACATTGGAGGATGCAGATTGAGGACTATCTGTATGAGAAGGACTTGTACTTACCTTTGGGTGGGGTTGCATGCAAGCCCACATATATGAAGGATGAAGAATGGAGTGTTCTTGATTGGAAGGCTCTCGGTTTCATAAGGTTGAGCCTTGCATCATCTATGATTTCCAGCTTATTACAGTGCAAGACAACGGAAGAGTTGATAAAGTCCTTGGCAAATTTATACGAAAAGCCCTCGGCTTCTAATAAGGTATATCTTATGAAGCAGCTATTTACTTTACAAATGCAGGAAGGTGGATCGGTACATACTCATCTCAGTGATTTCCATGGTTTGGTAAACCAACTAGCTTCAGTCAATATTGTTTTTGATGATGAGGTAAAGGCTCTCTTGATTTTATTTTCTTTGCCTGAAAGTTGGGATGGTTTGGTTATGGTAGTAAGTAATTCTGCATCTACTTCTAAAATCTTAAAAGTTGATGATGTTGTGAGTGTGATCTTGAATGAATAAATATGTAGGAGAAGCACAGGTGAATCATCAGGGAATGCTCTAAGTGTAGAAAGTAAGGGAAGGCAAAGGGAGAAGATTGAGCAAGGGAAATCAAGATCGGGAAGGAGATCCAAGTCCAAAGGTATTACCTGTTGGTTTTGTGGAAAGAAATGACATACAAAGGAGTGTTGGTTGAGAGATAAAGAGAATCAACATGCAGGTATGAAAGAAGCAAAGGATGCAAATATTTTGATACAGGACGCTCTCATACTTTCTTTGGATAGTCAGGTAGGATCATAGATTTTAGATTCTGGTTCATCTTTTCATGCATCCCCAAACAGAGATTTGTTTCATGAGTATGAACAGGGAGACTTTGGAGTGCTCTATTTAGGGGATGGTAGGCCTTGTCAGATAGTTGGCAAAGGAAAAGTGTAGCTGAGATTGCAGATTGACAACACATGGATGTTGAAAGAGGTCATGCATGTTCTAATTATGAAGCAGAGTTTGATTTCTATAGGAAGGTTGGGAGATGAGGGATGCACAATAACCCTCACAATGGATTCTTGGAAGGTTACCAAGGGAGCACTTGTTTTAGTGAGAGGTAAGAAAGTAGATACTCTTTATCTATCTACTTGTATTACTGATTCTACTTCTGGTGTAGATTCGAAGATGTGGCCTAAGAGGCTTGGTCACATGAATAGGAAATAGAAGTTCTTGATTCAAAAGGTATGTATTCAAATTCGGAAAGCATAGATAGAGTTCATTGCAGAAAAAGGAAATTTGATGCTTTTGACAGGAACAAAGAAGCCTTGGTGTTTATGGAGGAGATGAAGGACAGAGATCAGTCACAGGGGCTGAATAAATCTGAGTAGGGCAGCATGGATACAGGTTTGATCCAAGATGAGCTCACGGATGAAAATTTCATCACTTACAGGAACACACAGATGCTGATGTCGATCACATGGGACCGACGTCAGTCAGCCAGATACCGACATCGGTCATGTGCAGACCAGCAGGGTCGGTAGGTCGGGCAAGAGAAGTCTAACATCAGTCATAAGGACCAATGTTGATAGGGGGATGCCGGTGTCGGCCAGGGAAATGATGTCAGCAGTCAGAGTCAGTGCAGGGAATTGACATCGGTCGGGAGCAGACTAGGAGATGGCCGATATCGGTCACTAGAACGGATGTTGGGTGGATCTATAAGTCTCAAACACCCATGTGGAGGTTAGAAAAGGTATGTGAACCTCATATTCATTGTTCACCTTCTTTATATTGCTTACTGATAGTCATGACTAGGAAGATGGAAGAAGCAATGCAGGTAGAATCCAAAAATAGTGGGAGCTTGGCATGGATGAGGAGTGTGAGTCCTTGGAGTAGAACCTAATATGTATTTGTTGGTAGAGTTATCAACTAGAAGAAAGCACTGGATAAAGGGATGGATTTTCATTTTAGAGAAGAGAGTGGATGGACACATGAGACAGAAGGCTATGGCATATAGTCTTGAGCAGGCTGCAGGACAATGGAGGTTTGACCATTGTATTTTATCTTTACCAGGTTGGATAATATTAGCTACATTATTTTGTTACTGTATTGTGTTACTTGTTGCAGGGTTTCATATACAAGGAGTTTTCTGAGCTAATGGTAGAGTTGGTTCAGAAGTATGTCATGGAGAATTTGGGAGCAACAAAATTCTTGTGGCATAAGTGACAGGTATTGCATCATAGGTTTGCGTGGTGGTTGGTCTTCAAGAGTGACCTTGAAGAGGGATACAGAGCCTAAGGAAAAAAATAGATGGTGTACAGGTACAGGTACAAGTTGCAGCTATTTATCTCCAAGTGGGAGATTGTTAGGGTGTGGAGTTAAAAGCTTCAACTGTTTATAGACACAAAGAAGAGGATGCTGAAGAACCAAAAGCACCAGTGTCGGCAGCATGACCGATATTGGTCAGATGCAGTGTAGAAGGAAACTGGCGATGGCAGGGAGTCGGCCGACGTTGGTAGCACCAGGTAAGTAGGGACCGGCGTTGGTTGCCTGTGCATTCCAGAACTGCTGTTGATGAACAGTCAGTTAAGTGAAGTGAGTGTTTGCATGTCAAATGACTAATTATAGTCACAAGCTGCATGTCTAATTATTGTAGTTAGATTTCTATTTTTGTATGCATGGGATCCTATTTAAAGACCCATAAGGCATGTATTGTAATTAACCAAGAAGGCAAGTAAAAACATTAAAGCAAGCAAGGTCAAGGAGATCTACAGGTGTAAGGTCAAGGAGATCAGCTGAAGCATTCAAGGAGGGATAATAACTCAGGCTATAGAGTTGTTGTGTTGAGCAAGATAGAGAGGGAAGAAGGTCTTGAGGTGTGGCAAGCCTTTGAGGTGGAGGAAGAAGTGGCATCTTCCTTATTGTATTTTTTTCTAGTAATATCTAATACAAGAGTGTGTATTGTCTCTCAAATTCTTTGCTGTCTCAAGTTTCTAGTTTATCATTCTGGTATAATTCCATATTTAATTGCTTATAAGAAAGTAATCAATTGTGCTTCCGTTGGATAAGGGGTTCCTAACAGTTGGTATCAGAGCATATTGATTGTTGTAGGTTTCCTGACAAAAATATATCCCAAAAATATTTTTTAATGATTTAAATATACAGAGAATGAAATATAGTTGAGTTTATTTTATTGTGTTTGTCTTCAATTGAATGTAGATTCGAATTATCCTTCTTATATAAAATTTAATTAATGTGTTTTAGATTTTGGTTTATAGATCATTTTCATACTTCCCATATTGAGTTAGTATGTTTCATGATTTCTAAAAGCTTCAATCTATTTTAATCTTACACACTTTTTCCAAACATTTGATTTAGTATGTTACATTATGATTTACTCATCATTTTACATACTTTACATTTTGATTTAGTATGTTTTATGTTCTTTATTTGTTAGGGTGTGGAGCTAAAAGCTTCACCAAGGAGCATACATTATTAGTTTTGGGTCTACACAGACACCGGCATCGGTCAGGAGTGACCGACGTCGACAAGGTGCAGTTGCAGAGACGCCAACGTCGGCAGAGGATCGGTCGACGGCGGTCACAAACAAGTAGCAGGAACTGACGTCGGTTACCTGTGCGTCCAGAGAGCTATTTTTGTGGATAAAAGCGAGTGTTTACATGATGATTTTGAGTTGTAGTCTCAAGCTCGCGTCTCTATTATTGACAATACTATTTTTAGAGCCCTTGTTCAAGTGGCTTAACTGTTTGTTGGAAGTGCATGCTCAAGTCTCCTAATTCTATATGTAGAATTAGATCTTCCTAGCTTATTGTAATAGTAGTAGTAGTCATTGTGGATTATTGTAGTGATTCATTGTATGTGAAGAACAGTACAGAATTGAATCAATCCAGGTTTGTTGGAGTTGATTATTCTTGAGAGAGAGAGCTCTTGAGGAATAGAGATCTATTGAGAGATCTATACACCTAGGAGAGGTGTGGAAGAAACAAGTTTTCTTCAATTGTATTCCTTTTGTAAAGAGTTTGTTAATACAAGTTTTTAGGGTGGTTTCTTGTATCTCTTGTTCTTGCTATTATCTCATTCTAATTACTTGTCAATCTGATTTAATTCCGCGTTCATTGCTTTCACAAGTGTAATCTATTATTGGTTGATCCCCAACAAGTGGTATCAGAGCCTTGGTTGTAGGTTCAGAGCTTGATATCCATCAATTGGTATCAGAGCTCAGGTTCACTAGCAGGTGGTTCAGATCTGTGTAGTGTGTATTGATTACAGGTTCTCATAGGGGTTTCTGCAGGGATTTCTGTTTGAGTGGGAGAAGCAATGGCAGATGAAAGTAAATTGAGAATGGAGAAGTTCAATGGCAAAAATTACCAACATTGGAGAATGTAGATAGAGGATTATCTGTATCAGAAATATCTCTACTTACCGTTAGGTGGGGTTGCAAAGAAGCCCAAAGACATGGAGGATGAAGAATGGGAAGTTCTTGATAGAAAGGCTCTGTGATCTATAAGACTGAGTCTAGCATCCACTGTGATATCTAATCTATCACAGGCAAAGTCTACGGTAGAGTTGATGACTACGTTAGCAAATTTGTATGAAAAACCCTCAGCTTCTAATAAGGTATATCTTATGAAGCAGTTATTTAATTTGCATATGAATGAAGGTGGATCTGTTTCTACTCATCTGAATGATTTCAATGGAATTGTGAATTAGTTAAGTTAAGTCAATATAGTGTTTGATGATGAAATAAAAGCTCTTTTAATATTATGTTTTTTGCATGAAAGCTGGCATGGCTTAGTAATGGCAGTAAGTAATACTGCATCTGCATCAAATATTTTGAAAGTAGAGGATGTTGTTAGTGTTATCTTGAATGAGGAAATTTGCAGGAAAAGCACAGAAGAGACATCTGGGAATGCTTTAAGTTTTGAGAGTAGGGGAAGGCAGAAAGAGAAGAGCAAGAAAGGTAGATCAAGATCCAAATCTAAGGGGAAAGGCAGATCTAAATCTAGAAATGGTAGAAGGCCACAATGCTGGAATTGTGGAAAGATGGGGCACATAAGCAGAGATTATTGGTCAAAGCCTAAGGAGGACAATCAAAACGAAGGAAAGGAAGAAGCCAAAGTTGCAGGTATTGCACAAGATGCTTTAGTTTTCTCTCTGCATAATAATATAGAATCTTGGGTATTAGATTCTAGTGCATCTTTTCATGCTACCCCTAACAGGGAATATTTTAGTGACTATATCCATGGAGATTTTGGAATAGTGTATCTAGGGGATGATGAGCCCTGTAAAATAATTGGCAAAGGTAAAGTGCAGCTGAAGATGCAGAATAGCAACACATGGGTGTTGAGAGATGTGATAGATGTTTCTAGCTTGAAGAGAAATTTGATTTCTGCAGGAAAGTTAGGGGATGAGGGTTGTACAGTAACTCTCACAGCAGAATCTTGGAAGGTGACCAAGGGTGCACTTGTTATGGCCAGAGGTAAGAGAGAAGGTACTCTCTATTTGTGTAATTGTGTTACTAACAAATCTCCTTTTGTATTATCTACTTCAGATGTGGATGCTAAATTGTGGCACTCAAGGCTTGGCCACATGAGTGAGAAGGGGATGTCAATTCTTAAGTCCAAAGGTATGCTTTCAGATTTAAAAGGCATAGATCTAGAGTTTTGTGAGCACTATGTATTTGGAAAATAGAAAAGGGTTAGTTTTCTCAAGACTGGGTCTACTAAGAAGAGGATAAGTTGCAGTTTGTTCACACAGACGTGTGGGGACCAGCTCAGGTTGCTTCTATTGGAGGATCATAGTACTATGTATCTTTCATAGATGATGCTACAAGGAAGGTATGGATCTATTGTATTAGAAGAAAATCTGATGTATTTGAGACTTTTAAGATGTGGAAAGCAATGGTTGAGAATGAAATAGGTAAAAGATTAAAGTGCCTGAGATCAGACAATGGTGGTGAGTTCTGTAGTCATAAGTTCAGAGATTATTGTTATATGAATGGAATCCATAGGCAAAGGATGGTTCTAAGAACACCTCAGCAGAATGGAATTGCTGAAAGGATGAGCAGGACAATAATGGAGCGTGTAAGATGTATGAGATTGCATACCAGTTTGCCCTTACAATTTTGGGCATAAGCTGTTGACACTGCAATATACCTGATTAACAGAGGACCCTCTACAACTCTGGATGGTGGTATTCCAGAAGAGGCATGGACAGGTAAAAAGGTTGATCTCTCATATCTCAAAGTTTTTGGTTGTGAAGCCTTTGTGCACATAGATAAAGAAAATAGAAAGAAGCTTGATGGTAAGTCTATGAGGTGCATGTTTATTGGCTATGGCTCAGATGATTTTGGTTACAAATTATGGAATCTAAAAACTAATAAGGTAATTAGGAGTCATGATGTTGTTTTCAATGAAAGAGTGATGTATTATGATCAGCTAAGGAAGCTGAATCAATATGAGCAGAGCAATGGTCAATTGGATGAGGTGAAAGTCCAAGATGAGCTCGCGGGAAAAAGAAATAATCACTTGCAGGAAAACACAGAGACCGACGTCGACAGGTTAGGAATCGGCATCGGCAGTACAAAAACTAGCATCGGCCGTACAAAGACTGATGTCGGTAGGATAGGTACCGAGGTTGGTCAGGCAAAATTAACGTCGGCCAGTAACAGGTCTGGAGGTGACCAAGGTCGATCACTGTCAGAGAATTTGGGTGGACAACGTGCTGTGAACGAGTCTCAGACACCCATCAAGAGGTCAAAAAGGGTGAGTAAGCCTCCAATTAGATATTCTCCTTCTTTATTTTATCTATTGCTAACTGATAGTGGAGAACCAGAGAGTTTTGAGGAAGCAATACAGGTGGAGTCCAAGAGTCAGTGGGAGCGTGGCATCGTTGAGGAGTTGGAGTCCTTAAGAGAGAACCAAACATGGGATTTGGTTGAATTGCCAGCAGGTAAGAGAACACTTAAGAACAGATGGACCTACAGGTTGAAAGAAGGTGAGAATGGATAGATGAGATATAAGGCCAGATTGGTGGTAAAAAGATTTGCACAAAAGCCAGGTATTGACTTTGGTGAGATTTTTTCTCCTGTTGTTAAAATGACTTCTATAAGGGTTGTATTATCTTTGGTTGCTTTCGAGGATTTGCATCTTGAGCAGCTAGATGTTAAGACAACATTTCTTCATGGAGACTTGGATGAGGAAATATATATGGAACAGCCAGAAGGATTTGAGGTCAAGGGTAAGGAGAAGTTAGTGTGCAGATTGAAGAAAAGCTTGTATGGCCTCAAGCAAGCTCCTAGGCAATGGTACTTAAAATTTGACAGGTTTATGACTGAGCATGGCTACAGTAGGTGTCAATCTGACCATTGTGTGTATTTCAAAAGATTTGATAATGGTAGATATATTATTCTATTGTTGTATGTAGATGATATGCTGGTTGCAGGATCTCACATGTAGGATATCTCTAAGCTCAAAGTGAAATTAGCTCAAACATTTTCTATGAAGGATTTGGGAGCAACAAAGAAAATCCTTGGCATGAGCATTAAGAGAGACAGGAAAAATCACAGGTTGATATTGTCTCAAGAAGATTATGTGGACAAGGTGTTGAAATAGTTCAATATGCAGGATGCTAAACCGGTAAGCACACCTTTGGCTGGACATTTTAAGTTGTGTAAAGAACAATGTCCTAATTCATATGATGAGGTAGAGTACATGAGTAAGCTTCCATATTCTTCTGCAGTAGGGAGTTTGATGTATGCAATGGTGTGTACTAGACCAGATATTGCCTAAGCAGTGGGAGTTGTAAGTATATGGCCAATCCAGGTAAGGAACATTGGAAAGCAGTTCAGTGGATCCTTAGATATCTGAGAGGAACCAACAATAAGCACTTGTGCTATGGAGGTTCAGATACTTCTCTACATGGTTATGTAGATTCAGGTATGGCAGGTGTTTAGATGGCAGGAGGAGCACTACAGGTTATGTTTTCACTGTATGTGGAACGACAGTTAGCTGGATATCTAAGTTACAGAAGGTTATTGCCTTGTCAACTACAGAAGCAGAGTATATTGCAGCCACAGAGGCTAGGAAAGAGATGATATGGATGACACGGTTCATGGATGAGCTTGGTAGGGAGCATGAGAGTTACAGATTATATAGTGACAGTCAGAGCGCAATCCATTTGGCTAAGAATTCAGCCTTTCATTCAAGAACAAAGCACATACAGCTAAGGTATCACTTCATACGACAGGTATTGGAAGATGGTGAGTTGAAGCTGGAGAAGATCCATACTGATAGGAATCCTACTGATATGTTAACCAAGCCAGTTACAAATGAGAAGTTGAATCTTCATTCAAATTCTATTGGTCTTCATGATTGAGTTGAAGATGGAGGAGCTAGAAGATGTTGCTGTATAGGTACTGGTGCAGCTGTTTATCTCCAAGTGGGAGATTGTTAGGGTGTTGAGCTAAAAGCTTCACCAAGGAGCATACATTATTAGTTTTGGGTCTACACAGACACCAACGTTGGTCAGGAGCGACTGACGTTGGCAAGGTGTAGTTACAGAGACATCGACGTCGGCAGAGGATCGGTCAACGGCGGTCACAGATAAGCAGCAGGAACCGACGTCGGTTACCTGTGCGTCCAGAGAGCTATTTTTGTGGATAGAAGCGAGTGTTTGCATGATGAGTTTGAGTTGTAGTCTCAAGCTCGCGTCTCTATTATTGGCAATACTATTTTTAGAGCCCTTGTTCAAGTGGCTTAACTATTTGTTGGAAGTGCATGCTCAAGTCTCCTAATTCTATATGTAGAATTAGATCTTTCTAGCTTATTGTAATAGTAGTAGTAGTCATTGTGGATTATTGTAGTGATTTATTATATGTGAAGAACAGTACAGAATTGAATCAATCCAGGTTTGTTGGAGTTGATTATTCTTGAGAGAGAGAGAGCTCTTGAGGAATAGAGATCTATTGAGAGATCTATACACCTAGGAGAGGTGTGGAAGAAACAAGTTTTCTTCAATTGTATTCCTTTTGTAAAGAGTTTGTTAATACAAGTTTTTAGGGTGGTTTCTTGTATCTCTTGTTCTTGCTATTATCTCATTCTAATTACTTGTCAATTTGATTTAATTCTGCGTTTATTGCTTTCACAAGTGTAATCTATTGTTGGTTGATCCCCAACAGTATTAGTTTCTATCATTTACATATCAAACATTCCTTTACATATGTTACATTACAATTTATGTTACATATGTTTATTTATGTTTTGGACATTTCCCATCATGATTTAGTGTATACTACATTTCTTATTCTTTTATCTAATATATCATTTCACACATTTTAAAATATGTTCTCTTCCATCATTCTTTTTAACCATGTATTTGTTCATAAATTCTTAGAAAAGAATCCAAAAATACATCACTTATTTTATTGTAACATATAGTAGAAATTAAAACACATGTTTTAGAAATAAAATATATACATCCATAACATCTGTGATCAATATAAATCAATATATATATATATATCTATCAAATGTTTGCTATAATAAAATATGATAGAATAATACAATATTATAAATAGCTCTATGGCTATGGTCTATCTTATCTATTTAGTGGACGAGCCACACTACCCATGTATGCTTACGATTGTCCCCTACAAATTGTATGCTATAATGACTCTGTCTGGGAATACAAACCCTCTATCTACCCCTGTAGATTGGCCATATGGGCCTAGATCAGTGATAACTACCCCACTATAGCTATATGAGCAACACACTCCTTAGTTACCATCTACCAGGCACAAAACTCTTCCTCTCCCACTCTAAGTGGTAAAAGTGTGGTATCACCTCATGTATGTAACTCTCGTGCTACCTCATCAACCAACCAAGAATAACTAGCATGCATTTGGGTATATGGTATAATAATATCAACCATAACTATAATATCATGATGCAATAATATAACATCCAAAATATCATGATGTGTGACTCATACTATCACACCCCATCTAAAATCCTCCTCAGTAGTATCTACATAAAAAATCCAAATGTAAATTAAATCTCACATACATATAAAATATCAAAACATATATCTAAATAATAACATATATATATATATATATATATATATATATATATATATATATATATATATATATATATATATAGTCCATCTATCTACTATTCAAAATAATACCAAATACTTACCAATAATAATAGATCCCAAAATAGTCTCTCTATCAGCATGACCTCCACTGTAGCACATATCTAAGGTGCTACAAAACTAGGAGAAAAAAATCAAGCATGTTATGGTCCCCATTGAATCTATCACTCTATCAACCAACTCTATGTTTCCTATGTTTTGGGATCTCCCTACTTTAATACCTCATCTTGTGCCTCCATTACCACATGTCAATGTCTCAGTCACTGTGGTACTCATGGTAATAATTGTAAAACTTGATATGGTTCAATAATTTATGTTAAGCATGAAATATACTAAGAGGGGGGGGGGTGAATCAGTATATTATATATATTTTACTTAATATTATTTCTTTTCTTTGATCACTTAATCACACATTCAAGATATGCCATAAAATTGAAACAATAACATGCACCACACAAGAGAGAGAGAGAGCAGATTTTTACATGGAAACCCAAAGTGGGAAAAACCATGGAGAATAATCTCAAGTATATGAATGAACACCAACTCAAATTATAAAGTTTGCAAGCACCAACTTACAAGATCACCAAACCATTTGCCAAGTACCAACACAACAACTATTTGTGAGCACCAACCCATAAAAGCACCAACCCCCTGTAAAGATTTGTAAGCACCAACCCATAGGAACACCAACCCCTCTTGTGTATAAAACAAAACTATCTCTCAATGTTGCTTACTCAACAGATGATATAACTCTACAATATCTCCTACTTTTTTTTGCTCTAAAACAAATACAAACCATGCTCTCTCTTGCATATTACAAATGGCTTCTCAAGCCTTTATTTATATCTTTCCAAATGACATTTGGCATTCACCCTTTGTGACCCTTCAATACTCATGGAAAATGGTGCCAAACTTGCATGACCCTTTGTATCCTTACATTTGAAAAGTCACATGGTGACCCTTCATAAGCAAATGCATCCTTTCCTCTTTTGTCTTTATCTTGGTGACTTTTCATATTCCTCAAAGTGTTCCTTCATGGAAAAGTGTGCCATACCCTCTTTTGTCTTCACATGGTGACTCTTTAAATTCCTCAAGATGACTCTTCATGAGAAAATTCATCCCATTCCTCTTTTGTCTTTACCCCATGACTCTTTGACTTCTCCATGGGCCCTCTTTTGACTTATATGCAACCAAAATATATTCATTAGTATTAAATAAATATTAACACATATTAGCCAAGATATGAATATTAACAACACCATTAAATGCAATGGGTCCTTTATCACCAATGCTAGGCCTTTGACATCAATGACAATATTTACAACAATCTACACACACATCCTTAACACACCATATCCACATATGCAATTGCTACCTCCTTTGTAATAACTCTTTCTACTCTTGGATATAGGTCTTGATGTACATGGCCAAATCATAAGTACATAAACAAGTACTCCTATGCCCCCACTACCTCTTGACTCCCTAGTATGACATGCCCAATACTCAATTATTACTACCAGAGCTTCTAGATGTGGAAATCCTAACTATCCAGACAGGAAAGTAATAATATGTGGCTCCACCCACCATGTATAGTGTCTAGTAATTTGTACATGGGATAATTGAAGATAAATAGTAGGCCAAGTTATACAAATAGCCATAACGTCTTCATAAGGATGCCATATAATATCACCATGAAAAATAGTCCATAGTGATAAGATATGTGGTACAACACATATCACATGATCCTACCTCCATCTAAGCACACTGTCATAAAAAACATGGGAAAACCCAATTGGTAGATACATATGAAATATCTCACATATCTAGCTATAAAGCAAAATAATGGGACGCATAGTCTTCTACCCATGAGATAAAATTCCATAAATGTCATGGACTAGTTGTACCCATGTCATTAAGCCTAGGTCATATAAAGTACCCTACTCCAAAATTTACTGACACAAGGTGACCACATATAGTGACACCTTCCCATCTAACTTGTGATAAGGCACACATGATGTCATAAGGCCAATAACTACCTTCCAAATATATAGAATAATCAATATATAAGCATAACAAAACCATACACCTAAACCCTCAAAATATATTTTGAAGCTTGTCAACTATAGGTCTAAGGCTCATCTCTCTGGATCTTCTATCTTAGGAGTATCACAGATCATGAGAGCCCCAACAAGTATAAGTCCAAGTAGAGTATGGAAATCTTATAAAGCAATACTAACCTTTATAGCATCTCTATCCACCTCCCATAATAAAGTGTTGGGTTGTCACTCCCATGCTCTTAATAACTTCATAACTAAGTCAACATGAAGATGGATCCTATGCATTTACATAATCCTAACAAAACCTAATGATGTCAAGCATGCATGATCATATGTTATCAATCCATATAGTAAGTCTAGCAATCATGCTATGTCTATTATATTCTAGAGCCTCTATTTCCTCTGTAAAATGCCAAATAATAAAATATGTATTAGTCCTCGATCTAAGATAATCAAGAAAATACATTCTAAAATTAATTAAAATTCAAAAATTAATGACATCAACCTATTTTTGAAAATTTCCTACCACTTTATACTATGTCAGCCACATAATTCATTATGTTTGTCAAAAATAAAAATATTATACTAAGTCAGCTAGGCAATAAACCATGTCAACCATAGTTTCAACATTAAAGCTACATCAACCACTTTAATCACAATCGATCAAATCACATAACAAAGTCAACCAACTATAACATAGTAAACCATGACATTGTACTATGTCAGCCACTTCATATGAAGTCAGCCACCTTTTAAAACTATGTCAACCACTTTATTAGACTATTATATCAACTATTATGTACACAATCAACCACTTAAACAGTACTAACTAGATCAACCCTTTGTTTCATAGTCAACCACTTAGGAATAGACTATATCGGCCACATATTATGTAGTTGGACACCCTTTTACACCTTTGTATTCTGAATTGAGTCAGCTTAGATGACTTTGTTCATTCTCTATGATGATTTTTTACATATTTATCATCAATGCCTTAGGCATTAATGATTCATTTTTCTATCTACCCATTGACCTTCCTATGGTCTACTCTACCTTATAAATTATAGGGGCAAATTCCATTACACAAATTTGCCCCACCATCTATTTTTTCAAATTCACCATATTTTCCAATAAAAATTAACAAAAATTCAAAATTTAAGGCATCACTTACTTGAATCATGATAACAACTATTGCTATGTGTCCTCTTGCTTTCACTTCTCATCTCTAGGTCATAGTCTCTCTCCTCACTCTATAGGGTATCTAAAAGCTCCATTTTTCTCAAAATAGTAAAATTACAAATGAATAATTTAATATTATATTTATATTCTAATTTACAAATTCTTTACTTATTAATTATTTTCTGATAAATTTCAATTTTTGCTCATAACCATATTTTAACTAAATCTTTTTCCAAATAGAAAGATATTCTAGAATCTTGACATTGTAAATCTTTTTTCAACATATATCACATATTTTTGTAATTTTTTTGAATTTTATCTTTACATGTCCACTAATTTCCCTAATATGACACCTCTTCATTTCTCTCACATGAATTATATTCTATAATAACAAGGTAAATAAAGGTACACATCTTTAAATTATTTCATTTAATTTATCTTTATATTTCATATCATAATTTATTTAGTTCAACATTATGCATTGCCATGTTATTTTCCCAAATCACCATCCCATGTTACAACTGTGTGACACATAATGAGCTTTGAGTGGGGCATATGTATACACATAATATTTTTATACTTTATCAATTAACGATGATTTCTCTCTTGCAATAACTCATTGAATCTTAATATAAGTCCATGCCTTAAAGGGTGCACTAAGAAAGGGTTTGATACACCTTTGGTGATTTGTAAGATTGTTAGTCCCTATACCACCACCTAAAACCAATACAAGGTATTCCTATTTGATTCCTTAATCATTAGAACCCCATTTATACACTTCTCAAAGTAGCTCACCATCCAAAATAACCACTACCTAAGTAAAAACCCTTTTTACTACTTTTCATACTATGTAAACTAGATAAACCTCATTTTAGAATTTAGCGCATGTTATATAACTTTGTCAGCCTAAGCCAACATAGTTTAAAACCTAATGATTTTATTTCCTACCTAAAAAATTCAACCAAGCTCTTACATTGAATAAATTATTGAGAGGATTTAGGGTCAATCCATGGTTATAAATACCCCCTAAAATTCATTTCTAAATAGATTATCATTCAATTATGCATTAGTACTACTCACAAATCTACTTATATAATCAATATAAGGTTTCACTACTTAAGTTTTTGCCTTGGAAAAGTAACACTTGTCTTGTAGATGTATTGGATACATAGAATAAGTATTATAGCCTAGATATAATTTATCCTTGTGATCCTTACAAACCCACAATAAACTCTTCCAAAGCACTGTTGGCCAAGGGAGAGATTGAGGCAGGATGGGTTCACTTCAACAAGGTAAGTATATTCCTAGCCCATCATATTTAGATAAGTATATGTTGTATAACTAATGGATTGAATTGTATCTCTTCTTGTTTATATCATTTATATGTTATATTAGATGTAATTGTCTTTACATGTTTATTATCTTCCCCATTTGTGCCAAAAGCTTTGGTGAGCACTAGATTATCTTGTAGATTCATTTACTAGATTAGCTTATAAGTTATTTATTATATTATCTTATTATTATTACAATCTTAAGACCTATCTGAGGTTATTATTATTACTAGATTTATTGGAAACCTTTCTTTTACAATTATGTGATAAGAGATCCCTTAGTGTAGGTTTAGCAGATCAATTATTGGTCATGACCCTGATATAAATGTATTACTAAGTGAACTTGTTAGTTGATTACTTTCTCTGATCTTGAATATTATTGAGTAGTATAAGTTATATATTTGTCTAGTTTTGCTTGTATATAGGCAATAGGGTCCAATATAATATTAAAGCCTTATTTATCATCACAAACTAGAAAACCATCACTAAAGTCCATTAATTTATAAATTGCCTTGTCATTCTAGAAACTATCTAATTGTATAAGTGAATATTATTAGTCCCAGTCAATCAACTAAGAGTGATGGAAGAAAAGAAGGGAATTAGAAATGATAGAAATGATGGTGTAAATGGTATTGGGATTAAATAGGTTGGTATCAGCTAACTCATCATAGATGCTATAATATGACTCTATGTCATTGTTGACATCTTCATCATTAGATGTTAAAGTGGTATTACTCTCAAGATTTGAGCAGCCAACCCCAAGTGGTTTTTATCTAATATTAATGTTATTTTGTGTTTGGTAGTAGATATAGGATCCATAGAAGTTTGATGGTTCCCATAGGCCTTTACCTTCATAAGCATGATTATCCATTATTCTATTTAGAATAAGATACTTGTTATTTTAGTAACAAGTGGAAACGTCATCATTATAAAACCATTAAGAATCATCACCTTTGAGTTTTCTTGGTATTGTAAAGTAATTTTGATAAAAGTAATAGGTCCTATTTGGTGAGGATCAACCTTTTTATGCCATTCCATTTTAACACTCTTCACTTCGAGTCTACAATATTATTTATGTGATTTAGGAAAATTGGCTATATGAAAAGAATTTCCAATTTGATATTCACCATGGCCTTTGTATGTAACAAAAAAATGAGAGGATATTTGAGGAGATGGTGTAAATAAAGTAGAGGCAAGGGTAATTGGATCCACATAATTTCACTCAGGAGGTTGAAAGGCTACATATTTATCCTTTTTAGGGATATGCTCTAGTCCAAGATGATAATTATATATCTCATATTTTATTTCAAGATGTTTACAATACTGATACAGCTATAGATCACTAGGAATGGTGACCTCCATCATAGAATGGGGAAATTTGATGCACTGATGTACAGTGGAAGGTGTTGTGTGTACTTCATATATCTAAGGTTGCCCAAGGAGTAAGTTGTATGATAATTATAGATAAATAACATGGCAAAGGGTATTATGGGTTAGAGGCTCAATAATAACATGAAAGTAAATGGTGCCTTGTGACTCTCTCTTCATTGTCATATCTTTTAATGGTAATAGTGTTTGATTAAAGATTTGTTGTAGTGTATCCCAAATGATTAACTAGCCTCAAAGATAAAATATTTATATCCAAACCATTGTCTATGAGGACACGTTTGATATTTTGACTCAAAATAACTTATTTTATGTAAAATAGCTTATTATGAAGAGGACCAAGATATGACATATTGCTTTGGTCAAAGGTAAGTTGTTGGCCATGAGATGAATGATTGATAAACACTTGGAATTTATCTATAACAATCTCATTGGAGACCTCATATTGGCTCAAAATCTCACACAATATGTTTTTATGAATGTCATACATACACAAGTGATCTAAGATAAAAATTTACACTAAAATTTTGTGTATTTTTTGCACAAGATCATATGGATTTTAATTAGTAAAAGTAATTGGTTTGGTATTTTGATGAAAAGGAGCTAGAATAGGGCTATTGGGAGAGGAAGGTATGAGACCTTAAATCATAACTTTGGAATGTTGAGTTAATATTGTGCAGCCTCAATTTGAAGGGAGGTTACTATAATTAGAATATGAGAAATTAGGGATTAGAATGGTAATTATTGGACACTGATGAGAATTAATGCTATTTCAATCCAAAAGAGGATTATCAACATATGAGATAGGAGGTCATAAAATAGAAAGTGGTGGATGTTGGATATTATTGCTTGTTAATTTATGATTAATTTTGAAATTATCTATATGACTACTTGTAATGTGACCTACAACATTGTTGTAGTTGTATGGGACATTATTATAAATAATTTGGTTAGAATGGGTTTCCTAACTTTGATTCCAATTAGTTTATTTAAATTGTTGATTAGGTCCTTGATTATGATTATTGGATAGCCAGTTTTGGTTTTCATTATTGGTTTGGTATTGATTCTAATTTTGGTTATCAAAGTTATGTTGTAGGAAAGGGGTTTGGGAAATACCTAAATTTTTATTAGACATTGAAGAAACATTGTCTAACTCTATTTGAACATTCTCCAAAAGATATTGAATGAAGTGTATAAACTACACACATCTATGAGCTCATTATCCCTATACCATGTAGGTTTAGGTTGGCCTTCTAGAAATGGTTTCATAATCAACCAAATGGTCATATTAGCCAAAACTAACATATAAAACACTACCTTGATATATTCATCAAGTTCAATAAAAAGTTTATTTTGATTTATTATTGGATTTGGTATTTACAAAGTAAGTGGTTGAGTAGGTGAGGTTTATTGGGCCGATGGTGGTTACACCATTTTCACATATCTATATTCTATTACCCTGTTGCCTACAACATTTTTTTTTCTACTAAAATCTTTAATTTTTAAAAATGCATTGCTTAAGCTTGTGTAGGAGCTTATATTTAAACCTTGCTCTAAATATGGTTTTGAGAATAGATTTCAATTGTTCCTTTATCAAGGAGGGCATGCTCAATTTGTAGTCTTTTTTCAATAATATATTAAAATGTATTTTCATAATGAAGTTTGAGATTATAGGCAATGTTCATTTGTAGGTTAGTAGTAAACACTACTACCAATTACTTATCTATAAGGTTGTGTTGGAATAAAATGGACAATGCATGCCACCATTGCAAATAAATAGCAAAACCCTCTCCTCCTCTTTGTTTGGAATGACACCAATAAACCATAATTATCGCATGTTATACATTATAGGATAAACGCTAAATATTTTTTAGACAAGTTGTGAAAATTATCAATATATTTTTTGGGTAGATGAAGAAACCAATCCAAAGCTTGCATAGCCAAATTATGGGAAATAAATGAAGAAAATATACACTATTTCATACCACCTCTTGAAAAAATGAATAAATCTTTTAAGTGCTCTTTTAGATCACCCTTCCCTTTATGCTTGTTAAATTTAAGCATCTCAAAATGATGTAGAAAAGGTATCTAAAGATAACTCATATGAGAACATATGTCATCTAATATGAACTTCTTACCCTAATTTCCCACTTGGATACATAAACTACATCTTTCACTTTTTTTCAAGTCTTGAAAATTTGGGAAAGATTTAGAGGGTGTGGGTACATGTTGTTGGGTATGTAAAAGTGGAATACATTGATCTGGATAAAGTGGTGGTATGAGGTAGTAGGGAATATGTACCTTGTTATTTGTTTTACTAGGAATGTTCACATATTAAATGGGGTTATATTATTAGTGGGGCACTTATTTATGATTAGGAATGCCATGTTGATTTGGAGATAAATGTAGACTAAATGGAGGAAAGTTTTGTTGTGAGTTGATCAGGACTTGTTAGGACTATAAAAGAGCCTAGTTTTGATTCATATAAATTTGTTGCATGAAGGGAAATTTTTGTTGGTTTGAAGAGGCATATTATTGACTAGAAGTGGTATGTGGTTGACTAATACAAACATATTATTGATTAAATAATGCCTATTGGGGATTGGTCACCACTTGTTGAGGTAAAGGATTGGTCAAGGTTTGTTGTAGTAGAGGATTGGTCAAGGTTTGTTGCATATTAGAATAAAGGACTTGTTGTGGTAGGGTATTTGTAAACTATTGTTGTGGCTAAGGCATGTTTGTAACTTGGTGTTTCAAAGTGTTTGAAATGTTGAAAGAAAGGAATTGTTGGGAAGTTGGAGGAATGTTTTGTTGAGTTTTGTGTGGCACTTGATGCATATTGAAATATAGTAGTTGAGAGTTATCAAATATATTTTGGAAATAATCCCCTAAGGTATTTAGATTAGGGTTATCCAAGGGATCATTTTCAGATATAGGAATGTTAAAGAGATACAGACTAATGTGTTACTAAAAAATGGATCACTATTGGGTGTAGGATGGACTAGTAAATTTGGTTGTTATTTTGTTGGTGGATTTAGTTCTATAAGTGAGGGATTTTGAATATCAAGAGAAACTAGGGAGTTAACCAAAGTATCCAAGACATAGCTAGTCTATTATATCTGGGAGGTAATGAATTAGATTTTTGAACATGGGTCAACAAGTTGACCTTTTGCTTTGATAGATGCCACAAGGGCTTGACTAGAGGCTGGTACAAGAGCCCAAATTTGGATAGAGATAATTTGATTATTTGGTAGTGTGAGGGGTGTCTTTTCAAGAGATCTAATAAAATAGATTAAGTTTTCTACTGGAAATCTAGCTTGAAATTTAACACCAAGCTCTAACAATCTCAAAAGGTTTTCATCTTTGTTATAAAAAAGGTGTCATGTAAATTGGTCTTATCCTTAGTCCATGCTAGATGACACATTTGGGAGGTATTTTTGATGTTGTCTATGATCAACACTAGATGTTAGATTTTGGAGGTATTATTGATTTACCTTGTCTTTAGTATTATTGACATAATGTTCATACCCATATGGATTATTAGTTACCCCCTCATCAAAATAAGGATTATAAATAACTCCACTATGTGTATATTTTGGCATGTCTAGATTTAAAATCCTTGTCTTGGAAGAATTTTGGTTGTTTGAAGTTTTGTGAACTTTGGAGTTATACTTTAGAAAATGTTTGACCTTAATTAAACTAGGTTTCGACTCTCAAAAAACAAAGGTTTGAATTTATTTGACTTTGGAATAATTGACCTTTAATTTTGACTTTGGTTGAACTTTGAACTTGGTATTGAAACTAGAATTAGAATTTAGATTAGGTTTGGGACAAAAAAAATATATAACAATAATGGTTTAGATAAGAATTTGGATCTTGGTTTTGAATTAAAAATTAGAATTAAGGTTAGTTCAAAATGGGCAACATAACAACATGGTTTAGACAAGAGGTGTGTGCATTTGGATTAATTTTGACATGACGTCTAAAAGGAGTTTGAACCAATTTCATGTTTGAATTTGATAACACAATAAGTATAAAGATGTGATTTTTTACTGAGAATAATTAGAGAGTAACACCTTACCACATAAGTGTCTATGGACTATGTTTAGGACTTGGTTTAGTTTTGAATCAGTTTTTGACATATAATGAGCTTTGATGCAACATCCAAGAAAACAATCATTCAAGTACATGATCCTATCTTAGTGTTAAATTAGGAGTGCATCACAATCATTGAGCCTTAAATATACTCACTTTGAGAGGAGAAATTTAAGGATTAATTCTAATAATTTATTTAAATGTAGGTGAAAGACCCACTCTTTCTCAAAGTCTGTACATGATGGACAATATTTGGGGGCTATTATCTTTACATCCATACATTAGTGAAGGTTTTGTTGATAATAAGTATTAATCTAAATTTTTAATTGGCTTTCTAGATGGTCCCAAGATGGGTATAAAATCCATCAAATAAGAGATTTAGGTACTGATCTATTCACAATAGGATCCATCCCTAACTAAAGAGGCCCTCAAGTCATTGATGGTGATGTATATAGGATTAGAATTAGGAGTTAACCTATTGTTTTCATGAAACCCTTTATTTGGAATTCACTAGGCCCTAATGATACATGCCAATAATTTATATCCTTGTAGGATGTACGGGGCTAGTATAAATGCTAGGATATCAGTTCCTAGTCACACCATACTAAAGAATTATGAGAAGGTAATGACACCTCAATTGTGTAGCATAAAATAAAAATGGGAAAGTAATACCATTTTTATTTTATAGGAGTCCTACTAAGGGCAAGCAAAGAGCATTCTTTGTTTAATCTATTGAGATAAAAAAATGGTTATCTTCACATTTTTGGGTCACGCTATCAAAGGGTGAGCATACATGTTAAGGGACCACACACAACATAAACAACAAGCAAAACTAGAAAAATGTTGGAAATGAAGGTAATTGGAAGTAAATAATCTTTTAGAACCCAAATTGAAATGTTTGGAAAAAAGAAAATGATTTATATTAAAATTTAACCCCATTTATTTGACAAAGGAACTATGATAACATAATAAATAGTTTGTAATGGTGTCTTTGGATAATGTGGAAGTTAAATTTTGAGTATTATATCTCTCAAATGTAGGACATAAGTCACAATCATTGATTACGTAGAACAAAGACAACAAAATGACTTTTTGGCAAAACTGTGGATTAGCAAGGCATTTCTGTTGATTAGTCTAAAACAAAAAGTAGAAAGTTTTAAAGAAAACTAGGTGAATTAAGCTAAAAAATAGATTAATAATGTAATTAAAAGAATAAGAGAAGGGCCTATAAGAGTTTGTGGGCTGTGAACAGTCCCATCAGGTGTGCCAAATGTAGATTAAGATTATAAAGGGGGTGAGTCAATCATTAGTGATATAAAATAAAAATAATTTAAAGAATATTATGTTGTGGTCAACATGACCCTATTTTTGTTGAAGAAAAGGGGGACAATTTTGAAAATTATCAACTCAAAAGTCTCTTAGATCTATGATCTTATCACCCTTGGTCTCGAATTGTGTGAATCCATCAACCCTTTTTCACCTCGATCTACTGAGTATTTCACAACATTTATTGTAAATGAGTGGTAGTCATCAAGGTCCTTTTATTACATGTGTTACTAACAATGTAGCCATTATATGTAGTAAAGTGAAATATTTCTCAAACCTATAATATTTTATGCTAACA
Organism: Torreya grandis; assembly: GCA_037957365.1. Taxonomy (NCBI): domain Eukaryota; kingdom Viridiplantae; phylum Streptophyta; class Pinopsida; order Cupressales; family Taxaceae; genus Torreya; species Torreya grandis. The sequence goes on from JARHVA010006277.1 coordinate 515,993, forward strand.
TATTGTTTCATAGAGTTAATAATATACATGTTTTCCTAGGATGATGTCATCTTAGAGTCTTACTTAGAATTTCATGAAGCTTCTTTGGTATGTAGGTAAAATTTCAATTGATTTTGTGGTTCTTTATTTAACTTAGTCATTTTTCATAAATTTTACAGGAGAGCCTAATGAATGAAAAAGTGCCACATGGAACCTATCTAACTTACCAGTCTCTAGGGGGTGTTAGAATTATCAGAGCCCTGAGAGAACCCAATGAACAAGAAAGTGACATGTGGAACCTGTTAGACTTTCTAATATCTTAGGGGTTTAAAAATTATTAGAGCCTCAAGAGAGTCTAGTGATGAATGAAAAAGTTCTATATGGAACCTATTAAACTTAATAGTCTATCAAGGGTGTCAGAACTATAAGAGCCCTAGGAGAGCCTAGTGAATGAGAAAGAACCACATGGAACCTGATATACTTTCTAGTCTCCCAGAGGTGTCGAAATTGTTAGGGCTCCAAGATATCATTATGAATGAGAAATTGCCATGTGTAACCTATTAGACTTGCCAATATCCTAAGGGTGTCAAAATTGTCAGAGCCCTATGAGATCTTGACCAACCATAGTCTACCACATGTCACTTCTATAAAAGATAATAGAAAAGGTCTAGGAGCATCCTGATTGAGATAGAAAGGAAGTATGGTCAAAACTAGGAACAAATCATAGAATGACATGTGTCCTTATCAAGCATAGGTAAAATAAAGATATAAAGGGATGATAAATGAACTACACTTATTTATAATAACCCATAGATAAAGTACCCAACTAGTAGATGTCATATGGCTTAATTAGAGGTACTAAAGGGGCCACAAAGGGATAAAGTAGGCATGTACCTATAATGCACCTTACATTAAATATTATATGTAATGGGATCCAATTAGACAAATATAAACATCTAATCACTATCATAAAATCTAAACTATGAGCCCCTTTTAAAATTCCACAAGTTAATGCCAAATTGATGAATGATCGAGTGGAATGTGACACTAACTCAAATCAAAATTGATAGAGTGGATTTTCACTCTATTAAATAACTCATTATTATTTTTCTCAAGAAATAAATACTATTAAAACAAATATCAAACAAATAAATACTATATCAAATAAATACCAAGTTCTAGTATCTTATTTTCACTCTAGCATTTCTTTGAAAAGTATTTATTTCTTTCAATTTAGTACTTTCATTTATGTTATGATAGCATTCTTGTCAAACTTTCTTTTATCAACATTAACTTGTCTAAAAAGATGGATTGATAGCCTCCTAGATATCTCATGCTTCTTAGATCTAGCTTTCTAGGCAATCCACCCATCTACCTAACTAACCAGCCCTTTTCTAGTTCTCTCTTATTGCAGGTCATCTTCCCAAGCCAAAGAAGAGTATCTACAACCATCTAGATTATAGAGCACACACCCATCCAAGTTATACCAACCTCTACCACTCTTTAAGTTTTAACTTCTTTTATAAATAGATAAAAATTGAAAATTTGAGTAAAACATTCTAACACGCCTGGTGGGACCTAGCATCTATTTTTCTTCCATTATTCTATGCTCATCTAATGAAATATGAAATTTCTTTTTGGACTTAAAATAAACCTTTGGCATACATTTATTTCTTAATTGTTTTAGTTCATCTAGTAACTTAAAAGTAAAGTAATTAATTGTAGCTTTCACTCTTGTTATCACACACTTTTGCCAAACCACATAACCAATCAACACATCAAAGCAAACTTGAGACAAGGCCTAACTAGGATTTCATCACCTAGCTATAAACCTTACTCTTTTCCAACAATCTTACTTGGAGGTCATTACCAAGGGGAGAACCAAATCAACTCTCTAGTTGAGTATAAAATCTGAAATTTAGTATATCTTGGCTAAACACCCGATACCCTTATTGCTTTAGTGTGTGCAGTGAGGGGTAAACCCTAATATCAAGCCACGTACTAACTTTCAATACATATTTTTAAGAGCCATTAATAACCTAAAACTAAACATAGACTTCCCTTCTAGTACCCTATCTACAATCAAAATCTTCCAACATTCTTTCTAACTTAAGGCATAAGCTAAAAGAGAGACTAAAAAAGAACCTTAGGATTAAATGTACTTTAGTGGGTGTTTTGCCTTTTTGAATTTTTATTTTTTGCTCTTTGTTTTGAGTTGTGAGAAACCTACCTTCCACCATCTTGCCTCCATTTCCTTGTCTAATGGGGAACCAAAATATATTCTCTCATGGAGATCCCAACTTTGCTAATATCTTGGAGAACAACCTTAGAGTGATACCTTACATCATGAGCCACTTATGTTACTAACCTTACCTATAATCAATCAAATATCACCTAAAACCAACCAAAAACTTATCAAAAACCATTTGATCATTATCATACCCAACCAACAACCTATCAACATCTATCATATCAATCACCCCAACCTCATCAAACCTTGGGCTACCTACCACAACCAACACATTAAGTAATCCAACCATCATATCAATTACCTCAACCTACCTTATCAACCTTACCAAAGCTATCAGCTCAACCCAATGTATCAACCTAACCAACCTTATCAACCTTACCAAACATCATCAACAACCAACCCAACCTAACCCATAATCAATCAAACCTTACCTATAACCAATCAAAGCTCAACCACAACCAATAAGCAAACTATCAACTACCACTTGAGTTGGTTAAGATGTTAATGGACTAGGTAATCAAAGTAGAGTAATCTATTTTTGGTACCCATGACCAATCAACCCTCATTTATAACTAATCACATCCCAACTACAACTAACTAACAACCATTTTACCTTCATCATACCAAACCAACAACACATCAACACCAACTTAACAATTATCATAACCAAACTCAACTTCAACCTATCCAACCTCATCAACTATTGGGTCACCTACCCCAACCATCATATAAACTACTGAAACCTACTTTGAGGCAACCTTATTTTTATCAACATTAAGATTTTATCTATCCTCTTTTCCATCCAACCAATAACTATCAAACCAACTTATCAACCTTACCTAACCTATCAAACCAAGCCACCTTATCAACCTTACCCAAGCAATAAAACCCACCCAACCTATCAACTCAACAAAACCTATCAAACCAAATAAACTCATCAAAACAATTTATTAGCTCACAAACTCAAGGGCAATCCATCATTTAACCCTTTTTTTCACCCATTATTGTGCACACTAATAACCAAAACCTTCAACATAATGAGGTCCATCTATTAGATTTCATTCTTAGTCAACCTATAACTAAGGAAACCATAATCCAACCCTTAACCAAATCACTTGTTAACCAAGTAGAATCTTTTCAACTTTCTTTCAAAATAAAAATCATGGAAACCAACCAACCTTTTCCATTTACCCATGTGGAACAAACCTACCTACCTTTTTCACTCACCATGTCGAACCAACTTACTAACCTCTTCCAATTACTAATTTTGTGGAGCCTACCACTAACCTAACCTTACCAAAATTATCAAACCCACCCAAACTATCTAAAAACCTAGACCAAGATCAACCCATCAAACCTACCAACCTTACCCTAACCTACCAAAATCAAGCCCAATTGTATTTTCTTAGCCTTGGTGCAATGAAGGAAATCCCACCTGAACCACCACCTACAACTTGAACCAACTATCCACTGACCTACTAACTACTAATAACTAACAAATAACAACCCATTTTGGGAGGTGCATGAAGTCATATTCATCCCTCCTAAACCCTCTTATTAACTAACACCTCACCTTGGGATCATTTTTCTATCTTCGACCATCCATGAAAAGAGCAAATTAGAGGAAATTTTCCTCCATAAGGCTTTGAACATTTATCTACCCAAACCATACCTTAACAATTAACCAAACTAACCTTTGACCTTTTTGCCTCAACCTATCAACCAACTAACCCTAACCTATTGGATATTTCCTTTCTCCTTCACCTAACCTGTCAGGGGATCTGTAGCTCTACCAATTAGAGCACAATTGATTACTTTCTTATATGCAATTAAACACGGAATTACACTAGAATGATAAAGTAGCTAGAAACTTGAGACAACAAAGAATTTGAGAGACAATACACACTCTTGTATTAGAAATTAATAGAAGAAAATACAATAAGGAAGATGCCACTTCTTCCTCCACCTCAAAGGCTTGCCACACCTCAAGAACTTCTTCCCTCTCTCTCTTGCTCAACACAACTCTAAACCCTGAGTTGCTATCCCTCCTTGAATGCTTCAGCTGATCTCCTTGACCTTACAACTGTAGATCTCCTTGACTTTGCTTTGCTTCAATGCTTTTACTTGCCTTAGAATAATTACAATACATGCCTTATGGGTCTTTAAATAGGATCCCATGCTTACAAAAATAGAACTCTAGTTACAATAATTAGACACGCAGCTTGTGACTATAATTAGTCACTTAACATGCAAACACTCGCTTCACTTAACTGACTGTTCGTCAACAACAGTTTTGAAAATACATAGGCGACCGATGCCAGTCCCTGCTAGTCTGGTGCTACCGACGTTGGTCGACTGTCTGCCATCGCCGGTCTCCTTCTCCACTGTCTGTGACTGACATCAGTTATACTACCGATGCCAGTTCCTTTGGTTCTTCAGCATCCTCTCTTGTGTTTGCAAATAGTTGAAGCTTTTAGCTCCACACCTTAACAATCTCCCACTTAGAGATAAATAGCTGCAACTTGTACCTATACTTGTACACTATCTATTTTGTTCCTTAGGCTTTGTATCCCTCTTCAATGTCACTCTTGAAGACCAACCACCACACAAACCTGTGATGCAATACCTGTATCTTATGCCACAAGAATTTTGCTGCTCCCAAATTCTCCATGACATACTTCTGAACCAACTCTACCCTTAGCTCAGAAAACTCCCTGTATATGGAACCCTGCAACAAGTAACACAATACAGTAACAGGATAATGTAGCTAATATTATCCAACCTGGTAAAGATAAAATATAATGGTCAAACCTCCATTGTTCTGTAGCATAATCAAGACCATATACCATAGCCTTCTATCTCATGTGTCCATCCACTCTCTTATCTAAAATGGGAATCCATCCCTCTATTCAGTGCTTTCTTCTAGCTAACAACACTACCAATAAATACCTGTTTGGTTCTCCAAGGACTCACACTCCTCATCCATGCCAAGCTCCCACTGTTTTTGGATTCTACCTGCATTGCTTCTTCCATCTTCCTAGTTCATGACTATCAGTAAGCAATATAAATAAGGTGAACAACGAATATGAGGTTCACATACCTTTCCTGACCTCCACATCGGTGTTTGAGACTTAGTAATTCACCCAACATCCATTCCAGTGACCAATCTAGGCCATCTCCTAGTCTACTTTCGATCGATGTCAGTTTCCTGCACTGACCCTGACTACCGACGTCATTTCCCTGGCGGATGCCAGTGTCCCTCCTACTGATGTCGGTCCTTATGACCGACATCAGACTTTTCCTGTCTGACCTACCGACCCTGTTGGTCTGCACATGACTGATGTCGGTATCTGGATGACTGACGTCGGTGCCAAGCGACTGACATCAGTGTCTGTGTGTTCCTGTGAGTGATGAAATTTTCATCCGCGAGCTCTTCTTGGATCAAACCTCTATCCATGCTACCCTGCTTAGATTTATTTAGCCCCTGTGATTGATCTCTGTCCTTCATCTCCTCCATAAACACCAAGGCTTCTTTGTTCCTATCAAAAGCATCAAATTTCCTCTTTCTGTAATGAACTGTATTTATGATTTCCAAATTTGAACACATACCTTTTAAATCAAGAACTTCCATTCCCTTCCTATTCTTGTGACCAAGCCTATTAGGCCACATCTTCGAATCTACACCAGAAGTAGAATTAGTAATACAAGTAGACAGATAAAGAGTATCTACTTTCTTACCTCTTGCTAGAATAAGTGCTCCCTTGGTAACCTTCCAAGAATTCGCTATGAGGGTTATTGTGCATCCCTCATCTCCCAACCTTCCTACAGAAATTAGACTCTGCTTCAGAATTGGAACATGCATGACCTCTTTCAACACCCATGTGTTGTCAATCTGCAATCTCAGCTGCACTTTCCCTTTGCCAACTATCTGACAAGGCGTACCATCCCCTAAATAAAGAACTCCAAAGTTTCCCTATTCATACTCGTAGAACAAATCTCTGTTTGGGGATGCATGAAAAGATGAACCAGAATCTAAAATCCATGATCCTACCTGACTATCCGTAGAAAGTATGAGAGCATCCTGCATCACAATATTTGCATCCTTTGCTTCTTCCATACCTGCATGTTGATTCTCTTTATCTCTCAACCAACACTCCTTCTTTTTATGTCCTTTCTTTCCACAAAACCAACCGGTAATACCTTTGGACTCAGATCTCCTTCTCAACCTTGATTTCCCTTGCTCAACCTTCTCCCTTTGCCTTTCCCTGCTTTCTGCACTTAGAACATTCCCTGATGATTCACCTGTGCTTCTCCTGCGTATTTCTTCATTCAAGATCACACTCACAACATCATCAACTTTTAAGATTTTAGAAGCAGATGCAGAATTACTTACTGCCATAACCAAACCATCCCAACTTTCAGGCAAAGAACATAAAATCAATAGAGCCTTTACCTCATCATCAAAAACAATATTGACTGAAGCTAGTTGGTTTACCAAACCATGGAAATCACTGAGATGAATATGTACCGATCCACCTTCTTGCATTTGCAAAGTAAATAGCTGCTTCATAAGATATACCTTATTAGAAGCTGAGGGCTTTTCATATAAATTTGCCAAGGACTTTATCAACTCTTCCATTGTCTTACACTGTGATAAGCTGGAAATCACAAATGATGCAAGGCTCAACCTTATGGAACCTAGAGCCTTTCGATCAAGAACTTTCCATTCTTCATCCTTCATATCTATGGGCTTGCATGCAACCCCACCCAATGGTAAGTATAAATCCTTCTAATACAGATAGTCCTCAATCTGCATCCTCCAATGTTGATAATTCTTGCCATTAAACTTCTCCATTCGTAGTCTACTTTCTTCTGCCATTGCTGAACTCCCACTCAATCAGAAAACCCTGTGAATGACCTGTAATCAAAAACAATACCCTGCTTCTTGCAAACTGTAGCTCTGATACCACTTGTCAGGGGATCTGTAGCTCTACCAATTAGAGCACAATTGATTACTTTCTTATATGCAATTAAACACGGAATTACACTAGAATGATAAAGTAGCTAGAAACTTGAGACAACATAGAATTTGAGAGACAATACACACTCTTGTATTAGAAATTAATAGAAGAAAATACAATAAGGAAGATGCCACTTCTTCCTCCACCTCAAAGGCTTGCCACACTTCAAGAAGTTCTTCCCTCTCTCTCTTGCTCAACACAACAACTCTAAACCCTGAGTTGCTATCCCTCCTTGAATGCTTTAGCTGATCTCCTTGACCTTACACCTGTAGATCTCCTTGACCTTGCTTACTTTAATGCTTTTACTTGCCTTCTTGGTTAATTACAATACATGCCTTATGGGTCTTTAAATAGGATCCCATGTTTACAAAAATATAACTCTAGTTACAATAATTAGACACGTAGCTCATGACTATAATTAGTCGCTTAACATGCAAACACTCACTTCACTTAACTGACTATTCGTCAATAGCAGTTCTGAAAATACACAGGTGATCGACGCCGATCCCTGCTAGTCTGGTGCTGTCGACGTCGGCCGACTGTCTGCCGTCACCGGTCTCCTTCTCCACTGTCTGTGACCGACGTCAGTTATACTACCGATGCCGGTTCCTCTGGTTCTTCAGCATCCTCTCTTGTGTCTGCAAATAGTTGAAGCTTTTAGCTCCACACCTTAACACAACCAAACTTATTGGAGAATCACCTTCTCCCCTACCTTTTGGAGTTACCTTCTCCACCAACCTCCCTAACCTTTGAAGATTACCCTTCTCCACTTTACCAATCATTTGTGATTTCTTAGGATCACATCCCACCTTGGATACATGAGAACCAACCAACCAACCAAATGACTTTAACATTAGTCATTTTGGGCCACCTTTTTCATGGTTTTTGAGATCACCAACCTATTTAGGAGTCACCTTCTCCTCCAAACATTTAGAGAGTACCTTCTCCATCAACCCAACCTCAACCATGTGGTATACCAAATTGGAGTAACCCATTTGGACACCACCCAACTTATTTGGGGAGTCACCTTCTCCCTCAACCCTTAGAGATCACCCTTCTCCACCAAAATATCACCTAACCAACCTCACTTTTTTGTCAATCCAAATATTTTCCATATCTAATCAAGTGTCCAAAAGTAACTAGGGGACATCTACTTTCCTAATTGACATCAACCATTTATGCAAGCATGGATCTAGGGCATATCATAACCTCAATCTCCTCTAATACTTTTATATTTGTGCACCTATTATTTGGTTAAACCAAGTTCCTTGGCATCTTGTGTCTAACTTAATCTCATCCCTTATTTTCAATCACCTTAATATCCTTATATTTAAGGACAACTAGTTGAAACAAGATCATGTGATTATCCATCATAGACTTAGCCTAATCCTAAGCATGTATACCATGGTTCTACCCCATGATCCTCATGGTACTTTAAAACTTTTTTGGGATGGATTCCCATGGTCATTATTGCTTAAACCACCTCTTTTACCCATCATCAACCTCCTTGTGCTATGGCTTTACCTCCATAAATGAAATCTTTAGGCCTATATAGATAGTCCATTTCTAATCCAGAATATAAACAATTTGGTATAACAAACTATCTCTTGGGTTAACATCTCTAGCATTTTAGACTACTCCCTTGAAGGACAATTGCCCCCCCAAAAAAAAAAAATAAATTTCTTAAAAAGATAGACTACTCCTTTGAAGGATAGCTATCAAACATGAACAAATCTAAACTTAGACCACTCCCTTGAAGGATGGCTAAGTTAAATTTGTTAAAAACAATAATTTGAAGCTTCCCATATCAATAAGCTTCCCATACATATCAACTAAGGAATAACAAACCCTATATCAAAATCAAAACAAATTATCCAAAGAAAGCTGTAATCAAATTTCATAATAGCATCAATATACTTCCCACATCAACCAGTCTATACCTAACATATGATATGGAATTGTCTATCATGGTTTCTAGGCCACCTATAAAAGGGGTAAGCCATCCCCAAAATAAGGTTACATTACCTATTACCTACTACCTATCATCCACATCCCCTTTGTCCTCCATAAATCAATAGATTTTTGAGTTTACTTGGCACCATGTGATTAAGATACCTTTATTTTAACCATTAAACTAGAAACAAAGAAAAATAATGATAGGAGTATATGTTCATAAGCCAACCCATCTTGACATCATGGTCTTTGAAAATTGTAGCATTTAGCCTCCTTATACTTTCATGACCACTTAAGAATACATGTCTTCTCCTTTTTAAGTCATTAAAACCAATCCATCAAAATAACCAATCAATGAACTTATTTGGGAGTCACTTGCTCCACCCTTTTGGAGTCACCTTCTCCACCAAATAGTTAACCTAACCATGACCCGTTGGAGAGAACCTTGTCCATCAACCCCAAACATTGGAGACTACCCTTCTCCACCAAACATTTTACCAAACCAAACCAAGTGGTACACTAAATTAGGGCAACCCATTTGAGCACCACCAACCATCCTTCAGAGAGCACCTATTCTCCATAAACCAACCATAAACCATTGAAGAATACCCTCTCCAACTAACCAACCAACCATCCAACCACGTCCACCTTGACATTGGCCATTTTTGACCCAAATTATTTGCATATTTTGTGATGACCTTGCCTTAGTCCTTTTGACTGCATCAATTACCTTGCCATGTTGAAAATTTGAATTTCCACCAACTCATACACAACCAACAATATTATGTATTCCTAAGAATAATTCCTACCTTAGATACCTACAAGACACTAACCTTGTTTAGGAGACTTATAGAGTAACCTGATCAACTATGCCTAATATTGGGGCCTGGTTACACTATCACTTGTCTTTTTAGCACCAACCAATTTTTAATAACTATGGTAACTTAGTCTATGCATGAAATAGAATATCATAATTAATCAAATTTTAAGCACCTATTTGTGCCTTAATTCCCAAACTCACTAACCATCCTTATCATGCACTTTTTTACCCACATAATCACTCATCAAATATGAACCTAATTTTGATTAACTTATTAACTCCTAATTTGAGGGGGATCACCTCCTCCCATACTCAGGGAAATTGAACCTTTGACCCATAATCTATTTTTATTTTGTAGCTTGCTGATATAAACTATATAACAAAAAGGGGAAAAATGTAGACCCTAAAAAATTATACACTACAATTCTAGATATCTAAATACCCCTAGATGCCTAACCTACCATTTGCACCCCTTTCATATATAAAATTGAGTAAAAAAACTCTTTGAACAACTCACCTTCTAACCCACCTTGACCAAACTTAACCCCTTGACCAAACTTGATCATTTCAACTTTTCAACCAAACTTAACCTTCAACTGTCAATGATCAACATAGTAACCACTGAAAGTCAGCATAGTAACTATTGATGGTCAACATAGTAACCATTAATGGTCAACACAATAACCATTGACAATCAACATGGTCAGAATAGTAATTGCTAATGGTCAACACTTTAATCAGTGATGATCACTATGACCATCGATAGTTAGATCCTCACCTACTTTAAAGCATCAACAACTATGTATGAGATGGGCAACTTCTTCCTAAATATCAACTTGATATAAAAAAATTACAAAGCATTGTAATTAACAACTTTATCCTCCTATCTAATTTGTAACTTTATTTTCCTATCTTATTATCAACTTTATCCTCCTATCTAATTAGCAACTTCATCTTCCTATCCTTCATCTCCTCTTGCCTATAAAAGAAAGAGAGCAAGACCAAGAAAGGGGCTTCGTCATCTTGATATTATAGATCTTATAAGTTATTAGAGTTTTATTTATAGGTTTTCAATAATTCTATAGGTGTAATACAGACCCAAATCTCTACTAAAGTCACTTTAAACTTCACCAATCAACCAAATGTTACTTTGTCAAAATTATTCTAGACCTTAATAATCAAGCTAAGTATCTATCTCTTATTAAGATCAGGAATTAGTTTATTTATTTTATTCATTTACCTTGCTCCTATTTCTAACCTATTACCTCTGACTTCTAACCATTTACCCAACCTCTACCATCTACTCAACCTAACAACCAAACCTATAGCCCAACCTTTTACCTTAACTAGACCCATCAATAATAACTGATGACAGTCAACTATCTAACCATCGATAGTCACCTTGACCATCGATAGTCAAATATCAAACTATTGTCAAAATACCAATGCTTAGCCCTATAAAATCCTATATTTAGCACACTAACCGCTGATGGTCAGCCCTCTAACCATCGACAGTTAGCCTAACTACTAATAGTCACTATGTGAACCCTTTTAAAAAAAACCAATATGTAATAACTATTGACCATTTTTGCCCATCAAGCCAAAATCGATCCCCCTTTTCCCTTGCTATTCGAAGCCAATCAATTTTGAGTTGTATGAATTCAAGTGGCTTCAAGTTCAACCACTTGGTTCATTTGATTTTGGTTCAATCGGCTAGTTCAACACTAGTTCAATGTGCTAGTTCAATGCTTTAGCTGGTTTAATCGGCTTGGTTCAACATGTTGGTTCAATGCCTTGGTTTATTTCACTTGGTTCAATGTTTAAGTTCATCAGCAAGTTCATCAACTTAGTTCAACGGGCTCGGCATGCAGTGTTGAACCATTGAATCGATTTGATGAATTAGTTCAATCGCTTGGTTCATCGGCAAGTTCAAAAGATTAGTTCAATCAGCTCGGTGCACAGTGATTGAATCATTGAACTAATTGAACCATTGAACCAATTTTGGTTCAATGGCTTGGTTCACAAGTGTGTCCCAAAGTGGAAGGGCAGCGCTGGGTTTAAATGCCCTTGCGGAGGGCAGTCCAGGTTCAATAAACCCTTGCAGAGGGTAGAGAGCGCTTCAAAGAGGCCATGAGGAAACACTTTAAAGCTTTCAAAATTTTGTAAATACAAAGTCCTAAATTCCTTCGAACAAAAATTTCTTGAAGGAATTCAAGAGGGGTTGCAGACTGAAGAACCTAAAGGATTTGCGGGCGATCGGGACAAATTCTCACAGACTTTTACCCACAAGAAAATTGTTCACAGAAAAGCTCGAGGCATAAAAGCCACAGAAAGGGGTCGAAGGAAGAGCCCAACCAAGGAAGACAAATGACTCATGGGAAAAAAGCCACATAAAAGACCTGATGATATTTTGCTAGGACGGTGACGTCTTGAAAGCTGTCAATTTTAAGGAGATGGACTAGCCATTAGGTGACGGCTGTGTGAATGTCAAATTTATTGCAGTGAAATATCCATTTGTTTTTGAACTATCTAAGTGCCAACCATGGAAGGAGCCCAAGGAATGTAGCAACCTGCTAGGAGATCGCCCCTAAGGGCTGAAAGAATAGGAAGAAGACAAGGAGCAGAAAAGACAAAGTGTCTAAGTGGCAAAGGGAAGGTGAGTTATTGCCAGATGAGCAGTGCAACTTATTTTCTCTAGTTGGCATTGATGAGGGGATAAACTATAGTCTATTTGAAAAAAATAGGTGCAACCATGTTCTTACATTAATTCTTGAATGCTAAAGTCAATTTAGGTGATTATGCAGCATGGTTCTAGTAGGCCTCTTCTAGAAGAATGACATCAGTAACAGTGGTTTCCTCTTCCCAAGGTTCAGAATGCACATGGGCCACTTTTAGAAATGAGCACCAAAATATTTCCCAGGAGGTGCCAAGTTTTCTTCCTCTTCTTATATATTGTAAAATTCTCATTTGAGAAAGGATCGACTCTTAGCCTTAAGGCAAAACTCTGCCCAGAAATCTCTTGGGCTTGTAAGGCAGAGCTCTGCCAAAATTTTACCTTGAATCGAAACATAGAATTTTTACCTCCATTCTAAGTTTTACATCTTTAGTATGTGTCTGTGCCTTGATTCTATGTTAAGTCATTTTTTAAATGCTTTTGTAGAATGATTTTAGCATGTCTGGTGCATCTTTTGAGTTTCCTTTTATAAGTCTGTTAGAAGTGTCCCTAGAGGAGTATAGGTGAAGTGGATAAGCTATTGCAGTGTGTCTCAAAACACCTCTAGTAATTATTTCCTCCCTGTATCTCCATGGACCCCTGACCCTCTGATGCAAAAGGATTTCTCATCTCAGATGAAGTGTTTGGGAGCTAGTTCTTGGTGAAAAGTGTATGTTCAGGCTTGAGTGGATCACACTTTTTTGGTGTATCACCTTTTACTTTTTAGGCTTAGGTTCTATTTTCAACATCTCTCTCTCCCTTTTCATCCCCCCCCTTTTTCATTTCATTTGTTAGCAGTAGGAGAAACCAGGGCCTAAAAGATACATCAAAGGGAGCTAGCCCTTATCTAGAGACTCTCCCCTCCAGCTTTGATGGTCCCACAGGCGAGAGGGGAGTTTCCATTATTGTGTGAGGAAGGCAGGAGCTCAACCTCCTACCAAGGGTGCAATCTTCTATGTCAACAATTTTTGGCATGCTTGATGGGACCAATTAGGACAAGTTGTGTCCACAGAATTGAAGAATTTTTGGTGTGTTCTTTGACCAACCAGCCTTTGGAGGCTTTTACATCAAAAACCAATGGAAACTCTAAGTTGAATCAATTGGTTAAGCAGCCTGGTGCCATCAAAAAACATTTTTTGTATGTATAATTCCTTTTCACAAAATCATGGACCTTGTATTCCTTCATATGACTTCGATCAGACTCAAAATTTTCATGCAATTACCTCAAGCAGCTCTCCTAATTTCCCTATAGTGATAAGGGAAATGGCCTTGGAGTTTGAGAAGTAGACAATGGAGATTGATAGAATGGAGGAGTGGTATGGATATCAACAGGAGCTGATGTATAGAGAGGAGTGTTTGTTCAGGCAAGCTGAGGCCTTACAATCCATGGAGGAGGAAGTAGCATAATGGAGAAATCCATTTATTTGAGGTAGTCAGCCTTATGTGCCCCTCCTATTCTGAAGAAATCACCCTCTTATACACCAAATCCTTTCTATTATATAGCACTTGCTCACTCTAGATCATCTGATGCATCTATTCTCAATCCTGTGCACCTGGGTTTCCAACATCAAAGGGCATTAGAGTAACCCCCCATGGATGTCAATCTTCTCAATACCTTATATTGTGAATCTTCCATGAGGGGAAATACCATGAGCTAGCACATACCCCTTCTAGAGACTCTTCTGATGCATCAATAGTCTCTTCCTAGCATTCCTCAACCTCCCCAAGTCTTTCAACATGATGTGCAGATTTCAAGTTGGAGGAAGGAATGCCAGGAACTAGCCCAGAGCCTTGAAGAGGATGATTCTGGTGACCTCTAAGAAAGACTCTTTTAGGATAATCTAGCCAAAAAAATTGAAGATTTAGAGGTTAGGATGAGTTTGTTTCGTGAAAGAGAGTTCAAACTTGTAGACCTTATGGAGGAGCCCCAGGACCTTGGAGAAAACAAAGTTGCTACCTGTTCACAAAAGTAAAATTCCAATTCCAAGATCTTGAACTAGGGGAAAATGGTAGAATCATGGGGTAAGGATGAGGAAAAGAAGGGTTTTTCTCAAAACCTTGAAGAAGATGAGGCTACCCTTGCTCATGATGATACTGGTGACTTCTAAGAAAGCTTCTTACAAGAGGATCTAGCCAAGAGAATTGCAGAGTTGAAATCTAAAGAGGGATTCCTCAGCCAGTGTGTGATGGATGGTTGAGACCCAATGACACATTCCATGTCTGAACACACCCCACCTACACATTTCTAAGAGAGAGATTAGGTCATACTTGATATTGATGAAGTGTTGGCCAAGTGGAAGGACGAGAATCATTTGATTCTAGCTCAAGGATTGCCTCCTCTTCCACATGGTTTTCCCACTTCACCCCTTCTCAAAGAAGAACTTGTTCTACAAGAGGTGAGTGAGGAGTAAAATATCCAAGCTACAATTTCCCAAGGGGCTATCATGAGTGACAACGAAGGTGGAATCATCATGAAGGCTCCTTGTGAAGACACCATCAAAAATGGAGAAGATGCAGGTCTTGCATATATGCAAATGTTCCAACAATATGAGGATGAATAAAAGCATGGTGAGCTCTCTCCCCCCTTGTTCAATGAACTTACTTGTTGCTTCAATGAGGAGGATGACTATGCTAAAGAGCCTGAGTTGGAGGAAGATCAGGAGGATATCTTTAAACATCTAGAGATCTTGACCTTTGAGGAGGAAAAGGAGAGGCTGGTCTTCCTTGAGGAAAGCCTTGAAGAAGAAAGTTTTGAACAAAGAGGTGATGTTTAGTGGGATGAGCAATCATTTTGTGATTCCATTTCAGACATCAAAACTGTCACCCTTCTTCAAGAAGGCCAAAAGGAAGCAGAGGATGGGTCTGACACAGTCTGCAATGAAGCAGAAGGAAACAGGTCGGACCGTGATGCACTGCAAGGGAGCTATACACATCAAAGGGCTTATGGTGAGGAGCCAATAGCCATTGATTTCTTGGCAAAGAGAACCAGTATGAGGGACCAACATTCAACAAGCTTCTAAAACAAGCAAAGTATATATATGTCAAAAGCATGTTTGATTCTGATCCACTCAGATACAATCCAACCCAGGTGACAGGCAAGAGGAGCAGGTCACCAACTCTCTTTTTCATTCAGTTACTTGCATGGAACCATAAGTCTTCTTATCAAGAAGGGGACTTAAGAAATTTTCCCTTTGATCTAGGAGGGAGGTAGATGTACCTTTTTAGTTATATATAGTAGTTTGCTTTCAGTTTCTTTCCTGCTTTCCCTAAGTGCAGTTTGCATAGGTAGTGTTTTTACCCTTGTGTGTTTCCCTTTGTGTGTGGGGTAAAAAGCTTCATGTTTGATTCTTCGATATTGTGGGGCTATTTCTGATTTTTGTTCAAGTTGCATCTAAATCCATGCCCAATGGACTATAAGGCAACTAGTCTTTAAGCATAACAAGCATGCTTCCCCTAAGAGTCACTAATTTGTTGACCATTTTTACTCATCAGGCAAAAATTGGTTCCCCTTTTCCCTTGCTATTCAAAGCCAATCAATTTTGGGTTGTATGATTTCAAGAGGCTTCAAGTGTAACCACTTGGTTCATTTGGTTTTGGTTCAATCAGCTAGTTCATCACTAGCTCAATGCGCTAGTTCAACGCTTCGGCTGGTTCAATCAGCTTGGTTCAATGTGTTGGTTCAATGCCTTAGTTTATTTCACTTGGTTCAATGTTTAAGTTCATCAAAAAGTTTGTTATCTTGGTTTAATGGGCTTGGCATGAAATGTTGAACCATTAAACTAGTTTGATGAATTAGTTCAATCGCTTGGTTCATCAGCAAGTTCAAAATATTAGTTCAATCGGCTCAGCGCGCAGTGATTGAACCGTTGAACCGATTGAACCGTTGAAACAATTTTGGTTCAATGGGTTGGTTTAATGGCTTGGTTCAAGGGTGTGTCCCAAAGTCAAAGGGTAGCACTGGGTTTAAATTCCCTTGTGGAGGGTAGTCTAGGTTTAATAAGCCCTTGCAGAGGGCAAGGAGCGCTTTAAAGAGGCCATGAGGAAACATTTTAGACCTTTCAAAATTTTTTAAGGACAAAGCCCCAAATTCCTTCAGACTTTTTTTCTGAAGGAATTCCTTCAGACAAAATGTCTAAAGGAATTCAGGAGGGGCTACAGACTAAAGAACTCGAAGGATTGGTGGGCGATCAGGACAAATTCTCGTAGACTTTTGCCCATAGGAAAATTGTCTGCAGAAAAGCCTGAAGAATAAAATCCACAAAAAGGGGCTGAAGGAAGAGCCCCACCAAGGAAGAGCCTGACCAAGGAAAACAAAATATCCATGGGAAAAAATCCATAGAAAAGATCTGATTATATTTCTCTAGTAATTATTTCCTCGTTGTATCTCCACGAACCCTTGACCCTCTGATGCAAAAGGTTTTCTCATGTCAGATGAATTGTATGGGTGCTGGTTCTTGATGAAAAGTGTATGTTTGAGCTTGAGTGGATCACACTTTTCTGGTGTATCACCTTTTACTTTTTAGGCTTAGGTTCTATTTTCAACATCTCTCTCTCCCTTTTCATCCCCCCCTTTTTCATTTCATTTGTTAGCAGTAGGAAAAACTAGGGCCTAAAAGATACATCAAAGGGAGCTAGCCCTTATCTAGAGACTCTCCCCTCCTACTTCATCGGTCCCACAGGTGAGAGGGGAGTTTCCATTGTTGCATGAGGAAGGTGGGAAATCAACCTCTTGCTAAGGGTGCAATCTTCTATGTCAACAATAACCACCAACCAAGCCTCAACCAAACCCTATTTTATGAACCCTCTATCACTTTATAGACCATAAACAATAACCTAACCCTACCTAAACCATTATTTGGCCATTTAACATCTACCTTAATGTTATTTTGTTATAACACTAGCATTTATTTGAAAAGTATTTATTTATTTTGATTTAGTACTTTTATTTATATTATACTATCTTTATTACCAACCTTTATTCTATCAACATTAACTTGTATAAAAAGGTGGAATGATAGCCTCCTAGATAGCTCATGCTTCTCAGATCTATATTTCTATGCAATCCACCCATCTACCTAACTATCCAACCTTTTTCTAGTTATCTCTTATTACAAGTCATCTTCCCAAGCCAAAGAAGAGTATCTACAACCATCTAGATTATGGAGCATACATCTATCCAAGTTATACCAACCTCTACCCCTCTTTTAGTTTTACCTTCTTTAATAAATAGAGAAAAATTGAAAATTTGAGTAAAACATTCTATATGTAGATTAAGTATTTGTTTGATATAGTATTTATTTATTTGATATCATATTTTCACTCTATGAAATGAATGGTATTTGCACAACAACTATTTTTACTCTATTAGACAAATACTTAGCTAAAAAAATAAATACTATTTAAAGAAATGCTAATGTTTTAACAAGATAACATTAAGGTTGATGTTAAATGGTCAAATAATGGTTCAGGTAGGGTTAGGTTGTTTTTTTGGGTTTGTGAGGTAACAAGGGCCAATAAAATAGGGTTTTTTTGAGGTTTGGTTAGTGGTTGAAGGTTGTTAGTTTTGGGTAAAAGGGTTCACATAGTGATTGTTGATGGTCAAGCTAATTTTTGGTGGTTAGAGGGATAACCATCATTAGTTATAGGGTTAATCATCGATGGTTTATGGGCTAACTATCAATGGTTTGACAATAGTTTGATAGTCGACCATCAGTGGTCATGGTGATCATTGGCAGTTAGATAGTTGACTGTCAGTAGTTACTATTGATAGGTCTGGTTAAGGTAAAAGGTTGGGTTATAGGTTTGGTTGATGGGTTCAATAGATAGATGAAGGTTGGGTAAATGGTTGGATTTTAGAGGTAATAGGTTAGAAATGTGAACAAGGTAAATAAATAAAACATATAAACTAAATGTTGATCTTAATAAGAGATAGATACTTAGATTGATTATTAAGGTCAACAACAATTTTGACAGAGTAATAAATAGTTAATTGGTGAAGCTTGGAGTGATTTTAGTAGAGGTTTGGGTCTTTTTTGTACTTATAGACTTAGTAGAAAACTGCAAAGAAAACTCTAAGATCTAAGAATATCTATAAGATCAATATGAAGAATCCCTTTTCTTAGTCCTACACTCTTTCTTTTATAAGCATAAGGAGACAAAAGATAGGAGGATGAAGTTACTAATTAAACAAGATGATAAAGTTTCTAATTATGATGCTTTTTAATGGTTTTAAATCAAGTTTCTATTTATGAGGAAGTTACCCATATCATACATAACTATTTAATCTTTAAATTAGACGAGGATCTGATTGTTGGCAATCAGAGTGACCATTAATGGTTAGAGTGCTAACTATCGGTGGTTAGAGTGCTAACCATCAAGCTAACCATTAGTTGAAGGTTAAGTTTGGTTTAAAAGGTGAAATGGTAAAGTTTGGTCAAGGGGTTAAGTTTGGTCAAAGTGGGTTAGAAGGTGAGTTGGTCAAGGAGTGTTTTGACTCAAGATTATGATTGAAATGGGTGCGGATGGTAGGTTGTGCATTTAGGGGTATTTTGACATCTAAAACTATAGTGTGAAATTTTATAATGTCTACATTTTACCCCTTTTTGTTATGCAATTCATATTAGTAAAAAAATAAAAATGGATTGTGGGTCAAAGATTTGGTTACATCGAGTATGGGAGGAGGTGATCACCCTCAAATCAGGAGTTGATGATTGAAGCAAAATCGGGTTTGGGTTTAATGAGTGGTTATATGGGTGAAAAGTTAGGTGATAAGGATGGTTGGTGAGGTTATGCATTAAAACACAAATATGCACATAAAATATGACTATGTATGATAGTCAAGATCATGCATAAACTAGGTTTCCATAGTTGGTAAAACTAAGGTCTATGTTATAAGGATAAGTAATAGGGTAACTAGGCCCCAATGTTAGGCATAGTTGATCGAGTTACTCTATAAGTCTCCTAGACAAGGTTAGTGTCTTGAAGGTATTCAAGATAGGAAGTGCTCTTGGGAAGAAATAAAATTATTGCTTGTGCATGAGGTGGTGCAAATTCAAATGTTTAACATGGCAAGGTAATCAGTGTAGTCAAAAGGACCAAGGCAAGGTCATCAAAAAATATACAAATAGTTTGGGTAAAAAATGGCCAATATTGAGGTGGACATGGTCAGATGCCTAGTTGGTTGGTTGGAGAGGGTGTTCTGTAATGGTTCATGGTTGGTTTTTAGAGGATAGGTACTCTATGAAGGTTAGCTAGTGGTGTTTAAATGGGTTGCCCCAATTTGGTGTACCACTTGGTTTAGTTTGGTTGAAGGTTTGCGAAGTGAGGCAATTTATAAAGGTTAAATTTTCATGGAGAAAGGTAATATCTAATGGTTAGGGTTGATGGAAAAGGTACTCTCTAATGGGTCATGGTTAGATTAATTAGTTGGTGGAGAAGGTGACTCCAAAAGGGTGGAGAAGGTGACTCCTAAATAGGTGCACTGATTGGATAGTTGGATGGGTTGGTTCATTGATTTAAAAGGGGGAAGACATGTATTACTAAGAGGTCATGAAAGTATAAAGAGGAGGCTAAATGATTTTATTATCAAATACCATGATGGAAATATGGGTGGGCTTATGAACATAAACCCCTATCATGCTTTTGTTTTTTTTCTAGTTTGATGGTTAAAAAAAGGTAGCTTGATTACATGGTGCCAAGTAAGCTGAAAAATCCTTTGATTTATGGAGGATAAAAGGGGATGTGGATGATAGGTAGGGTAACCTTATTATGGGGATGACTTTCCCCTTTTGTAAGTGACCTAGAAACCATGATATATAAGTCCATGTCATATTCTAGGTGTAGATTGATCGATGAAGGAAGTCTACTGATGCTATTGTGAAAGATGATTGTAGCTTTCTTGGGATTACTTGGTTTTTATTTTGATATAGGGTATATTGTTACTTAGTTTTACATGTTTGGGAAGCTGATCAATGTGAAAAGCTTCAAATTGCTTCTTTTTTCAAAGTTTACTTACCCTTCTTTGGTAAAGGTTGGTATAACCTAGATGGGTGTGTGCTCCATAATCTAGATGGTTGTAGATACTTTTGTTTGGCTTGGGAAGATGACCTACAATAAGAGAAAACTAGAAAAAGGTTTGTTACTTAGGTAGGTTGGGTGGATTACCTAGCAAGCTATATCTAATAAGCGTGAGCTATCTAGGAGGCCATCAATCCACTTTTTTATACAAGTTAATATTGTTAAAAAAGGTTGATAAGAAAGATAACATAAAATAAATGAAAGTATTAAAGTAAAAGAAATAAATACTTTTCAAAGAAATGCTAGTGTTCTAAAAAAATAACATTAAGGTAGATGTTAAATGGTCAAAGAATGATTTAGGTAGGTGTTGATGATTTAAAATTACACTTGATTCTAATCAACAACAATGGGAAGTTTCAAGATATGGGGCTTGTGTCTTGAAACAATCTCCAAATTTTTAAGAAGTTGGTTCTGCTTTTAATTGAGTATATACTGGGGAAAGGGTTAGGAATTTAATTCAGAAACACAATGCAAGAAAGAAAATTTAATCTATGGTGATGCGCCTGAATGTAATTTGACCTTAATCTTGAGCACAGTGAGACTATATGTAGGATTCATTTACATTTAAGAGCAAGCAAGCGCATGATCAATGTAAAAGATTGAAACAATAGAAACAGAGGTTCACAAAATAGACTTCTTTTGCTGAGATGCAAAAAATGTCAACAAAGGCATAGGGTTCAATATTCTTATTTGAATTTTCCAATCACATAAGAGGCATAGAAACATGTACAATTATGTAAACCTTCCAACTCAAGAAAATGAGACAAAAGCAAATGACATTCCTAATCATAGCTCTAGAAAATCTACAGTCTAGACTACTTTTGCAAATGACACAGATAATATCAACAAAGGCATAGGGTTTAATCTTCTTATTTTAATCTTCCAGTCATACAAAAGGTGCAGAAACACATACAATTATATAAAATTTTCAACTCAAGAAAATGAGACAAAAGCAAATGATATTACGTAGCCACAGTTCTAGAAAGTCTAAACTTATTACAATAA
The DNA here is from genome assembly GCA_037957365.1 of Torreya grandis. Lineage (NCBI taxonomy): Eukaryota > Viridiplantae > Streptophyta > Pinopsida > Cupressales > Taxaceae > Torreya > Torreya grandis. The sequence continues at coordinate 537,811 of JARHVA010006277.1, forward strand.
TTCTCTCTAATAATTGATGATGACTTTTTGGATGATCACTGCACCCTTATTTATAGCCTTGAATCCACTCTAGATTGTCTGCTTGTTCTCAATCTAACAACCCAAATCAAATCTTCCCTAACTGAATATGTCTAACAGAAGATATCTTATAGATTCTGGAATGCTTTGTCTTCTGGCAGTTCATTGGCTGAAACATATTGTAGGACGCTCCCTTCTCTTACATGCTAAGTAACACAGCCAATTCCTTGAAAATATTTTTGCTACTTAAGAGACATCAGAGGATGACACTTGGCATGTTCTATAACAACTATCAAAGACACGTGACACTTTTTGCATAACTTATACTCTTTTGTGTCTTTGCTCAGGAGTGTTCTACCTTTGATACTTGTCGCAATCTACTTTCTCAAAACTTCAATAGCTTAACAGAAATAAGACTCACTCCATCTCTTACCTGAGAAAATTTGAAAAGGGGCACAAGGACATGTGGTAATCTCCACTTGCTTTAAATTAGGACATGTGGCAATCTTCACTACTCTTTAGCTATACTATGGAAATGTTTGGGACACATGTTAGGCTCCTACGGATGGTGACACTTGGTAACTTCTACAGACTTTTTAGAAATAAAACTTGGGACCCACCATAGTCTTTATTTAGTAATGAAACATGAAGAATATCTTTCAAATGGTGACATGTGGCAGCTTCCGCTGCTTCTAAGAAGATATGTAGCATCTTCTGCTACTTCTGGAAAGATACGTGGTGTCTTCTACTACTTCTGGGAATGGAGTAGAAAGGGCTTGATAAATGACACTTGGTAGCCTCCACTTGAATGGTTTGGTTACACCTTACTACCTTCTGAAAGGGAACTTAACCCTTTGGTTTTTTGGGATGCTCCTTTGATCTGCTCGATTATACTAAGCCATTGAACTGACTGATTGAACCAAAAAATGGTTCAATGGTTCAATGCTACGCATCGTTTACACATGAATTGAGGCATTGAACCAAAAATATTGAACCAATGCTTTGAACCAAAAATTAAACCAAGGCATTGAACCAAACATATTTCAGATGCCAACACGTGGTGACTTCTACTCTCTTCAGCTGGGATACGTGGTAGCTTCCATCACTTTTAGAAAAGAAACACTGAGACCTTCTGCTATTACCACTTGGCACTTTCCACTTGATCTCGATACTTAGCTTTTTGAAATCTTTCATTGCAAAGAGATAAAATGTGGGTGCCGATATGTAACCATGGACACTGACACTTAGCACATTCCACTGAGCCACTATGAGACACATGGCACATTCTGACTAACTCATAGAAAGTATGAAAGGTGCCTCAGATGATGACACTTATCAACTTTCACTTGATTTCAACACTTAGGTGAGAAAATGAATCAAAAAGGAAAAATGAGCCTGTGCTTTGTATCACAACTTCGCCATCTTAGACCAATGAATGCGAGGACAAAATTTTGTAGCATGCAGCTAAAAAAATAGGATGAAATGTAGAGTAATTTATAACTCTATAGTTATTGGTGACCCCAAGGACTTTTGAGCCTGCTAAAAAAGAAACCAAAACTCTCGCTAGATCAAAATTTCAAAATCACAGCTTCAAAAATGCTGTCTGGTAGATGGACCACTCTTCATCAGATAACCCTTACTCTGCAATTCATTAAAGGCTAAATCAAGGTTAATAATATCCTTGTGTGAAAATTGTTGCAAAATTTGAATTGTAGCCTTCAATTTGAATTCGAGCTGGGAAACAGGAACCAAGACAACTTTTACTTTAGGGACTGATGAATCATCCCTTAGATTTTAGAAAACTATTTGATCTTTCTATTTGGCCAACAATAAAGGTTCAATTTCTTCTACCATTAGCACAATGTTGTCATCAGGAAATGGAGAAGGAAAACATAATTGCACTAGATCTTCAACATGCTGTTTCATTTCATTGATTCCTTCCTTCATGACATCCAGAAGCTCTTTGCAACTATTGGCTATAAAATTGCAACTGAGAACTTCATTTACTCACTTGGTAGTGACCATTCTATCATTGATTCTTGCTGTTGATAGTGTTGCATCCATTGCATCAAACAGATTTTGTAGCAAAATTTTTGAGTCCATTACTCTCTTAGAGACTATAGCCAGAGTATTTACAACTGAACTCTCCACCTTTTTGCACAATTTCTATGCATTTAATAGTAAGGTGAGAGATGGCCTGAGCTGTATAATCTTTGAAGAGATTCTCTTCCATATGGATTTGCATATCTCCTTTACCAGACTTAACACTCCAATACTCTTTTGCCTATTGGCTAGCTCTAGTGTCAATTGTGCTGCTCTCTATTACTTTGAGTGAAATTGGGCTATTATGACCACACCATTATTTTGTTTGGCCAGCAACTTTTATTGCAATTGGGTAACTTGCAATAGGTGTTCCTCACACTTTTCTTGCAATGCTACTTTTTTGCGCCTAAGGGTCATCATTGCATCCTTTACCTGTGTGAGCCCTGCCTTTAAAGAATCATTTTGGGCTTGAACTATCCAGTGAGTCTGAAGAGAAACAATATTTTGAAATTGTTTATTCAAATTCTCTACCTCATTGTTTTTGCTATTGATTTTTGAGGTCAAATTGTTATAGTTTACCTTTTCCTTGGCTAGCTCAGCTTCCATCTTCTGTAGCCTTCTTGATATCTTCAAATAGTCTTTAGTAACTACAGAAGTAGATTTAGTCAGTAGCTCAACTTTGTCCTGTGGCTTAAAGAGTGACATGTCGATGGCTACTACATTCATCATGTAGTCCTCTGGCTGCATTTGCTTAGTTGGCTTTATTACATTTGGTGACAAATGGGTCACCATCAATTACTGCTAGATGGGGTCAAATTGTGACTGCAAATTGGGTGTAGCCAAAAATTTATTCTCTTTAACCTTCTTCTTCTCTCTTTGGGCTTCCCTTGCCTTCCTAACATCATTTTCTTAGGTCTGGAAGGTGGAAGGAGAGGCAATGTGCCCACCCACAAAAGGATGTCCTTATGGAAGACCATATTGAATAGCCAATTGTTGGCTATGGGCAATATGAGGGAAAGGTTTCTTGGGAACAGAAGGGGAGAAATGAGGTAATGTTAAGGCCTGAGGTGGCACTGATGGGATGAAGTGGGAAATGGGGATGGCAGAAGTGGTAGGGGAAGAAATATATTGAGAAGGAGAGGGAGGAATAGTACTTACTTGAGGAGCAATTATAGTACCCTGTAATTGGCACTATGATGTGTCCATCTCCTCTTCTGAAGCAAATTGAAACTACACCCTCTTTTTTTTCTTGGGTGTCTCTTCTTCTGGCTACATTTTTGCTCCTTTCAATGAGGCTTGTGGGGAACTGGGAATATCTATAATTAAGACCAATGGGGAAGCTTGTGATGATGAAGGCACCATACTTTTCTGCATTTCTATGGTGCTGAGGGATGGAGGCCAAACTAATATAGTTGTTATATCTACAGTTTGCTCTGAGGCTTGTGACTCTTGGCTTGACCCTACCCTAGCTTCTTGCTCTTCACTCGGTGTAGGCAAATTACCTATCTCTAGGCTAGATACAGGGGAGAGATGACACTCATCCCATAGTTCTTCCCATCTTTCATCTGTATCTACATTTCTGAAAGAATGGGTTATTTGACAAATTACCTGCCTATACTTCCAATAGGCATCTATCTTTTTAGCATTCCAATCTTTATTCTTTAATGCTCTCCTTAAGGTAGATGTCATTCTAACTTTAGGATCATAATCTCTCTGTTTAACATAGAATGTCTCCCATGGCCTATTTTATGGAAGGGGCAAGTCTGTTAACTCAACATAAAATCCAGGAGTGTCTTCCCTAGGATTTTTCCTGGTTTCCCAAAAATGGCAGCCCTCATGTGCAATTATGATTGTGACTCTATTATTTCTTATCTAGGAGGCTATGAAATCATTTGGGTCATAAACCCATTTGTCCTTTATTAAAAGGAAACCCAGAAAGGCTAGCTTTTTGAGCAATACAACTTCAACATCTCTGGTTTCCAAAACCATGCCGTTGGTCATCCATGGTAGATTATACATTTTCCTTTTCCTCTTCCCTGAGCCAAATTCATTGTCAATTATGGATACCTACCTAGTGACCTCTAGGAATGCTAACCTCAGACTCAAGATCTTAGGTAGCAATATTGGTTCCCCACAAAAACCATGGACTCTTATAATGATATGGTGGGATCCAAAATAAAAATCACAAGGTATTGGGCAACTACCTAGAAGATTTGAAACACTAGGGAATAATCTATTCATAATTGGTTCAAGACTAAGATGGCAAAAATAAGAGTGACAAATAATTCTTAGAACTCATATGGGTCACTAGTCTTTGACAAAATGTGTGTCCATGCAGACACAGGAATGGTCCTTTGGAGATCAAAATTTGGGTCATACATATTAAGAGACATATGTTGGGAAAAGAGTTCAGAGTTATGAAATAACATGAGGTGGAATAAATAGGAAGAATACCTGAACACTCCTTTTGATCTGAAATGAGCCAATTGTTCTACCATCAAGAAAGCAATTTGTTCAAAAAAGTCAAGCCTATACTCCTGGGTTTTGTCAATAGTCTTTAGCCTGAAAAGGATAGACATTTGTTCTGCATACGCTGCCATATCATCTTTCATGCCAAAGATGAGAGCCATCATAGATAATGCATCTTGGCTAGCCTGTGTGAATTGAACTCTTGGTGTAGGGAGTGTGGGTACCGTAGTGTCATCATCACCCATTTGTAACTCAGATCTCAAGAACCTTGTCTGAGTGTTGATATTTTCCCACATTCTTTACATCTTAGCAATAGTGGGAAACGTAGCTATACTATGATTTGCACTATGAATGGGCCTCATTGAATGGTGCCTGAAGGTGCATGGAGCAAGTCTGCACATAATATGACCAGGTCAGGGCATGAATGCATAGTTGGTATAATGAACTGAGCCAATTGTGAGGTCCATATCCTCATGGAGAATGTTTCAAATCGCCCTACTCTAGCTCTCTGAAGACACCTTTGATGTGCCCCTTCTGTAAGATTTTTTCTACTAGCTCTCTAAATAATTGGATCCATGATTCCATCCGCATAATCCTTTATTTTCACTGAATCACTTGCTGGGCCAGCTTCAAGAAACCTGGTCCTTGGATAGTTCTTCAACAGCTGCATTAGAGCTGAAGCATATGATTTACTTGCAAGAAACTTATCAAGGGATTCATATATCCCAGCTCCTTGTTGTGAAGATTGTGCCCCCTCCATCTTTGTATCTTCTCTGTGGTAACTTGTATGAACTTTTGCAAAATAGAGATGCTTTTGCTAAAGCAATTTACTAAGCACAAAAAATGCAAGTAGTAGGATATTCTCATGCGGATGCAGGAATGTTTGAGAACTTGTAAACTTTAACTCTTGCTAAGAGCTATTTATTGACCTATCAAGTCTCGAAATGGCATTAAACTCAGATAACCATTAGTGGATCCTACTTAGTCTTTATGGAACAGTGGGATAGACATGTTATGCAAGTGGTAGCACAAGGTACCTTGGGGATTTCTAAAGATTTGGAAGACATTCAATGTATTGGAGAATTTTTGAAAAATTTGAAAATTCTGAGCTGTTGACTTTGTGTTCAAAGAACACTTATTTAAAAGAAAAGTGAGAAAATAAAAAATGGGAAAACAAAGCAAGAAAACAAAGAGAGAACAAAACAATATGGAAAGGGAAACTACCTAACTACACTAATGAAGTATCCTTATCTCCCTCCTGGATCAAAAGCAAAATTTCTAAATTCTCTTTCATGACAAGCTAGCTTATGTTGCCATACAAGTGATCGAATTGGGTATGGCTTTGATGAATTGCCCTCAGTGTATGCCTCCTTGATTTGCTTGCATTCAAGTGATTTTGAGTCAATCATTCTTCCAACAGAAACCTTTTGACATATATCATTTATTGACTTCATTCCTTTTGCTTCAAACTCTTGTTCTACTGCATGATTATCCTCCTTAATAACTTCAAAATTACCAATATCTTGAAAGGATAATTCTGAAAGTTTGCAATAATTTTGCACATGTAATTGAGGCTCAATGCTATTTTGCTTATCTGTAACCGGTTCATAGCTATTTTGAAAAATGGTATAACCAGACTCAATGATTTCAAACAAATCATTTAAATCATGGTCCAAGAATTGTCTATGCTTTTCCTCATCATCTTGCAAAGTAATAAGAAAGTCAGAGATTATTTCTTCTTCATCATGGGTCAAAATATATGCTTGTGATTTCTCACTAGGAATCTGGAATTCATAAGAGACCTGAGGATTAATAGAAGAGGTATCCTTTGACTTTTATTCCTCTAGAACATTTGGAATTCTATGATCTTCGTCAAGTATAACGTAAGTGCCTAGACCAATGGAGTTGTAATTTCCATACGGGTCACTTTGCATCATAGCTAATAAATGATCATTTTCTTCTTCTTGATTATACCCAGTCCATTCACTTAGCTCTTCGACAGAGACCCTCTCTTCTTTATTCATCATAGCATGGGCTGCTTCTGACTTTGTAGTGGGCTCATTAGTGATGTGATCTTTATATAATGGCTCATACAATATCTTCATTTTTGAACCGTATTTGGTTCTTAAGATGAGATGAGACCAATCAAGGGACATATATCCCCCTATTTTGGCTGTAAAGTCTCTTGACAAACATAAGCCAAAAATAGGAGGTATATCTATCACTACTACATCTTGATTTACAATTATATTTGGACAAGCATATAATTGTAATTAAAGTTGTTTAATTCTCGCTATGGTTTGTACTACTTTGCCATCTAGTTGTATGACCCATTTAGTGAGTGATTCATATTTAATCTCTAAAGCATCAGCTATCTGCTTAGGCATTACTATTGTACTAGCCCCTAAATCAATCATTGCATTATGTAGTAGTTTATTGCCAACTATTAAAGTTAAATAAAAGGGATCTAGTTTGGACTTGCTTACCTCTGCTATATTATTTACTAAGGTTGTTGTCTATAGATGGACTATATCTTTGAGCTTTTCTTTTCCATCAGTTCCTTCTTTGGTAACAGTACCTTTGGGCACTACTTGACCTTGTAAAGCTTCTTGTAGTAGTGTCTTCTATTCAGGAATAGCCAATATATCCCATATTGATACTTGTGCTGGAGTCTTCATTAATTAATCCACCACATTTACTGGTCCTAGAGTCTGAGCTTTTTGAAAATTGGGGTATCTTATTTTTTCTTGAATTTGGGCTGGAGTCCCTTGATTTTGCACTGGCTGAGGCACTTCTTGTCTAACAATAGTGTTTCTTTGTCCTTGAAATGGAGGATTCTCCATGACTTGACTATTTACAATCTCAAGCTATTCTACCATCCTTCTCTTTGATCTGGTGTAATAATCAGATTGCACCACTAGTTTTTTGGAGGTAGATGCTTCATTCAAGAAAACTAATTCTTCATCTTCAACCCATGAGAACAAGGCATGTTCTAGGGCTATTTCTTCCTCTTTTTGCAAGGACATCCCTTAAATCTGAGCCACTAGGATGGAATTCTACATACGAGGAGACTGGTAGGCTTGATTGTCACTGGAACTTATAAACTAACCATCTATTCTTCTCTGCTCTGCCACCTTTTGTTGTAGATTACCCATAGGACAATTTCTAGGTGTATGAGCATTATTGCAAAAAAAACACCAGGCATTAGTGTTATCCACATAGTTATTTTGCCTTGGAACAATCTCCCTATTTGAATTTGGAGGAATAGTCAATGAGGGTGTAGGGACTGCAACCAATTGGTTTGCTGGCTGATGGTTGGTTTGTCTTGGAGGACCCTGATATTGGTTTGACTGAGATGAAAATCTATTTCCTTGATAGCCTTAATATGGAGGCTTAGAGAAAGTATTGTAATGTCTTTTTATATTGATCAATTCATTAGAAAATGCCCTTAGGATATTCTTGATATCATCCAGCTCAGATGACTAAGTGGGGACAATTTCTTTAGCAGATGGTTGAGGGTAAGTGTACATAGACATAGGTGGGGATATAGATTTATGGACTTCTTGAGGTAATGGCAAGGAAATTTTTGGGAACATGGGCATGGGAGGCCTTGGAGGTAACTTTCCAGCATCTATTAAATTGTTCTCAGCCCTGACCGCATATTCATAAGACTTTGGCAAAGTGTGTCCTCCAAGTGACTGAATCATAACAGATATATCTAAATTCAAAGCCTTAAGATAAAACACTATGGCCATACTTGGTAATGGTCTAGCTGTAACAGGGATTCTATCCCAAGTCTTTTGAAATCTGGAATTGAAGTCAGTCATGGCTTCTTGTGGTCCCCTTTGAATGGTAATTAACTGCTGTAACAAAGAAGACTTATCACCCTTCTCTGTAAATCTTTCAAAGAAAAAATCTTCAAGCTGATCCCATGTAGAAATGGTATTTGGGGTCAGGGACCTATACCATTCTAAAGCTTTCCCTTTAAAAGAAGCTGCTAGTAATCTTATGGCCACATTTTGCTGTGTGACAACATGTATAACACAAACATCTGGTACATCATGCAGATGTTCTTTAGGTGTTTTAGAGTCTTGACCACTAAATTTAGGCAAAGCTTTTAGGGAATTCACTAGGATAGGGTCCCAAGTGTCTGGTGGTATTGGGAGAATAAAGGGACTACTAGTATTCCAGCTTGCATAATTTCTTGGGAGTATAGGGGCTCCCATATTTACTATTGGTATTGGTATAAACTGGTTAGCTCTTCTTCTTGGACTTGTTACCAAAGGTGGCAAAAGAATACTTGAATTTGTAACAGATTATGATCTGGTTATAGGTCCACAGCTATGACTTCTCATAGCTCTCTGGTTCATACGATCTTGAAAGAGACTTCAAGATTGGTCCCATCAGGTGTGCCAAAAATTGTTGATGATTTAAAATAGTTCTTGATTCTAATAAACAACAATGGGAAGTTTCAAGAAATGGGACTTATGTCTTGAAACAACCTCTAAATTTTTAAGAAGTTGGTTCTTCTTTAAATTGAGTATATACTGGGAAAAGGGTTAAGAATTTAAATTAGAAACATAATGCAAGAAATAAAATCTAATCTATGGTGATGCACTTGAATGTAACTTGGCCTCAGTCCTGAGCATAATGAGACTATATGTAGGATTCATTTACATTTAAGAGCAAACAAGTGCATGATCAATGTAAAAGATTGAAACAATAGAAATAGAGGCTCACAACATAGACTTCTTTTGCTGAGATGCAGAAAATCTCAACAAAGGCATAGGGTTCAATCTTCTTATTTGAATTTTCTAATCCATAAGAGGCATAAAAACATGTATAGTTATGTAAACCTTCCAACTCAAGAAAACAAGACAAAAGCAAATGACATTCCTAATCACAGCTCTAGAAAATATACAGTCTAGACTAATTTTGCAAATGACACAGATAATATCAACAAAGGCATAGGGTTCAATCTTCTTATTTGAATCTTTTAGTCATACAAAAGGCATAGAAACATGTACATTTATATAAACCTTTCAACTCAAGAAAATGAGACAAAAGCAAATGATATTACTTAGCCACAGCTCTAGAAAGTCTAAACTTATTACAATAATTCTTTCTAATAATTAATGATGATTTTTTGGATGATCTCTACACCCTTATTTATAGCCTCAGATCCACTCCGGATTGTCTGCTTGTTCTCAATCTAATGGCCCAAATCAAATCTTTCCTAATTGAACGTGTTTAACAGAAGATATCTTATAGATTCTAGAATGCTTCATCTTCTGGCAGTTCATTGGCTAAAACATATTGTAAGATGCTCCTTTCTCTTACATGCTAAGTAACACTTAGCCAAATCCTTGAAAATATTTTTGCTACTTAAGAGACAATAGAGGATGACACTTGGCATGTTCTACAACAACTATCGAAGACACGTGACACTTTTTTCATAACTTATACTCTTTTATGTCTTTGCTCAGGAGTGTTCCACCTTTGACACTTGTCACAATCCTATTTCTCAAAACTTCAATAGCTTAACAAAAATAAGACTCACTGCATCTCTTACCTGAGCAACTTTGAAAAGGGGCATAGGGATAGGTGGAAATCTCCACTTGCTTCAACTTAGGACACGTGGCAATCTCCGTTACTCTTTAGCTATACTATGGAAATAGTTGGGACACATGTTAGGCTCCTATAGATGGTGACACTTGGTAGCTTCCATAGACTTTTTAGAAATAAAACCTAGGACCCACCATAGTCTTTATTCAGCAATGAAACATGAAGATCTTTCAGATGGTGACACGTGGTGGCTTCCACTACTTTTGGGAAGATACGTGGCATCTTTCACTGCTTCTGGGAAGATACATGACATCTTTCACTAATTTTTGGAATGGAGTAAAAAGGGTTCGGTAGATGACACTTGGTAGCCTCCGCTTGAATGGTTTGGTTGTGCCTTACTGCCTTCCGAAAGGGCACTTGACCCTTTGGTTTTTTGGGATGCTCCTTTGAACTGCCCGATTGTACTAATCCATTGAACTGACTGATTAAATAAAAAATGGTTCAATGGTTCAATGTTGCACACTATTTACACATGAACCGAGGCATTGAACTAAAAATATTGAACCAAGGATTTGAACCAAAAATTGAACTAAGGCATTGAATTGAACATATTTTGGATGCTGACACATGGTGACTTCCACTCTCTTCAGCTAGGATACGTGGTAGCTTCCATCACTTTTAGAAAAGCAACACTGAGACCTTTCACTATTGCCACTTGGTGCTTTTTGCCTGATCTCGATACTTAGCTTTTTGAAACCTTCCACTACAAAGAGATAAAATGTGGGTGCCGATATGTAACTATAGATGTTGACACTTGGCACATTCTATTGAGCTATTATGATACACGTGGCACATTCCTAATAACTCATAGAAAGTATGAAAGGTGCCTCAAATGATGACACTTGTCGACTTCTGCTTGATTTCAACACTTAGGCAAAAAAATGAATCAAAACGAAAAATTGAGCCCGTGCTCTATATCACGACTTTGCCATCTCGAACCAACGAATGCGAGGACAAAATTTGGCAGCATGTAGTTGAAAAAATAGGATGAAATGTAGAGTAATTTATAACTCTACAATAGGATTAGGTTATTATTTTTGGCTTGTAAGGTGATAGAGGGTTCAGAAAATAGGGTTTGGATGAGGCTTGGTTGGTGGTTGTTACTTGCTAGTTTTTTGTTAAAAGGGTTCACACAGTGATCATTGATGGTTAAGCTAACCATCAATGGTTTGAAAGCTAACCATAAATAATTAGAGGGATAACCATCAATAGTTAGAGGGTTGACAATCTACAACCATTGATAATTACTATGCTGATTGCTGGTGGTTACCATGCTAGCTATTGGTGATTGAAGGTTAAGTTTGGTTGAAAAGGTGAAATGGTCAAGTTTGGTCAAGGGGTTAAGTTTGGTCAATGTGGGTTAGACAATGAGTGTGATCAAGTAAAGATCTCTCTTGAGTTAGTGACTCAGTAGAAATATTCATTAAGATAGAGGGCAGGAGCAGGCAAAGTAGCAGTAAGAGGACCACCTAACATAGTTATAAAGATATGGTACTTAGCCACCATTGAGGAGATGAGATATTATGAGGTGATAGTGATGGCATAATTTCTACAAGAGATGAGATATGGGGAGTACAGGTCTAGCCTAACATGTGGTCCATCTATAGCTACTCTAGGATAATGGGCCTCCATAGTTGGTTAAGTAGGGGTAGAAAGGAGACCACCACCATATGGTAGTGTAGGTATAGGTGTGGGTGTAGTGAGTGGGAGTGGTGTGACAAGGACTTGATTTTTATTACCATGGATGGATATTATTTTGATTCCACTCACCCATTTAGAACTAACCAACCAACCTCTTCTACCTACCCATGTGGAACCAACCAACCAACCTCTTCTACCTACCCATGTGGAACCAACCAACCAACCAACCTCTTCTACCTACCCATGTGGAACCAACCAACCAACCTTTTCCACTTACCCATGTGGAACCAGCCAACCAACCTCTTCCACTTACCCATGTGGAACCAACCAACCAACCTCTTCCACCTACCCATGTAGAACTAACCAACCAACTTTTTCCACTTACCTATGTGGAACCAACTAAACTATAATTTCTATTCACCCATTTGGAACCAACCGACCTACCTCTTCCACTTACCTATGTGGAACCAACCAAACTATATTTTCTATTCACCTATTTGGAACCAACCAACCTACCTCTTCCACTTACCCATGTGGAACCAACCAACCAACCTCTTCCACCTACCTATGTGGAACTAACCAACCTACCTTTTCCACTCACCTATGTGGAACAAACCAATCTAACTCTTCCACTAACCCATGTGGAACCAACTAACTAACCTCTTCCACCTACCCATGTGGAACCAACCAACCAACCTTTTCCACTTACCCATATGTAACCAACCAACCTACCTTTTCCATTTACCCATGTGGAACCAACCAACCAACCTTTTCTACTTACCCATGTGGAACAAACCAACTTAATTTTTCCACTTACCCATGTGGAAACAACCTACCAATTTTTTCCACTCACCTATGTGAAACCAACCTACCAACCTGTTTCACTTACCCCTATGGGACCAACCAACCTACCTCTTCCACTTACCAATTTTTTGAAACCTACTATCAACCCTACCTTACCTACCATTAACCTAAATTTATCTACCATCAATCCTACCTAACCTACCATCAACCAAACCAAACCTACCATTAACCCAACTAAACTTACCATTGACCTAACCTTACCTATAACCATCCACACAACCTTACCTCACCAACCAAACCAAATAATCAAACCAACCCAACCAAAAAACCAACTTAACCATTTATCTTACCTCTCTAAACCAATCAAACCAACCTCTACACCAAATCAATCAACCATAATAAACACACTTTTTAAATCAACCATTACCAACCTATCTCATAACCCAAACCAAGATCAACTCATCAAACTAACTAGACCTACCCTAACATACCAAAATCAAGCCTAACCACATTTTCCTAGCCTTGGTGTAATGGAAGAAATCCCACTTGAAGCACCACCTACAACTTGAACTAAACACTTACCACTAACAACTAACAACTAATACCCCATTTTGGGAGGTGGATGAAGTCATTTTCACCCATATTAAACCCTCTTATTAACTAACACCTCACCTTGGGATCATTTTCCCATCTTTGACCATCTATAGAAAGAGCAAACTGGGTAAACTTTTCCTCCATAAGGCTTTGACCATTTATCAGCCCAAACCATATTTTAATAATCAATCAAACTAACTCTTAGAATTTTTACCTCAACTTATCAACCAATCAACACTAAAATATTAAAGATTTATTTTCTCCTTCACTCAACCAAAATTATTGAAGAATCACCCTCTCCCACTACCTAGTGGAGTCACCTTCTCCACCAACCTCCCTAACCTTTGGAGATTACCCTTCTCCACTTTAACAACCATTTATGTTTTCTCAAGATCACATCCTACCTTAAATACCCAAGAACTCACCAAAAAACCAAATGATCTTAACCTTAGTCATTTTGGGCCATATTTTTCACATTTTCTATGATCACCAACTATTTAGGAGTCACCTTCTCCCCCAAACCTTTGGAGAGTACCTTCTCCATCAACCCAACCTCAACCAAGTGGTATAACAAATTGGGGCAACCCATTTAGATACCACCCAACCTATTTGGGAATCACTTTCTCCCCTAACAAACCATTGGAGATTAACCTTTTCCACCAAACTATCACCTAACCAACCTCACATTTTTATTAATCTAAATCTTTTCCATGTCTAATCAAGTGTTAGAAAGTAACTGGGGGACATTTACTCTCTTGATTCACATCAACCATTTATACAAGCATAGATATGGTGCATATCAGAACCTCAACCTCCTCCAATGCTTTTGTATTTGTGCACTTGTTCTTTGGTTAAACTAAGTTCCTTGTCATCTTGCATCTAACTTAAGCTCATCCTTTATTTTCAATCACCTTCATCTCCTTATCTTTAAGGATTAGTTGAAATAGGATAATGTAATTATCCATCACAAACTTAGCCTAATTCTAAGCATGGATACCACAACTCTACCCATGACATGATCTTCATGGTACTTTCAAACTTTTTTAGGATGGATTCTCATGGTCATTGTCACTTACTTCACCTCTTCTACCCATCATCAACTTCCTTGTGTTATGGATTTGCCTCTATAAAGGAAAACCTTAGGCCTATATAGATAGTGCATGTCTAATCCAACATATAAACACTTTAGGATACCAAACTATCTCTTGGGTCAATATTTATAGCATTGTAGACTACTCCCTTGAAGGATAATTTCTAAAAAAAGATTTTTTTTTTTTTTGCTTAAATAGGTATACTAATCCCTTGAAAGACAACTATCAAACATAAATAAATCCAAACTTAGACCACTCTCTTGAAGGATGGCTAAGTCAAATTTGTCAAAAGTAATCATTTGAAGCTTCCCACAATGATCAGCTTCCCAAACATGTCAAACTAAAAAATAATAGACCCTATATCAAAATAAAAACCAAGAAATTCCAAGAATGCTACAATCAACTTTCATAATAACATCAGTAGACTTCTTGCATTGATCAATTTGCACCTAGTATACAAAATGGACTTGTCTATCATGGTTTCTAGGTCACCTATAGAAAGAGAAAGCCATCCCCACAGTAAGGTTACCCTACCTATCACCCACTATGTATCATACATCTCCCATTTTCTCCTCCACCAATTAGGGGATTTTTGAGCTTACTTGGCACCATATGCATGCTACCTTATTTTAACCATCAAACTAAAATAAAGCAAAAGCATGATAGGGGTTTATGTTCATAATCTCACCCATCTTACCATTATAGTATTTGATAATCAAAGTGTTTAGCCTCCTCCTTATACTTTTATGACGACTTAGGAATATGTGTTTACTCCTTTTTGAGTCATTAAAATCAACCCATCAAACTAAACAATTAGTGAACCTATTTGGGATTAGACTTCTCCACCCTTTTGGACTCACCTTTTTAACTAACTTCTTTGCTAAATTTTGTCCATTCCAAGTCTAAAGGAAAACAAAAAAGAATGATGGGGATAAGTGATTAGAATGAACCCAGATTGGTTTGTGCACCATATCCAGATGTTGTGAGCACTCCTTTTTGGCTAGGGAGAGCTACTTTCAAGTAAGAAAGCACTACCACAAGATGTTTTTTAGTAGTTAAATGAGTGGGCTGCCAAGCTATGTGCTTATTCTAGGAAGTGTGAAACTTCTTTAGAGATGACAACCCACTTTTGAGAGATAAAAAAATAATAAATAAGTATAAGAGAGGTAAAGAGAGAGTGAAAGATAGGTAATATTACTATTATTCATAACCTAAGGGTAGTAGAGAGTGTCAGGGTGCAGATGGTGTATTTTTTTTATATTTTAGAAGTTGTTTGGGTAGGTTTTGGAGAGATTAAGAAATACACAGTCATCAATGTCAGTTGGGGAGTGACCGATATCAATTATATTTTTGAGGTCAGTGGTGAAGGTAACTGATGTCAGTTAGGTTGTCAAGGTCGATAGGGGTAATAATTGCCTAGGGGCTAGTAGAAGCCCTTTTTAGGTATAAGAAATGGTTTTGATTAGGTCTGGGAGGTTGGGGAGAGTTATGAGAGAGAGAGTATGGTTTTAGGTAGATCTATTCAGAGGTTTAGTGTGTCAGATAAATGGGAAATAAGCAATGAAGCTTTGTAACTCCCTCACAGGGGTTCAATCAGGAGTATATAAAATAATGAATAGTAGATATGAAATGATAACAAAGTAAATACTTAAAATACCTATAGAATAAGTGATATATTTAGTTATAAGGGTCACTAAGTGATAAGAGCTATATTGCTGGTCCTGATCAGGTAGTCTAAATTGATAGCCTAAATAGAGAGAACAAATAGGTGCTATTGGTCCTCAAGAGATTTGTTCCTAATCATGATTGACTTATGCAAGATGATAGTAAGCCAGGATGTTGAAAGTTTAATTTTTAGAGCTTGAATGTAAGTAAGAATGAATTTTCTTAATTTCTACTAACTTGAACTTCAGGTTGGAGTTTATCTTATATCATTGATGTCAGTGATCCCATTGATGTCGACTATGGGTTAACTGATGTTGGTGGCCCTAGAATAGGTAAAACTTACTATTTTTGGCCTATTTTATATTACTCTTCATGCCAAGTGTGGCACCTATTACACAATGGTAAAAATAAGAGGTTAGGAAGAAGGTAGTTGATTAAGAATTTAGTTTGGAAGTGAGAATAAGTCTTGGGTAGTTAGGATGAGGGGAACAGGTCTTAAGGTGACTCATCAGGTGAGAATTAGTCATAGGGAAAAGTGGCTAGGTAAGGTGAAAAAAAATGGTTTTTAATTAACTTAATTAAGTATTTTAAATTAATTAAATGTGTGAAGGGTAAAAGCATGGGTTAGGGAAGTTAATTTTTATTATTGAAAAATAGGCTAAAAGGGGTTTTGACACAGGGATTTACACACATGTGTGTGACACAATTTTGGTGTATATATTTGCCCCTTTTTTTCTTGTAATTTATATTGACAATTTTTCAAGACAAAAATAGGAGTTAGATGCTCCAAGTATTGGATGAGGTATCCCCCCTCAAAATGGGAATTGATGGAGGAGAAACTAGAATCAGGTACCAGTTTGATAAAAATGTAATTGGGTGAGTGGTGGAGAATTTAGTATCATTTCATATACATATAATATTATGAGCTATAGTCAACAAGGTCAAGAACATGCAATGTTGAGGAGGACTCAGATAGAAATAACCAAAGCATTACTTGTAAGTGATAGTTGAGAGGTTAAAACAATCAAATTTGTAGATCTAATGGTTGATGTGTCCCAGGTATCCAAGGTAAGAAGTGCCCTTGAGAAACATAAAAGGGTTAAAGGTGACATGATGAGCTTGGTTTCCATCCAAAATACCCAATATACATGCATGTGCACAATAACCAACAATATCAAAATAAAATAAGCGATTAAGACAAACAATGCAAGGTTGGTGTAAAAGGGTCAATGAGTGAGGATATATTTATGATCTCCAAGTAAAGTCATCATGGGTGAAGATTTAAGTGATCTCTAATGGAATTTGTCTTAGTTAAGGAGATATATGGGATCTCTAGTTGCCCCAGTGTATAGGTAAAGTCTAAAAAGTTAGGGTTGCTTTTTTGCAAAAAACATTATTGTAATGGTGCCGATGTCAGTGACATTATTGATATCAGTAATAAATAGTGCTGACATTGGCACATTAGGGCAATGTTGCCAATGTTAATAGGCATAAGCACCAATGTCAGTGGATTAGGTCAAGAATGCCAATGTCAGTGGTCAACTAAACCTGATAAAAGGGGGTTTGGTGGCCAACCAAACTCATTTATAACTTTGTGATTGGAGAGAAAAAAATAGAGATTCTAGAGTGACTACGATGGTAGATCAATGAGGGGACCCAGTGGGATGCACAACACCATAAGAGCTAGCTATGCTAGTTAGGAGGAGATGAAGAGATGAGGTGAGAGTCTCTTTTAGTGGTTATGAAATGTGATTTGGGTATTTTGTAGTTTTTAGGCTAATTTAGAGGTGGAGGTATATAAAATGTTAATAGAGGGGTCAAAAATAGGGTAGGGTAGTTTTAGGATAAGTTATGGGATTTTTTGGGTAGGTTTTTGGGTTAAATTGGTAATCTTGGGTTTGGATCATTTGGCCCTAGGGCCTAACTAGTCATTGATGTTAGTGAGGTCTACCAACATCAGCCAACATGACACTAAGGTTGATAAGTTCATGTTGATGTTGATCGATACTTAATCCTACAAAGCATCGACATCAATATTAATGCTGACATCAGTGACTATAAAAAACTAATAAAATAGGAAAAAGGGTTAGTTTGGATCCCTAGTGGAAGTAGTCAACTAGCTTAATGGATGAGATAGCCTTAGAATACCCCATGTCAATTGAGTGATACCTACATAGCCTAATTTAGTGCCTCAAGCCAATGTAGTTCTCCCAGAGCCTAGGAAAAAGATCTAAGGTATGGTAAAATAGTGTGTTAGGGGAAATGGGTAAAAAGGTAGGTTGAGATAGGTCAAGAGGTCTAGGGATTAAAAGATAGGGCATAGTGTCAAGGGTTAGGGATATAGGCCATGATGCTTAGAGTTGTGATAGGTAGGTAGGCATAGGGTGGAGAGAGAGAAGAGGCAATGAAGCCTAGGGTAGAGAGAGAAAAGAGGCAGTGAGGCCTAGGGTAGAGAGAAAAGAGTAGGTTAGTTAGTTAGGTGGGTATATGGCTAAGCTAACCTTAGAAGACCCCATGTTGACTGAGTGATACCTACATAGCCCAATTTAGGGCCTCAAACTAATGTAGTTCTCCCAATGAGAAGGGAAAAAGGTGGTGATAGAGTATATTAAAAGGTATGTGACTTGAGTTGTGTGTGTATAGATGTAGGTGATGATGGATCTGACATTACGGGATCATCTATCATGGATTTTGACATGTATGTGGAGGGGATGTCACTCCAGACAAATGGGAAAACATGGTATTCATGGGGTTTAGAGGAGTGTGATGGTATTATTGAGTTACTTGGGATGTGTCCCTTATGATAACATTGATTGAGAGGTGCGATCACACCACCAACACCTTCCATCTACTGACTGGAGAGTTAATAGTGACTCAAGAAGACATCTATAGGATTTTATATTTGCCACTCCAAGGTGAGGATCTCTTCACATGCTCAAGAGAGGAGTATGATATACACATGATCATATTATATGGAGAGCATGCTAGTGAGGTGACCTACTATTCAATGAGTTTTGTGTATGAGCCACTCTATATGGCTAATGAGGAACAACATCGATAGAGTATCTTGATGATGATCAAGATCATGGTGTATGCATTACTAGATATAGATGGTGGTATATTTTTGATTTCATTGAAAGGTGTGCTTGCATAGATGGTGGAGCAACAAACTAGTTTTACTTAGGGTCTAGTATTTTTAGCATAGTTATATAGAGAATTGTGGGGTTTGAGACTACGATGGTGATAAAATTTGTGTGTCAACCATCTACTACATTGTTGGGAATATGAGAACATCATGGTGACATGACCATTTGGGTTACCTACCATGATCCTAACTAGATTCAAGGTTGGTTTTAGATGGTGGAGAGAGGGCTTGGCACATACATGAGTGGATGGTGTAGTGTATGATATTGCCTATTATAGGTGTATTATTGAGGGTTTGATTCTTGCAGATATTTTGTGGAGACCCTATTTGACATACCTAATTTTTAGAGGATAGGAATAGTAGCTTGTTAGTTTATAGAGCTCACTATGGGTTAGGGGGAGATGAGTTGGTGAGTTGGAGATGGTACCCGTGACATGGGTCAGGAGGTAGTTTGGTCTAGTTTAGGATATTCTAGCTACCTTCCCTTGGTATGAGATGCATTATATAGAGGCACCACTACCATTACCCCAAGAGATAGATGGGTCATATTTTGAGAAGCTACCATTAGGGCCAAGTGTTGTAGATCTAGGGTGCATAGTAGCATATACAATTTGGTGGTCAAGTTTGCATCCCATGGTGAAGATTAGGAGGCCACCAACAAATTTATAGGGGTTGGTAAGAGAGAGGGATGCAATCATACATGCATGAGATTCAGTAGTGTAGGATAGAGATATAACATAGGCATAGGTGTTAGCCTTATAGGGGTAGGTTGTGATGTTGTAGGGCCAGGTTAGGGCACTAAAAGGCTAGTTTGTAGTACTACAGGGTTAGATTATAGTTTTATAGGGTCAAGTGACTATAGTGATAGTAGAGAGGCATAGTCTGAGAGCACTAGGTCAGGCTGCTCCTCCTCCTCCACCACCATAGGGATCAGTATAGGCTAGGCCATCATTAATAGGTGCTATGAGACCACCATAGACCATGTCTTTAGCTAGATATATGATCACCCTAGATGAGATTTCATATTATGAGAGGGTGATTAGAGAGTTTCTATATATTTAGAGATATTTAGAGTTTAAAGAGTAGGAGAGGTTGATGTCATGTTCCATAGCTTCTAGCTCATGTAGATGCAGACAAACAGAGAGTGGTGATGACACTGCTTCCTCACAATCATGTGGAGAGCCTTGAGGACTCTAAGTGTTATATTTTGCCATTTTTGATTATATATATATATATATATATATATATATATATATGTTACATGTATACCAACCTATAAGCCAAAGATGTGAGATGTATATTTTCTGTGAGAGAGATGATATTATGATGATGTAGTTATGGACATGTATTGATCCTATATATATATAATTATCATCTAAATAATAATAATCATCATCATCACAATACATACATATCAACATCATAATAAATGAACATCTAATTTTGATATATATGAGATGTTCATTTATTATGATGTGGATATGTATGTATTGTGATGATGATTATTTAGATGATAATTTTATGCTATGTTAATCTTATGTTAATGTTGATCATGTTAGTTGAGTTAGACTAGCATTTCCCATATGTGTGATGGTATATGCATAGTTGGTTTGCAAGTTTCATTTTAGGGGTTTTCCATATTTTGTGATGGTCTATGCTTAAAATGAATAAATTAGTTATGTTATTTTATTTTAAAATATATCCATAATTGTGATGGTGTATACTTAAAATAAATGGAGTAGGCTTGATAGTGTTGGTATGATGTTGTTTTTTATCTAAAATAGAGAGATCAACATGTGATGTGGATGGGAAAATAAAGAGGTAGAATTCTCATGTACTACCAAAGACCATAATCTAAACATAAATAGGCTGAAGAAAATGAGCCTCTTTCATGCCTTATATCTTTGAACCATTGTGTTTGTTAGAGAAACATCCTATTTACCTTATACTAAGTGAGATTCGTATTCCCTTTAAAGAGTGTGAGGAAAAAAAAAGGGTAAAATGAGGGAAAATGTTTGGGTAGCATAACCTTCAGAGTGGGGATGATATGCCTTTTTTTGTGGGTGACCCGAGAGCTACTATAGGTAAGTCCATGACTTAAATCTTTTTTTTATTTTTTATTTTTTGTTTATGTAAGATGATCAATGCGAGAAGCCTATAATGGGATTTTATATGGGTTAAGGTTGTATAAAGCTGATCAATGTGAGAAGCCTTTTTAATTTTTATTTCCCTTTAAGAACAAAGATTGACTTAGCCATCCTTCAAGGGAGTGGTCTAAGAATTTAGTTTTAAGTTTAAATAGCTATCCTTCAAGGGAGTAGTCTATGTTGAGAAGCATAACCTAAGACTTTCTAACTTTATCACATATCCCATTTGTTTTTTTTTAAAGCTTTTAGTCATGGACAAGACTATAGAGGCTTAAGAGTTTTACACTTTGAAAGCAAAACCATACCATTGCATAAGTTAACTAAGTGTATAAGAGTAAGGGTGAAGAGGAAGGGAAATGAATGTAATAGGGAGGCTCAAGGGATGAGCTCAAGTTCAACATGAGGTGGAGCAATGCTTGTTTAAAAAAAGAATGGTCATAGGTGTAAGGCATTTAAAGGCTCAAGTTCTGGCCTTCCTTCAAGAGAAGACAAGTGATAAGTTCTTAAGCCATACTTGTGAGTTATGATATAAGGTCTAAGCCAATTTGCTTTTCTCCATGTTCATCACATGTTGATTTTATTTTAAGATGAGATATCCTATATTAAAATCTCACTCTTTGAGGTTTTTTTTTACAAGTGTGTTTGATATGCTCTTGATAGATTTGGAGGTGGTTGAGGGATATGAGATTGTGCTCATCAAGAAATTCAAGTTGAGCCAAATGTTCTTATCCAAAGTCATCATTAGTAAGTATATCTTGTAGATAAATGTGAAGAGAAGGGATCTATAATTCAAGAGGAAAAAAACCTCCATCCCATAGACCAAGGAAAAAGGTGTAGCACCTGTAGGGGTTTGAATGCTAGTGCGATAAGCCCATAAATCAAAAGGAATGTGCATGTACCAATCCTTGCCAATATCATTGACTACCTTCATTAGAATTTTGGTCAATATTTTGTTAGAATATTCTTCCTATCCATTTTCTTATGGATATTACAGTGATGAGAAGATTAATTTGATTCCAAATGTATCACAAAGACTTGACCCACTTGGTAAAGTATTTAGTGGCAGTAATGATAGAATGATGATAAAGGGATGAATGAGGGTTAATCTATCTGATTAGATCTAAGCCCCATTGGGATAAAGGCCAAAAATATTTGGTGACTTATAAGGCATGATGAGGAATGTGAAGGAGGTTAGCTTGTTATTGACTTTTGATGTAATTCCAAATGTAATCAATATAATCTTGATGGAATGCTGGCCAATACTAGCCAAGTCAAAGGATATGCTTGGCAACTATGTGACCATTGAAATGCCCACCACAAATCCCATCATGGACTTACCTAATAGTGAAGGGAGTCTTAGTACTAGTGAGGTATATGAGGAGAAAAACATCAAAACCTTACTTATATAGAAGTCCCCATAGTATAGTGTAATGAGTGACACATTTTATGAAGGTACATCTCCCATTATTGGAGAGATTAGAAGGGGTAATAGAGAAGGAAAAATAATCCATGAGTTGCTTGTCCCATAAGCCATGTGGGTTGGATTTTACATTTTTGACAAAGAGGATGTTAGTTTACACATAGGAGGGTAATGTTAAGTGATGCACAATTATATAAATTCTCGAGGAAGAGGATGAAGAGGGTATGTGTGAAGCAAGTGAAGCCATCAAGTCAACAAACTTGTTTGTAGATCAAGGGATAGTTTATAAGAGATAAGAGTCAAATGATCCCAATAATGTATCTACACGATGTTTATACCATTGTAGAATTTTGTTTTTACATAGGTAGGAACCAACTTGGTTAACCGCTAGCTGAGAATCACCAAAAATGGTTGTGGATTTGATACCCTAGAAAAAAGCTATTTGAAGTCCTAAGATCAAAGCCTCATATTTGGCCATATTGTTAGTGCATTCAAAATCTAATTTAAATGAAAAAGGCATAGGCTCACCATCTAGAGGAATAATAATGACCCCCACACATCCACCATGTTGACATTTAGATCCATCAAAGAACATCATCATTTGATAGGAGATGTCATTGGTAGAGAGCATTGTGATGGATTTGTTAGGGAATTCAAGGTTTAAATGCTGATTATCAGGTAAAAGGTAGTAGCTAACTGGTCAGTGATTATTTTCCCCTTAATAATATTTTAATAAATGAATTCTAAGTCAAATTCAGCAAGAAGCATGAGCCACTAAGATACACATTAGTTTTGATATGGCTTGAAATGCATGTATTTAAGGGGATCAATATGGGTGACCACATAGGTTTTGTGATTTAAGAGATAATGGTAAAGCTTGGAGGCAAAAAATACCAACACAAGGCAAAGTTTTTTAGTATGGGTATATTGAGTCTCATAATCAATAAGTGTATGACTTATGTAGTAAACTACTTGCTCTCAATGTGCAATCATAACACCTAGAGAATGGTCTATTGTGGAGATGTATAGATAGAAAGGTTGATTTTCCTTAGGTGGAATAAGAACTAATGGGAAAGGGAGATATTGTTTAAGTGCATCAAAATCTTCTTGGCAATCTATATTCCAATGTAAGGAGACATCCTTTTTGAGGAGATGGTGAAAGGGTTGACAATGATCTAATAACTAGGAAATGAAGCAGTGAATTGACTAAAGTTTTCCTTGTAGGCTATGGAGTTATTTTATATTAGTAGGTGGAGGCATCTCTAGGATTGCTCTAACCTTAGTAGGATTGAGATCAATACCATAGAGAGAAATGATAAAACCTAATATTTTATAAAAAAGAACTCCAAAGACACATTTCTTAGGGTTCAGTCAAACATTATATTGGAGGAGACAAGAAAATATGGTTTTGAGAATTGTCAAGTGATATTGACAAAGTTTAGACTTGTCAAGTAAGTCATCCTTGTAATATTCCATAATTTTGTGTAGGAGATCATGGAAAATGTAAGTCATGACAAGTTAGTAGGTTACACCAGTGTTCTTATGGCCAAAAGGCATGACCCAATAACAAAAAGTCCCCCATAGGTTAGTGAAGGTGGTCTTATGTTGATCCTCAGGAGTGACCAAGATTTGATTATATCCAGAGAACCCATCCATAAGTGATAACATGTCATGGCCGATTGTTAGATCAACAAGTTGGTCGATACTTGGAAATGAGAAGTCATCTTTTAGACAAGTGAGGTTTAAATCATGATAGTCAGTGTAAATGTGGATTCCCCCAATCACTTTTGTGATAGGAATAATATTGGAAATCTATTGTGGGTAATCAATGGGTTGGATAAAGTTAAAAAAAGGAGGCATTAGAGCTCTTCTTTGACAAGAAGAGCAATACAAGGATGCATCTTGTGAATCTTCTATTTAATAGGTTTAACATCTTGATTGGTGACAATGTTATGGGTGATGATAGCTGGGTCCATACCAACATGTCATTATAAGACCAAGCAAAGGCTTTGCTACGGTCATTAAGAAATGTGGCCTAATTAGCTTGCTCAAAGGAATCTGAATATTGGCCAATCTTGAGAATGCAAGGGTTACCATGAGAGGATAGGTTGATGTCAATGGTTGATTCATTTAACATAGCTTATGTTTTAGAGGGGAGCATTTGTTAGATATAGGAATCATCTACACCCATGTAGGTGAGAATTACATCATCATCTTGACATTGGATAGTGTTAATAGTGGGAGAGTCTTCATCAATTATTTTAGGATGAATGAGAGGAAGGGACCTTATTTCCTTACCCTGACGATAGGTGAGAGGCCCTAAATGGATGGAATTTATTGAAAAAAATTTAGGAGGTATAGATACCTCCGATTCAGTAGGTGATGGTGGAGAAGAAGGTGGAGAAGGAGAGACTAGTTCTTTGATAATTGGTACATGAGAAGTTTTAATGAGTTTAGTTGGTTTGTCATATCCCACTCCATGCCTCTTTTTGGCATTTTCAATGGTGTTGCTAGTAGGATATTCAATAGGCATATGGACACCTTGTTTTTATTGACCCAAAAAAAATCCTTTCTAGGCACACTGATAGAGATAGGTGTAAGGGAATCTAGGGTTACTCAGGAAAGAGAAGTCATAGGTAAATGGTTTTGGTAAAGAAGATGGATTGCTAAGGGAGCCTGATCAATTTCCCCATATGTGAAATTGGTTTGAAGGTTAGGGAGCCCAGAAGGGATAACCATCCCAATGCAGAGATCATAATTTGGGTGCATGTGAAGCCTTCCATACTCTTGTGGAGTATAAAATATGTAGAGCATCAATAAATGATATTCACCAAGTGACAAATGTTGAAAGGTCTCCTCCATGGGATTCTTGTCAAGAATTTGTGTTGCTGATATCTATGTAACCATGGGAGTGGAACTTATGGGAGCTTTAGAAGTACCATGTAGGGGAAATGATGTTTTCAATGGAATGAGAAAATCATTACAACTACAAGTCATGTTACATGTTTTAAATAGAGGTGGGTCAATAGGTATAATATATACTTATCCATCATGTTCAAACTTGACACAATGTTGCAAAGTTGAGGGTACACATGCCATAACATGTATCCAAGGTCATAAAAGAAGTATGTTATATTACAATTCTCCTTCCACAACATAGAAGAGATCAAGAATAGTGTGGGGACCTACATGGATATGTAAGACAATAGTGCCCACCGTAGTAGCTATGATATAGTTAAAAGAGTGAAGTAACATATTGGTTGAGACATGCAATTATCAAGAAGGGCTAGTTGTTTGTAGGCATAGGTGGAAATAATATTAATACTAGCTCCCCCATCAACCATGACTCTCTTGACATGAGTTTGATCAATATATGTGGTAATAAAAAGGATAGAATCTTGATCTTCAAGTTGTTGAAGTATAATTTCTAATTTTTTGAAAGAAATTAGGGAGATAGAATTAAGGGAGCCAACCAGAGCTGCAAGAGGTTTGGGATCATTTGATTGTACCTCAATCACTTGCAAGGCACTAATCAAAGCTTGATAGTGTTGGGATGAGTTTTAGATTAACTCACATAAAGAAATTTTCATAAGAGTTTGGTGAAGCTATTTCACCATTGAGCTTTGAATAACATTTGAAGTTATTGTTTCAAGAACACCCAAGATGGAAATATTAGGATTAGGAGGAGGAGTATCTTTGGTGAAGGGATGAGCCTAAGGAGCAGTGACCTTTTCCTTAGCTTTATCTTTTTTTTTGTGACTGTGTGGCCACATTAACTATGTTGATCTAGAATGTAGGTGAAGGAGGTGGTAAAGGGGTTACAACCACATCTTTGGGTTTGAATTTAGGTGGAATAGTAGGAGGCACTATAGATTCCAAAGGTGGAATAACAAGAAGGTTAATAGGAATATCCTCAAAGAGAGTGTTGACATCAAAGTGTTGCTGAATGACTGCTGTGAGGGCTTTACAACTCTCAGTGTCATGTTTAGGTGAATGATGATATAAACAAACTTATGTATCATTAAACCAAGATGGCTTCATTCTAAGAGGACTATAAGGATTAATGGGAGGAGGAGTTATTATAGAAGATTGCAATAACTGATGTAGGAAAAAGCTCTGAGAGCCTGGAAGTGGGCTCACACTTATTATGGTAGTAGGAGTGGACGTCTTCTTATGTTTTAGTGTTGAAACGGTAATTTTACATGGTGCTTTGTTTGGGGATGGTAGAGTTATGTGTTTTTATATCACTTTATTAGTGTCAAATGTGGAAGGTCTACTAGATGGAAAAGGCAAGAGTGGAGGTAACTTCACCTTTTGTTTTACTTGGGTTAGTAATATTCCAACTAAAGTAGAGGGGTGTGGTCTCAAAATGGATGGTAAAGTTAAGGGTTGAAGAAGGGATCAACAAGATCTAAGAAGTTTAACATTCTTCTATAATTCAAGCTATGAAACTCTAGCTGGTAGTTGATGAGTTACATCTAATTTCACCTATGGATGAATTAAATTAGAGATTAGGTGTACACCTAAGGGCTTGATCTATTTTAATGTGGAAAATTATTGTGAGGGTGAGGGTTTTGACATAGATGGCTAAATTTTAGGTGATTTTGGTGAAGAATCTCTAGATTTGTCAAAGACCTTGGGGTAAAGGGTAGTGAGAGGGTTGGTCATAAGATTTGACATTCATTATGTTTAATAAGGAGTTTTAAGCTGGTCCTAAAATGTTGTATGATCTAGCTTCATGGAGTCAAGAAACTCTAAAATTTTCACTAAATGCGAGAAGGGTTTAGATGAAGTTGATGTAGGCCTTACGGTTATGTATTTATAAGTTTGAGGTGTTTGGAAAAGAGGGAAATTATTAGTTTTTGCTACTTTGGGTCAAAGATGAGAAAGAACCACAATGAGGTCCTCTTCGATAGAGATGGGAGAAGAGACATGGTCTGTCATGGGTAGAGGGGAGGTAGGTGAAGAAGGTTCCTCAAGAGGGTAAAAGCATAGGTATTATGTCTCCTTCAACATGTGGGTGAGGCATGGGTAAAGTATGATCCTTCATAGGTAAAAGAAGGGGTAAGAGTGGTATAATTGGTGTAGGCACAATAGGTCTCTCATCTATTATGGGAGTAGATAATACTGACTACTTTAAGTGCAAAGGTGGAGTGGGTGGGATACTACTCTCTATAAGTGGAAGAGAGGTAGGTGAAGAAGGTTCCTCAAGAGGGTATAATGTAGGAATCATGTTTCCTTTAACATGTGGTTGAGGAATAGGTAGGGTGTGGTCTTCAAGTGGTAAAAGGATAGATAATATTGGTGTAAAATGAATTTGCATTAAAGGATCCTCAAGTGGAAAAATAAGTGGTAAAGGAGGCTCTTCCTCTCGAGGGAGTGGAATGGGTGAAATAGGCTCTTCTACTTGAGGAGGAAGAACATGAAAAATAGATGATACTAAATGTGGGGGAGGAGTCAACAAAATGGATGTCTCTTATTGAGGGGAAGGTTGAACTAGAGGTAAAGGAAAGACCATATTAACCATATGGATATTATGATTAGCTGAGGTAGTTATGGTCTGAACAATATTTTGATTTAGTGAATGGTTAAGAAAAGGGTGTTTGAAAACATCCATACTTTGATTAGGGGGTGCATTAGGATTATCCAAGATGAACTCACCTCAATCAAGCATATCTTGAATAATGTTCTTGAATGTCTTATAGTTATTAGAATTGTGGCCTTTAACTCAATGGTAACCGCAAAACTCATCTTCCTTGTACCAAGTTGGAATATGATAAGAGGGGTCAAAATGTATAGGAGGTTTGATTTGAGGAAGGGTTATGACACCTTGTTGTAATAGTTTATCCAAGACGAATGCATATGACTCCCCAATGGGAGTGTATTGTCTTTTTTCATACCATTGTTAGAATTGTTTGGTCAAATTTTGTGAAGTTAAGGAATTTGATTGGTTTTTGGTTGTGGAAGAAGCTAACTTAACATCCACCATGTTTGTGGAGCCTTTAGTTTTTTGGTTAGAGGGAGAAGTTTTAGAGGAAGAGGAGTCATTTGATTTGGAATTGGGATTTTACTGTGCAACTTGACTTTGCCTTCATCTATAATATGAACCTTGAGTTTCTATGTCATTGTAAAGGCCTCATCAAATGTGCAAAAAGTTTGTACCTATAGTGTGGACAAGATATGCTTAACACATGCCCTTAAGAAGAGGTAAATAATCTTAGGTTGGGGTAAGAAGAAGGAGAGTTGATTGATCAAGCTTCTCCAATGAGCAAAAAAATCTACAATAAACTCATCATCAAATTATCTGATAGAATAAAGGTTTGCTATAGAAAACTTCTTAGAAATCTTAATAGAGAAATGGGCCAAGAATATTTATGCAAGTTGGGTAAATAAGAAAAGGGAGTGCTAAGGTATAAAGCTACAACAATCCAAGGCAACACCTAAAAGAGACATAGGGAAAGTGTGAAGTAGTAATGCATCATCATGCCCTATTAACTAACAAGTGTCTAAATGCTCATAAGTGCTATTGTGGGTCCTCTTTACTCTAGAAATGAGTAAATTTAAGGAGTCCCCATTGGCTTGGATAAGGGTGAATAATCATAGAATGATGGATTGGTTCATTGCATATTTGATCATAAGATAACACATTCTTTGAACTAGAAACGAATGTCTCTAGATTAGACATCTTGTCCATCAACATCTTAATGAGGTCTGGAGGGGGATTAGTTTGGGGAATACCTCCTAAGTTATAGGGAACATAATAGGAAGCAGAGGGGGTGTATGACATAGATTACTAAGGTTGTGTTGGATCAACATAAGGATAATGAGTCATAGGATGGGGTGCAGAAAGAAAAGGGGCTTATCCCATTGGGTTAGAGACTATGCTTTAGTTGGTTGTTGTCATTACAGGTTGGATTATTAGCATGGTTATATTGGATGAAGGGTGAGTCATAACTTAGGTAATTATAAGAATGAGGGTAGATGGAATAGGTACCACTAAAATTTGAAATGGGGTAAGACTTGACTAAACTAGTTATGGTTGTAAAAGTAGGGAAGTCACACTAGGGTTTAGGTGGGATTGGGTAGTTGGACATGCTAAACTTTGGACATTGTTTATAGTTGGGTTACTCATTAAAGTGGTGGTTTGGGTAACCATGGGGAAAATAGTGAAGGCAATTAAAATTGAGGTTATCTCCATTAGAGAGGTTGGCAAACCATAGATTGGGTCACCCAAAGAATTTTGGGTTTAACTCATAACAAGGTAATGCTGAAGGGCTACCACATTGTGATCAAGAGATTTATAAAAATATTGATCTCCCTCAGGGATAATGGGAATTTGATTGGGGCTAGGAGTATGCATTGTATCTGAAGTATGCTCCATAATAGAATCAAAAGGGAAAGGGAAAGGTGTAAGTGGTTGTTAGCATGTGTAATTGGTAATAGTTTTGGCTTGAGATCATGTCAATACCATGCAAGTGGAAGTATAAATAGTCTTACCACCCTATATTAGTGATAGAATAAGGAAAAACTAGGTTTGAGTTTGGGTAAGTGGGTTATTTCAACTTTCTATTTTGAGTAGATGAAATTACATAGTCACTGACATTGGTCACTTGAATGATGTTGATAGAAAAAAAGTTTGCCAACGTCGGTGGATTAACCAATGTCGATAGGTAAAATCTATCGATGCTAATAGAGTTAATTGATGTTAGTCATTATGATATCCTAGGAGATGGAAATCCAATGTTTGAAGAAACTAGAAGTTGAAACTAGGTAAAATAGTGGATGTAAGAGGTCTATGTAATAAGGAAGAACACTCAAAAAACCTGAGATAACAAGTTATACAAACTGAGTATTAGAAATAGTATTGATTTTTTGAATCAATAAGAAAACATCCTTATCAACTCCAAAATATATAAGGTAATAGAAAAGTAGAAAAAGAACATACAACCAACAACTATTAAGTCCTAGAGATTAATTTTTAGTCTCGTGTTGGCTTATGCCTTAATCAGATAGTGAAAAGAGAATTTGGTTATCGAAGGTACTTAGAAAGCAATCTAGAGATATTTTTAGGTTAGTTTAAGTACTCAAGAGGAAATATATGTTAGACCAGGTATGTGGCTTGTTATAGGAGCTTGCTCTCCAAACTTCATGAACTTGGAGCTGAGCTAGGCTACTTAGCCAAAATATACCTTCTGTCTAGAGTTTATACTCCACCAAAGAATGGAGTGGGTTCTCCCCTTTGTGGTGAGATCCAAGTAGGATATCTAAGTAGGGTAAGGTGACCCATCAGGTGATGAAATACTGATGGGACTTTTTTCAAGTGAATTTAGATGTTTGTTTGTGTGAATGTGATTTGGTTGTGTAACATAGGTGCACTAAAATTTATTCAAAATGCTTTGTAATTAACTAGGTGAGTTAATATACAACAAACAAATAATGAAATGCAAAAAGTTTTAGACCAAAATCTAAAATGTTTAGATTTGAATAAAAAAAGGATGAAATAGGAATAGAGAATGAAATTCACTATCCTAATGTGTATGCAAGAAGAAGTAAAGCAGGGATTCTTTTTAACTTGTAAAAAAAATGATAAATTATTTTTAGAGGCAAAGAGAAAAGAATGAAAATTTTAGTTTAATGCTTTTAAATAGAAGATAACATTTTAATTTTTTTGTTTTAAGAGAGAAGAGAAGGAGAAAGTGCAAGAAATGAAGTTTTCACTATAATGCACCTATATGAGTCCTTAAAACAAGAAATAAACCCAAGGAAAACTCCAGGGTCTCATCAAGCATGCCAAAAATGTTTCACTAAATTTTATCTATTTCAAGTCTAAAGGAAAATAAAAAATAATGATGGGGATAAGTGATTAGAATGAACCTAGATTAGTTTGTGTGCTATATCCAAACATTATGAGCACACCTCTTTGGCTGGGGATGACTACTTGCAAGTAAGAAAGCACTACCACAAGATGTTTATTAGTAGTTAAATGAGTGGGATACGAAGCTACACACTTGTTTTAGAAAGTGTGAAACTTTCTTAGAGATGAAAGTCCACTTTTAAGAGATAAAAGAGTAATAAATAACTAAAAAAGAGGTAAAGAGAGATAATATTACTGTTATTTGCAACTTGAGTGTAGTAGAGAGTGTTAGGGTGTAGGTGGTGTATTTTATTTGTATTTTATAAGTTGTTTGGGTAGGTTTTGGAGAGGTTAGGAAATCCATAGTCACTGACATCGATGGGGGTGTGACTGATATCAGTTATATTACTGAGGTCAGTGGTAAAGGTGATCGATGTCAGTTAGGCTACCAAGGTTAATAGGGGAAATAATTGCCTAAGGGCTTGTAGAAGGCTTTTCCAAGTCTAGGAAATAGTTTTGATCAGGTTTGGGAGGTTAGGGAGAGTTATGAGAGAAAGAGTATGGTTTTGGGTAGATCTAGTTAGAGGTTTGGTGTGTCAGGTAAAGGGGAAACAAGCAAAGAAGCTTTGTAACTCCCTCATGATGGTTTGATCAGGAGTATGTAAAGAAATGAATAGTAGCTATGAAATGATAAGAAAGTAAATACTTAAAATACCTATATAATAAGTGATATACTTAGTTGTAGGGGTCACTAAATAATAAGAGCTAGATTGCTAGTCCCTATTTGTAGTCTGAATTGATGGCTTGAATAGAGAGAACAAGTGGGTGTTGTTGGTCCTCGAGATCTTAGTTTTTGATCATGATTGAATTACGCAAGATGATAGTAAGCTAGGATGTCAAAAGCTTGAATGAAAATAAGAATTAATTTTCTTGATTTCTATTGACTTGTACTTTAGGTTGGAGTTTGGCTTATATCATCAATGTCGGTGATCCTATTGATGTCAGTCATAGGTTAACAAACATCGATTGCCCTAGAATAGGTAAAACTTACTATTTTTGGCTTGTTTTTTGTTGCTCTTCATGCCAAGTGTGGAACCCATTACAAAATGGTAAAAATAAGAGGTTAAGAAGAAGGTAGTTGATTAGAAATTTAGTTTGGAAGTGAGAATAAGTCTTGGGTAGTTAGGATGAGGGGACCAAGTCTTGAGGTGACTCATCAGGTGAGAATTAGTCATAGGGTGAGGTGGCTAGGTAAGATGGAAAAAGTGGTTTTTAATTAACTTAATTAAGTATTTTAAATATATTAAATGTGTGATGGGTAAAAGCATGGGTTAGGGAGGTTAATTGTTATTATTAAAAAATGGGCTAAAAGGGGTTTCGACATAGGGAGTTACACACGTGTGTGACATAATTTTGGTTTCTACACCAACTAATTAACCTAACCTTGACCCATTAGAGAGCACCTTCTCTATTAACCCCAAATTTTGGAGATTACATTTCTCCATAAAACTTTAACCTTTAGAGATTACCTTTCTCTGCAAACCTTTAACCAAACTGAACCAAGTGGTACACCAAATTAGGGAAAACCATTTGAACACCACTAACCAACCTTAGGAGAAAGCCTATTATCCACAAATCAAACATGAACCATTAAAGAATACCCTCCCCAACCAACCAACCAACTATCTAACCATGTCCACCTTGATGTTGGCCATTTTGACCCAAACTATTTGCATATTTTGTGATGACTTTACCTTGGTCTTTTTGACCATATCGATTACCTTGCCATGTTGAAAATTTGAATTTGTACTGCATCAAACACAACCAATAATTTTGTGTC
Organism: Torreya grandis; assembly: GCA_037957365.1. Taxonomy (NCBI): domain Eukaryota; kingdom Viridiplantae; phylum Streptophyta; class Pinopsida; order Cupressales; family Taxaceae; genus Torreya; species Torreya grandis. The sequence continues at coordinate 571,167 of JARHVA010006277.1, forward strand.
TTCACATGAGCACTTCCTACCTTAGATACCTATGAGATGCTGACTTTATCTAAAATACTTATAAAGTATCTTGATTAACTATGACTAATGTTGTGGCTCAGTTACCCTATCACTTATCTTTCTAGAACTGACATTATTTTTAAACCAACATTGGTAACTTAGTTTATACATGATCTTGACTATTTTACTTAGTCACATTTTATGCACATATTTGTGCCTTAATTACCAACCTCACCAACCACTCTTATAACCTACCATTTTATCCACATAACCACTCATCAAATGTGAACTTGATTTTTTTCCACCTCATCAATTCCTAGTTTTAGGGGGAACACCTCCTCCCATACTCAAGGAAACCAAACATTTGACCCACAATCCATTTTTGTTTTAAAGTTTATTGATATAAACAAAATAATAAAAAAGGGGAAAATGTAGACACTAAAAAATTACACACTATGGTTCTAGATGTTGAAATACCCTTAGATGCCCAACCTACCATCCACATCCCTTTCAACCATAAACTTGAGTCAAAACACTCTTTGACCAACTCACCTTATAACCAACCTTGACCAAACTTAACCCCTTGACTTAACCATTTTACCTTTTCTACCAAACTTAACCTTCAAATATCGATGGTCAATATAATAACTACCAATGGTCAGCACAATAACCATTGATAGTTAGCATAGTATCTACCAATAGTCAACACTTTAACTATCGATGGTCACTCTAACCATCTATAGTTAGATCTTCACCTACTTTAAAGCATTAATATCTATGTAAGAGATGAGAAACTTCCTCTTAAATATAAACTTGCTTTAAAACCATTATAAATCATCACAACAACTTCATAATAACCATAATAACTTTATCTTCCCATCTAATTAACAATTTCATCTTCCTATCCTCCATCTCCTCTTGCCTAAAAAAGGGAGAGAGTAGGACCAAGAAAGGGGCTTCTTGATCTATATCTTTTGGATCTTATTATATATTAGAGTTTTCTTTGTAGGTTTCCAACAAGTCTACAAGTGCAATAGAGATTTGAACCTCTACTAAAATTACTCTAGACTTTATTAATTGACCAATCAACACTCTATCAAAATTGCTCCAAACTCTTCAGCAAGTCAACAACCTTCCATCATGAGATAAGTATTTATATTCATTTATTCATTTACCTTTCTATTATTTTAATAATTAACTCTAACCATTTAGCCAACCTCCAACCATATATTTAACCATCATCCAAACCTGTAGTCCAAACTTTTACCTTAACCATATCCATCAACAGTAACTATTGATAGTCGATTGTCTAACCACCAATGGCTACCTTTATCTTTGATGGTTTACTATCAAACTATTATCAAACCACCAATCATCAGCCCTCTAACCACTAATTATTAGCCCTCTAACCATTGACAGTCAGCTTAACCACTGACATTCACTATGTAAACCTTTTAACTAAAAACTAGCAAGCAACAACCACTAACCAAACTCAGCCAAACCCTATTTTCTCAACCTCTATCACGTCAAAAATCTAAAATATCAACTTGACCTAACCTAAACATTTATTTAATAACTTAGCATTTACCTTAATGTTATTTTTTTAGAATAAACATTTCTTTGAAAATTATTTCTCTCTTTCAATTTAGTACTTTCATTCATGTTATGTAACCTTTATTTTATCAACATTAATTTATCTTAAAAGGTGGATTAACAACCTCCTAGATAGTTCACACTTCTTAAATCTATCTTGATAGGAAATCCACCCAACCTACCTAATTAACTGACCCTTTTATAGCTCTCTCTTATTACAAGTCATATTTCTAATCTAAAAAAGAGTATCTAAAACCATCTGGATAATGGAACACACACCACATCTAGGTTCTACCAACCTCTACCCTTATTTTAGTTGTAGCTTCTTATATAAATAGAGAAAAAGTGAAAATTTTAGTAAAACATTCTACCAATTTATTGGGGTAGAGGGGTAGAGGTTGGTAGAACTTGGATATGGTGAGCACTTCATAATCTAGATGGTTGTAGATACTCTTCTTTGTCTTGGAAAGATGACTTAAAATAAGATAGAACTATAAAAAGTTAGTTAGTTAGGTAGATGGGTGGATTGCCTAGTAAGCTAGATCTAAGAAACTCGAGCTATCTAGAAGGCTATCAATCCACCTTTTAATATAATTTAATGTTGAAAAGAGAAAGGTTGATAAAAAAGATTGCATAAATAAAAGTATTAAATCTAAATAAGTAAATACTATTAAAAGAAATGCTAATGTTTTAACAAGATAACATTAAGGTAGACATTAAATGGTCAAAGAATGGTTTAGGTAGGGTCAGGTTATTATTTTAGGTCTATGAGGTAACAAAGGCCAAGAAAATAAAGTTTGGTTAGTGGTTGAAGGTTGCTAATTTTGGATAAAAGGGTTTACATAGTGACTGTTAGTGGTCAGGCTGATCATCAATGGTCAGGGTAACCATTGATGGTTGGGTGAATAATAATAGTTTGATAAATGATCATCGATAGTCAAGGTGACTTTCAACAATTTAATTATTGATCATCAACATTTATTGTTGATAGGTTTAGTTAAGGTAAAAGGTTGGATCTGTAAGTTTAGAGGTTAGAGGGTAAATGGCAAATAGGTCAAGAAGTTGTTGGGGGTTAGTTAATTGGTTGAGAGGTTAGAGATAATAGGTTAGAAGTAGGATGTCAAATGAATGTTAGAATGTTTTACTTGAATTTTCACTTTTTCTTTGTTTATAAAAGAAGGTAAAACTGAAAGAGGGGTAGAGGTTAATAGAACCTAGATGTGGTATACATTCTATAATCCAGATGGTTTTAGATACTCTTCTTTGGCTTAGGAAGATGACTTGCAATAAGAGAGAACGAGAAAAGGGTTGCTTAGTTAGATAGGGTGGGTAGATTGCTTAGTAATCTAGATTTAAGAAGTGTGAGCTATCTAGGAGGCTATTAATACACCTTTTGATACAAGTTAATGTTGAAAAGAAAGGTTGATAAGAAAGATAACATAACATAAATGAAAGTACTAAATATAAAGAAATAAATACTTTTAAAAGAAATTCTAGTGTTATAATAAAATAATATTAAGGTAAATGTTAAATGGTCACAAAATAGTTTAAGTAGGGTCAGGTTGTTATTTCTAGTCTATAAGGTAATAGAAGGGTTCAAAAAATAAGGTTTTGTTTAAGGTTGGTGGGTGTTTGGTGCTTACTAGTTTTTAGTTAAAGAGGTTCACATAGTGACGATTGGTAGTTAGGTTGATCATCGATGGTAAGAGTAACCATTAGTGGTTGGAAAACTAACAATAGTTTGATAGTCGAGTGTCAATGGTTAGGATGACCATCGATGATTACTATTAATAGGTCTGGTTAAGGTAAAAGGTTGGATCTATAGGTTTAGAGGTTAGAGGGAAAATGGTAGATAGGTGTAATAGGTTGTTAAGGGTTAGTTAATTAGTTGAGAGGTTAGAGGGTGGTGTTTAGGAGGTAGTAATGAATAAAACAAATAAACTAATTGCTGATCTCAATAAAAGACAAATACTTAGTTTGATTTTTGAGGTCTAGAATAATTTCAATAGAGTAACAATAGGTTGATTGGTAAAGATTGGAGTGATTTTGATAGAGGTTTGGGTCTTTATTGCACCTGTAAACTTGTTATAAACCTACAAAGAAAAATATAATATCTAAGAAGATCTAGATCAAGAAAACCCTTTCTTAGTCCTGCTCTCTTTCTTTTATAAGCAAGAGGAGATGGAGGATAAGAGGATGAAGTTATAATTAAATAAGAGGATAAAGTTACTAATTATAATGTTTTTTAATGGTTTTAAAGCAAGTTGATATTTAGGAGGAAGTTGATCATCTTGTAGATAGCTATTGATGCTTTAAAGTAGGTGAGGATCTGACCATCAATGGTTAGAGAGAATATTTTAATCAATTTTTTCTTTTACTCTATTTATAGAAGAAGGTAAAAATAAAAGAGGGGTAGACATTAGTAGAACCTAGATGACGTGTGCACTCCATAATCTAGACAGTTGCAAATACTCTTCTTTGACTTGAGAAGAATGACCTACAAATAAGATAGAAGTAGAAAAGGGTTGATTAGCTAGGTAGATGAATGGATTGAATAACAAGCTAGATCTAAGAAGTGTGAGATATCTAGGAGGATATCAACCCACTTTTTATGATAAGTTAATGTTTAAAATTGAAAGATTGCATAACATAAATGAAAGTACTAAGTCAAAAGAAATAAATACTTTTCAAAGAAATGCTAGTGTTCTTAACAAAATAACATTAAGGTAAATTTTAAATGTTCAAAGAATGGTTTAGGTAAGGTCAGGTTATTTTTTCTAGTCTATAAGGTAAAAAAAGATTCAAAAAATAGGGTTTTGGTTAAGGTTGGTGAGTGTTTTGTGCTTGATAGTTTTTGGTTAAAAGGGTTCACACAGTGACCATCAATGGTCAAGTTGACTATCAGTGGTTAGAGTAACTATTGATGGTTAGATAAAAAATATCAATTTGATAACCATCAGTGGTCAAGGTGACTAACAATAGTTTTATAGTCAACCATCAATGGTCAAGATGGCCATCGATGATTACTGTTAATAGGTATGGTTAAGGTAAAAGGTTAGATCTATAGGTTTAGAGGTTAGAGGGTAAATGGTAAATAGGTACAATAGGTTTTTAGGGGTTATTTAATTGGATTAGAGGTTAGAGGGTAGTTTTTAGGATGTAATAAAGAATAAAATAAAGAAACTAATTGCTGATCTTGATAAGAGATAGATATTTAACTTGATTATTAAGGTTTAGAATAATTTTGGTAGAGTAATAGCTAGTTGATTGGTGAAGCTTAGAGTGATTTCAGTAGATATTTGGGTCTTTATTGTACTTATATATTTTCTATAAACTTGAAAATAAAACTCTAAGATCTAAGAAGATCTAAAAGATCAAGATAAATAAGCCCTTTTCTTGGTCTTGCTCTCTTTCTTTTATAAGTAAGAGGAGATGGAGGATAGGAGGATGAAGTTGCTAATTAAATAAGATGATAAAGTTGCTAATTATGATGCTTTGTAATGGTTTTAAAGTAAGTTTCTATTTATGAGGAAGTTACTTGTCTTGTATATAGCTATTGATGCTTTAAAGTAGGTGAGGATCTGATCATTGATGGTCAGAATGATCATCACCTATTAGAATGATGACTATCGATAGTTACTATGCTGATCATCAATAGTTATTATGCTAAACATCAATAGTTACTATGTTGACCACTAATGGTTGAAGGTTAAGTTTGGTTGAAAAGGTGAAATGGTCAATTTTGGCCAAGGGGTTAAGTTTGGTCAAGGTGGATTAAAAAGTGAGTCAAAGAGTGTTTTGACTCATGTTTATGGTTGAAAGGGGTGCAGATGGTAGGTTGGGCATCTAGGGGTATTTTGACATCTAGAATCATAGTGTGCAATTTTATAGTGTCTGTATTTTACCCCTTTTTATTATGAAATTTATATCAATAAGTTGTAAAATAAAAATAGATTATGGGTAAAAAGTTTAGTTGCCTTGATTATGGGAGGAGGTGTTCCCCCTCAAACCAATAATTAATAAGGTGAAGCAAAATTGAGTTTGGGTTTGATGAGTGGCTATGTAGGTGAAAAGGTAGGTGATAAGGGTGGTTGGTGAGGTTCAGAATTAAGGCACAAATATGTGCACAAAATGTGATTAAGTATGATAGTCAAGATTGTACATAAACTAAGTTTCTAATGTTGGTTTAAAAATAAGGGTGGTTCTAGAAGGATAAGTGACAGAGTAACTGGGTCACAATATTAGTCATAGCTAATTAGATTACTATATAAGTCTCCTAGATAAAGTTAGTGTCTCATATGTATCTAAGGTAGGAAGTGCTCTTTGGAAGACACAAAATTTTTGGTTGTGAATGAGGTGGTGAAAATTCAAATGTTCAACATGGCAAGTTAATCGGTGTAGTAAAAAAGACCAAGGTAAGGTCATCACAAAATATGCAAATAGTTTGGGTCAAAAATGACCAATGTTAAGGTGTACATGGTCAGATGGTTGGTTGGATGGTTATAGAGGGTGTTCTCTAATCATGATTGGTTTGTGAAGGATAGGTTCTCTATGAAGGTTGGTTAGTGGTCTTCAAATGGGTTGCCCTAATTTAGTGTACCACTTGGTTTAGTTTAGTTGAAGGTTTGTAGAGAAAGCTAATATATAAAGCTCAAAGTTTTATAGAGAAAGGTAATATCTAAAGGTTGGGGTTGATGGAGAAGGTGCTCTCCAATGGGTCATGGTTAGGTTAATTTATTGGTGGAGAAGGTGGCTCCAAAAGGGTGGAGAAGGTGACTCCTACATAGGTTCACTGAGTGATTAGTCTGATGGGTTGGTTTTAATGACTCAAAAGGGGGAAGACAAGTATTCCTACGTGGTCATGAAAGTATGAGGAGGAGGATAAAAAAATGATTGTTAAAGACCATGATGGCAAGATGGGTGGGATTATGAACATAAACCTGTATCATGATTTTGCTCTATTATTAGTTTGATGGTTAAAAAAAGGTAGCTTGATCACATGATGTCAAGTAAGCTAAAAAATCCCTTGATTTGTAGAGGACAAAAGGGGAGATTGATGATACGTAGTGGGTGATAGGTAGGGTAACCTTATTATGGGGATGACTTACCCTTTTTGTAGGTGACCTAAGAACCATGATAGACAAGTTCATGTCATATACTAGGTGTAGACTAATCGATGCATGAAGTCTATTGATGCTATTATGAAAGTTGATTATAATTTTATTTGGATTATTTGGTGTTTGATTTGGATATAAGGTCTATTATTGCTTAGTTTGACATGTTTGGGAAGCTGATCGATGTAGTAAGCTTTAAATGATTACTTTTGACAAATTTAACTTAGTCATCCTTCAAGGGAGTGGTCTAAGTTTAGATTTGTTTATGTTTGATAGATATCCTTCAAAAGAATAGTCCACCTTTTAAAGCAATTTAGATTTTTTTGGGGGACAATATCTTTCAAGGGAGCAGTCTATAATGCTAGAGATGTTTACCCAAGTGATCGTTTTATATCTAAAATTATTTATATGTTAGATTAGATATGAATTGTATATATAGGCCTAAGGTTTTACTTTATGGAGGCAAAACCATAGCACAAATAGGCTGATGATGGGTAGAATAGGTGTGTAAGTGACAATGACCATGGGAATCCATTTTAAAGAGGTTGATAAGTACCATGAATATCATGCCATGGGTAGAACCATGGTATCCATGCTTAGGACTAGGCTAAGTTTATGATAGATAATCACATGATCTTGTTTCAACTGATTGTCCTTAAAGATAAGGAGATGAAGGTAATTAAAAATAAGGGATAAGCTTAAGTTAGACACAAGATGACAAGGAACTTGGTTTAATCAAAGAACATGTGCATAAATGCAAAAGTATTGGAAGAGGTTGAGGTTCTGATATGCTCTAAATCCATGCTTGCGTAAATGGTTGATGTCAATTAGGAGAGTAAATGTCTCCAAATTAATTTTTAACACTTGATTAGACATGGAATATATTTAGATTAATAAAAAGTCGAGGTTGGTTAGGTGATAGTTTGGTGGAGAAGGGTAATCTCTAAGGGTTGGAAGTGAAGGTGACTTCCAAATAGGTTGGGTGGTATCCAAATGGGTTTCCCTAATTTGATATACCACTTGGTTGAGGTTGGGTTGATGGATAAAGTACTATACAAAAGTTTGGGGGAGAATGTGACTCCCAATAGGTTGGTGATCATAAAAATTATGAAAAAGTGGTCTAAAATGACTAAGGTTAAAGTCATTTGGCTGGTTGGTGAGTTTTTGAGTATCTAAGGTAGGATGTAATCTTGATAAAGCATAATGGTTGGTAAATTAGAGAAGGGTAATCTCTAAAGGTTAGGGAGGTTGGTGGAGAAGATAAATCTACTAGGTAGGGGGAGAAGGTGATTCTCTAATAAGTTTGGTTGGGTAAAGGAGAAAGGTAATCTCCAATAGTTTAGGGTTGATTGGTTGAGGCAAAAATACCAAGGTTTAATTTGGTTAATTATTAAGGTATGGTTTAGGTTGATAAATAGTCAAAGCTTTATAGAGGAAAAATTTCTCTAATTTTCTCTTTCCATAGATGCTTGAGGTGGAGAAAATATCTCATAGGGAAGGTGTTAGTTAATAATAGGGTTTAGGAGGGGTGAAGATGACTTCATCCTCTAAAAAGTGGTGTTAGTTATTAATTATCAGAGGTTAGTAGGTTAGTTAAAGTTTTAGGTGGAATTTCCTCTATTGTATCAAGGTTAGGAAAATGCTGTTGGACTTGATTTTGGTAGGTTAAGGTAGGTTTGATGAAACTATCTTAAAATAAAGGTAGTTTAGATAATAGTGTCTGATTGTCTCAAGGAGAGAACTTGGGTGAGGTAAGGGTAGGTTGGAAATGTTTATTTGATTTTATGGGTTGGTTTTTGTTTGGGTTGATAGTTGGTAAGGTTGAGTTGATGGTGGGTAAGGTTGGATTGATGATAGGTTTCATAAAATTGGTAAGTAGAAGAGATAGGTTGGTTGGTCTAAGTGGAAGAGGTTGGTTGGTTGGTTACACATGGGTGAGTGGAAAATATTGGTTGGTTAGTTCCACATGGGTAAATGAAAAGGTTGGTTGGTTAGTTACACATAGGTGAGTGAAAAATGTTGGTTGGTTGGTTCAACATGGATAAGTGGAAAAAGTTGATTGGTTGATTCCACATGGGTAAGTAGAAGAGGTAGGTAGATTGGTTTTATATGGGTGTGTGAAAAAGGTAGGTAGGTTGGTTCCACATGGGTAAGTGGAAGAGGTTAATTGGTTGGTTTCATATGGGTAAGTAAAAAATATTGGTTGGTTGCTTCCATATAGATGAGTGGAAGAGGTTGGTTAGTTGCTTTCATATGGGTGAGTGAAAAAGGTTGGTAGGTTGGTTCCACATGGGTAAGTGAAAAAGGTTGGTTGGTTTGTTCTAAATGGGTAAGTGGAAAAGGTAGGTTGGTTGGTTCCACATGGGTGAGTGAAAAAGTTAGGTTGGTTGGTTCCACATGGGTAAGTGAAAAAAGTTAGTTGGTTTGTTCTAAATAGGTAAGTAAAAAAGGTAGATTGGTTGGTTCCACATGGGTGAGTGGAAAAGGTAGGTTGGTTTCCTTAGAGATTGTAAAGGAAAGTTGATAAGGTTCTACTTGGTTAACAAGTGGTTTGGTTAAGGGTTGGATTATGGTTTCCTTATTTATAAGTTGACTAAGAACCAAATATAATGGATAGACCTCATTATATTGAGGTATTTGGTTATTAGTGTGCACAATAATGGGTGCAAAAATAGGTTCAATGATGGATTGTTCTTGAGTTTCTGAGCTAATCATTTAGTTTGATGAGGTTAGTTAATTTGATAGGTTTGGTTGAGTTAATATATAGGGTAGGTTTGATTTCTTGGGTAAGGTTGATAAGATGGCTTGGTTTGATAGGTTAGGTAAGGTTGATAAGTTGATTTGATATTTGTGGGTCAGATGGCAAAAAGGATAGACTAAATCTCAATTTTGAGAAAAATAGGGCTGCCTCAAAGTGGGTTGGGGTAGTTGATATGATGGTTGGGGTAGGTGACCCAATGTTTGATGAGGTTGGATATGTTGAAGTTGGTTATGATAATTATTAAGTGGACATTGATAGGTTATTGGTTGGGTATGATGATGGTTAAATGGTCATTGATGGGTTGTAGTTAAGATTTGATTGGTTGTAGGTGAGGGTTGATTGGTCATGAGTATTGAAAATAAATGACTCTACTTTGATTATCTAGTCCATTAAAATCTTAACCAGTTCAAGTGGTAGTTGATAATTTGTTTGTTGGTAATAGGTGAGGTTTGATTGGTTATAGGTAAGGTTTGATTGATGGTGGGTGAGGTTAGGTTAGTTGTTGATGAGGTTATGTAAGGTTGATAAGGTTGGTTGAGTTGATAGGTTAGGTTGAGTTGATAGGTTTGGTAAAATTGATAAGGTAGGTTGAGGCAATTGATATGATGGTTGGGGTGCTTGATATGTTGGTTGTGGTAGGTAGCCCAAAGTTTGATGAGGTTGGGGTGATTGATATGATAGATGTTGATAGGTTTTTGGTTGGGTATGATGATGATAAAATGGTTGTTAATACGTTATTAGTTTGTTTTAGGTGAGATTTGATTAATTGTAGGTAAGGTTAGGAGCATAAGTGGCTCATGATGTAAGGTATTGCTCTAAGATAAGATGGTTATTCTCTAAGAACCTAAGATATCTAGGAGAGAATATAGGTTGCTTTCGCATTGGATAAGGTAATGGAGGCAAGATGGTGGAAGGTTGATTTCTTAAAACTCAAAACAAAAAATAGACAAGAAAAAGTAAAAAAGGAAAAACACCCACTAAAGTATGTTACCTCTTAGGGTTATTTTTAGTCTCTTTTTTAGCTTATGTCTTATGTTAGAAATAATTTTAGAAGACTTGGCTTGTAGAGTGAGTACTAGAAAAGAAGTCTATGGCTGGTTTTAGGTTAGTTATGGCTCTTAAAAATTTATATTTAAAGTTAGTACGTGGATTGTTATTGGGGCCTACCCCCTCATTCACACACCACAATGATAAGGGTGTCGAGTGCTTAGCCAAGATATACTAATTTTTAGAGTTTATACTCAATCAGAGAGCTGAGTTAGTTCTTCCCTTGGTAATGACAATCAAGTAGGATTGCTGAGAAAGGGTAAGGTTTACCACTAGGTACTGAAATCTTAGTCAGGCCTTATCTCAAGTTGGTTTTGATGTGTTGATTGATTATGTGGTTTGGATAAGTGTGTGATAACAAGATTAGAAACTATGATTAATTAGTTTGCCTTTAAGTTACTAGATGAAATAAAATAATCAAGCAATCAATGTATGCAAAATATTTATTTTAAGCCCAAAAAAATTTCAAATTTCATTTGATGAACATACAATAAAGGAAGAAAAAGGGATACTAGGTCCCACTGAGCATGCCAAAATGTTTTACTAAAATTTTGATTTTTCTCTAATTATAGAAGAAGTTAAAACTAAAATAGGTGTAGAGGTTGGTATAACCTAGATGTGGTGTGCACTCCATAATCTAGACAATTATAGATACTCTTATTTGGCTTGGGAAGAACGACCTGTAGATAAGATAGAACTAGAAAAGGGATGATGAGTTAGGTAGATGGGTGGATTGTATAGCAAGATAGATCCAAGAAGCGTAAGATATCTTAGAGGCTGTAAATCCACCTTTTAATACAAGTTAATGTTGAAAATAGAAAGGTTGATAAGAAATATTGCATAACATAAATGAAAGTACTAAATCAAAAGAAATAAATACTTTTCAAAGAAATGCTAGTGTTCTTAAAAAAATAACATTAAGGTAGATGTTAAATTGTCAAATAATGGTTTAAGTAGGGTCAAGTTGTTTTTGGTTCATAAGGTAACAGAGGGTTCAAAAAATAGGGTTTTGGTTAAGGTTGGTAGGTGTTTTGGTGCTTGCTTATTTTTGGTTAAAAGTGTTCGCATAGTGACCATCAATGGTCAGGTTGAACATCACTAATTAGAGTAAATGTCGGTGGTTGGGTGACTAATAATATTTTGATAACTAAACATCATTGGTCAGGGTGACTGATAATAGTTTGATAGTCAATTGTCAATGGTCAGGATGATCATCGATAGTTATTGTTAATAGGTATGGTTAAGGTAAAAGGTTAGATCTTTAGGTTTAGAGGTCAAAGGGAAAATGGTAGATAGGTAGAGTAGGTTGTTGGGGGTTATTTAATTGGTTGAGAGGTCAGAGGGTGGTGTTTAAGAGGTAGTAAAGAATAAAACAAAGAAACTAATTATTGATCTCGGTAAGAGATAGATACCTAGCTTGATTGTTGAGGTTTGGAACAGTTTTAGTAAAGTAACAACTGGCTGACTGGTGAAGCTTTGAGTGATTTAGACAAAGGTTTGGGTCTTTATTTCAATCAATACTTGATATAAACTTGTAAAGAAAACTCTAAGATCTAAGAAGATCCAAAAGATCAAGATGATGAAGCCCCTTTCTTGGTCCTACTCTCTTTCTTTTATAGGCAAGAGGAGATGGAGGATAGGAGGATGAAGTTGCTAATTAGATGGGAGGATAAAGTTGCTAATTATAATGATTTGTAATGGTTTTAAGGAAATTTGTTATTTAGGATGAAGTTGATGATATTGTACATAGTTATTGATGCTTGAAAGTAGGTGAGGATCTGATCATTGATAGTTAGAATGACCATTGGTGGTTAGAGTATTGACCGTCGATAGTTACTATGTTGACTATCAGTGATTACTGTGTTGACAATAAATGGTTACTTTGTTGACCATTAGCAATTGAAGGTTAAGTTTGGTTGAAAAGGTGAAATGGTAAAGTTAACCAAGGGGTTAAGTTTGGTCAAGGTGGGTTAGAAGGTGAGTTGGGCAAAGAGTGTTTTGACTTAGGTTTATGATTGAAAGGGGTGTAGATGGTAGGTTGGGAATCTAGGGGTATTTATACATCTAGGACCATAATGTGTAACTTTATAGTGTCTACAAATGGGCTCCAATTAGACAACTATAAACATCTAATCACTATCATAAAATCTAAACTAAGAGCCCCTTTTTAAAATTCCACAAGTTAATGCCAGATTGATGAATGACTGAGTGGATTGTGACACTAACTCAAATTTGAATTAACACAAGGTGGGTCACCAAAATCCATTAATTTAGGATATATCTAAGAAGCCCTATAATTTTTTAGATCAATAATGTTTACCATTACCACTCCTAATTCCCAAGAATTCTTTTTCATAGTGTTCACTCAAGTTTTTAATGATCCTCTTTAACCTACAATTATGTGCTAGGTAATCCCACAACTCTTGGAAATAGTTGTGTCATATTCTAACCCCAAGCCAAAGCCTAAAATTTAGGACACCACTTTCTTACCAAATCTGGTATAGTTCTAACATTTAAAGTAAGGTCTTCAAGGTAATTGAAGATGTTGAAGTTCCCATTCCTTATGATTATGAAAATTAGATTGAGTTCCTCAATGAATTCACAACCTTGTGGAGATTGAGATGGCATAAGGCTATAACCAAGCATAGAGTGTTTCCTTATGTGGGCTTCATTGACAATCTACTATGGAATTTAGTGCACATATTCTAACCCCAAGTCAGAGCCTAAAATTTAAGACACCACTTTATTGCCAAATCTGGTGTAGTTCTAACATTTAAAGGAAGGTATTCAAGGTAATTAAAGATGTTCAAGTTCCCATCCCTGATGATAATGAATATTAGATTGAGTTCCTTGATGAATTTAAAACCTTGTGAAGATTGAGATTACATAAGGATACAACCAAGCCCAAAGTGTTCCCTTGTGTGGGCCTCATTGATAATCTATTATGAACTTTAGTGAACACTCAAAAAAGAGCTTAGGACTTGGTCTACTTAGCCAAATCTATGAATATAATCATAGACATCTTAGGGTTAACTTTTAAGTAGTACTACAACCTCTCATACTACACCATCACCTATAATCAGAGCATAGTAGATGTATGGGATAATACACATGAGATGTATGAGGTTTTTAAGGATTAAGTTGTTGACTTGGATCAATAGACCAATAAGGAATACATTGATGCTTATCCCATTTACCTCTTCTAAAAAAGGGTTTGAATTGGGATGCTCCTCCTAAACTGCTTATTCAGAGCCATTAACACCATGCATGTAAGGATATTATGGGTGTCCCTACTGAGTATCATTCTCAAGGGAGAGGAGGCCTCAAGCATGGGAAATTTGATCAACTTCAACCTCAACAAGATCATATTTAGGGTTTGGGTTGAAGGAAATTTATACATGTTGTCCTACATTATGGATGTGATTTGAGTCACCCTTTTATTTAAAATAATAACAATTGCACCCTCAACTCCCATAGGCTATGTAGTCCATATCATGTTCTACAAGTTATATGCTCACCACTATAAGAATCACATTTGAGAGATATGTGAGCATTTCTACCTTGTGGTATACCAGGACATTAATGAGAAGCCTATGTCATGGATTTTTAAGGAGATAGGGAGGACATTTTTTGCCACATCCCAATTTCATCATATGTTAAATAAACCTTTAATCAGTGATTAGTATGGTCATCATCTGATTAATATTGATTTGATTTAAGATTTTTGATATATACTAGTATGGGACAGTTATATTGTTGATTAGTATATATTGTGTGAAAATTATATTTTGATAATTTTTTACATTGAGGATGTATATTTGTTAGTTTAACATCATTGGTTGGTATATGATGACTAGGACTAACTACCTATTTTTTGTGAGGTGGATGCAAGATAGGTCATAACCTTAGAGATTTATGAGGGAGAGCATCATCACAGAGGGTCAACTAGATAGAGCGATTGGGGGAAATATCAATGAAAAATACTAGTGACCCTACACACAGAGCAAATATTAAATGATATTTGCATAAAAATGTTAGTGCATATTACTTGTGATTATATTTGTATGTGTAGAATTTATTTTAGTATGCATTTGGTTTATTTAGACTAATTACTTGATTTTTGAATTAAAATTTAGAAAATAATTATTAATTACTAAAAAGATATTATTATTTTTAGATATGATTATCTGGCAAAAAAAAGGCAATTATTAGTTGAATAGGTACTTACCTTGATAATATTATTTTCATGAAAATAGAATTATTTTCTAAAGTTATTTGAGGTAGTCTTGAAATTCATGCAATGATTTACTTGAAAATAGAAAATAAGATATAATTAATTTTTGAGACAACTTAAGCTTAAATATAGAAAATAAAGAAAAGGGGTGTAAACTTGTAAAATGTCATGTTTTTGATAATAAAACAAAAGGTGAGTTAACTATGATAAGAAATAAAGTTCTAACTGTAGTTAATAAATTTAGACAATGAGTAAATGATAACATACAAAGAAATCAGAGATACCATGCAAAATTTATTAATAAAGGAAAATTTTTGTGAATTAGACACACCACAAAGTGGAAGAAAGGGAGTATTTGAAGAGCAATAGAAGTAAGAGATAGTAAGTTTATTAATTTCTACAAGCAATCTCATTAGAGGTAAGTTTTTCCATTTATTTTATTGTGTGTATATAGGCAATAAAAGAGTGAATTAAAATTGTATTTCATTCTTATGGGTAGTGTTAAAATATGTTAAGCTTATAAATTATGTTTTAGAGGCCAAAGTTATATTTTAAAGGCTGTGTACATATTTTTAGAGATTAGTGTTTCCTTTTTTCATGCCTATGATGGAATTGTAGAATGTTGCATTGTATTTATTTATATTGTCTCTTTAAAACCTACGTTGATTATACTGCATCTCATTCTATAAATAGGGCAATGCCATTTAAAGAACCTAAGTTTTATCTATGCCTATGTTTTATTTATTGAAAACCCTATGTCTTAAATTATAAGGCAACATTTAAAGCATCTCATCTTATTGGAGACACTTGTGTTTAATTTCATGGTTGGTAGTGTCTAGTTATTTAGTGCTACATATAGTTTTAAATCTGAAGTATGGTTTTAAGGTTGAATTTTACTTCCTTATGCCATTTATAAAAATTCCTGACCTTAATTTCCAACACCAAGTATGATCATAATAAAATGATGTCATAAATGGCTATAAACTATCCTGGAACCAACATATCAATATTATATGTTGTGGTTATTATTGAAATTGCATTTTAAATCCAAGAATCCAACATCTAATTCTAAAAAGGGCTGAGTTTTTTATATCAAGTCTATGTTATGTGTATTAAATCAGAGTCCCATTTTATTAGTTTAGCATACCATTATAGATAGTCTAGCATTCCATTCTAATAGTGTTGTGTTACATTTGGGTTAAGCTGCATAACAATCTCTTTAGAGCAACGTTAAATTTGAATATTAGAAATCACAAAAGCCATGTATTTGGAATCCAAATGCTATCAATTAAAATTTGAGTGTCTAATGAAACACTAAACCTTAATTATACAATTCCTATGTCTTAATATGAAAGGTTGTGTTATAAATAAACCCAAGTTTTATAAAGTACTAGTGCTACAAACACTAATGTTTTTGCTCCTTAAGCATGATATCCTTATAAAGCAAACAATGTCATTTAAATAGTGTTGAATGTATCTAGTATAAGTTGTATTGGAATTACCCTTTTAACCACATTTTAATTAGACAATGATTCATATATAATTCATAAATAAATAGCCTACATTATCATTGATAACCTAAGTTTTTATTGTCTCTAAATAAAAATCTGAATTTACATTATATGGAAGTGCAGTATGTGTGGAGTGATGAATATATACTTTTAGGGATGCCAAGAATATAGTTTAAAAAAAATATTAGATATGCATTTCAATTAGAATGCAACATTTCATTGTTAAAAAAACTGCATGTTTTCCTTGTAGACCAACATTTTGAGGTAGATGGGATCCCTATATTCATATTTGTCAATGCTAAGTTAAAAAAAAAACAATGCTAGGTATATAACATAAATACTATGTATCTTATTAAAATATGAATATTTAAATTAAAGGCTGAATATTAAAACACCATGTATATATTATGGATACCAAGTTGATTTATAAATATGAGTCACTTATTGAAGCCACCAAGTCATTTTAATCAAATTGTAGTGTATATATAGGAGACTATTGTGTAATTTTATAAAGTGAAGTACAATAGTTAATAGAAATGCTTCATTAAAATAATTAAATATTAAAAAAATGAAGTGATCAATGTATATTCCATAGAGGAATTAAACTAGCCTAGGAAATTATGTTCCCTCTTTAATGTAGGATTGAATGTTGAGTGAAACTTTATTATGCCTCAGATTTCTGTATAACAATTTATAGAATGAGTTGTGTTGACAACTCGAGTCACATGTTAATTAATGAGTGTGATTATCATGGTCATATCCTATTAACATAATTATATTATATTTTAATAAGCTTAAAAATAACTAAAGTGTCTAGGGGTGTTCTTATGGAAATATATGTATACGAGAACTTGGGTATTCATATAACTGGTATAGGGCATTAAATATTATGCTTATATCCAAAATAATAGATAGGTGATGAGTTATAATGAAGTAGGAACTTTAGAAATATGAATGTTTTCCCTTGAATTATGATCATATGAGATATAAACTTGATTTACCATTACCTGAGGTTATGAGAATGATTAATGAGGTGATATGTTTTCTAGTAGGGATAATGTTTTCCTATATAGTTATATTGAAACTAATCCTAAGATATGGCTGAAAACTTTGTAAGTTAGGATAACTTAACCTTCTTATACAAAGTACATATTTATTGCCTGATACAACACTTGAACACATTTTCATGAGGTGTGTTATGTTTGTAAATTAATATGTATTATTCTTATTTAGACTTCTACATGTTGAGAGGAATGTAGATTGAAACTTGAGTTGTCTAGTTTATTATCGAGGTTTAACTCATTTTAGAGTTTTGATATTATGATAACTATTAATGATTAAAACTAGTGTGCATATTATTAGACATTATTTTGGATTAAAATGATGCCTTGTGATGTATGCATAGAGACATATTTTCATCTGATTATTATGTCTGGGTGTAAGTTTATTGTTGGTGTTTGAGTTGGGTGTTCAAGCATAATAATCTATGATATTATGAGATGTCATAGAGTTATACAATATGAAAAATACTTGGATGGTACATACTATATTTGGTCCACACCTAAATAAACACACACACACACAGATATATATATATATATATGTTGTTACTTTCATAATATATGTTGTGGTATTTAGTAGGATATCATTATGCATACATACAATCTTGATAGTGCAAATAAATGTTAAGATAGAATTATATGCATTGTATGAATTGTTTTTTATAGTTATGCTTGCTTGAAAATAAGCATATGTTTTCATGTTTCTATGACTACCTAGTGTAACTGATAATGAGAAAACTAGTAGTTGTACCTTAAAACCCTAGACTATCATTATTTGAGTTGTCTTCAGGTGTAGTTACTTAGATATTATTAAAATAGTCTATAGTTTAATGTGAGTTTTACCTAAGTGATATAAATAGCGGTTACTATTTTAAAGTTTGAGATTGATTTTGATATAAGACTCATTCATGTGTAGATAATTATGTGTATATCTTTCTTTCTCCTTGTTTAGCATGTGATGCGATATTATTATGGAGGATGAAATCTGTATGAGTTTTTCAGTTATATACTATGCATATATAAAACCATATTGATGATACTAATGGTTAGTGAGATGGATTCCACTAGCCTATGTACTACCACCAATAAATAATTCGATCAAGTGGTGTGTTATGAAATTGACCATTCTAAAATAATCATATACAAACTTTGATCAAAGTAATATTATATACATTGTATTTTATATGTTTAATTTTAATGTTGTGTGATATCATGTTAGAACATATTTATTTTTGGTACACTACATATTTTTAGAAATCTTACAACACACAAGGTACTAGCATGTCTCATTGGATTCTCGCACCATTCTATCTACCTATCTCTGAAGGGAGGGACATTTACTAATAGGTAATTGTGTGGGGGATCATTGGTCCATGGTTGGTGTGGTAAAGTGCTTAGATGATGCTCTCCCTCCTCCACTATAGTACTACCTAGAGATGACACTTGAGATTATTAGCAATACATGAGTTGGCATGACTCAAGCTCCAAAGAGCTTAGTATCTATTATTGTATTAAGATGTATGCCTAAAGGAATCTAAGTATATTATGTACTTATATATTTTTATTAGCAAATGTGTATTGTGAGACCAATCATAGCCGTGTCTTATCATATTTATTTTTTGTGAAGTTATATAAGATGTATATTATATGCAATATTGGAATTATAAGTACTATTATTCTTAAATATGATTTAGTTATGTTGTATTGTTTATTTTTTAAAATGTTAAGTTATTTATAAAAAAAATTTATTGCATTTTCTTAAGTACAAATTGAGGGGTTGCCATATTCTTTACCATATGGGCCTACTAGTATTATAGAGATCACACCATAATTGGGGTGGAGGGAATCCAAAAGGCCCCTCTTCTCTTACCCTATCAAGTCCTAGATCACCTCACCAAGTAAGAGATTTCTCATCAATTGGTTGAGGGCATCATGGGGTTCTCAGTTTATCATTGTCAAAATATATTATGACTTCCCAATCATCATTCACCACCATGAGTATAGGAATATTCCCTTAGTGTAGAAGATGGAAACCAATAGGAATTATTATGCCTGGGGAAGGGTAGATCATAGATAATGGGATAATCATGGGGTTACCCACACCCATGTTGTAAAACACATTTCCTAACTTAACATCAATTACCATCATGAGCCCCAAAAGGATGAATAAATTCATCTCAACTTGACCAATGACATTGAAGTTTTAGCATGTGTCAAGGCAAAGAAGAAGAAGAAATGGAAGCAAGCCCAATTTGGGCTAGTCATCAAAGAGATGCATGTATCTATAGATGATATTTATATAACACATTAGTCTTATACACGTGAAAAAATCATAACTTGATTTTTCCTCTTAGTTTTAGACCTTTTCCACTTTTGAAAGTCTCATATCTACTATCTCTACGTGCTTATTGCTCATCTCTTAGTTTAACTAGTATCATTCTAATGACTCAGGCCTTCTATCTTTCCCAAAATAATTTTAACCTACTTATTATCCATCTTTACAAGTTTTAGACCTATAAGTATTTTCCTACTCTCTAGACACTTACATCCCAGCCAGCTACCTACATCAACGCAATTTTCCTACATTGATGAAAGTGTCTAGTCACCTAAAGTCATACAATATGCAATTAAAACATAATCCTATGGTCGGCCTAAGTGATTTAATTCAAGCTATTCTTTGAAGGGATTGGTATAAATATAAGATAAACCCTCATTCATTCCTCACCTAACATAGACTTAAAATTAATATAAAAGAGTATTCAAGTGAATAAAACTTTCTTATTTTCTCTTATTTTGATATCACTCATAATAACAACACATCTATAGGTCTGGATTACTGAAGGAGTAGCCCAAGAGCCTAATTTTCCAAGTTACAATATAAGTCATTATTGTACTTGATTTACACAAATTGCATCCTTATGCACACATAAGACAACATATAGGGGATAACTACACAAGTTTAAGGCCCTCTCCAGAGTATTGGATATGTAAGAAACAATCATTGATAGAGGGGCATTTAGTGTAGCTTAACACTATGTTCCCACTAACCCATTTTTAGCATAACCATTTTGAAGATGAAGAACTAGGGTTTTTCTATTTGAGAAAGAGATACAATCCATGACCAAGATTTGAATGCACTAGAGAAAAGGTGACATAAAACCTAGAAGCATCCAAGTGGTTGCATATGGTTTCAATAGGTATTCTATGTTGGGCACCTATGTTCAATATAGATAGTAGTATCAATGCAACCATCTTAGGCTGACCCAAGTGTCCATAATTACACAGACACTTAATCTAGAATATGGTGAATATTCTAGAATATTGTTCTAGTCTACTTCCTACATGTTCTAGATATATGTTTATATTAGCATCAAAACTAGCTAACTACCTTGTGTTCATTATCATTGTGATATCTAACATAGTTGCACTTTCTATTTTTAACATATATTAGCATTTAATTCAAAATATTGTTTATCTGAGTTTATAAATTAAATAGCCCACTATAGATCTATTTATCACCCTTGTTTATATTAATTTTTATATTATTAACCCTATTTATCTGCATAAGATCCATATCCAAACTTTAGGGGTAAAAAACATCACCTCCAAAAGGTCCTCAAATGTGGCCACCTCCACTACAGCCATCCCTAGGCCCTGTAATGGCTCAAAAGGGTGGAGAAATTTAAGTGATCACACCCTGCATCTCCAATAGGATCATATAGGGGCTCTGACCACCTTCACCTCCAAGAGATCCACCTCCCCTAGGTTGTACCCTAGTGTTATCACCTCCACATATGTAGGTCACTCAACTATAGGTGGCACATGTGCTAAACTTTAACATTAATAAAATCCCAAATATGAGCCTAAGAAGGGACTAAAAATATGCACCACTAGAGATTCATTCCCCCACTACCACCATCTTAGAACATCCCATGAGATGACATCTATAATTTCCCATTCTTGCTAGGCCTACCTTAATGGGGCATCCCCTTATCCTTGTTTCACCCACTCCCTAATTCCATCGAGTTTTCCTAGCTCCCAATTTTGTGATGCCAACATATATTATGGTTGACACCTCAACAAATCTATTGGTTACCCTTCCAACATAGACACCTCTAAGTGTCCCCACCTCAATAGTTCTAATGGCTACTTTAGTGATAGGTGTACCCATGTGCAAAATTAGGTGACCCCAAACTTTACTACCCCTATGATCACTCCTCCAGGTCTTCAGGATCCTCAAGATCTAGTTTCAACCTCATCTACTTCAAATATAACCATAGATACAACTAATCTGAGTAAGAGGCCCATGAAGAATCAAAAGTTAACTCTCTCACAACCCCTTATTCAAGTTTTGATTTCTCCCTCTCGACCATATATTCAACTTACCCCTCCCTTGGATCCTAAGTCATCCTTTTACATTATTCCAAGGGCTTAAGGATTTATATTTAACCAACCAATATCCTCATTCTCATTAAAAATCCCACTCCTAGGTGTAAGTGGTCCATAGGTTAATATGAAACATGACTTATAGTATACCTGATTATTCCTATGGGGGTCTCCACTCATCCTCCCTCCTTTCACTCCCATGCCCCCTCCTCCTCCACTCCTTTCCTCCATACTTACCTCCAATTTATAACTACCTCCTTCCCCTATACCTTCACAATCCACTTTAGTTTTTTCCACCCCTTCTATTCCACCTTCCAATACCTTGGGGACACTTGTAGGACCAACTTGGGTTAGGCCCATCTAGTCGTTAGGTGCGTAAAGAACAAAGATGGGATATCATAGAGACCTAGATGTCCAATATAAGTGATATAGAGCATCAAAGAGAATGAAACAAGTACTCATATAGACTTTCACTTACGAGGGGAACTTGATATCAACCTTGAGATCTTTGTGTTCAGAGGCACTCATGAGATTGAGTGTTTCAAAGAGGAAATCAAGAGAAAATTCATTGGAGAAAGATATCCCCTAGCTAATTTTAGGAATAATGTTGGTTTAATCCAAAGACCAATTAGTTTAACCTTGTTTTATTTAGAGAGTAGTATTTATTATCATTGGAGGATCAAGATTCATGTTGATACACTTGAAATTCATTACCAACTAGGGAAACCTTTATTTAGTATTTTCCACTAAGTCAAAAATTATTAATTTTTAAAATATGGGAGAGGTATTTTAACTCAAAAATACACATAAAATGGGAAGGAAAGGTAGGGAATAAAATAAATGAATCAAGGTTTAAAATATGTTAATACTTTAAGAACTGAGCTGTATGTGTGCCCTACCATAGTTGTACCACTATGTGTCAAGTTTCATTGAGGTATCTGAGTCATCTTTACATAAGGAAAGGGGTCTAAGGAAAATAGAAATGAATGATTAATTTATAAATCCTTAATTAAATATCAACACTTAAAATATATTGTAGTGGTTAGCATGCATATCCCTCAATATAATCTGTAACTTAAACACATAGATTGCATGTTTTATAAAGAAAGTGAGAAATATTTACAAATGAGTTAGAATAATAATTGCATTATAAATATTATATTAATTTGAGTAACATAAAACTAATTCAATTATTTAACATCAAAAATTATTTAAAACTATAATGATTGACACATTAACAAACAAATTGACTAGTTCAGTAGAAAGTGGGAAATTGCATTCATTAAAAAAAGTTTCTTTACAAAATGCCAACCATGGTAGACACTTAAAGCTCAAAAGGGTGAGGTAATAACATGTGTAATACTAACTTGACTCCAATATCACTTTAAGATCAAATTTGATTAATTTTCAAAAGGATTACAATTTACAATATATAGAGGATGGGGTTAATCTCTAAATAACATGAGATTCCCATCTTTGGCCATGATGGCTTCTCAAAGTTATTTACAACTACATAGAATCAAAAATGGGTGGAGTATCATCCAATATCCTCAAAATATAATAGAGGACCCACCTAATTTATACATGGATGAACTATATATGAACCAACCCCAAACTTCTTAGATTGTGCCTCCTTGGTGGCTAGCATGACTACCACTAGGTCAAACACATGATCTAACTTGGCCAAATTTAATGGTGGATCTTAAAATATCACATCTAATTGGGATAATAATCTTTGGTATACTTAGAGTGGGGAATCTATAGACACTTTGATCTCAAAAACTTGGTTGATGTTCATGGTAGACTGATTTGAGAGTTCTAGCACCACCTAGGGTCTAACTTTGTTTGATTTCACCAGTTTCTTCCTCATGACCTAGTCAAAGTAAACCAGGTGAACTCAAAACTCACCTCTATCTATCATGGTTACATCTAAGTGAAATAACATAATGATGTTGACCTATTTGAAGTAGGACAACATATTTTATCTACTTTTTTCTAGAGGCTCTACCACTATCTATGCTAGGCTCAACACCTCTTTAATTGAAGATTTTATGCTCCAAGCATATGTTTAATAAAAAATCAAGTCTAAAGTGGGCATGAGATTCAATTATAGGAAAATTCCCTTATATATGATCATATAAATCTTCTTACACTTGATATTCACTAGAGTGATTCTCTCTAGATACACCTATGCCCTTAAGAGATGTGCCTTATTATCCACTAGAGTTTTGACCACTTCCCTTAGATTCAAGAAAAGTTATAGAAGGGAATCCTCATCTCGCTCGATTAACTCCATAGGGAAGGATCTCTTTACTTGTGTTTCTAGTGCTCAGACCTATTCCTACATGTCTTTCATCATCTTCTTTGACATATCATGCATAGCCTAAAACACAAAGATTGGGTTCTTAACCACTTTATCTTCTCTCATGGGTGTCTTCACTTTGGTGAGGGAGAAGAGGTCTTATTGAGTCTGCCAAACTATAGGGTTTCCATCTTCAATAAAATTTTGGGTGAGGATCCTCCTCATGTTCCCTATGGTTTGATAAAATTCCCACTATAATTTGGGGTCCCCTTTTATACTCATCTTAGGTGCTTGTGACATTGTGGTTACTCCTAGGGTAGAAAGGGAGTTGGTGGGATGGTAGATATGGATGTGATAGGTGGAGGTCTAAGTGGGGGAGGATTAAATGAAGTGGAGGGGAAAACATAAGAAATCACTAGAGGAAGAGGAGGCATGAGAGTGAAGTTGGATAGGATAAAAGGGGAATCCTAGGGGAACATATATGCTTACACTGGATATGGGTCAAGTTAACCTATGGAGTAATGACACTAGGGAGAGGGGAATCTATCTATACAGTAAAAAATACTTTATGTTTCATTCTAATTTTTCATTACACGCTGCAAAATTTTGTTCCCACATATTTTGGTTCAAGACAATGGAGTTTTGAAATAGAGCGCGGGCTCTAATTTCCTTTTGATTCATTTTTCTCTAAGTGTCGAAGTTAGGTAGAATCTACCAAGTGTCATCGACCGAGGCACTTTTCACAATTTTTACAAGTTGGTCAGGACATGCCATGTATCTCATAATAACTCAATAGAATGTGACAAGTGTTAGAATCCACATTTCATATCATCATCCATGTTTCAAATCTCTTTTGAGTGGAAGGTTTCAACAAAATAAGAGTCAGGATCAGGTGGAGGATGCCAAGTAGCAATCGCGGAAGGTTTCAATTTGCTTTTCTAAAAAAGTGATGGAAGATGCCACGTATCTCAACTAAAGAGAGCAAAAGCCACCATGTGTCAACCTTTGAATTTTCTTCATTTTGTTTCACTGATATAGTAAAGACTGTGGTGGGTCTCAGGTTTTGTTTTTGAAGCAAGCGAAAGCCGCCAAGTGTCACTGTCCATGTAAATATGAAATGAGGCTTGATTGTTTCTATAATATAAATAGATTGACATGGAGACCACCACGTGTCACCTTCTGTAGGTTTCTCAAAAGGTGGCTAAAAGTAGTGGAGATTGCCACATATCCCTAGTTAAGTAAAGTGGAGATTGCCACGTGTCCTTTGTTAAAGTAGCAGAAATCACCACCTATCCCTATGCCTTTTTTTAAAGTTGCTTCGGTGAGAAATGTTGTGGGTCTTATTTTTTGTTAAGTTGTTAAAGTTTCAAAGAAGTGGATTGTGATAGGTGTCAAAGGTGGAACATTCTTGAGCAAAGATATAGTAAGAGTATAGGTAAAGTAGAGAGCACCATGTGTCTTTGATAAGGCTGTGAAACATGCCAAGTGTCATTCTCCGATGTCTCCTAAGTAATAAGAAGGTTTTCAAGGAATTGGCCAAGTGTCCTCTTCCATTTAATAGAGGGGAGCATCTTGTGAGCTGTTTCAACAAAGGAACTGTCGAAAGACAGAGCATTTCAGAATCTAAGAAATATCTTCTGTTAGACACTTCCAATTTGGTTAGTTTTCAGTTGGGCCGTTAGATTGGGAACACATAGACAATTTGGAGTGAATTCGAGGCTATAAATAGGGGTGCAGAGATCACCAGAAGGGGGAGATACTTAGAAAGAATTTTTTGAGAGAATTATTGTCAAGAGTTTTAGACTTTCTAGAGCTATGATTAGGAATATCATTTGCCTTTGTTCTATTTTATTAAGTTGGAAAGTTTATGTAACTGTGCATGTTTTTGTGCCTCTTATGTGATTGGAAAATTAATAAGAAGATTGAATCTTGTGCCTTTGTTGATATTTTTTGTGTCACTGCAAAATTAGTCTAAGCTATGAGCCACTATTTCTATTATTTTCATCTTTTACATTGATCATGCCTTGTTTGCTCTTAAATGTAGTTGAATCTTACATATAGTTTCACTGTGCTCAGGATTTAGGGTCAAATTACATTCAAGCACATCGCCATAGTTTTTCTTTCTTTGCATTTTTTGTTTCTGTTAAAATTCCTATCCCTTTTCCCAGTATACGCTCAATATAAAGAAGAGACCAGCTTCTTAAAAATATGGAGGTTGTTTCAAGTCACAAGTCCCACATCTTGAAACTTCCCATTGTTGGTGTTAGAAACAAGCACAATTTTAACCATCATTAGTTTTTGGTATGCCCGATGGGACCATTTATTGAAGTCTCTTTTAAGATCATATGAACCAGAGAGCTACAAGGAGTCAGAGCTGTGGACCAGTAACAAAATCACAATCTACTGTAAATCTAGGTATTCTTTTGCCACCTTTGGTAACTAGTCCAAGAAGAAGAGTCAACCAATTTATACCAATAGCAAGAGCAAATATGGGAGCCCCTATAGCCCCAAGAAATTATGTAAGTTGGAACACTAGTAGTCTTTTGATTCTCCTAATACCACCAGCCACTTGGGACCCTATCCCAATGAATGCCCTAAAAGCTCTTCCCAAATTTAGTGGGGAAGACTTCAAAACACCTGAAGAACATCTATAAGATGTATCAGATGTCTGTGCTATACATGTTGTCACACAACAAAATGTGGTCATAAGATTATTAGCGGCTTCTTCTAAAGGGAAAGATCTAGAATGGTACTGGTCCTTAACCCCAAATACCATATCCACATAGGATCAAATCAGAGATCTTTTCTTTGAAAGATTTGAAGAGAAGGGTGATAAGGCTTCTTTATTATAGCAATTGATTACCATCCAAAGGGCACCACAAGAAGTGATGACTGACTTCAATTCCAAATTTCAAAAGACTTAGGAAAGAATCCCTGCTATGGCTAGACCATTACTAGGTATGGCTATAGTGTTTTATCTTAAGGCTTTAAATTTAGACATATCTGTTATGATTCAGTCACTTGGAGGTCAGACTCTGCCAGAGGCTTATGACTATGTAGTCAGATCTAAAAATAATTTGATAGATGCTAGAAAGTTGCCACCAAGGCCTCCCATGCCCATGTTTCCAGACATTTCCTTACCATTACCTCAAGAAGCCCCTAAATATATAGCCCCACCTATGTTTATGTACACATATCCTCAACCACCTGCTAAAGAAATTGTCCCTACTCAGTCATCTAAGCTGGATGATATCAAGAATATCTTAAGGACATTTTTTAATGAGCTAATTAATATGAAAAGATAACAAAATATTTATACTAAACCCCAATATCAAGGCTATCAAGGAAATAGATTTCCATCATGGCCAAACCAATATCAAGGTCCTCCAAGGCAAAATAATCCTCAGCTAGCAAACTAATTAGTTGTAATCCCTACACCCTCACAAACTATTCCTCCAAATTCAAATAGAGAGATTGTTCCAGGGCAAAATAATTATGCAGATGGTACCAATGCCTAGTGTTTCCCTTGCAATAATGCTCATACACCTAGAGATTGTCCCATCAATAATCTACAACAAAAGGTAGCAGAGCAAAGAACAATGGATGGACAATTTGCAAGTTCTAGTGACAATCACGTCTACCAATATTCTGGTATGAAAAATTTAGTCTTAATGGCTTAGATGCAAGGGATGTCTTTGCAACAAGAAGAAGAAATAGCCCCAGAACATGCTTTGTTCTCATGGGTTGAAGATGAAGAATCCATTTTTTGAACGAAGCTTCCACTTCCAAGAAACTAATGGTGCAATTAGACTATTATACTAGATCAAAGAGAAGAATACTGGAACAGCCTAAAGTTGCAAATAGTCAAGTCATGGAGAATCCTCCATTTCAAGGACAAAGAAACACAACTGTTAGACATGAAATGCCTCAGCTAGTGTAGAACCAAGTGAATCTTGCATAAATTCAAGAAAAAGAAAAATATCCTTATTTTCAAAGAACTCAGACCCTAGGACTAATAAATGTGGTGGATCAATTGAAGAAGACTCTAGCACAAGTATCAATATGGGATATATTGGCTATTCCTAAAAAGAAGACACTATTAAAAGAAGCTCTACAAGGCCAAGCAGTGCCCAAATGTACTGTTATCAAAGAAGGACCTGCTGAAAAAGAAAAACTCAAAGACACAGTTCATCTATAGACAACAGCCCTAGTGAATAATGCACCAGAGGTAAGCAAATCCAAACTGGATCCCTTCTATTTAACTTTGATAGTTGGCAAGAAACTATTGCATAATGCAATGATTGATTCAGGGGCTAGTACTATAGTAATGCCTAAGCAAATAGCTGATGCTTTAAAAATAAAGTTTGAACCACTCACTAAAGGAGTCATGCAGCTATATGGCAAAGTAGTACAAACAATAGGGAGAATTAAACAACTCCCATTACAATTATATACTTGTCTCAATATAATTGTAAATCAAGATTTAGTAGTCATAGATATACCTCCTGTATTTGGCCTATGCTTATCTAGAGACTTTACAGCCAAGATAGGAGGATATATGTCCCTTGATTGGTCTCACCTCATCCTAAGAACCAAATATGGTTCAAAGATGAAGATATTATCTGAGCCACTATATAAGGACCACATCACCAATGAACCAACTGCAAAGTTAGAGGTAGCTCATGCTATGATGAATAAAAAAGAAAGGGTTTTTGTTGAGGAGTTAGCTGAATGGACTGAACATGATCAAGAAGAGGAAAATGATCATTCATTAGCTATGATGCAAAGTGACCCATATGGAAATTATGACTCCATTGGTTTGGGTACTTATGTCATATTTGAGGAAGATCATAAAATTCCAAATGTTTTAAGAAAAGAAAAGTCAAAAGATACCTCTTCTATTAATCCTTGGGTCTCTCAACATGAATTCCATATTTTGAGTGAGAAATCACAAGTGTATGCCTTAATCTCTGATGAACAAGAGATAATTTCTGACTTTCTTCTTACTTTTCAAGATGATGTGGAGGAGCATGGACATTTTCTTGATCATGATTTGAATGAATTGTTTAAAATCATTGGGTTAGGTTATACTATTTTTCAAGGAGGCTATGAGCTGGTTGCAGATGAACAAGACAACATTGAGACTCAATTACATATGCAAAATTATTGCAAACTTTCAAAATTATCCTTTCAAGAGGTTGGTAATTTTGAAGTCTTTAAAGAGGATGATCATGCAATAGAACTTGAGTTTGAGGTAGAAGGAGATATGAAAATAAATGATATATATCAAAGGGCTTCTGTTGATGAGCAAGTAGTCATTAAATTCTTGATAAGATATGCCAATATCAAGAACTGGCATTTGACAAGCTTCCAAGAACAAGAAGAGTTTATATATGTTGGAAGTAGTTTTGACTCAGACTCACTCAAATGCAGGCCAATCAATATGGCATACAAAGAAAGCAAGTCACCATAACTACATCCAATTCAACCATTTGTCTGGCAACATTAGTCATCTTATCATGAAGGAGACTTTAGAAATTCCTCTTTTGATCTAGGAGGGAGATAAAGATACTTGGTTAATGTATTTTAGTTAGATAGTTTCCCCTTTTTGTATTGCTTTGTTTTCCCGCTTTTATTTTAAATAAAGTGTTCTTTGAACATGTAGTCAACAATTCAGATGATTTTCAAAATTTTCAAAATTTCTTAAAACATTGAATATCTTCCAAATCTTTAGAAATCCTCAAGGTACCTTGCATTGCCACTTGCATAACGTGTCTATCTCACTATCCCATAAAGATTGATTAAGATTTGCTAATGGTTATCCAAGTTTAATGCCATTTTAAGACTTGATAGGTCAATAAATAACTCTTAGCAAGAGTTAAAGCTTACAAGTTATCAAACATTCCTGCATCTGTGAGAAAATATCCTGCTACTTGCATTTTGAATTCCTAGTAAACTTGCTTCAGCAAAAGTGTTTCTATTTTGCAAAAGTTCATACCAGTTATCACAGAATAGATATATAGATGGAGGGAGCACAGTCTTCACAACAAGGAGCTAGGATGTATGAATCCCTTGACAAGTTTCTTATAAGCAAGTCATATGCTTCAGCTCCTGTGTAACCATTGAAGACCTATCCACAGAACATAATCCCTGAAGTTGGTCAAGAAAGTGACCCAGTAAAGATTAAAGATTATGTAGATGGAATCATGGACCCAA
Source organism: Torreya grandis (assembly GCA_037957365.1). Lineage (NCBI taxonomy): Eukaryota > Viridiplantae > Streptophyta > Pinopsida > Cupressales > Taxaceae > Torreya > Torreya grandis. The sequence continues at coordinate 601,392 of JARHVA010006277.1, forward strand.
TTCTTCAAAGAGCTAGTAGCAAAACTCTTAGAGAAGGGGGACATCAAAGGTGTCTTCAGAGAGCCAGAGTGGGGCAATATGAAACATTTGCCATGAGGATATGGACTTCACAATTGGAATAATTCATTGTCCCAGCTATGAATCCATGCCCTAACTTGGTTGAATTATGCGTAGACTTATTCCATGCACCCTCAAGTACCATTCAATAGGGTCCATTCTCAGTGCAAATCACACTGCAAGCTATCAAAGACATGTTAGCCCTATATCATGATAAGACAGCTATGTTTCCCACTATTGCTAAAGTGCAAAGAATGTGGGCAAACATTAATACCCAGTTGAGGTTCTTAAAATTTGAATTTCAAATGGGAAATGATGATACTATTGTGCCTACACTCCCTATAAGAAGAGCCCAATTCGCACAAGCTAGCCAAGATGTACTATCTATGATGGTTTTCATCTTCAGCATGAAAGATGATATGATAGTTTACGGAGAGTAAATGGCTATCCTCTTTAGGCTGAAGACCGTCAACAAAACTCAGGAGTATCAGCTTAATTTTTTTGAGTAGATTGCATACTCCATGGTAGAACAATTGGCCCATTTCAAATCAAAAGGAATTTTTAGGTACTCTTCTTATCTATTCCACCTCATATTGTATCAGAACTCTGACATCTTTGCCCAACATATGCATCTTGATATGTATGACCCAAGTTTTTATTTACAAAGGACCATTCCTATGTCTACATGGACACATATTTTATCAAAAATTAGTGACCCATACAAATTCTAGGAACTATTTGTTACCCCTAATTTTTGTTACCTCAGCCCTAAACTAGTTATGAATAGACTATTTACAAGTGTTTCAAACCTTCTAGCCAGTTGCCCAATTCCTTGTGATTTCTATTTTGGATCTCACCATACAATTATTAAAGTCCATGGTTTTTCTGGGGAACCAATGTTGCTACCCAAGATTTTGACTCTTAGGTTAGCATTCTTAGAGGTTACCAAGTAGGTATCTACAGTTGATAATGAATATGGCTCTAGGAAGAGGAAGAGAAAAATGTATGACCTCCCATGGATGACAAACAACATGGTATTAGAAGCTAGAGATGCTGAGATTGTACTACTTAGAAAGCTGGCCTTCTTGGGTTTCCTACTAGTCGAAGACAAATGGGTATATGACCTAAATGGTTTCATAGCTTCTTGGATAAGGGCTAATAGGGTTGCAACTAGAATTGCACATGAGGCCCACCCCTTTTGGGAAAATAGGAAAAATCCTAGGGAAGATACCCCTAGATTTTATGTTGAATTAACCGATTTGCCCCTTCCACAAAATAGACCATGGGAAAATTTCTATGTTAAGAAGAGGGATTATGATCCTAAAGGTAGAATGACTTTTGGCTTAAGAAGGATGCTAAAGAATAAAGATTGGGATGCTGAGAAAATAGAAGCCTATTGGAAATATAGGCAAGAAATTTGTCAGATAACCCATTCTTTTAGGAATGTGGACTCAGATGAGCGATGGGAGGAACTCTGGGATGAGTGCCATCTCTCCCTTGTATCTAGCCTAGAGACAAGTAATTTGCTGACACATAGTGTAGAGATGGAAGTCAAAGTAGGATCAAGCCAAGAGTCATAGGCCTCAGGGCAAATTGTAGCTATAGTAACTGTATTAGTTTGGCCCCAATCTCTCAGTATCATGGAAAAGCAAAAGAGTGTGGTGCTTTCACCACTGAAAGCTTCCCCATTGGCAAAAGTTATTAAAGTTCCCAGTTCCCCACAAGCACCACTGATAGCAGTGGTAAATATTGAAGAGAGGGGAGCACAACAAGAAGAAGAAACACCAAAGAAGAGAAAGAGGGTGCAGTTTTAGTTTGATTTAGAGGAGGAAGCAGAGCCTTCACAATGACAATTACAAAGTACTATAATTGCTCCTCAGGTAAGTATTATTCCCCCTTCTCCTTCTCAATCTCTTTCTTCTCTTGTTGGCATGATGATTCCATCTAGATAGATGACATCCCCTACCACCTCTACCATTCCCATTTCTCACTTTGCCCCATCTATCCCTACTCAAGCTTTAATATTACCTCATTTTTCCCCCTTTGTTCCCAAGAAACTTTCCCCTTAGATTGCCCATAGCCAACAATTATCTATTCAATATGGTTTACCACAGGGACATCCTTTTACAAGTGGGGACATTACCTCTCCTTCTACCTTCCAAACCCAAGCAGATGCTGCTAGGAAGGCAAGGGAAGCCCGAAGAGAGAAAAAGAAGATCAAGGAAAATAAAGCTTTGGCTATGCCTCATCTGTGGTCACAATTTGACCCAATTTAGTAGCAATTGATGGTGACTCATTTGTCACCAAATGTAATAAAGCCAACTGAGCAGATGTAACCAAAAGACTACACAATGAATGTAGTGGCCATATATATGTCCCTATTTAAGCCACAAGACAAAATTGAGCTACTAACTGAATCCACTTCTGTAGTTGCTGAAGACTACTTGAAGACATCAAGGAGGCTATAGATGATGGAGGCCAATTTATCCAAGGAAAATGCAAATTATATTAGTTTGACCATATAAATCAATAGAAAAGACAATGGGATAGAGAATCTGAATAAACAGCTGCAAGATACTATTTCTCTTCAGACTCACCGGGTAGTCCAGGCCCAAAATGAATCCTTAAAAGTAGGGCTAATGTAGGTAAAAGATGCAGTGATGACCCTAAGGTAGGAAAAAGTAACATTAAAATAAAAATGCAAGGAACATCTACTATAGGTTACCCAATTACAACAAAAGCTACTAAGTGAATAGAATAATATTGCGGCTATACAAGCCCAGTTTTAAGCAAAGCAACAAAGAGCAGAACAATTGACACTGGGGTTGGCCAATATGCCTAAGAATGTTAGAGTGTTAAGTCTGGTGAAAGAGCTTTATGAATCCATGTGGAAAAGAATCTCTTCAGAGATTATTCAGCTAAGGCCTTCTCTCACCTTCCTACTAAATACATAGAAATTGTGTGAAAAGGTGGAGAATTTAGTTGCAAAGACTCTGGCTATAGTTTTTGGGAGAGTATTGGACTCTAAAATGCTACTGCAAAAGCTTTATGATGTAACAGATGGAACATTGTTAACAACAAGAATTGAGAATATAATGGTCACTACTAAGCGAGTGAATGAGGTTCTCAATTGTAATTCTACAACCATCAGTTGTAGAGAGTTTCTCAATGTAATGAAAGAAGGAATCAATGAAATGAAACAACACATTGAAGATCTAGTGCAATTAGGTCTTCCTTCTCCATTTCTTGATGACAATACTGTGCTCATGGTTGATGAAATCGAACCTTTACTATTGGCCAAGTAGAATGATCAAACAATTTTTCAAGATTTAAGGGATGATTCATCAGTCCCTAAAGTAGAAGTTGTTTTAACTCATGTTTCCTAGCTTGAATTCAAATTAAAGGCTACAATTCAGATTTTTAAAATTTTTCACACAAGGATATTATTAACCTTGATTTATCCTTTAATGAATTATAAAATAAATAGGGGTTATCTAATGATGAGTGGTCTACCTACCAAACAACATTGCTAAAGCCATAATTTTGAAATTTTGATCTAGCGAGAGTTGTGGTTTCTTTTTGAGCAGGCTCAAAAGTCCTTAAGGTCACCAATAACTGTAGAGTAAAAATACTCTATGTTTCATTCTGATTTTTAGTTGCACACTACAAAATTTTGTTCCCACATATTTTGGTTCGAGATGGTGGAGTTTTGAAATAGACCGCAGGCTCTAATTTCTTTTTGATTCATTTTTCTCTAAGTGTCAAAGTTAGGCAAAAGCTGCCAAGTGTCATCGATCGAGGCACTTTTCACAATTTTTATAAGTTGGTCTAGATGTGCCACGTATCTCATAGTAACTTAGTGGAATGTGACATGTGTCAGCATTCATGTTTCATATCAACATCCACATTTAAAATCTCTTTTAAGTGGAAGGTTTCAATAAGCTAAGAGTCAGGATCAGGTAGAGGATGCCAAGTGGCAATCATGGAAGGTTTCAATTTTCTTTTCTAAAAAAGTGATGAAAGATGCCACGTATCTCAGTTGAAGAGAGCAAAAGCCACCACATGTCAACCTCTAAATTTTCTTCATTTTATTTCATTGATATAGTAAAGACTGTGGTGGGTCTCAGGTTTTATTTTTGAAGCAAGTGAAAGCTGCCAAGTGTCGCTGTTCATGTAAATATGAAATGAGGCCTGATTATTTCTATAATATAAATAGAGTGATGTAGAGACCACCACGTGTCACCTTCCATAGGTTTCTAAAAAGGTGGATAAAAGTAGTGGAGATCACCACATATCCCTAGTTAAGTAAAGTAGAGATTGCCACGTGTCCTTTGTTGAAGCAACAAAAATCACCACCTATCCCTATGCCTTTTTTTAAAGTTTCTCATGTGAGAAATGCTATGGGTCTTATTTTTTATTAAGTTTTTAAAGTTTTGAAGAAGCGGATTGTGATAGGTGTCAAAGGTGGAACATTCCTAAGCAAAGATATAGTAAGAGTATAGGTAAAGCGGAGAGCGGCGTGTGTCTTTGATAAGGCTGTGGAACATGCCAAGTGTCATTTTCTGTTGTCTCCTAAGTAATAAGAAGGTTTTCAAGGAATTGGCCAAGTGTCCTCTTCCATTTAATAAAAGGGAGCATCTTGCGAGCTATTTCAACAAAGGAACTACCAAAAGATAGCGTGTTTCAGAATCTAAGAAATATCTTCTGTTAGACACTTCCAATTTAGTTAGTTTTTAGTTGGGCAGTTAGATTGGGAACACATAGACAATTTAGAGTGAATTCAAGGCTATAAATAGGGGTGCAGAGATCACCAAAAGGGGGAGATACTTAGAAAGAATTTTTTGAGAGAATTATTGTCAAGAGTTTTAGACTTTCTAGAGCTGTGATTAGGAATATCATTTGCCTTTGTTCTATTTTCTTAATTTGGAAAGTTTATGTAACTGTGCATGTTTCTATGCCTCTTATATGACTAGAGAATTAATAAGAAGATTGAATCTTGTGCCTTTGTTGATATTTTCTATGTCACTGGAAAAGTAGTCTAAGCTGTGAGCCTTTATTTCTATTGTTTTCATCTTTTACATTGATCATGCCTTGTTTGCTCTTAAATGTAATTGAATCTTACATATAGTTTCACTGTGCTCAGGATTTAGGGTTGAATTACATTCAGGCACATCATGATAGTTAGTTTTTCTTTCTTTGCATTTTGTGTTTCTATTAAAATTCCCATCCCTTTTCCCAGTATACGCTCGATATAAAGAAGAGACTAGCTTCTTAAAAATTTGGAGGTTGTTTCAAGTTGCAAGTCCCACATCTTGAAACTTCCCATTGTTAGTGTTAGAAACAAGCACAATTTTAACCATCAACACTATCATAAGGTAAGAAATTATTTGGTTGAAACCAAGTCCTTAGGCATCGAGGATAATATCAAAGGGAGGCTTGGGAGTGATGCAGGGAGTAATAGGAGGTGGTGTAGGAGGTTGAGGATGAGTTTCCTTTTGATTCTTTTTAGGCCTCTTACTTAGATCAAATTGAGCTATTGTAATAGGAGTAAGAGTGGATAAGGTCACAATGGTTGACTAAAGAATATGCTGAGAGTCTATAGGTATCACTAATGTGGTGTACATCAAGTGAATTGTGTACATAGGGGAACTTATTGATGGGGAGATAAAAGAACCTATTAGAGATGGGGTATATGTAGGTTTCTAAACTTGTAAAAGAACTAGTGGAAGCACCACAAAGATCCTTATTTATAGAATGTATTGGGTAGATGAGAGCCAAGAGGTGATAATTTTATGCATAAGCAAAGCCAAAATAACTTGGGTGAATTATGAAAGGGGTTTAATAAGGAAAAGGGGAGGCAAAATCAAAGTGGGTTGTTGTGGAGAAGGGAAACCAAGGGGTGTTCCACTAGGCTACTGAGGAATGGTGGGAGTAAGGGGAGGGATCTACATAGGTTTTTATTTCTAGTCATAACTTAGGATTATCTCTAAGCTACTAATAACATCAAACTAAAACACCTATTGAGCTACTTGATGTTGAGCTGCTTAGACCTAAAATACCTAAGGTTGAGCTAATTGAACCACAAGTGATGGTGGAGCTAGAGTAGAGGACCATGAAGGTGGATCTCATAAAGGAAAAATAATAGGGACCCCCTTGTAAAATTCTCCTTGATATCTTTGGAGGAGTTACCTAAACATCTCCTCTAAGATGAGATGATGTGGAGGAGGCAAAGCTAGCCTAGGAGAATGGCCTAGGCTGAGCCTACTTTCTTTTCTTCTTCTTGTCCTCGATCTAGGTCAACACCTCCTAATCATTTTCAGGGTTGAGATAGAGATCATCATCCTTTTAGGGTTGGTGGCCTTAATTGATGTTGGTATCTCACCACATGGGCCCTGATGACACTCAATGAGTCCCAGTCTCAATGTTTGTCCCTACCCAATGCATAGGAGTCCCTCCCTACTACCATATTCTAAAAAAGGGATTCTATTATAAATATGGTGCCTAATTTTTATTGGGAAGGGTGGGTAATCCTTTTACTAGTGGTTGATGTAATAACTAAATATGGCTTTTATTAGTTGGTAGGCAATCTATTGCTTTGGTAGTTAGTGTAGGACTTGATAGGGTAAGCAGAGGGGAGCCTTGATGGTGCTAACCACTCAAATGATAGTGTCATCACTATAGTACTAGTAATCATAAATGGGGGTGAGAGACTTCCATATCTCCTCTAAAAGCTAAAGTATGGCTACCTCATTTATGGCCATGTAGACCACTGGGTAGAAGGACTCACATATCTCCTATATAAGGTTTTGGTAATGGTGGCCATATAGTTTATGATAAAATATATGGACCACCACACCTCTAGGAACCCATATTAGAAAAGTAGAAGGCTTAAACATGAGCTTCAAATAGACTACATCTACCAAGTAGCTGATCATATAAAGGTTGCCTCCTCCCCAGGCATCTCTTACTAACTTGATCAGGTTGAAATTGATCACCCCCAAGGTTTAAGACCTGATTACCCTTGAGGATATTATTTAGTAGGGGTACACACATAATATTAATGTGAATGTAGTCAATTTATTTGAAAAATTGGTCAATAGTATCATCTTGACATGGAATCCTTCTTTGAAGGTTCAAATGGTGTAAGAGTTTACATCCATCTTGTTTACCCATTTAACATCTGGGTTCTCCACCTAGTCCTTTAGGAAATCATATATCTAGTAAGTAATGGTCCATGTGCTCATCATATTTGAATCATAGGTGACTGAATACTCTAAGAGGTTATAATAAACTTCAAAATAAATCCTTGAGATATATGCAATATGATGCTTGGAACTCATGGATTAGACTATCTCAATAACACCATCATGAACCTACTTAGTAGTGAGTATCAATTTGTCTAATAAATATTCATAAAGGAAGACTTATAGCTTAGCTACATCTTGGTGTAGGTGGCATTTATTTCATTATTAAGGGCATATTCAAACTCAGCCTCATCTTCATCATTGCTAGAACAAGACTTGGGCACCAAGTCAATTAACTTAAACATCTCATTATAGTGTTTGAATTGTGTCAAGCCTTTTGGGAATGTGGTGTCCCTTTATTTAGGTTCATATTTAGGGTTAAAATATGAATTAGCCATTATAAAAAGGGTTGGATTTATTATGATAATGACTTAGGGGTGAGGGAGGCATGAAGGGCACAAGAATGAGAAGAAAATGAGAAGGTAAACTATTAGAAATTAGGAGCAATACAATAAATGAGTTTATCCTAGGGCACTTGTAGGGATCCACACATATATAATGCATTGACGATGCATTAAAACTCACTCAATGTGAATTTAAATATGAGTTGGTGGCTATATTTTATCATTTATTTCTCAATCTAGACTTAAACTTAGTGATTTCAAATATGCACCACCTGATAGATTTAGTGATTATGATGTGACATTTTAATTTGTCCAATCAAAACCCAGTTCCCCATTTAATTAATGCTAGTCATGTGGTAAGAACATAGTTATTTCATCCCTATGGTATCCTAGATAACCTATTTCTTATGCCACATGCCCATCATTGATTGGTCTTGACTATAATGGGCACCACTTAGGTGGAAATTGATACTTAAATTTTACACTTTCAAGAGTAGGAATCACCAACTAGAGGAGTGAAGTGACATGTGGCATCTTTTGATTAACCTTTTAAATCTAACTTTACCTCACTCTTACCACTTGGGGGATTCTCAAGATTCTTTTACCAATCCATAGAATAGTGCCATGTGGCATGGTTTAATAGGTCAAACTCTCTTAGGCTTTAACATCTCTATCAAGTCCATGATATTAATAACTCTAACAATAGGCTATATGACATTATTTTATTTGGATAGGCTCTCCTAGGTTCTGAGATCTCTATTAAGTTTGGGAGACTAACACATCTAACATTGGGTCCACCTAATTAAGAGACTCACTCAGTCAAGCTCTCCTAGGCTCTGACATCTTTATCAGGTTTGGGAAAATTGACCATTCTTATAGCTGGGTGATCTAATTGGTTAGGATCTCCCAAGATCTAAAATCTCTAGTAGGTCTAGGATATTGATTGCTTTGATAGTTTGAGCCATGTAACACTTTCTAATTTAGTCACTCACCAATGTGAAAATCCATGAAAAAAGAGTAAGCATAAAAAAGGAATCCATGCAATCAAACATAACTCACTTGATCTCTAATAGAGATTTATAAGGCACCACATAAGACTTTGAGAGACTATGAATTTGAGTTATTGAGGCTCTGAAAAATTCAAAACAAGTCCAAATTTATATATTAGAAAGTTAGTGCAATACAAATATTCTATGTTGTTAGAGATACAATCACTGAGAGTAGGGGGTGAATCAATGAGCCCGAATAATCCAAATTCAATTTCAATCCTTACAAATACTTAATCAGTTACCAAAATCATTCATGAAGCATACACATCATTCATAGAAATGAGCATGAGAGACAATGCAATATCAATCACATAACACATGACATATGTGGAAAACCATCTTGGGGGAGAAAATCCATTGTAACTTGTAATTAGACTACTATCCTATAAAACAAGAACCAACTTAGACTAGCTTCAATTGATTAAGGAACTAGAATCCCTTATTTAGTGAGACAATAATCCCACAAGGTGATACCACACCTATTTAGCTGAGCTACAACAACAACTAGAATTTTAGAAAGTTTCACCTTACAAGGAGGCTGAAACTCCCTTAGATGCTGAGCTTCCACAACAACACCTATGAGCACATCCACCTTTGAACTGATGTCTTCAACACCTAATGATGGAAATTCGATTATCACTCTCTACTTTCACTCATACTTAAATAATAATATCACTAATCTGCCAATAGAATTATGACCTATAAGTCATATAAATAGTTCTCAATTTGATCTGCTCATCAACTCATCTACTAAGCACTCTACCCCTCATTCGTGCCACAAATCACACACACAAGCCTCTCTCAAATATCTCCCAAGTCTCTTACTCATGTATAGAAACCAACACATTTGATTTCACTATTTATATATAAATCATGAACATCACCATCTTGGTCATCCATTAGGCATGTCTTAACACTTAAGGCATCTATCTCATTAAGACACAGCTTAATACAATCTTCATAGGTGGGCGATAGCATCTATGGGTCACCCTTAAGCAACTATACCATTTAATAAGGCCCTTTTAGTTTTTATAGGTGTCATGGAGACTTATTCACGCATTTATCATGTCAATGAACAAAATAAAAACATAGGACCACTTCCAAATGCATGGACCCATTCTACATGATCTATAGGTCACCCTTGAGTGCCAACAACCAACATAGTACCCTTTTTCTTAAGCATAATTTGCTCAAATAACTCTCTATACACACAATCATTATAAGTGAACACACATCCACTAACTAAGCCTTTTGTTCATACTACATGTGATTGGTCAATCCTTCATAATGCACATAGAACATCCTTATGGAGTCTACAACACTCCCAAATAGATAATTCATCATTAAACATCATAATAATATCAAAATGAGCTCAATTAACCTTCTTGGGTTACCTATAGAATGTAGTTAAACACATATTCAAATTTGGAGCTAAATATCTTTGTTTGTACATATAAGTAGACCTTTAAATCCATATTTCTAGATGCACCTTGGAATCCTCTACAACTTTGCTTTTTACACCATTAGTAAATTCTAATTAGATAAAAATAGATGGAATGAAAATGAGACACTATTCTTTTCCTTTACAAAATTAAAATATTCAAATTCAAATGGTCATAGTTAAACATTTAACAGTTGACCTCATCTCGTGTAATCTAGAAACTTTGACTCAATGTGATCCATTGATATTTATGGACCAGTCAGGTCTTTATCAAGAATCACTCATCATTTTATCTTGCTTAAACCCCCCATGATCATGATACTTAGCACCCTCACATGAATTTTGAGCACTTTACTATTAGACATCATGTAATTCTTACCATCTCACTCAATACGCATTGGTAGATCAAAATTGTATGATTGCCCATGAACCATTGATCATTGAAAGAAGATCAATTTATAAATATATACAATGCTAAACATTTGAACACTTAGCACAATATTTATTATTCCTAACATATTGGAGAAACATGCTCCATCGATGATGTTTGAACTTTACCTTGTGAAAAATTGACTATGGGAACCATTGCAAACTGTCTGAGATGACAACTTTAAACGTCAATAACTTTTACCTCGCTCACTTTCATGATCTTAAATTTGGACCATATGATTTCCTCACATAGGAAAATCCAATAATGTGACAAAATACTCATATAAACTTCACACATGTGAGAAATAATGACATTAAAATTCTCACTTATATTTTTATACCATAGAGCCAACTATGTAAAAAACTTGTCTGGAAGGCCAACTTTAAACACACATATCTTTTGCCACACTTCAGTGCTTGAACTAAATATTAGTGAAAATAAATTAGGCACAAAAATAAATAAACCCATATGAAAAATTTTTCCTAAAACATCCACACGTGTGAGATATAATACCATCAAAATGCTCACTTGGCTCTTGATGTTGTATTGCTAATTTGGCCAAGTATGGGAAAACATTGTCAAAATACCTAGGAGCCCAACCTTGTATTGCATATATTTTGATGCACTTTAGTGCATGATCTAAAATTTATTAAAAATTAATTAGGGACTAATTTTATCACAACCATATAACCAAATCCCCCTGACTCATCCACATGTGGCAATGGTGATGTCATCAAAATGCCTACTCAGATTTTTTGCCACTAGAACCAAAATGTCTAGATGAAAACTATGGACTACCAGATGAATTAAAATTATGCACATAAGCTCTCAAAGAATATAAGACATATTGTGAGACCTCTTTCACATATTAAAATCACCATATTCATCCCTAAACATCTCTAACCATGCTAAAATTGAAGATCAACCAAGCATACTTCAAGCAAACTAGGACAAACACTTTGTACATTTTTTCATTATCATGTAGACTATCAATGCGTTTCATCCAATCACCTAGACACCCCCATGACATCATTAAAAACTCTTCAAAAATATCCCCCTTTGTCATTGATGTCAACAACCATCATATAAAAAAGTACAACTCACCTTCCTTCTCTCTTTTCAAGCACTCTCACAATAGGGACTTTCTCCCCCTTTGACATAATGACAAAGTGGGAATAATCTAATATTTAGGACTTGAAAAGACCAAAAATAAGATGGGACAACCTTATAAATATGATACAAACTCCCCCTTACCTTGAGGCTACCTCTTCTTTCCTTGATAAACTTCCTCTTGCTCCATGCCAATACTCTTCTTCAACCAAACACTACAACTAATGAAAAAATAACACATAAAACCACATAAATCTGATGGAACACATCAAGAAACATTTGAGAGGTACTTAACCTAATAAATATAAAAAATTTCACCTTCTGAGCATCTTCAGATATCCACACACCATGAAGAACCACCACATATGCTAACTAGCCTTCTCTCTCAAGATACTAAAAAGACCACAAACAAAACTTCATGCCACTCACCAAACAAGAAATATGCTCTCAACCAACTTGAAAACACCCATTTTGAACCTATAATATATCTCCTTCAGAAACCTCTAGAGCAAGCTCATGATCTTGTTGCTCCCCCTTAACAAAAAACCTTATATTAATTCATAGAGAAATGAATGACACCTAAGCTTTGTCTTAGATACTCAAAAGTAGCTTTTGATAATGGTTTGGTCGTAATAACTACAAGTTGATCTTTTGTAGGAACATGCTCCAACTTGACACATTGATTAATCACTTGTTCTCTCAAGAAATGATATTTAATAAGAATGTGTTTTGTTTTTGAGTGCATAACAAGATTCTTTGAGATATTAATTGCACTAGTATTGTCATAATAAATAGGATAAAAATAGGATAAGGTCCATTTTGTCTTACCATGTAATCCTCCAAATTTTATTTCATCCACATGACATGTGTACAAAAAGAGGAGGATACTATATACTTAGCTTATATAGTGGATAGAGACACTAAGGTTTACTTCTTGCTTAGCCAAGACACCAAGCATTCCCCCATGAAGAAGACGCTACCACTAGTAATCCTCCTATCATCCACACATCCTTCCCAATCAACATTAGTATATGATTTCAAATATAATTCTTTATTCTTGGAATACCATAAACTATAGTCTATGGTGCCTTTGAGATATCTCAAGATCCTTTTGACTACTTTCAAGTGAGATTCTCTAAGATCAGATTGAAACCTTCCTATAAGACCTACTACTTGCATGATGTTAGGCTTAGATTTAGTAGAGTACAAAAAACTTCCAATCATGGATCTATACAAAGTTTGATCAACTTTTGGTGAGTCATCCAGTTTACTTAACTTGTATCCTATGATCATTTGAGTACCTAGTGGCTTATAATCCATCATGTCAAACTTCCTTAGCACATACTTGATGTATTTAGCTTGTGAAATGAATATACCTTCATTAATTTGATTAATTTATAATCCTAAAAAAAGATAGTTCTCCCAACATTGACATGTCAAACTCAATCTTCATATTATTTGCAAATTCTCTACTCATTTTCATCATTACTAGATCCAAAAACTATGTCATCAACATACACAATAACTATCAATTGATGATTACCTTGTGTCTTAATGTACAAATTACTATCATCTACCCCCCTTTTAAATCCTTAACTCAAAAAATACTTATCTATCCTATCATACCAAGATCTAGGAGCTTGTTTAAGACCATACAGAGCCTTCTTCAATTTACAGACAAAATATTGATTACTTGATATGAAGTATCCTTCAAATAAATCAATGTAGATTTCTTATTCTAAGTTTCCATTCAAGAATGCATATTTAACATCCATTTGATATACCTTAAAACCTTGGAAACATGCATATGCCAAAAAGATTCTATTTGCTTCCATCCTTGCCACAAGAGAAAAAGTCTCATCAAAATCTATTCCATCAACCTGAGCATATCCTTTACACACCAATCTAGCCTTGTTCATTGTGAATTCTCCTTTCTCATTCATCTTGTTTTTGAAAACCCATTTGGTACCTATCACATTTTTATCTTTTGGCCTAGGGACTAAGTCCCATGTTTCATTCCTTTCTATTTTATAAATTTCTTCATCCATTGCATCATCCCAAATTTCATCTTTGATAGCTTCCATAAATATTTTGGGTTCAATCATGGATAAAAGAGATGAGTCTTGTTGATTTTGATTGATCAACATTATCCTTCTAGTCTACAATTTTGAATTAACATTTCCAATAACTTGAGAGACTAGATGATATTTTTGAATTCTTTTAGATGGCTCTATAGAGTCTTATTTTTCTTCCTCCTCTTCATCTTCATCATCTATTTGAATGGATAGTTCCTCATTGTTTGAAATAGAATTATGAATTGAATCACTTACCTGTAATTCTTACTTCTTGAATCTACTTATCTCATCTATCCTTACATTTGAACTTTCAACAATTTTGTGAAGTCTCTTGCTAAAGCACCTATAAGAAATATTAATAGAAGAATAACCTAAGAAGATGCCCTTATCAGATCTTGAATAAAATTTTCCAAGATTGTCATTATCTCTTTTGATGAAGCACTTAATCCCAAACACTCTAAAATGTTTGACATTAGCCACTCTATTCTTCCATAACTCATAAGGAGTCTTATTGTCATTTAATCTGATTTAACACCTATTTAGGATGTACATAAAAGTGTTGGCTACTTCTTCCTAATATCCATATAATAATTTTACATCTTGAATCATGGTTTTACCCATCTCAACAATAGTCCTATTCTTATTTATAACCACACCATTCTATTGTTATGTTCTAATAGCAAAATATTATCTTCTTATCCCATGTTCTTCACAAAAATAATCAAACTTATGAGACCAAAACTAACCTCCTCTATCTGATCTCACACACTTGATCTTTAAACCTTTATCATTTTCCACAAGAGCTTTGAATTCAAAAAATTTAACAAAATATTTTGATTTTTCTTTAAAAAAGACTATCCAAGTCATCTTAGTAAAATCATCAATGAGAAGCATGAAGTAGCTATTACTTTAAATACTTTGAGTTCTCATAGGTTCACATAGATCAATGTGGATCAACTCCAATGGGTTTGTAGTGAATAATTCCATGGTTTTGTATCTTCTCTTGGTTTTCTTTCCATGAAGACATGTCTTGAAAAGGGAATGAGGAATCTTAAAAATATTAGGCATATGCCTTACCAACCCTTTTGAATTATTTTTTATCATATTATCAAAATTTATATGTCCAAGCCTTCTATGCCAAATCCAACTTTATTACAATTCAATTATGAAGCATCCCCCCTTCTTGGATTCATGGAATACATACATGTTGTTATATATTTTATGAACATTTGTAATTAATCTACCACATTTTGCCTTTCTTATTTCACATACATCATAATGAAAATATAAAACATTTCCTTGCTTAGACATTTGGCTGACACTTAAAATATTATGTTTTAAACCTTCTACATATAAGAAATTATTAGTCCTAGTATGACCATTGTCCAAAATCATAGTACCTTTACAACCTATGTTAGAAAATTTGTTGTCACCAAATCTAATTGCACCTAGGTTGGTCTTTTTAAGAGAGATAAACTTGCTCTTATCTCTTGTCATATGATTTGAGCATCCACTGTATATGAACCATCTCTTATTTTCATCTTATTGAGTATGCAAAGCTACTTAAACAAATAATGACTCTTCCTTTAGTGATCTTCTTGGATTTTGCTTCTTTTCTTCTTTAGACTTTGTCTCCTTGAACTATTTGATAGTGTTAATGACTTATATATCCTTATTCCAAAAAGATTTATTAGAGTTCTTGGTTATGTGACCTTATTGGTTACAGTTGCAACATATGAGATCCATTTTGATCTCTAGAGAGAAAGCACAATCCTTATATCTATGACCAAATTGATTGTAAGAGAAGCAATACCCATTGAAGACATTGTTCATGTTTGATGCTCTTTTCTCTTGACCATTACCACTTAGTGGATTTTAATTCTTGATCATTTTGGTGGAGATAAAATCCTTTTTTTCCTTGGATAAGAGCACATCTAATTAAATCATGGTTTTATTTTCATATTATTCCATCCTTTGATTGATACCTTTATTCACCATGACCTGTAGATCCTTGACCATTGCCTCTAGATCTTGCACTTATGTCTTGACATAATTTATGCTTGAATTGACATTTGATAATCCACATACTAGTTTATTTTTAAGATAATCTAGAGTCTCTTTGTCATCTATAGTACCTTTGATCACCTTCAAGTGGTTAAAATTTGCAAGAAGGACCTAACTCTGATACAAATAATTAGAGGTACAATCACTAAGAGGAGGGGGGTAAATTAGTGAGCCCAAATAATCCAACTTCAATTTCAATCCTCAAAAAAACTTAATCAGTTACCACAAGCATTCATGAAGCATACATATCATTCATAGAAATGATTGAGATAGACAATGCAAGATCAATCACATAACACATGACATATGTGGGAAACCCTCTTGGGGGAGAAAACCCATTCAAACCTACAATTGGACTATTATCCTATTACAATAAGAACCAATTTAGACCAGTTGTAATTGATCAAGGAACTATAATCAATTATTTAGTGAGACTATAATCCCAAAAGGTACTGCCACACATGTCTAGCTAAGCTACAATAAAAACTATAATTTTAATAAGTTTTACCTTGTAAAGAGGCTGTAACCCCCTTAGATTATGAGATATAACAAAAAAAACTATGAACAAATCCAGCTTTGAACTAATGTCTTCAACACCTGATGATGGAACTCTGATTATCACTCTTCACCTTCAACCATACTCAAACAACAAGAGTACTATTCTACCAATAGAATTATGACTTACAGGTCATACAAATAGTCTTGAATTTGAATTGATCATCAACTCATCTACTAGGAACTCTACCCCTCATTTTCTCCACATATCACACATATAAGCCTCTCTCAAATCTCTCCTAAGTCTCTCACTCAACTCTAGAAACCAACACATTTGGTTTCACTATTTATAGAGCAATCATGAACATCACCATCTTGGTCAGCTATTAGGCATGTCTTAACACTTAATACATCTATCTCATCAATACATAGCTCAATACAATCTTCATAGGTAGGGCATAGTATCTATAGGTCAATCTTATTTAGTTACACCTTTTAATAAGGCCCTTATAGCTCTTATTGGTCTTATGGAGACCTATTCACCCATTTAGTACATCAACAAAAAAAAGAACACATGACAAATTCCAAATGCATGGACCCATTTTAGATGATTTATAGGTCCACCTTAAGTGCCTATAACTATCATAGTATTATTTTTCTTAAGAATAATTTTCTTAAATAACTCTTTGTATACAATATAATTATGAGTGAACACACAATCACATTCTAAGCCTTTTTCCAAACTACATACGATTGGTCAAGCCTTCATAATGCACAGATAACATCCTTATGGAGTCTAAAACACCCCCAAATAGATAATTCATCATTAAACATCAAAATGATATTATAACAATATTAATTACCCTTTTCAAGTTACTTATAGAATGTAGTTAAACACATATTCAAATTTAGAACTAAATATATTTGTATGTACATATAATTAGACCTTAAAATTCATATTACCATATGCACTTAGGAATCTTATAAAACTTCACTTTTTACACCATGAGAAAATTCTACATAGATCGAAAGATATGGCACAAAAACTAGGCACTTGTCTTTTAATTTACAAAATTCAAATATTCAGATTAAAATGGTTAGAGTTAAACATCTAACAATTGACCTCATCTCATGAAAATTGGAAACTTTGACTCAACATGCTCTATTGATCTCTATGGATCAATCAGGTCTTTATCAGGTAGTGCTCACCATTTGATCTTACTTAGAACCCCCATGATAATGACACTTGGTTCCCTAATGTGCCTTCTAAGCACTTTACTATTAAACATCATACATGTCTTACCATCTCACTTAATACACATCATTAGATCAAAACTGTAAGATCTTGCATGAACTATTGATCCTTAGAAGAAGCTCAATCTTTAAATATGTACAACTTTAAACATTTGAACACCTGACACCATCTCATTAATTCCTAACATCTTTAAGAAACAAACTCCATCGATGATGTAAGAACTTTACCTTGTGTAAAATTGACCAAGTATGAGAACTATTACAAACTATTTGAGAAGCCAACTTTGAACCTTAATAACTTTTACCTCACTCACTCACATGATCTCAAATTTGGACCATATGATCTTATCACATAGAAAAATCCAACCATGTGACAAAATTATCATATAATCCTCACATGTGTGAGAAATAATTACATTAAAATTCTCACTCAGATTTTTCTACCACAAACAACTATGTCAAAAACTTGTCTAGAAGGCCAACTTTGAACATGCATATCTTTTGCCATGATTTGGTAATTGACTTAAAAATTAACAGAAATCAACTAGACAAGAAAATGAACAAACCCATATGATCAACTTGTCTTGAAACATTCACATGTGTGAGATATTCTACCATTAAAATTCTTACTTGTCTCTTCTTTCCATATTGCTAATTTGGTTAAGTATCAGAAAACACTGTCAAAATGCCTATGAGCCCAATTTTACACTTTCATATATTTGGATGCACTTCGATGCATGATAGGAAATTTAGAAAAAATAAACTAGGGACTAATGTGATCAAAACCATATAACCAAATCCCCTTGACTCATCCACATGTTGTAATGGTGATGTCATTAAATTACCTACTTAGATTTTTTACCACTAGACCTAAAATGTCTAGATGAAAACTATGGACTACCAAATGAATTTAAGTTATATACACAAGAAATAAAAGCATAAAATACATATTATGGGACCTCTTTCACATCCTAAAATCCCCATACTCATCCCTACACATATTTAGCAATGCCAAAACTAAAGATCAACCAAGCATACTTCGAGCATACTAGGACAAACACTTTGCACACTTTGTCATTGTCATATAGACTATCAATGCACTTCATCCACTCACCTAGAAACCTCCATGAAATCATTGAAAAATCTCCAACAATATCCCCCTTTGTTTTTGATATCAACAACCATCATATAACAATATATAACTCACCTTCCTTCTCTCTTTTTAAGCACTCTCATAATAGGAACTTTCTCCCATTTAACACAATGATAAAGTGGGCACAATCTAATCTTGCGGACCTAAAAATTCTTCAATTAAACACTGCAACTAATGAAGAAAGAATACACAAAACAATATAAATTTTATGGAACACAACAAGAAATATTTGAGAGGGACTTTCCCTAAGAACTCTAAGCAATTACACATTATAAGCATCTTCAAATCTCTACACACCATGAAGAACCAACACATATGCTAACTAGCCTTCTCTCTCATGATACTACAAGGACCATGGATAGAACTTCATGCCACTCACCAAGTAGGAAACATGCTCTCAATCAACCTAAAAACACCCATTTTGACCTTGTAGTATAGCTCCTTCACAAACCTCTAGAGCAAGCTCATGAACTTGTTGCTCCCCCTTAAAAAAAACATTCTATTGATTCACAGAGAAAGAAATGACACACATTCTTTGTCTTATATACTCAAAAGTAGATTTTGGTAATGGTTTGATCATAATATCTATAGGATACTCTTTTGTAGGCATATGCTCCAACTTGACACATTTATTCTCTCCATAAATAATATCTAATAGGAATGTGTTTAGTTTTTGAGTGCATAACAAGATTATTTGAGATACCAATTGCACTAGTATTGTCATAATAAATAGGACAAGGTACATTTTATCTTACCTTGTAATATTCCAAAGTTTGTTTCATCCATATGACTTATGTACAATAAGAGGCAACTGCTATATACTCAGCTTTTGTAGTTGATAGAGACATTCAGGCTTGATTCTTGCTTAGCCAAGACACCAAACATTCTCCCATGAAGAATACCCCACCACTAGTACTCCTCCTATCATCCAGACATCCTACCTAATCAACATTAGTATATGATTTCAAAGAGAATTCTATACTCCTGGGATACCATAAACCATAGTCTATGGTGCCTTTGAGATATCTAAAGAACCTTTTAACTAATTTCAAGTGAGATTCTCTAGGATCAACTTGAAACCTTCCTACAAGACCTATTACTTGCATGATGTTAGGCCTAGATGCAGTAGAGTACAAAATACTTCCAATCATGGATTTATACAAAGTTTGATCAACTTTTGGTGAGTCATCTAGTTCACTTAACTTGCATCCTATGATCATTGGTGTACCCAATGGCTTATAATACATCATGTCAAACTTCCTAAGCATATCCTTGATGTATTTAGCTTTTGAAATGAATATACCTACATGAAGTTGATTAATATATAATCTTAAGAATAAAGATAGTTCTCCCAACATTGACATTTCAAACTTTGCCTTCATAGTATCTATAAATTCTCTACTCATTTTATCATTATTAGAATTAAAAACTATGTCATGAACATATAAAACAACTATCGATTGATGATTACCTTGTATCTTAATGTACAAATTACTATCAATTACCACCATTTTAAAGCCTTGACTCAAAAGATACTTATCTAGCCTATTATACTAAACTCTATGATCTTGTTAAAGACCATACATAGCCTTCTTTAATTTACACACAAAATCTTGATTACTTGACATGAATTATCCTTTAGGTAACTCAATGTAGACTTATTCTTATAAGTTTCCATTCAATAATGTAGATTTCACATCCATTTGATATAACTTGAAACATGCATATGCCAAAAAAAGTCTAATTGCTTCCACCCTTTCCACATGATCAAAAGTCTCATAAAAATCTTTTCCTTCAACCTAAGCATATTATTTACACACCAATATATCCTTATTCCTTATGAATTCTCCTTTCTCATTCATTTTGTTTTTGAAAACCAATTTGGTACCTATCACATTTTAAACTTTTATCCTAGGGACTAAGTCCTATGTTTCCTTCCTTTCTATTTGATCAATTTATTTATCCATTATATCATTCCAACTTTCATCTTTTCTAGCTTCCATAAGTGTTTTCAATTCAAACTTAGACAAAAGAGTTGATTCTTGTTGATTTTGATTGATCAACATTCTCCTTCTAGTCTGGAATCTTGCATTAACATTTCCAACAACTTGAGAGATTGGATGATCTTTCTAAATTATTCTACATAGAGCTCTAAAGTCTTATATTTCTTCCTCCTCTTCATCATCTATTTGAATGGATAGTTCATCATTGTTTACAATACAATTGTGGATTGAATCAATTACCTACAATTTTGGCTTCTTGACTCTACTTGTCTCATCTATCATAACACTTGAAATTTCAACAATTTTGTGAAGTCTCTTGTTGAAGCACCTATAGGTAGTACTAATAGAAGAATAGCCTAAGAAGATGCCCTCATCAGATATTGAATTAAGTTTTCTAAGATTCTCTTCATCACTTTTGATGAAACACCTACTCCCAAACACTCCAAAATGTTTGACATTGTTTTAGATTAGGGGTAAAAGCAGGTTTTGAAGGGGCCCCGAAACCATTTAACAACGAGCAAAAAGAGAGCTATATAAGCCCACAGGCAACGCCTTAAAAACACTACTAAGAGGTAGTAAACACAGACATTTAATTGTCCTGAAACCTAGAGATTCAGCCAAACAAGGCCCAAAAAACAAAAGTCAGAAAGAACAACAAACAGAACACTAGCAAAATAAAACCAGAGATCAGTACCAGTTTCTTAACCAAAAAAAGGGACCAGATTATTCATCCAGTTCCAAAATCAACTTCCTGACTTCTTTTTCTTTCAAAGCAATTTCCTAAGTGGAAGCCTCCAGCAAGTCTCCTTTTTGTGTGTCTTTCTTTTTGGAGCTTTGCCTTGTCCTCTTGCAGGGACCCTCTATTACTTTCGTCTCTTCATTGGCTCATTTCCCAATATTGATTGCAGCTGCACAGATGTTGGATGTAACTTCATCCATTTTCTTTCTATTTTCCTTTATAAGCTGTCGGAGGTTGTTTTCATAAACTTTAAGCTTCACAGGGATCTCGCTTAACTAGTTTTCCATATCGTTTACTTTGTTCCAAACAGCTTCCATAGATTCTTCCAGTGTTTCCACTTTTTTCTTTAGATCAATGAACTCCCTACACAACCATGCATCTAATTGGGAAGAAGACTCAGCTTTACTATTAGCCCAAATCAAAGGAATGTTTATTTCCTCATTCTGTTTCTTCCCTTTCCCGTCCTCAGCCTTTTCGTTTGGGCTATTTCTAGCTTCTTCGAAGAAGTCTTCTTGGCTCTTTAATTCCCGCTCATTAGATCCTTCTTCAATGTCCATCTCCATGTTTTGATTATTTTCTTGGACTGGGATTTCCTTTTCATTCTTTGATGTTGGGTCCTCGCCAGAATCTTCCTGGACAGTGTCATCCTCCTCATCCTTCTGATTATCCTCCTTCTCTTCTATTTTGGTTATAGAGTCCTCCTCAGTATTGTCTTTATCTTTTTCCTTTTCCTCAGGTCCTTCTTCCTCATTACTAGCATTGGTTTCCCAGCTCTCTGTTTCATCTTCTTCCACCAATTTTTCCTCCACAGATTCTCCAAATCTCTCTCGACCCCTTTCTCCTACTGCATTCTGTGTATTAGGAATAGGGGTCTTAGTTTTACCTCTTCTGCTTTCATTTTCATGCTTTTTATTCCCTGTCAATTTGTTTTTCCCCTATTTGGGAAACTTTACCAGTGCCCTGCTCTTGCAATAGCCTTCAATGAGTAGGATAAGGCCTTCATGAAGAATAGGGCGCAGTTCTTTCTTCTTATGAGCATAAAGGCTTTGTATCAGGGAGTAGCGAAGGTAGAATGGAAAAGAAAGACTTACCTTATGCCTGAAGTGGTTGAGGAAGATGAAGTGGAACTTATGCACTCATTTACTTCTACCATCTAGTATGAAGTATTCCCTAATACAGCTTAGGACGTCCCTCCAAATCCCTTTTATCTGGTCTAGCTCATAAAAATCCCCATTTTTAACCATTTTCTGCTCCTCCTCATCCGTTTTGGGGAATTTGCAAAATGCTTCATTCGATATGCTGGTTTGCTTTGAGAATTTGATTCCTACCATTGACAACCCTATAACCTCGGCAAGAAAATCCTCAGTTAAATTGACAGTTACTCCATGCAGGGTGACCTTGTCGTCAGACCAATTTTTATAGAAGGCCATCGTGATGTGCGGTTTGGAGCCATGAAGCCTTTCCATGTAACTCGTGACATTTCCTTTTTGTAAAATTCTCCATACTTGGTGTTTCTCTCTCCATTATGCGCAACTCTTGGGTTCCTGTTTACGAGGTTCTCCCTTCCTCTCACGTGCCATACTCATTTTCTTAGAATCCCATTTATTGTGAATGTTTCCCTGGATCCTGCTGTTTGACATTGTTACTCTATGCTTCCATTAATCATAAGGAGTCTTATTACCATTCACTCTACTTTGACACCTATTTATGATGTAAACAAAAGTGTTGGCTACATATTCCCAATATCCATCTAATAATTTTGCATCTTGAATCATGGTTCTACCCATCTCAACAATAGTCCTATTCTTCCTTTCAACCACACCATTATTTCATGGTGTTCTAGTAGAAAAATATTTTCTTCTTATTCCATATTCTTCACATAAATAATAAAAATTATGAGACCAAAACTCACCTCTTCTATTTGATCTCACACACTTGATCTTTAAGCCTTTATCATTTTCCACAAGATCTTTGAATGCCACAAATTTTGCAAAAGCTTCTAATTTTTATTTAAGAAAGAATATCCAAGTCATCCTAGTAAAACCATCAAATGAGAATCATGAAATAGCTATTACCTTGAATACTTTGAGTTATCATAGGCACACATAGATTAGTGTGGATCAACTCCAATGGATATGTAATGGATAATTCCTTGGTTTTGTATCATCTCTTGGTTTAATTCCCATGAAGACATGCCTTGCAAAGAGAATAAGGAATCTTAAAAATATTAGGCATATGCCTTACCAACCCCTTTGATCTATTTTTTATCATATTATTTGAATTTATATGTCCAAGCCTTCTATGCCAAATCCAACTTTGTTACAGTTGACTTATGAATCACCCTTCCTTCTTGGATTTATAGAATACATACATGTTATTATCTATTTTATGAATATTTAAAATTAATCTACCACATTTTGCCTTTCTTATTTCACATACATCATCATGAAAAGTTAAAACATTTCCTTGTTTACATATTTGGCTCACACTTAAAATATTATTATTTCAAACATTCTACATATAAGACATTCTCAATCCTAGTATGACCATTATCCAAACTCATGGTACCTTTGCTGACTATGTTAGCAAATTTGTTCTCACCAATTCTAACTACACCTTGGTTGGTCTTTTTGAGAGAGATAAACTTGTTCTTATCTTCTATCATATGATTTGAGCATCCATTATATATGAACCATATCTTGTTCTCATCTTCTTAGGTATGTAAATCTACTTGAACAAACAATGACTCTTCCTTTGGTGATCTACTTGGATTTTGCTTCTCTTCTTCTTTAGATTTGGTCTCTTTGAACCATTTGATAGTGTTAATGACTTATATATTCTTTTTCTAAAAGGCTTTGTTATAGTTCTTGGCTATGTGACCTTGTTGGTTATAGTTGTAACATATGATAGCCTTTTTGATCTCTAAAGAGAGAGCACAATCCTTATATCTATGACCAAATTGATTACAAGAGAAGCAATACCCATTGAAGACATTATTCATGTTTGACCCTATTTTCTCTTGACCATTACCACTCAATGGATTTTAATTCTTGATCCTTTTAGTGGAGATAAAATCCTTTTTGTCCTTATATAAGAGCACATCTGAGTAAGTTATGACTTTATTTTCACATTATTTGATCCTTTGATTGAGACCTTTATTCACTATGACCTCTAGATCCTTGACTACTACCTCTATATCTTACACTTACATCTTCACATCATCCATGCTTGCATTGACATTTGATAATCCACATCCTAGTTTGTTTTGAAGATAATACAGAGTCTCTTTGTCATCCATTATACCTTTGATCACCTTCAAGCAGTTAAAATTTACAAGGACCTAGTTTTTATACAAATTATGAGAGGTATAATCACTAAGGGGGGGTGAATAAGTGAGCACAAATAATCAAACTTCAATTTCAATCCTAAAAAAACTTAATAAATTACCACAGGCATTCATGAAGCATACACATTATTCATAGTAATGAGTAAGATATATAATGTAAGATTAATCACATAACACATGACATATGTAAGAAACCCTCTTGGGGTAGAAAACCCACTATAACTTGCAATTGGACTAATATCCTATAAAAAAAGAACCAATTTAGACTAGTTGTAACTAATCAAGGAACTACAATCCCTTATTTAGTGAGACTACAATCCCATAAGGTGCTACCACACCTATCTAGTTAAGCTAGAATAATAACTAAACTTTTAGAAAGTTTTACCTTGCAAGGAGGTTACAAGACCCTTAGATGCTGAGCTACCACAACAAAGCCTATGAATACATATACCTTTGAAATGATGTATTCAACTCCTGATGATGGACCTATGATTATCACTCTTCACCTTTGCTCATACTCAAACAATAAGAGAACTATTTTGCCAAAAAAATAATGACCTATAGGTCATAAAAATAGTCCTCAATTTTATCTACTCATCAACTCATCTACTGGTCACTCTACCCCTTCTTCACTCCATAAATCACACACACAATCCTCTCTCAAATCTCCCCCATGTCTCTCACTCAAGTCTAGAAACCAACACATTTGGTTTCACTATTTATAGAGTAATCATGAACATCACCATCTTGGTCAGCCATTAGGCATGAATTAACACTTAAGGCATACATCTCATCAAGATATATCTCAATACAATCTTAATAGGTCATCTGTATCATACATGGGTCACCCTTAAGTAACTACACCTTTTAATAAGGCCCTTGTAGCTCTTATAGGTCTTATGGAGACTTATTCACCCATTTAGCACATCAATATACAAAAAAAGAAGACAAGACTACTTCCAAATGCATGGATCCATTCCACATGATCTATAGGTCCCCTTTAAGTTCATATATCCAGCATAGTACCCTTATGCTTAAGCATAATTTACTCAAACAACTCTTTGTAGATGCAGTCATTATGAGTGATCACACAATCACCTTCTAAGACTTTTTTCATACTGCATACAGTTGGTCAATACTTCATAATTCACATAGAGAATCCTTATAATTTTATAACACTCCCAAATATATAATTCATCATTAAACATCAAAATAATATTAGAACAAGCTCCATTACCCTTCTCTAGTTACTTGTAGAATGTAGTCAAAATCATAGTCAATTTTGGATCTAAATATCTTTGTTTGTACATATAATTAAACCTTCAAATTAATATTTCAAGATGCACCTTGGAACCCTCTATAAATTTGATTTTTACACCATGAGAAAATTATACATATATTAAAATATGTCATAAAAAATAGACACTGGTCTTTTCCTTTACAAAATTCAAATTAAAATGGTCATAGTTAAACATCTAATAGTTGACCTCATCTCATGCAATCTATAAATTTTGACTCAACATGCTCCATCAATATTTGTGGACCAATCAGGTCTTTATCAGGTAATGCTCACTATTTAATCTTTCTCAGAACCCCCATGATCATGATACTTTGCACCCTCATATGCCTTCTGAACACTTTAATATTAAACATCATGCACTTCCTACCATCTCACTCAATACACACTATTAGATCAAAACTCTATGATTGCTCATAAACCATTGATCCTTGGAAGAAGCTTGATATTTAACTTTGCATAGTGTTAAAAATTTAAACACTTGGCACCATCTTAATGCTTCTTGACATATTATAGCAACACGCTCCATTAATGATGTTCTAAATTTACCTTGTGAAAAATTGATTATGGGAACCATTGCAAACTATCTGAGAAGCCAACTTTGAACCTCAATAACTTTTACCTTGCTCACTTGCATGATCTCAAATTTGGACCATATGATCTCCTCATATAAGAGAATATAACCATGTGAATTTTTTTTATAGAAACCTCACACATGTGAAAAATAATGACATTAAAATGCTCACTCATATTTTTCTACCACTGAGCCAATCATGTCAAAAACTTGTTTGTAAGGCTAACTTTAAACATGCATATCTTTTGCCATGCTTTGGTGCTTGACATAAAAATTACCAAAAATCAACTAGGAACAAAATTGAACAAACCCATGTAATCACATTCTCTTGAAAGATACACATGCATGAGATATGATACCATCAAAATGCTTACTCAACTCTTCTTGCCATATTGCTAATTTGGCTAAGTATGGGAAAACATTATCAAAATGCTTGGGAGCCCAGCTTTGCACTTGCATATATTTTGATGCACTTTAATGCATGATCTAAAATTTAGTACAAACAACTAGGGAATAATGTGATAAAAACCATATGACCAAATACCCTTGACTCATCCACACATGATAATGGTGCTATCATCAAACTACCTACTCATATTTTTTTCCACTAGACCCAAAATGTCTAGATGAAAAGCATGGACTAAAAAATGAATTATACTTATACACAAAAGCACTAAAAACATATAATACATCTTATGAGACCTTTTACACATCCTCAAATCACCATAATCATCTCTGAACATCTCTAACCATGCTAAAACTAAAGATTAACGAAGCATACTTCAAGCATACTAAGACAAGCACTTTACACACTTTATCATTGTCACATAGACTATCAATGCACTTCATCCACTCACCTGGACACCTATATGACATCATCATGACATCATTGATAAATCTCCAACATAAGTGTGAAATTACACTATTCTTCTTAGGATGTGACAAAGACTTGACTGTGCTTAAACTCAAAAGCTATGGGGGAACCTTAACAAATATCAATTATTGTTAAGAATATATATTATATGCACTAAAAAACTATGGTGAAACATAAATTTGAGGACTCTTAAATAGAAACATTAATAATAAAGAGATTAAAACTTTGAGAACTTAAAAATAAAGTAACTTTAAAAAGGGGTCCCCCACTTTTTGAAAGAAATGGGTGTGTTGGCCACTAAAAATGGAGACTTCCATGAAAAAATTAGTGTTAAGCACTTAGAACCCAAGATGCAAACCTTCACTCCTACATAAAACATAGACTACAAGAAAATCCTTAGACAGATGGAGAAATAAGGCACTAAAGACAACTACACCAAGTGACATACTAAGCTTTATATCCACAAAAAACTATCAATGTGTGTGTGGTGGGGTATTTTTTAAGGGAAAATTATCACCCTTTGGTGAAATTTATGGATTTTTTTTTGAGGGAGTTAAATTTTTAGTGAAGCATGGTTTGTTAATTATTCACCTAAAGTTATAGAATATAATATAAAAAAATACAAATGTAGCCAAAACCCTTCATGTGAACACAACTAAATTTACATAAATATTCTATCCTACTCTAAACTTTTCCTAAAGATTCACCTCAAACATCAGATCAATAATATTAATATTTTGAATTTTGCCTTGAATAAGGAACATAGGGATTAGGTTATCAATATTAATATTTTAAATTTCACCTTACATATAGATATATTGACACTTGTCTTCCACTATCTCATATCTTTTGATGAGCTCTAACTATATTACTAGCAGTTGCCCCAAAGGTGCAAGAAAAACTGGAGGAATTGTACTTTTGTTTTTGTGATTATATCTAGTAAGTGTTGTCTTTTCATTTTTGGAATATATTCCCCTTTTATGTATTATATTGTGATATATTACCTTTATCATTTTCTACACTAACAACGCTCTATTATTAATGTACAAGAAATCACCCATAATTCAAAAATTTAAATAATATTAATTAATTTGAAACTCGATCATGCAGGAACTAATACAAAAATTCTCACATCATATTGTGCTTGCCAAGTGTTTTGTTTTATTTTGTGAGGTATATTCTCCTATTAACCAATAATTTAACCCACTACATTCCCTCCCACCTGGGATTGATCGTCAAGTGAGGATATTTTCTCTTACACATCAAGATCAACAAATAGAGGGATTCAATTTGTAAGCTTATTTGATATGGTGTACGTCAAATATAAATTCTTTATTAATAGAATATGGTACCATCATGCAAGTTATAAACAATTTTTTAGTATATGATTTCACATGAAATATTATGTCAATAAAAAGAATAATAAAAAAACTAATCTAAAATATCATGTTATCCAAAAGTCTATAATTGAATATTAAATTATTTCTCATGCTTAAATCTCATTGTTGATTATAATTATAATATCACATTGTTAAATTTTTTACCAATTTTTAAGGTTGCCACAATCAAGGCAATCTGCTTGAGCTAATTCATATGTCAAATATTATTTTTTAATTCAATTTTAGACATAGGAAATTTGATCCATCATTTTTAAATAATTGCACTTATACATAAATAGTAAATGAGTATGCAATATACCATAATTATTATTCACCAATATATCACTATTCTTGGACTACATATATATATTAAAGTAATATATACAATTTCCATATCAATATGAATATTGTGCAAATCAAATCCTATTAAAATATTTATCAAATTTTAACAATAAGGAAATGGCTTTTACACCTTCTATGCTATTGTTTATTACTACACGTGGCATGCAATTGGTCAACACACTGAGGGAGGCTACACAATGTGTAGAGAGGCCATCGATTCAACTTTTTTTTGGGTTTTGGTTTAGTTTGTTGTTGAATAGGTAGAATACACTACAAAAATAAACATAAAACAATTATAGAAAGTATATTCACTAGATATAAGTACACCAAAAAAATCTAATAGAAAACCCAAAAGGCTCCAGGTGGTCATTCATTTCACTGGGATGTTATAGTATGGTTTCATTGGATGATAATTAGATATGTGGTTTACTGTAACAACACATTACCCAAAACAAAATTTTTATCTCGTTAGGATTTTGGTTTGATGTTTATCCTACCTTTTCATCTTTAATTTCAATCAAATTTCCAACCTGACAACATTTTCAATTGATATATAACTATTTATTAGTGTAGTAGAAAATAATCCCAGAAGGGATGGTATTTAAAAATGAAAAGGTCTTCAATTCTAAAAAAATTAAATCTTTGTGCCATATGGTTGCATTTATGTTAATTTTACTCATTAAATATAACCAATTCTTCTAACAAACCATTTCACCATTTTATTTTTCAAAGAGCTATAAGATAGCATAGAAGTTGGCCAAACCTCTATAGCTTTTGTTTTAAACCTCAATGTATTTTTTATATTTTAATGTGGTTTTATATGTTTTATAAGAGAAATAGGTGTAAAAATTAATGCTCCACTATTTAATATACAGTTGATAGCCTTATTTCTTTGGTTCTTGGTTTAATAACTACCAAATCGATGATAAAAGTGACACTCTTGAGTGGTATGGTTTGTGTAAGTCACATATATTTGGGAGGAAAAATTATGATGAGTATATTAGTACCTAAAAATATAATATATAATTTATATGAATATAGTTTTATATTTTCAAACATTGAAATTGTTAAAAACAATCTAGTTGACCAACATAGTTAATTAAAAAAAAAGGAAGGTGAAGCATATAATGGCCCAAGAAAAATAGGTTACTACCCAAATGTTGAGATATTCCCACAACCACTATTGACCTACCAACCCAGACATGCATTTTAGTCATATATTTGTGGGCAGTTTCAAGCAACATCGCACAAGAATCTTTTTCATTAAGAAACTTTGTATTTTTTCAACTACAAGATGGGGTTTGGTAAATGGAACAAAAATTTCCAACATTTAACTATGTTTTTTGAGATTTGGTTAATAAATTTATTATCCTAACAAGGAAAGAAACCAAAAAATGATACGAGTAATAGATAAACTTTGCTAATTAAAAACCCATCTCATAACATAAAGTTCAATTTTTGTTTAATTTTTACATCAAATTTTGGCTGATTTTTTATTTTCATTTGGTTTGTTGTTGAATAGAGATAATCAAATACCATATTTTATAAATACATGTTTTGAGTTTGCTGAAGAGAAAATGAAAAATACCTGATGCACTCCTAGATGGTCACTATAGCAAGTAAACCACATATGAACCAAATTTCTGACTTAACCCATGGAAAGGGTGACATAACAATATGTTAACATCTATTAAAATGTATGGTTGCCATAATTATACCCACTCATGGCATTTTTAGCATCCTCCACATGAACACAGAGTGTTTCTATCATATTTGTTAGCTCACAACCATTCAACATATTACTAGTAGTCTACAAAACCATCGGTCTAACTCCCTTTGTCAACATACAAATAGAGGAAAAAACATCTTCTTCTTTATCTCATGTGAGATGAATATGAGGGGTTCACTCCACCATATAAGCCTCTGAATAATAATTAAATATTAATTTTTTTATTATAATGTTAATGCTAAGCTGATCAAGTTAGAGACTATTTGTTGTATTTGTTAAGTCATGTAATATTTCTCTATCAGGAAAAAACCAAGAACGATATGAGTAGGATAAAAATGAACATGTGCCACTAAAATACAAAGGTATCAAGTCACCTATATTTATGGAGAGATTTTGATTTTAGATCTACAAAAGGGTGGCACTAGTAAATGTAATCGCTGATGTATTTTTGAATGTTCATGATATAATGAAAGCATGAGGGAGAATGTTATCAGATGGGTATAGAATCACCAACAAACAATCTTTGATTGATGTTATCTAATATGTATAGGTATGTTTTTATTCACCATTTCATATTTTATAGAGATATATAATCAGATTAAAGTATTGAAAAAATTGTTTGAATTTGAAGAACTATTTGGTTTTTAACATTTGAATTTGTATATGAGCTACAAACATATTTTAAGAAGATTTAGAATACAAAGGGGATTTCTCTTTATAGTAATAACATATTCAAAGTTAAACTTGAAGTAAAGCATATGAACTTAATGAGTAGATATTTAAGAGTTTTGTACCTAACATAATTAAATATTCTAAATGGAGAATGCAAGGGAACCTTTGAAAATTTAAGGTTTCTCAACCTTAACTACCATAATTATTTATGGATGAATCTGAGTATTCTTCTACATTTAGATATTATTAAAATATTATTTTTGAATCCCTACCTAACTACCTAGCCAACTACAAAACTTGATAGTTGTAGGAACTAAATGCAACCATTTGAATTTTAAAATTTTGGTTGGCGTTAGAGGTGAGCAGAAAATAAGGAAGTAGGTAAATCTGTTATAAAAGATAAAGGAAAATAGAATGCATAGAAAGAGGGAATTTCTGCATAGCAAAAAAAGAGAGAGTGAAACAGAATAAAACAAAGCAACAACCTATAAAAAATTAGAGTAAGGGAAAATGGATGCAAAAACATTTCATAAAAAAGAGAATTTCTAGTGAGCAACATCTTATAAGAAAAGATAAGAAGATAATAGAATGCGTAGTAGAATAGAAGAGCTCAACAACAGCCTAAGAAAAAAGAACAAGAAAAAAGCTATAAGAAGTAGTCCATAGCAAAAATAATTTGCACACAATAATATAAAAAGGAGAGTATGCAGTAGAAGGGGAATAGTAAGTAGTAGAAAAGGGGAAAAGGATGCAACAATATTCCATAGCAAGAGACAATATGAAATAGTAGAAAAGAAGCCATAACAGACAAGGGAAAAGAAAATAAAGCATTAGTAGTTAAGGAAAGTTTTTTGATGTTTATTTTATGCCATTTGTAAATAGTAACATCTGTATGATTTAGTTTATGAAATAGGATATTTGAATCATTTAAATATATACAAAACTAAGATTTTATAACCATACTCTACCTCCCCTATTTCATTTTTCAATCTTTTATTTTTTTTGCTTACTACCCACCTGGGCTTGCATATATTTCTAATATTATTTTCCCTATAATAGCCATTAAATTTGTAAGATTTTCCAATAACTGGTATCAGATCACTAAGGTTGTGAGTCCATTTAGACATAACATCAGGTAGTTTAGGTTCATGGCAATAACTCCCTATTTTGATGGGAAAAACTATGATGTGTGGAGCATCATAATAAAAACTATGTTTAACTCTCAAGAGCTATGGAAGTTGGTTGAAGTTGGGTATAATGAGGCTTAAAACATGGAAAAATTCAATGCTTTGACCCAAGCACAAAGGAATATGCTTAAGGAGAATAGGAAAAAGGATGCTAACGCACTCAACTATATATAAATGGCATTAGCTGATTCCATCTTTCTTAGAATAATAGTAGCTACCCATTGAAAACAAGCATGGGACATTTTGAAAAATACCTATCAAGGTAGAGATAAGGTGAATTTTGTCAAGTTGGATCTCTTGAGAAGGGACTTTGAGAAACTACAAATGAAGGATAATGAGTATATCAATGACTTCTTCATAAGGACAATGAACATTGTCAATAAAATGAAGACATGTGGTGATACCCTTGAAGATCATAGGATCATTGAGAAGGTGTTGAGGATCCTTCCAATCAAATTTGACCCTATAGTGATTGCAATAGAAGAGTTAAAGGATTTGAGGTAAATGATGGTGGATGAGTTAATGGGTTCCTTGCAAACCCATGAACAAAGGTTGAATAGGCCAGCCACCTTATCTTATGAACAAGAATTCAAGACCAATGTGAATGTAAAAGGAAGGGGGAGAGGATCAAACAATAGATGAAGTGGAAGAACTTACAATAGTCAAGGTGGAATGCATATCCATAAAGAGTCACATGGATGAAGAAGAGGAAGGAGTAACAATACTTATAGAGGTGGATCTACACAAAGATATGATAAATCCAATGTCCAATGCTATTATTGTAAGAGGTATGGACACTATGCTAGTGAGTGTAGAAAGAAAGAGTATGACATGAATAATCATAATTCAAATTTCACTCATAAACAAGAGTTTGAACCTAATAAGAATGAGAAAGGTGGAAGTTTGTTTATAACATGCAACATTACTAAGCAAAGTATAAAGAGACATGGTACTTGGATAGTGATTGTAGCAACCACATGAGTGGGAAAAAAGAGATGTTTAACCACATTAATGACTCAATAAAATTAGAGGTGAAGATGGGAAATAATGAGAAGGTTCTCATCATGGGCAAAGACACCATTTCTATCTACACCAAACAAAGTAACAAAAGGCAGATTTAAGATGTTTATTATGTACCCAAGTTGAATCATAACCTTACAGCATTGGGTAGCTTGTCCAAAAGGGGTACAAAGTTATATTTTATAATGGTGAGTTCATTATCTCTAATAAAAGTGGTTACAATAGGTAGATTAAAATAGTCAAGTTGACAAGTAATCAAATGTTTTTATTGAGAATGTAAAGTGATCTCATAGTAGCATTTAAAACTATGTTAGTAGATGAGTCTACTCTTTGGAATCTTAGGTAGGGGAATTTGAACTTTGGAGGGATAAAAATTCTTCACAAGAAACACATGATGAAAGGGCTACCCCTTATAGAACAACCAAACAAGGTGTGTGAAGGATGCATATTGGTGAAGCAACACAGGAGTACATTTCTTGAGGGTAAAACATGAAGAGCTAGAGCTATTTTAGAGTTGATACATTTAGACTTGTGTAGTCCCATGAATACCCCATCCCTATCCAAGAATGTCTAATTCATGACATTCATAGATGATTACAATTAAAAGATATGGGTGCATTTCTTGAAGAACAATCATAAGCATTTGAGACCTTCAAGAAATTTAAGGCTATGGTGGAGAAGAAAAGTGGCCAATACATCAAGATTTTGAGGATGAATAGAGGGGAAGAGTATATCTATAATGAGTTCATAAATTTTTGTAAGGATCATGGCATAAAGAATCTTTTCATAGCTAGGTATACACTGTAACAAAATGGTGTGGCTAATAGGAAGAATAGGACCATCCAAGAGATGGCAAGGATCATGCTAAAGGAAAAGGGTTTGCCAAAATATTTTTGGTCTGAGGATGTAGTAACAACTATATATTTGTTGAATATATGTCTAATGAAGAGTGTTATGGATGTGATCCCTCAAGAAGCATGGAGCAGTCAGAAGCCAAATGTAGAACACCTTAGAGTGTTTGGTTGTGTAGCATGCACACATGTGCCCAAGCAAAGAAGGATGAAATGAGATGAAAAAGGTGATAAATACATATTCATAGGGTATAGTGACCAATCAAAGGATTATCTATTGTATAATCATGTCACTAAAGAGCTCATAATCAGCTAAGTTATTTAATTTATTGAATATGAAGCTTGGGAAGAGAGACAAGAATAAGAGCATGTGCAAAAAAGGGATGGTGGAACCTTTATTAAAACTAAAATACTAGGTGGTATAACCACCAATGCACCAAGTTGGACCCTTATTTCACATAGGGCTGATTCATCTAATGGCTTTAGCCATCATGAAGGTTAAGGATCTGTAGAGTAATTTCTTACTCTACACCATATTCAATTGATTTTTGATTTGAGCACTACAATTTTGGTTCATGTGCATCGAGGATGAAGCCATAGAGTTTTGATGTAGAGGACAGGTTTGTTTTTGCCTAAGTGTCGAAGTGTAGTGGAAGCTGCCAAGTGTCATCCTCAGAGCATGGTTCCTTTTCCCCCTTTTGATTCCTTTCATTTCAATTTTGGCTTAAGTATTGGATTCAAGTGGAAGCGGCCACATGTCAGCCTCTGAGAGACGAAGATGGATAGTTGTCAACTTTCGAGGACCTCATTGTAGCTTTCTAGAGAACCACAGAATGCACCATGTGTCAACATCTACGTATCATAAGAGGCACCCATGTTTCTATTTTGATAAAGACTTCTAATGAGCTAAACAATAGAGAGAGTGGAAAGCACCAGGTGGCAGTTGTGGAGGCCCTAAATTACCTTTTTGAAGAAGCAACAGAAGCCACCATGTGTCAACTACCAAGAGCCTTTATTTTAATGCCTTGGTCCAATGCTTTCCATTTAATGCATAAAGGCATCATTCATTTTGCTAAGTATCAAAGTGTAATGGAGGCCACCAAGTGTCACCTTTTAGGTCCCTCTCTACTCCATCCCTAAAGAAAGCAAAAGGCACGACATACCCCTAGTAGGAGAAGTGGAAGATGCCACGTATCTTCTCAAGAATGGTGGAGGTTACCACGTATCAACTTTTGAGAGACCACCTTTGAGCCTAATCACTGAATGAAGATTGTGGTGGGTCCTAGATGTTATTTTGAAGGACTATGGAATCACCAAGCGTCAACATGCAAAGACACCATGTGCATCCATCCCTTCCCAAAAGTTACTTGAGCAAGGAATGCATAAGTTTTGTTTTGATAAAATTACAAAGTATCAAGGAAGTGGACTGCATAGGTGTCAGAGGTGGAGCGCTCCTCAATGAAATATGGAGAAAGTAGAAGTAGCCAAATGTCATCCTTTGGTGTCTTCTAGACAAAGGGTAGGATTTTCATGGATTGACTAAGTGTCCTCATGTTCATCTATTTTATACAACAAAGAGGGAGGGAAACTAGGCAAAAGTTATCCGTGGTAGATAGAACAGTGCACTGAGTAGATTTTTGGGGCTTGTGAGCATTGAAGGTGCTATCTATTTGTCCCCTAATAGTAGAGGTAGAGTAGATAGTTGAGCGGCCAAAGAGGTGAAGGAAGGAAGAATTTTAGGTGCAAAGAGAAGTACTAGACACAGATCACCATACCACAGTCAGGGTGGTTCCTGATAAGACCAGAATGCATCCAAGGCATTGAATGTGCCGTCTATTTGTCCCTTTCAAGTGAATGACATAGTAGAATTGTGTGGGAAATGAAGTGATCGAAGGAGATACCCAAGGTTATATATGCAAGATTGTAAAATCTAAAAGAAAAGAGGGGGGAAATTCTATAGTTTTAGACTTTCCAGAGTTTTGACCAATAGTATCATTTGCTTTTGTTCCATTTTCCTGAGTTGAAAGGTTTATATGACTATGTGTGTTTTTGTATCTTTTGTATGACTGGAAGATTCAATAAGAAAATTGAACACTATGCCCTTGCTGATGTTATCTATGTCAATTACAAAGTAGTTTATGCTGTAGATTTTCTAGTGTTATAATTGGAAATCTTATTTGCTTTTGTCTCATTTTCTAGAGTTTGAAGTTCTACATAACTATGCATGACTTCTACGCCTCTAATGTGATTGGAGGATTCTATTAAGAAGATAAAACACTATGCCTTTGTTGATAATTCCTATATCTCAACAAAAAACTCCCCTATTGTGAGCCTCTATTTCTATTATTTTGACCTTTTACATTGATCATGCACTTGTCTGCTCTTAAATGTAATAAAATCATATAATAGCCTCACTATGCTCAGGTTAGGATTAGGATTACACTCAGGTGCATCACCATAGTTATGTTTCTAATTCTTGCATTTTGCATTTCTATTTAGTCTCCTATCCCTTTTCCCCAACAACCATAAAATAGAAGAGACCAGCTTCTTTAAAACCTAGAAGTTGTTTCAAGTTGCATTGTCCCACAACTTGAAACTTCCCATTGTTGATTGGCTAGGACCTAGTGTAATATTATGCCATCAATAGGTTCTAGCATGCCTGGTGGGATGAATCTTTCAAGGAGTTGAAGAATTCTAGTGTTTTCTTTAGCCAATCGGCCTTTGGAGGTTTTATCGACACCAACAATGACTCTAAGTCATCAGCCAATCAAGCAGTATCATCAAGAAACCCCTTTTGGTATGTATGATTCTGTTACTCATAGCTATGAGTCTTATTCTCCTAATATGTTTAATTAAGGACAAACTTCTCCTGGGATTATGTCAAGTGATGAGGATGTGCATGACTACGAGCTATACCAATTTTATGCCCAGCCTAATCTCATTTTCACCTTCAAAAAAGCATTGTTGGGATTTAAAATATATGTGTTAGGACTTGACAATAGAAGGGAATATGGCCAAGAGATTCCTTGTCATGTCATCTATCAAGTAAGGGAAGCAATAGACCTGATTAAAAGTGAGTGGGACCCCATTGAAAGAGAAAATTGGCAAGAGCTTACACATGATATGTTAGAAGTGTGTGGATTGATTACATTTCTAGAAGAAAGGATAAGCATTCATGAGAACCAACCTTACCAAGCCTACCAAACTTCATATTCGCCACCACAAATCCCATATCAGACATACGCCACCCCTATTCATGAGTAGGATCAAACCCGTCAAGATCACTTCCCCAATAATGTAGAACTTATGATAGCAGCAAGGGAAGAGGACCCCAAACTCTCAATTTCCCCTCAAGTCCCTTCTGCCCCTACTTAAGAAGCTTCTTGTTTTCCATCATAGCCTTCTTCTTCATCCCCTTTTGAAGAAGAATATATTTTGAAAGAAGCAATAGAGTATGCAGAAGAGTACTCTCAATTCATGGCTAGTCAAGAGGATTCCATAAGTATAGATGAGGAAGAAATCACAATAGGTACCCCCTTTGATGAGCAAGAGGAGAAGCCGCAAGATTTTTCCTTAACTTCAAATGAAGAAGAGATCATTTTTGAGTTCTTTCTCACTTTGCAAGAGGATATGGAGGAATATGGATACTCCCTTGACCAAGTCATTGAGATAGATGACACTATCATTTAGGAAGGCTATGGATTGGCCAAATATGGAAAAGATGACTGTGACGCCCAAATGAGTATGCAGAAGGAAGGCCATCATTCAGATTCAACCTTGCAAGATGATATAGTCATCAAGGAGCATACTGATGAAATAAAGCTAGAATCTAAAGGAAAAGAGCCAAAAGAGAAGGGGTATCAAAAGGGATAGAGTGAAAAACTAATAGCCAATGATTTATTGATGACACTTGATAACATGAAGAACTAGTATTCAATGGGCATTCAAGGACAAGAAGAGTTTATAGATGTCAAATACACATTTTGCTTAGACTCATTTGAGTGTAGGCAAACCTATGTGGCTGATGCAAAGAACATTCCACCAATGACATATCCGTTGTAACCACTGGTATGGCAACACAAGTTGGCTTGTCATAAAGAGGACATGGGAAAGTTCATTTTTGATCTTGGAGGGAAATAAAGATTTGTAATTAATGAAGTTAGGTAGTTTCCATTCACGCATCACTTTTTTTTTGCTTTTTCAGTTTCTTTTAAAATAAGCATTTTAAATGCAGAGTTGGTGTCTTAGGAATTCTTTAATTCTTTAAACCTTGCCACAATAAATTCTTCCCCAAATCTTTGAGATCTGTAAGGTACCTTACACCGCATAACATGTCTACCTTGCTATTTCCCTAAGATTGAGTAGGATTTGCTAACGATCACTCAAAGTTAATGCTATTTGGGACTTGATAGGCTCATAAATACCCCCTTAGCAAATTTTAAAGTTTACAACTCTCAAGCACTCCTGTGAAAAATATCTTGCTCAATGCGATTGTTAGCACCTAGTGAATTATTTCAGCAAACATATTTTTATCTTGAGCAAAGTTCATGGTAGAGTATCATACAAGAAACATAGAGATGGTATGAGCATCATCATACCAACAAGGAACATGAGCACCTGGGTATCTCGATAGGTTTTTGGCAAGTAGATCTTATGCCACAGCTCCTATGTAGCCACCAAGAAGTTACCCAAGAACTAAAGCCCTGAGAGTCGGCCAAACCAGTGACCCATCCAAAGTAAGGGAATATGTAGACAAAATCATGGACCCGATTCTAAAAAGATCTAGTGGCAAGAATCTTAGAGAAGGGGCACACAAAAGGTGCTTGCAGAGAGCCAGGGTGAGGTATTATGAGACATTCAAGATGAGGATATGGACCTCCTAGCTAGATCAATTTGTTGTTCCAACTGTGCACCCATGCCCAGATATAATTGAGTTATGCATAGCCTTGCTTAACCCACAATCTTGCTCTATCTAATAAGGCCCCTTCATGCTACAGGTAACCCCTCAAGCTATTAGGGACATGCTTGCCCTATGATATGATGATACCACCACCTTCCCCACCATTGATAAGATGCAGAGGACATAAGAAAACATCAATAATTAAACTAGGTTCTTAAGGTCTGAGTTACAAATAACCAATGGTAACACAATGGTACCCATGCTCCCTGCTTCAAGGACTCATTTCGTGCCTACCAACCAAGACACACTATCGATGATGGCTATCATATTTTGCATGAAGGATAATGTAGTGGTATATGTTGAGTAGATGGCCATCCTCTTCAGGTTAAAAATAGTTGATAAGATGAAAGAGTACTATCTTGACTTCTTTGAGCATCTCGCCTTCTCGATGGTCAAGTAGCTAACCTAGTTTAGGGCATAAGGGATATTTAGGTATTCCTCCTTTCTATTCCATCTCATTCTACACCAAAACCCTAACCTCTTCTCCTAATTTATGAGCTTGAACCTATATGACCCAGCTTTTGATCCCCAAAGAACCATCCCTATGTCTATATGGACACATATTTTATCAAAAACCAGTGACACATATGACTTTTGGGAATTATTTGTCACCCCTATCCTCCATTGCCTTAGGCCTGAGCCTATTATAAATAGGTTATTCCCAAGTGTCACGAACCTCTTGGTCAGCTACCCAAATCCATGTGACTATTATTTTGGGGCCCATCACACATTCATCAGGGTCCATGGATTTTGTGGGGAGCTAGTGTTGCTGCCCAAAGTTTTGACTCTTCAGTTAGCATTCCTAGAAATCACCAAGTAGGTGTCAGTGGTTGACAATGAATATGGCTTAGGGAAAAAGAAGAGGAGATTGTACAATCTCCCATGGATGGCAGACAATGTGAGCCTAAAAGCCAAAGAAGATGAGACTGTGCTATTGAGGAAGCTGGATTTCCTTAGATTCCTATTGATAGAGGACAAGTGGGTTTATGACCCAACATATTACATAGCCTCCTTAGTGAGGACAAATAGAATTGGAGCCAGGATTATGCATGAAAGCCACCCCTTCTGGGAAACTAAGAAAAATCTTGTGGAAGACACCCCTGGTCTCTATGTCAAGTTGACGGACCTACCTCTCCCATCGAATAGACCATGGGAGATATTCTATGATAAATAGAGGGATTAAAATCCTAAGGTTAGAATGACCTCTAGTTTGAAAAGGATGCTGAGCAACCAAGGATGGGATTTAGAAAAAATTGAGGCCTATTATAAATATAGACAAGAAATATCCTAGACCACCCATGCCTTCAGAGGCATGGACTCAGATGAAAGGTGGGAAGAACTTTGGGATGAATGGCATCCATCCCTTATTTCTAGCCCAGACACAAGCCAAGCACTAGCATTTGGGGTAGAGCAAGT
This sequence comes from Torreya grandis, assembly GCA_037957365.1. NCBI lineage: Eukaryota > Viridiplantae > Streptophyta > Pinopsida > Cupressales > Taxaceae > Torreya > Torreya grandis. Next base: position 642,557 of record JARHVA010006277.1, read on the forward strand.
AGCTAGAGTAGGACAAAGCCAATAGCTGTAGACTTTAGAGCAAACTATAGCTACCATAGAACAATAAAGAAATGTGGCATCCCCATCACCACAAGCTTCCTCATCATCAGGGGTAATTGAAGTCCCCAGTTCCCCACATGTGCCATTGGCAACAATAGAGGCAGAAGGGAGACAAACACAACTAGAGGTGGAGACACCCAAAAAAAGGAGAAGGGTACAATTCTAATTGGACCCAAAAGAGGAAGAGGAGCCTTCACAGTGCCTCATGCAAAGCACTGCAACCTCCCTATAGGTAAGTATTCCTCCCCCTCCTCCCTCTCAACCTATTCCTCACCCTGTCAGCATAACGCTTCTACCCAATCAAGCACCACCTCCTGCCACTACTACCATTCCCATTTCATAAGCCACCCCCTCATCAATGCCTCAAGCCCTCACATTACCCCATTTTCCCCTTCCATTCCTAGAAAGATGCCCTTGCAACTCACCCCTACATAACCGATGGCTTTCCAATATGACTTGCTACAAGGATTTCCTTTTGCAGGGGGACATATTACATCCCCTTCCACCTTCCAAACATAGGCTGACGCTACTAGGAAGGCAAGAGAAGCCCAATTAGAGAGGAAGAGGAGTAAAGAGAATAAAGCGCTAGTGGTTCCACATTTGAGGTCATAATTCAACCCTATCCAACAACAGCTGACGATGACCCATTTGTCACCCAATGTTGCCAGGCTGAGCGAGCAAATGCAGCCAGAGGACTACACCATGAATGTAGTGGCCATTGATATGTCCCTTTTTAGGCCTCAAGACAGAGTCGAGCTGCTGACCAAATCCACTTCTGTAGTCACTGAAGACTACTTGAAGAAATCAAGGAGACTATAGAAGATGGAGGCTGATTTGGCCCAGAAGAAGGCAAACTATAATAGTTTGGCTAAACAAATAAATATTAAAGACAATGAGATAACTAGTCTATAGAAATAGTTGCAAGATACTATTTTCCTCCAGACTCAATAGGCAATTCAGGCCCAAAATGATTCATTGAAGATGGAACTTATACTTGCTAAGGATGCAACTATAGCTCTAGATGGGAAAATGTAGCATTGTAGGGAAGAGTTGAAGGACTCCAACTATAGGTTACCCAATCACAACAAAGGTTACTAGAAGAATAGAATAAGGCTACAACTTTTCAAGCCCAGATCCAAGTAAAGCAACAAAGAGTGGCACAACTAGCAATTGAGTTGGCCAATAGGCCAAGAGGTGTCAAAGTCACACAATTGGTGAAGGAACTCTATGAGTCAGCATGGACAAGGATCTCTTCTGAGATTATCCAGCTCAAGCCACTCTTCACCTTCCTACACAATGCACAACAACTATGCAAAAGGGTAGAAAATCTAGTATAGAACATTCTGGTCATGATCTCTTAGAGATTCATAGACTCTCATTCATTATTGGAGAAGCTCTATAGCTTAAGGGATGCAATATTGGTAGCCATGAGGATCCCTAACAGGATGGCTACCATGAAATGGATTAATGAAGAGCTCAATCATAATGCTACAGCCAATAGTTTTAGAAGTTATCTCGATGTTGTAAAAGAAGGCATTAGTGAGATAAGACAACACATTAAAGATTTGGTGCAACTAGGCTTGCCTTCCTCATTTCCAGATGCAAGGGTAATGCTGATGGTGGATCAACTTCACACATTTCTGCTAGCTAAACAATGGGATCAAATAATTTTCTAGAGCTTGCAGGATGATTCCTCAGCCCCAGAGGTTGAGACTATTCTGAATCCTATTTTCCTGAAAACCTTTTCACACAAGGATCTCATTAGCTTGGACCTAGATTTTGATGATTTACAGAGCAAGCAAGGATTATCTGACCATGAGTGGTCTATCTTCTAGATAGATCTTTTGAAGCTGTAAATTTTGAAATTTTGATCGAGCGGGAGTCGAGTTCTTTTTGAGCAAGCTCAAAAGTCTTGGTGGTTGCCAATAACTGTAGAGTAATTTCTTACTCTACACCATATTCAATTTATTTTTGATTTGAGCACTACAATTTTGGTTCCTACGCATCGAGGATGAAGTCACGAAGTTTTGATGCAGAGGATGGGTTCATTTTTGCCTAAGTGTCGAAGTGCAACGAAAGCTACCAAGTGTCATCCTTAGAGCATGGTTCATTTCCCCCCTTTTTATTCCTTTCATTTCAATTTTGGCCTAAGTATTGGATTCAAGTGAAAGTAGCCATGTGTCGGCCTCTGATAGATGAAGATGGATAGCTATCAACTTTTGAGGACCTCATTGTAGCTTTTTGGAGAACCACATAATGCACCACATGTTAGCATCCACGTATCATAAGAGGCACCCATGTTTTCTATTTTGACAAAGAATTCCAAAAAGCTAAACAATAGAGAGAGTGGAAAGCACCAAGTGGTAGTTGTAGAGGCCCTAAATTACCTTTTTGAAGAAGCAGTGGAAGCCACCACGTGTCGACTATGAAGAGCCTTTGTTTCAATGCCTGGGTGTAATGCTTTCCATTCAACACATAAAGGCATCATTCATTTTGCTAAGTATCAAATTGTAGTAGAGGCTACCAAGTGTCACCTTCCAGGTCCCTCTCTACTCCATCCCTAAAGAAAGCCTAAAGGTACCACATACCCCCAGTACGAGAAGCAGAAGATGCCATGTATCTTCCCAAGAATGGCAGAGGTCACCACGTATCAACTTTCAAGAGACCACCTTCAAGCCTAATCACTGAACAAAGATTGTGGTGGGTCCCAAATCTTATTTTGAAGGACTATGGAAGTTCCAAGTGTCAACATGCAAAGACCACCATGTGCATCCATCCCTTCCCAAAAGTTGCCCAAGCAAGGAATGCATAAGTTTTGTCTTGATAAAATTACAAAGTATCGAGGAAGCGGACTGTGATAGGTGTCAGAGGTGGAGTGCTCCTCAATGAAATATGGAGAAAGAAGAAGTGGCCAAATGTCATCCTCTGATGTCTTCTAGACAAATGGGAGGATTTTCATGGATTGACTAAGTGTCCTCACGTCTGTCTATCTGCTATAACAAAGAGGGAGGGAAACTAGGTGGAAGTTATTCCTTGTAGATAGAATAGTGCACCGGGTAGATTTTTGGGGCTTGCGAGCATTGAAGGTGTGTCTATTTGTCCCCTAATAGTAGAGGCAGAGTAGATAGTTGAGCGGCTAAAGAGGTGAAGCAATGAAGAATTTTAGTTGCAAAGAGAGGTACTAGACATAGATCACCATGCCACAGTCAGGGCAGTTCTTGATAAGATCAAAATGCATCCAAGGCATTAAATGCACTATCTATTTGTCCCTTGTGAGTGAATGATAGAGTATAATTGTGTGGGAAAGGAAGTGATCAAAGGAGACACCCAAGGCTATATATGCAAGATTGTAAAATCTAAAAGTAAAGAGGGGGGAAAATTCTATAGTTTTAGACTTTCTAGAGTTTTGACCAATAGTATCATTTGCTTTTTGTTCCATTTTCTTGAGTTGAAAGGTTTATATGACTTTGTGTGTTTATGTATCTTTTGTATGACTGGAAGATTCAATAAGAAAATTGAACACTATGCCCTTGTTGATGTTATCTATGTCAATTACAAAGTAGTTTATGCTGTAGATTTTCTAGTGTTGTGATTGGAAATGTTATTTGCTTTTGTCTCATTTTCTAGAGTCCAAAGTTATACATAACTGTGTGTGACTTATGTGCCTCTTATGTGATTGGAGGATTCTATTAAGAAGATATAACACTATGCCTTTGTTGACAATTCTTGTATCTTAGCAAAAGACTCCTTTGTTGTGAGCCTCTATTTCTGTTATTCTGACCTTTTACATTGATCATGTACTTGTCTACTCTTAAATGTAATACAATCATATAATAGCCTCACTGTGCTTAGGTTAGGATTAGGATTACACTTAGGTGCATTTCCATATTTAGGTTTCTAATTCTTTCATTTTACATTTCTGTTTAGTCTCCTATCCCTTTTCCCCAACAACCATAAAATAGAAGAGACCAACTTCTTTAAAACCTGGAGGTTGTTTCAAGTCACATTATCCCACAACTTGAAACTGCCCATTGTTGATTGGCTAGGACCTAGCAAAATTTTATGCCATCAACATGATCTATTCAAGAGTCAACATCATCCTCCTCCAACTCAAGTCAATACCAAGAAAGGATAAGAAGCTTGCAAGAAGTCTATGAGTAGCCAAGGTATGATAAAAATGAAGATAAAACTATGAATTATGCACTCTTTTTATCAATTGATCTTATCTACTTTAAATAAATAGTCAAGGACAACACATGGTGTGAGGCTATGGATGAAGAAATGCACACCATAGAGAAAAATTAGACTTGGGAATTAGTTGACCTACCAAAAGGCAAAGAGGTCATAAGAGTTAAGTGGGTAGATAAGACAAAAAATAATCCCAAAGGTAAGATAAAAAGACATAAGGTAAGACTAGTTATGAAGGGATATAAGCAAAGGCCTAGACATGACTATAATGATACTTTTGCACCTATAACAAGGCTAGAAATAATAAGGATAATCATAGCCATGGCTGCTCAACACAAGTGAAATGTGCATCAAATGGATGTGAAGTTAGCATTATTGAATGGAGTGATAAGAAAAGAGATTTATATGGGACAAGCACCTAGATATGAGATTCTCAAGCATGAGAACAAAGTGTAGAGGATAAAAAAGTCATTGTATGGGCACAAACAAGCCCTAAGAGCATGGTATAGCCAGATAAACTCATACTTGTTGAGCAAAGGCTTTAAAAAAAGTGAAAGTGAGCCCACACTATACATTAAATCATGAAAAAAGGTATTTTGATTGTTGTATTGTATGTGGATTATCTAATATTCACAAAAAATGCAAATCAATCCATTAAAGAATTCAAAACATCCATGAAAAATGAATTTTAAATGACCGATTTGGGTTTCTTGAAGTATTTTATTTAAATAGAGGTCAATAAAAAGGATCAAGGTATATTTATATTCTAATCTAAGTATGTAAATGATATTTTGGAGAGGTTCAATATGTTGGACAACAAACCTATACTCACACCAACCAAGATAAGTCTTAAGTTGTGAAAATATGTTTACAATAGCAATATAGACCCCACACACTATAAGAGCCTAGTGAGAAGTCTAATGTATTTGATTACAACTAAGATGGACATCATGTATGTATTCAACCTCATATCAAGATTCATAAATATTCCAAAAGAGACACATTAGTAAGCGAGCAAGAGGATATTGAGGTATGTGAATAAAATAAAGGATAATAGAGTTTTGTATGTAGTAGTAGATGAGTTTTAACATGTTGGGTACACAGATAGTGATTGGGCAGGTAGCCTTGATGACTAAAGGAGAAATTTAGGATATGTGTTTCATCTTGGGTCAAGAGACATATCTTGGGCTTTAAAGAAATAACCCATAGTGTCACTTTCTATAGCTGAAGTGGAGTACATAGTAGCCAATGTAGTAGCATGTTAGGTTATATGGTTGAGAAGGATACTTTATGATTTGCATGAGGAGAAATAAGGAGATTCTAGTATCATCCACAAAATTATCAAATATCCCCATATTTCATGGTAGGATAAAACATATTGTAATTAGGTATCACTTCATTCAAGAATTAGTTGAAAATCATATCATAGAGTTTAGGTTTTACAAGTTAGATCAAAAGCTAGCTAATATTTTTACCAAGACATTGTCTAAAGATACTTTCATGAACCTAAGAGGAAGGTTAGGGGTCCTTAATGTAATAACATTAGGCCTAAAAAGTTTTATGGTAGCTTTGGAGTCCTATAATAGAGCTATGGATTTCAATAGGTAGTTACAGACCTTGAAAGTCCAGCAATGGATTTTGGTAGGGTAGCTATGAACCTTGATATATAGTTATAGATAATACTAGAGCTATGGATTTAATTAGATGAGATATGGAATTTTATAGTCTAGCTATGGATTTTGGCAAGGTAGCTATAGATTTCAACAATCCATCTATGGACTTTTGTAACGAAGGTCCAAACATGCATAAAATAGGTGCAAAAGCATTTAGGAAGTGAAGTAGAAGTTATAAGGAAGTTTTGAAGGATAAATGCAGTTCATATTACCATGGTTGGAAGGTCAAAAATAAGGGGGAGTGTTAAAATATTATTTTTAACTCCCTAGATAACTGCCCAGGTAATTATGAAACTTGACAGTTACAAGAATTAAATGCAACCATTTGAATTTTGAAATTTTGGCTATCATTAGAGTTGGATGACAAAGAAGGAAGTAAGTAAATCTATCAAAAAAAGACAAAGGAAAATAGAATGCATAGAAAGAGGTAATTTCAGCACAACAAAAAAAGAGAGTGCAACAGAATAGAACAAAGCAACAGCCTGTAAAAAAGCAGAGCAAGGGAAAAGGGATGCAACAGTAGTCCATAATAAAGAGAATTTTTTGTGAGCAAAAACCTATAAGAAAAGAGAAGAAGATAATATAACGTGCAATATAATAAAAGATCTTAAAAATAACCTAAGCAAAGAGAATAGGGGAAAAAATATAAGCAACTATCCATAGTAAAAATAATTTGTACGTAACAGTGTAAAAAGGATAGTATGCAACATAAGGGGGATAATAAGTAGCAGAATAGGGGAAAAGGATGCATCAACATTCCATATCAAGAGAGAATATGTTGTAGTAGAAAATAAGCTACAACAGATAGGGGAAACGAAAACAAAGCAACAATAGTTAAGAAAAGTTTTTTGATGTTTATTGTATGTCATTTGTAAATAACACTAACTATATGATTTATTTTATGCAATAGGATATTTGAATCATTTTAATATATAAAAACTTGAGATTTGATAATCATACTTTGTCTCCCATATTTTATGTTTCAATTTTTTTATTTGCTTATTACCCACTTGGGCTTGCATATTTTTTTTATAGTATTCTCCCTACAATAGCCATTAGATCCGTATGCTTTTCCAATAGTTGTATTAGTTCTTCCCTAGAGGCAATGAATGTTGTGATAAAATTCTATGATCTCTATCTCAATGTTATTTCTTGAACTCCATCTATTTAAAAACATTTGTAATATAATGTTTTAGCTGTGTTAAGCACCAAGATTCATTGATCTATCACATTTATGATGGTTTAGATGAATTGGATTTTCACACAAAGGTTTTAGGTGTTCTACATATATTAATGTGTTTTTAATATTTTTGTTACTTATATCTAGGTGAGATATATCTTTATAGAAAGATTTTTTAAACCATTAACTATGTAATCATGATCTGGTACTATTTAGACTAATTAATTTGACTAATTTTGAATCAAGCAAAAATACTTAGCTATGTAATGAGAAAAGTAGAGAAGCTTTAATTTGTATGCCAAATTGCTGAAGCAATAGGCATCATCCTTGAACCTATTTACAG